>JBBDGP010001481.1:707500-1310000 GCA_037952835.1 Lithobates septentrionalis | reverse complement strand
GTTTTTTGAGGAGCCCCCCCGAAGCAGAAGAGGCCTATGGCTGCTACTTAGCCAGCAGGCTTCTTCAAATGGATTGGGAGCAGCGTCTCATTTGCGAGCGCCTATTTGGGGAAACTATCCAGAAGGGGCTGCAGGGCATGCTAACCCGAAACACACAACTACATGAGGCAGCCCCCCCTCCTCCTCCTCCTCCTCCTCCTCCTCCTCCTCCTCCTCCTCCTCCTGCCACAACTGAAACACCACAGCCACAGCCTCCAAAGAAGGCTACAGGGAAGGCTGCAGGGAAGGGTGCAGGGCAGCGTGGAGGGAAGGCTGCAGGGAAGAGAAGAAAGTGATGACCTGGGTTCAGTCTGGTCTGACAGAAGATGCAGGCTGTTGTAGTACCACAGTCTGGGGACATCTATATCATCTGCTGGTGCTGTTGATCTCTGGGATTCTTGGACCAGATTGTGCTCCCTCTTATATGGACTCCTCAAGATCCCAATTTTCTGGTACACAGACTTTTTCCAGCGTTGACTTCCTCTTTTTTTTATTTTGACCATGAATAAATGGATCTTTTTTTGAGTTTAGCAAAAGACTTTATGTGTTTTCTTTTAAATCATTGATTTTACACACAATGTTAAATTATCAAGGGACAACAATCTCATTGAGTTTGCAAAAACACACCAAAAATACATTACTAATGTTAATAATGTTCGAGTGGTAAGTCTGGGAAAGAACAAAAATATACATAACCAAAAACGGTGCTTTGGGTTAACTTTATCTTAAAAATAAAAAATAATCACTAGAAAAAAAAAAACATTATAATGGGTTCTTTGTAGTAACTTTACAAACCTAAAAAATATAAAAAAAAAAAAATAAAAAAAAAAAACAAAAAAAAAAAATACAAATGGGTTATTTGTGGTAACTTTACAAACCTAAAAAATATAAAAAAAAAAAATTAAAAAAAAAAAACAAAAAAAAAAATACAAATGGGTTATTTGTGGTAACTTTACAAACCTAAAAAATATAAAAAAAAAAAAATTAAAAAAAAAAAACAAAAAAAAAAATACAAATGGGTTATTTGTGGTAACTTTACAAACACCAAAAAATGAAAATTAAAAATATAGAGATAAACATATAAAAAAGTTCAACACCAATCATAAAATAAATATCTGGATAAAAATTACAAGAAAATATGATTCCACACAAAAAAAACCAAAAAAAAAAAAAGGTAAAAAGTATTATATTAGTATGGAAACATTGTTTTTAAAAAGCATACTATATCATTCATGAGATCAAAGAGAAAAAGAATCCAGAAATCAGTTTGGGAGAACTCTGAATATGAACAGCAAAACACCTTCGTTCTTTATAGAGCATTCGTAATGAAGAAATAAAATGCGCTGCATTCAACGATCACAGATTTTGCAGCGTGATGAATGTGCTACCTACAATACGAACACTAGTTTTACTAGACCGAGTGCTTCCGTTTAGTTTTTGCTTATGAGCATGCGTCGTTTTTTTGTCCGTCGGACTAGCATACAGACGAGCGGACTTCGGGGTCCGTCGTAGTTACGAAGTAAAGATTTGAAGCATGTTTCAAATCTAAAGTACGTCGGATTTGAGGCTAAAAAAGTACGTTGAAAGTCCGGAGAAGCCCACACACGATCGGATTACCAGCCAGCTTTAGTCCGTCTGCGTCCGTTGGACTTTTGTAGACGAAAAGTACGACCGTGTGTACGCGGCATAAGAGCATTACATTCAAAAACATGTCACATAAAATCAGGTCATACAGTCTAGTAGCATTCAAATGGGCAACGGGTGTGATGAGGGGGGGTGGAAAGGTGGGGTAGGGGAGGGATAAAAAGAGTTCACAGGCCCGAAGCTTTATTGAACTGCCAAAGGATACACAGGGGAAATGGGGGGAGGGGAAATCTTCAGACCTCCTCTTCCTCCTTGAACTCCATCAAGTGATAGTCTCTGAGCAGACTGTGAACCAGTCTGCGACAGTCCTCGATGGACATCCTCTCCCGCTGGTGGATGAGGCGCTTTCTGTCGCACCACAAAGCGTCCTTAAACCAACACAGCACCCGCCAGGCACCGTCAATGTCCTCCTGTGAATGAGTTCCACAGAAGAGTCCGTTCAACACACCAAAGTGTGTGATGGCAGTCTGTTTTACAAAGTCTTTCAGTTCAGGTTCCAGGGCCCTCAACAGGTCCTGTGCAAAGGGGCACTCCCAGAAAACACGAAAAGCTGTTTCCTCCTGGATGATGCAAAAGGGGCAGTGCCTGAATCTGCACAGGTTTCTGGCATGCATGAATGTCCTGAGTGGCAACCCCCCTTGGATTGCCATCCATGCCAGATCTTTGTGCCTGTTGGTGAGTCTCCTTGAAGACACATTCCTCCAGACCACTTTGCAGGTGGCTGAAGGAAGGCCTGGAACAGTCTCAACAATGTCCGATGCTCTAAACAACTTGTGGATAGTTTTTGGCTTCCACAAGTCGGGCTTCACTCCATGCAGCCCCAGCTCCTTAATAAACTTGAAGGTGTCCAAGTAGTACCAAGGGGTGTCCCAGTTGTAGGGGATGGAGCTGTCCCATTTGTCCCATCCAAGGGTCCTCCAAAGAGGCAGGAGGAAAAAACAGGACATGGAGTTACCGCCAGAGTCCACAGTTCTGTCAACCAATGTCCTGCGGATGCAGTTACATGCAGTTACAAGCAGTTACATCCTCAGTAGGGTAGCGATGTCGGGCACGCCCTTACCACCCTTGAGGGGTTCCTTGAACTTAACCGCCCACTTCACTCTGTCCATTTTGGAGCTCCAGATGAAGTTAAACATCGCCCTGGTGATGGCCTTGCAGGTGTTAACCTGGGGGGCCAGGCCTGGGTGAGGTACTGCAACACAGGGAGAATCTCGCTGCGGAGTACTAGTGTTTTACCTTCGATGGTGAGTTCTCTGAGGCTCCAAAGTCCAAACTTCTGTTGCATCTTTCACAGTCTTTCTTCCCAGGACTTCAGGGCCGCGCCCTCAGCTCCAAACCAGACCCCAAGAATTTTGATGAAGTCCGTCTTGACGCTGAAAGGAATGGGTGCAGAAGAAGGCAGGAACCACTTTCCGAAGAGCATGACTTCTGACTTCCCGCAGTTGACCTTTGCCCCTGAAGCTTGGCCGAAGTCCTCACAGGTCTGGGCGAGTGTGTCGATGGAGCGCCGATCAGCACAGAACACCGTCACGTTGTCCATGTAGAGTGAGCACTTGACCTCCCGTCTGTCCGGTCCTGGTGCGGTGATCCCTCTGATCTCTGGGTTCCGTCTGAGCTCTATACAACAAACAAAAAGCAGAGGTGAGAGAGGGCAGCCTTGTCTGACCCCAGACAAAATTGGAAAGGGGTCAGTTTTCCAGCCATTTACCAACACCAAACTAGAAATGTCATTATACATTACATTCACATACGAACAAAACATTTCCCCAAGACCAAACCTGCGCAGAGCTCTGCACATAAACTCATGGGAGACACGGTCAAAGGCCTTCTCCTGGTCAAGACTGACCAGGGCCGCGTGCACATGGCAGCCATGAATGTACTGGACTGTGTCCTGGTCAAGCGCAAGGCTGTCCGCAATCCTGCGACCAGGAATGCCACAAGTCTGATCCAGGTGGATGATCTGTCCAATGACAGACTTCAGCCTGTTGGCTAGAACCTTGGCGAGAATTTTATAGTCCATGTTCAGGAGAGAGATCGGACGCCAGTTTTTCAAATCCAATTTCTCCCCCTTCCGTTTATACAAAATCGTGATCATACCCTCCCTCAGTGACAGAGGCATTCTGCCCTCCACCACCATCTCCTCGTACAGCTCGAGCAGGTCCGGGCCCACGAGATCCCACAGTGCTACATAGAGCTCAACTGGGAGACCATCGCAGCCCGGGGTCCTGCCTCGCCTAAAGGATTTTGGTTAGAGATACCTGACGGGAACCTGTCGGCCGCCTGTGTGTCCGTTTCTTTCAGGGAGTAGAGGTTGGTGTAGTAGTCGCTGACCACTTGCATCACAGCCTTCTTCCCCTTCTGGAGTGTTCCGGTCTCGTCACGCAGCTCTGACAAGGGTGTGTGTCCTGAGTGAAGTTTCCTGAAAAAGAAAGAATTACTCTTCTCACCTTTCTCAAGATTCTCCACCTTGGCAAGGAAGACAATGTGCCTGGATTCTTCCTCGAAGTGTCCTTTCAGGCTCTTCTTGGTGTCCTCCAGGTCCTGCCTAACGTCCCAGCCACAGTGATGAAGGTCCTGCAGGGACTGCAACTGATGCTGCAGTCTCCTGAGTTCCCTCCTCCTGGCACACACTTGCTGGCTTCCCCTTGCCTGAAAGAAGCTGCGCAGCTTAACCTTCTTCATGACACATGGCGCACCCTTAGACCACAGGAAAAGGATTTTACCTTTTTTTCAGCACCACATAAAAAATACTCCAGACTGGACTATCTGTTTCTCACTCAGAGAGATCTACCTCTACTATCGAATGTGACAATTGAACCTATGACCATATTGGATCACCATCCGATTACGATAACACTGACCTTCCCTGACAAAATAACACATACCAATATCTGGAGACTAGATCCTATGATACTGACAGACAAAACCAGAGTCTCAACTCTTACCAAATGTCTAAACGATTACTTTCGAGAAAATGACACACCAGAGACCTCCAGTTTAACCCAATGGGAAGCAAACAAGTGTGTGATAAGAGGCAGACTTATCTCAATGGCAGCGACAGTTAAAAAAGAAAAACAACAATATCTTTCAGGCCTATTTCATAAACTCAAGACATTAGAGGCCCAAAACAAACAGACCTTGGCCCACCAATCCTACCAGGACCTCACAGACACTCGCAAACGAATCCAGGAAGAACTGAATCGCAACACCAGGAAAAAATGTATGCTTTCTCAGAAGCTTTTTTATGAATCAGGAAACAAAAGTGGGCACTTACTTGCCCAAGCATTACATTCCAAGAAAGCTAAGACAACGATACATAAGATATGCTCCCCAACAGGTCAAACACACACAAGCAATACAACTATAGCCCAGGAATTTGAGAAATTCTACACAAAACTATACAATATAGATAAGGCTAATACACCCGCACCCTCTGTTGAGGACCGCCGAACTAAAATTGAAAAGCTCCTAGAACAGCACTGCCCCAAAAGGATTTCTCCAGAATCCTCCAACATACTAGAATGCCTGATTACTCAACAGGAACCCATAGAGGCAATTAAAAGCCTGAAGGCCGGCAAAAGTCCAGGCCCTGACGGTCTATCTGCTGTCTACTTCAAAGCATTCTTTGACACGCTTAGCGCTCCCTTTTTAAAAGCTTTTAACTCCCTATCAGCATACAGACCACTCACTCCAGAAATGCTACAAGCACACATTACAGTCATACCCAAGAAAAACAAAGATCCATCACAACCAGCAAACTATAGGCCTATCTCATTACTGAATGTGGATATTAAGATCCTCTCCAAAATTTTAGCCAATAGACTTCTTCCACTACTCCCATCAATCATCTCCCGAGACCAAGTAGGTTTTGTCCCTGGAAGGGAGGCCAGGGACAACACTATAAAAGCGATCAACCTGCACCACCTCATGACATCCTCAAAACAAGCAGGTTTTTTCCTCGCTTTAGATGCGGAGAAGCCATTCAACAGGGTGTCCTAGGACTATATGGCCGCTGTCCTAAGGGCCCTGGGAATAGGCCCGCACATGTTCAATCTTATATTTTCCTTATATGCCCAACCTTCAGCCAGAATTAGAGTAAATAACACCCTGTCGAATGCCTTACCCATCCGCAATGGAACGAGGCAGGGGTGTCCTCTTTCCCCCATTCTATTTGTCCTCACAATTGAACCTCTCCTGTGTTCCATAAATCAAAACCCAGACATAAGAGGGGTATCCACTGGCCAAAGAGAATACAAATTAGCTGCTTACGCGGACAACATACTCCTATCTCTCACATGTCCGGAGATCACACTCCCAGTCCTACTCAAAGAATTTCGAAAATTTGGCCTGATATTCAACCTCAAAATTAACTTTACTAAATCCTTTGCCCTTAATGTCTCCTTGCCCTCACCCATAGTTGATCAATGCAAAACAAACTTCCCCTTTCAGTAGCAGCCAGAGGTGATCACCTATCTAGGCATACAATCACCCGCAAAACTATCCAACTTATATCCAAAAAATTATTTACCAATACTAAACAAACTTACAGAAGACCTAAAAATTGGAATACGCCGATGTTCTCGTGGTTCGGGAGAGCTGCAATTCTAAAAATGAATGCTCTTCCACGAATCCTATATATAATGCAGACTGTCCCGTTCCACGTGCCCCCAAACTTCTTCAAATCCTACAAACACATCAGCTCCACCTTCCTTTTAGTGAGCCGCAAACCTAGAATTAAATATGCACAGTTAGCCTTACCCAAACATCTAGAAGGCATAGGTTTGCCAGACCCTACCAACTACTACAAAGCTCTACATATGACCAGAATACTAGATTGGAATCTTCACGGAACCACAAAAGATTGGGTTAGACTGGAGGATTTTTTCACGAACCTCTCCCTAGCATCATTACCTTGGGTTCTAGAACGTCACTTTCCCACCGAACTGAAGCTTCATCCTCTAATCAGACCAACAATTCAAAGCTTTCACATGACTTGCAAACGCTCCTCCTCCATCTCGACAATCCAAGGCCCAATGACCCCACTCAGACTGAACCCGGATTTTCCCCCGGGCATGCACACTAACTTCTTAACGCAACACTGGACTGATGGAAAGATCCTAGCCCACTACTTTTACAACCAAGAGACAATTCTTTCAGCATCTCAACTCTCTTCTAGGTTTGACAATCTCCAGATACCAGACTGGACATATCTCATGATTACTCATTTCTTGCTTTCTTGCTTTTCTTGATAGGAAATTTTCCTGTTCTAGACAACTGACTCCCTTTGAATGCCTATGCTCCCAGAAAACACCGCAAACACACATGATATCAACTGCACACTCCCTTCTCTTCATAGACTGTACGCCTAAAAATTCAACAATGTGCACTGCTTGGGAAAGATGTTGGGGTGTGTATTGGTCCAGCAATGCACCAGCACCTTTGCAGCCATTGTGCTATTTGTTGGATGTCTGGTGTGTCCTGTACCTTCATGTTACTGAATACTCCCCAAATCTTAATCATTCTGATATCTTTCTTCCTCCCCTTACTTCTCACCCCCTTCACCATACTCTCCACTTTCATAAACTCAGGTCATCAGTTCCCCCATCCTCGGATACGCCCAAGTCATACTCACCCCCCCCCACCTTCTCCACTTCCTACCCACCCACCATTGCCCAGAAGTTAATATATAACTTAAGATTAATGACCTGAACAGGATGCCACCGACAACACAACCCACTTATATCCTATCCTGAGCAAACTTAGACCGAACGTCGCAGCACCATAATATTGAGAGGAGAGAAATGATGATACCTCCGGGGTAATACATAGATACATAACTCGATCCACTCCTACTAAACCCCCAATTAAGGATTTTCCCATGAGACAAATCTAACACGGGAACCCTTACTGACATTCTCAATAAGCCTCTAACTGAATATAAACATACTGTCGGTTAAAGTTACGCAATATTATTACAGTTACATGTGCGAACAATGTACTACTGTATGCCTGACTGCTTGTTTTCCCTGTTCATGTTCATACTGTTTATGTGAAATATGTATGTTCACAACGGGCTTGTAATCTTACTTATGTGAAAACAATAAAAACCTTTTGAGGGGAAAAAAAAACACATCCTTGCATGCCAGAGGCATGTCTAAAGACATTAAAACATACTTTATGGAATTAAATGACGAAGACCATTATGAAAGTGCAAATAGCTTTTCTCTCCAGAGTTCTCACTCCAGAAACAATCTTTCTGCTGCTTCTGGATTATCACATAGTGTTTCTTCACCAGCAGCATTTTCAAGTAGGGAAGAAAACCACTGCCTCACAAAAATACACAATCCCTTAATTTATAGATGAAATGAAAATTGGTCAAGCTCTTGAAATGGCAATTTATGCTTCTGGATTAGCATTTGCAATAACTGAAAATGCATATTGGCAGGAAGCTTTTTAATTATTATAAGGGAAAGGGGTGGGGAGGTACCTGTTCTCATGTATAGTTGAAAATGTTCTTATACATACAGTCAGGCCCATAAATATTGGGACACCGACACAATTGTAATCTTTTTGGCTCTATTCACCACCACAATGGATTTGAAATGACAAACTGTTGTAATTCCTACACCATTCACCTGATTTGGATGTAAATACCCTCAAATTAAAGCTGAAAGTCTGCATTTAAAGCACATCTTGTTTGTTTCATTTCAAATCCATTGTGGTGGTGTATAGAGCCAAAAAGATTAGAATTGTGTTGATGTCCCACTATTTATGAACCTGACTGTATATACAGTCCTTGTTATTCTATTTGCAATAAATAAAAAAATCCTCTCTCTCTCTCTTTCTCTCTAGTTTCCATATCTTATTATTTCTATACCTTCTTTTTTTACCTGTCAGGTCTCATACGTACTAGCTCTCCTGATTTGGGATAACCCATTCTAAGAAAGGCAATCTCTTCTGATCCCAACTACATCTGATGCTCCAGGATTCAGAGCATTAAGATATGCATAATATCCCTTCCCATCGCCATCCTCCTCTACCCCATGGTTTACCAGCATCTTCTCTTTACTTCATGTATTGTTAGATGCCCCTCGCATACTGAGTTTCATATTATCACCCACTGATATCACCTCTCTGAAGGTTCCCTCTTCCTTAAACTCAGTGGGCACCTGCGGCATTCCTTAACCTCAGGTACCATGGTACTATGCAGTCATTATGCACTTATATGTCCTACCATTATTTTTCCTTACCCATCTTTGTGGGATGCGACCCTGTCAGTTAACTGTTAACATCTTTGTTTATTTGGTTATGACTCCCTTTACTGGGGGCTAAATTGTACATATTCATACACTATGTACGTCTTCTTTACACCTTGTCAATAAAATATTTGAACAAGAAAAAATAAAATACAATTTTAAAAAGAAAGTTTAGTTTATTTACTAAATAAGCTGTACTTTAATTTCCAGCATAATACTTTTATGTACACTGCACCTCATATTCCCAGTGTAACAAAATGACTTTAAATTGGAAGACTACTCCACATTATTTTTTTTTCCAATTTATTCCAAAAACTTCATTTTTTTCCAGAAAAAAAAACAGGGAAAAAAATATTTTTTTCCCATGTTTTCAAAATGAAATTTTAACTTCTCCACGCACACCCATATGCAGTTCCACCCATAATGTTTCAACACCATCACACTCTCCATCAACAAGGTCCTCTTTCACACTCTCTTTGATATCACTTCGCACATAAATACAGACACCACCACCTTTATGTTTTACACTGTCTCTCCAAAAGAGAGCATAGCCATGAATATAAGTAGTCAAGTTGTGTGAAGAATGAAACCAAGATTCAAAAATACCAATTAAATCATAGTTCGGGTTTACCAATTAAATCACAAGAAACTGTTGTAGATTAAATAGTTGTTACATTAGTCCTACCAAGTAAATTGCTGTTTTCTAATTATTTTCAACACTGCTAATTCTTCAGTATGATTATATTGTATATATATATATATATATATATATATATATATATATATATATATATATATATATATTTTTTTTTTGCATGGTTGATGCAGTATCTGTATTAATTCTAATTCAATGCATTTTTTTTTAGCATGATAAATTGATATCATGTACATTATCCCCTTATATGATGTGAAAGAGGTGGGTTAGAGCCCCCCTAAAATATATTTCAGCTACTTTCACACTGAGACGCTTTACAGGCGCTTCAGCGCTAAAAATAGCGCCTGCATAGTTGTGTGCGTGTCACCGGCGCAAAAACAAATCTTAGTTCCTCAAACAATATTACATACTAAATGTTGGGGATGCTGCATTCAAAAAAAGACCCTTCACTTAGATGGGTAAGAATTACTAGTTGGTGTATGTGAATGCGCTACTCCCTTAATATACCACCACCTGTAATGCTTATCAACTACCAATCACAAATGTTTCATGTGCATAAGTTTAAAATTTTAGATCAATAAATCATATATCCATTCAATACATATACATATAACAAAAAGTCCTTCAGATATGTTGCAAAGTCTTGTAACCATTAAAGTGACTGACGTGCTCCTATATTGCTTCAATATTCATATGTGACTGAGTGGGACCCTCCACCATTCAGATTGGCCACTCACCAGATACTTCACTAGGGGTACGCCTTTGGTTCATTCAGGGATAACCACTCCACCCAGGTACCACTTCTCACCAGTTAAAAGCTTGTGTTCTAATGCTCCTCATAGGAAAGCATAGGGACAAAAGGCGATCATAGCGCAATATGTTTGAACCATTTATTTTTAAAAAATTCCAAAGGTTAAAATCACTCACATTTAAAAGTGCCCTCGAGCCGGCACGAAGCTTATCCAGCAGTTACGGACGAGTGGCTATTAGCATGGTTCGCCTGGTGTTAGTGTGCGGCCTCCACGCTCGGCTTGCGCTCCAAGCCTCGTTTCCGTTTTCGTCCGGTCACGTGATGCATAAAATTCTCCCAGCAGCCTCCTGCTGGGCTGCTGGGAGAATTTTATGCATCACGTGACCGGACGAAAACGGAAACGAGGCTTGGAGCGCAAGCCGAGCGTGGAGGCCGCACACTAACACCAGGCGAACCATGCTAATAGCCACTCGTCCGTAACTGCTGGATAAGCTTCGTGCCGGCTCGAGGGCACTTTTAAATGTGAGTGATTTTAACCTTTGGAATTTTTTAAAAATAAATGGTTCAAACATATTGCGCTATGATCGCCTTTTGTCCCTATGCTTTCCTATGAGGAGCATTAGAACACAAGCTTTTAACTGGTGAGAAGTGGTACCTGGGTGGAGTGGTTATCCCTGAATGAACCAAAGGCGTACCCCTAGTGAAGTATCTGGTGAGTGGCCAATCTGAATGGTGGAGGGTCCCACTCAGTCACATATGAATATTGAAGCAATATAGGAGCACGTCAGTCACTTTAATGGTTACAAGACTTTGCAACATATCTGAAGGACTTTTTGTTATATGTATATGTATTGAATGGATATATGATTTATTGATCTAAAATTTTAAACTTATGCACATGAAACATTTGTGATTGGTAGTTGATAAGCATTACAGGTGGTGGTATATTAAGGGAGTAGCGCATTCACATACACCAACTAGTAGCGCCTGCATAGTGCCTGTAAAGAGCCTCTCCTGTCTCTCCAGTGTGAAAGCCCGAGTGCTTTGACACTGGAGTGGTGTGCTTGCAGGACGGTAAAAAAATTCCTGCAAGCAGCATCTTTGCAGCGCTGTAGGAGCGGTGCATACACCGCTCCTACAGCGCCCCTGTCCATTGAAACCAATGAGGCAGTGCCGTCAAACCAGTGGCGCTTTGCCGGCGGTTTTAACCCTTTTTCGGCCGCTAGCGGGGGTTGAAAGCGCCCCGCTAGTGGCCGAATAGCGCCGCTAAAACAACGGTAAAGCGGCGCTAAAAATAGCACCGCTTTACCGCCGACGCCTGTCCGCCCCAGTGTTAAAGTAGCCTTCTTGTTTTGGGCTATTATTCCTTAAAATATATTGTTGCTCTGAAGTTAGAAGTAAAAAAGATGTTTCTATAGAGAAGATGGAAGTCTTGGTTTAGTTTTGTCCTAATCACAAATCTAAAGCCTGGATCAAAGTGATGTGATAACCTGTTTGTTGTTATAAAAGCTGTTATTAAACTGTCTGGACATTGACAGATGAGAAATGCTCAATGTACATGGGGGAGGTGTTTGGCATGGCTTGGATTGCTGATATCCCATTGGTGGGTTATATCTTGAATGTATATTATAAATATGCTGTACCAAGGCCAATAAATTGAACAGTATGTAATCAATCAGTGTTGTGTCACGCTTGTATACACTATTACCTGTGCAGAATCTGGGTGTGACGAACAGAGAAGTTCTGGCAATAATAATAATAAGGTAAGATTGATAGTATTAAGGTGATAGATAGGATTAGAGTTTATAGGATCCAGAAGCATCCTATCATGATGGAAGATCCAGTTCATGAATTTATAACCAAAGCATACAGAGCAATTATTGTCCATTTGAGCACGTTGACCCTGTTCATTAGGAAATTACAAATGTTTCAGGAAAAGTGGAAAACGTAATGAATAATTGTAGCGGTCCATACAAAAAAAATGGATTATTATTCTTAATTTCAATAATCACTTTATACTCTTCCCATATAGGCATTTGAAGTATTTTTGGTGAAGTGATCATTATTTGCTTATTGTCATAATGGGATTATAGACACAGTTTTCCACAGTGATCTAGTTGTCTACGGAATGCTTTCACAGATGCAGTATTCTGTGTACTCAAAAAATATTCTTCAAAAATACTAGAGAAGGTTGTTAGCAGTGATGAACAGTGATGAATAAATATCACAAAATCTACTCTCCTGATGATTCAGCTGAGATTCAGCTGAGGGTGAGATGTGTTTCTTAAGTGAAATAGTAAAGAGGTCCCTTAAGCCCCCTATTAGTTCACTCAGCAGAGCATGTGCTGACCTTTGGTTAGCAGTGGGCAGTGACCAATGGGCACCAGCTTTAATTTACTGATGCTAACATGTGGCTCCAGCTACTTACCAGAGGGGGGCACTGTAACTGGTGAACAACTTACCGTTGAAGAAATAATGGGAAATGCATTCGTCTGAAAATCCAAATTAATTAAGGTTGAATCTGTCAATTGAAGGCTTATGGTGTCTGTCGGATGTTCTAAGAAGATTCAACGAAGCAGCAAACTGACAAACAAAGATAAGGTCATTCCTTTACCCTCCTTCTGCCTGGACTCATATAGCCCAATTTGTTCTTGGGGTTTGCCAGATGCTATATTGACGTTAATATTGCATTTCTCGACTTTCTATTTTCATGTGTTTACCTCTGCTCTTGGGGTTATTTCTCTTAAAGTAGCCCTCTAAGAGCAGACGAATTTGACCTTGTTGATTTTCTTGTAAAGTTTGCTTTGTTATACCTTACCATACCTGCCTATTGCTTTCTATTACTGTGACTGTTTGTTTTGTTCTCTTTTAAGCAAGCACACAGTAAAAGTTACTTTCTGATTACACTACAACCTGTGTCTTCTGCTGTGGTATTTATACTACACTACTGCCAGGTGTGGCAGTGGGATTGAGTCTGTTCTTGGGGTTTAAGAGGCAGAGAAGGGAACCAACAATATTCAAGCGGCTCCTGCGGGGGTAGTGCTACATGTGGGGGCTCGTCCGGGATACTTCCACTCTGCCATCAACCTCTCAAGGCAGCAACCCAACAAGTATCAGCATGGACCCCATAATTGCAGCCCAGTGGTGTGGCAAAGAAAATGGGCAGAAGGAGTTGTGTGTAGTAATCAATATTCTTGGCAGTGACTGGACCAAAGACCGATCCCATCAAGCATTGGCTGCTTTAGGCCTACCTCAGAGGATATATATATACTAGATGTAAGGGCGGATCCTAATTCCAATTGTACCTATGTCCTGACAGAGTGGAAGAAGGGAGTTCTTGATGCCTTTCAGAAAGATAGCTTACAGCTAACCACAGAAGTTAACACCCTATTAACCCACCCAGGTAACTCAAGCCCTACCCCGTGAGGGTTCAGGACACAATACGTCCGACCCCGAGGTCACTACTTATAAATTAGCTGTATCCACTGAAGGTTCCTCTTCCCTACTAATGAAGGAGTTTGGGAAGCTTGTCACGGGGCTCCTTAAGAACCCAGTAGCGTCAACCAATTATGGGTATCGCAACCTGCGGTACTTCTCAGGAGAGTTCCAACACCCACAGGAGAAGATAACCTTGATACTTGGATTCATCAAGCCCTCCAAGTGGTCAAAGAATGGGAAGTAACTGATACAGTAAAGAGACAGAGGGTAGTTGAGAGTCTGAGGGCCCCAGCTTCGGATGTAATTTGGAATCTGAAACGGGACAAACCCAGCTGTTCTGTGTCTGATTGTTTGGAAGCACTTAAGGAGACCTAGGGCAGAATTGAAGACTGCTCTGAGTTGCTTTACCTTTTTCACTACACATACCAACCGGAGGATGAGAAGTTAACAGCTTATGTCACATGGCTGGATCAGACTCTTAAGCAAGTCATAATGAAAGGTGGAATAGAAGCCAAAGCTGCCAGTAAAGCTTTGATGTTGCAGGTGCAGAGGGGAGCACAGCCACTGGATCCTATTGTGCAACAGCTTTGAGCCAGAAGTTCAAAAGACCTTCTCACTTACTCTAAACTCATGAAGACTATTAGGCTGGGTGCACACCATTGCCACATCCATTGCACAGCAGGGGTCCGGTGCGTGCTGGTTCACTGTTTCAGGTCTGATTTCAGCCCGGATTTTGGGCTGAATTCGGACATGAAACGGACCAAAAAAGCACATGTTTTTCGTGCAAGATGCACCGGACCTGCTGCGGAGATATGTGAACCGGCTCCATAAAGAGCCAGTCACAATCTCCTGCTATGTGAATTGGATGCGGGAATACCATCCAATTCGCATAGGTGTGAACCCAGCCTTAGAGAAGAGGAAGCCCTCATCGCAGCAAAAACACAGAAGCCAAGAGTCCCAAACAGGGTGACAGGGCCTACATGGTACAGTCGGGGCTGAATTAGAGGTTAGCACAGATGGAAAGCCCTGCTCCCCTATTGACACTTTGACGCAAGTCATAGTTCAGTTGGCACAAGCACAAACTGTTTTACAGCAAACCTTCTGTGGAATTCAGAAGACAGTGGGACAAGTGATGGAAGCCCATGCCAATATGCAACAATCACTCTCGGAAGGGAAGCAAACTGTGTCCACTCTAGCCACTGAAAGGATGGGCGGTGCCTCTCCTACTAGTATGAAGTGCTACCGATGTGGGGAAGTAGGACATTTGATTGCACAGTGCCCGAAGGACGAGAACCTGACAGACCTTGCGGCAGAGGTGGCAAAATCATTGAAGAAGCTGTCCCTCACAAGGCCAGTGGGAAACTTCAGTGAAGGAGCCAATCGGGTGCACTTCTACAGTAGCTAGCTCCAAAGCCAATGATGCGAAGAGACAATGGAGGAAGTCCAAACCTTTAGAGGGCTCCTGTTGTTGCCTCATAGCAACCCAGTGCTTCACTCCTTTGACTCTGGCTACCCATCATCGGGGGATCAATGCACACCAAACTACTAGAACTCAGCAGAGACCCCAGGCGAGGCAGAATCCTCCCAAGAAAGGAGTTTGGATACAAGTCGCGAAACAGGTAAAAGCCACCAATACCTATGAGTTCCCTGCTAAGCTAGTGGGACCTTCTCCTGTGGTCTACATTCAAGTAGAGGGAATCTACACTAAAGCCCTCCTAGATACTGGATCTCAAGTAACCCTTTTCTACGGAGACTTCTACGAAAGACATCTTAAGCACCTTCCCTTGCAGAAGTTAGAAGAGTTATGCCCCGTACACACGGTCGGACTTTGTTCGGACATTCCGACAACAAAATCCTAGGATTTTTTCCGACGGATGTTGGCTCAAACTTGTCTTGCATACACACGGTCACACAAAGTTGTCGGAAAATCCGATCATTCTGAACGCGGTGACGTAAAACACGTACGTCGGGACTATAAACGGGGCAGTGGCCAATAGCTTTCATCTCTTTATTTATTCTGAGCATGCGTGGCACTTTGTCCGTCGGATTTGTGTACACACGATCGGAATTTCCGACAACGGATTTTGTTGTCGGAAAATTTTATCTCCTGCTCTCCAACTTTGTGTGTCGGAAAATCCGATGGAACATGTCCGATGGAGCCTACACACGGTCGGAATTTCCGACAACACGCTCCGATCGGACATTTTCCATCGGAAAATCCGACCGTGTGTACGGGGCATTAGAAGAGTTAGAGATATGGGGCATTGGAACTCAGAAATTCCTTTATGACAGCTATCTACCAGTCAAGGTGGCCTTCGACCCTTCCATGGCAGGAAAGACAGAGACGTTTGACACACTGGCAGTAGTCTGTCCTCACCCACCAGGGGCTTGCAAGAATTCCATGATCATAGGGACAACACTGACCTTGTTCGAAGACTGTTGAGTCCTCTTGTGCTGGAACCTAATACTTAAACCACTAAAGTACACCCTATGTTGAGACAAGCCTACCAGCGCCTAGTGCAAGAGCAGAAGACCCCTGCTGAAGGGGTGGAGAAGATATGGCGCCTGGACCAGCCTGGTGAGGTGGTTTGCCTACAAGCAACTATCAAGCTCAATTGGAAGCAACCAGACCCTTTCATTGTCCTTGAAGCGGACGGCCAGAAGGCTGATACAGAAGTGGAAATAATCCCAGAGGTGGTTTCAACCAAGGCATTACAAAGAAGCCATGAGAAGATTTTGGTCAGTGTCCGCAACATAAGGGCCTCCATAGTGAAGATGCCAGCTCGAATGTTGCTGGGGCAAGTGAATCCAGCCACCCCAGTCTCACCATCTGATCTGGTGGGGGGAACGAAAGGTGGAATCTCTGTCGAAGAGTTTTATCCAAAGAATACTTCCCCTTTCCCCGGAGTGGAAAGCGAGGGTCAGGACCCAGCTGCTGAGATGGCAGGCTGCATCAGTGTAGAGTTTACTTGAACAGCATTTTTGTTTTGAACAGGTTAACGGTGAGTTCTTGTTTGCGATACTTTAGATCTTCGTTTCTCCTTTGTATGGTTACAGGTTAAATGTTACTAAGGCTACGGTACCAGCGCTCAGCCCAGATAACCATATCCTCCTGTAGACACCTCCGGCTCAGAGGGGACAGTTATAGACATGAGTCTGCACTCCTCAGCATGTCGGGGCTGACTGCTGGTCCCATTGAGTATTGAATATTTGATGTTTATTTTTATGTAGGATGCTCACTCGGCTCTCAGCCCGCATCCCGGCTCTCCCATCTAATCATATGCTACCCACCACCCTGCTAACTAGCCTTACATTGTGCAAGGTACGATGTTTGCTCACACCTCCTCCATCTCCTCAAATCATCCTGTGGTGGTGGACTATCGTTTATCTTTAGTCCTTCCCCACTGCTCTGGAATAAAAGTACCCCAAACTGTCAATGGGATTTTAACGGCAACACTAGGAATTTTTTATAAAAACAAATTTATTGGTACAAACTGACATATACAAAAACAACAATAAATATAAAGAAGAAAAAGGATTGTACAAAATTTAAACCATTAAAAACAATGGTATGAAATGGTAGTGATGCTTGTAAAGTCTTCCACACGGCCCTACGCGTTTCAGGACTTGGTAAGGTGTCCCTTCATCAGGGAAAGTTTGTGGAGAAGAATCACACTGTATAATGAAGTCAAAATTAAAGAGAATATATCAATAACTCTTACATAAACGAATTGAACAGTTGCTATTGCGTTACAGAACATCCGGCATAGTAATCACATAGAGGGAACACATACCCAAACATATCATAATGCCCCCACTGCCGGGATCGTGGCGGCAGCTACGCCAGAAAAAATCACCCCAAAGTCCAGACGGAGATTGAGGTGGACACCTGGTCCCACCTTATCCACACTGGTCCACCCAATCAGCACCGAACAGGGAGCCTCCCCAAGGCAGTCAAGCCCCCAGGTGTAGATCACATAAGGATCTAAGGAATAATAAAAGTAGCACAGGATTAGGCTAAGCGTTTATATATTCCCCTAGATAGTACCCCAAAAACTTAATGTATAAATCAAATCACCCCAAAACATCAAATACACCCCATAACATCCTACCTCAAGGGAGTTAAAGCCAAAAGAGGAAAAAGGAACCAGACCGGAGGTGCAAGATATAGGATATGGGGTGTATAAAAAACTGTTCCTGGCTAGTGTGCTTTCGCTGTGGCTTTGTGCATTGATTGATTCTGTAAACAAAAGGGGGTAGAAATGTCTAACGGACAAAGATTTTACAAAGCAGTGTAATCCTGGGATGTAACTAACTAACATTAGAATCCCACCTGAATCCTTGAACCGTCCAGTCATACACCATCCCGTGCAGTGACAAAATCCTGCATCGCATAGGGATTTAAAAATGCTGGGGGCGGCATCATATGATGCGGCCCCACTGAACGTGCGGCGTCATCACATCACCACGTCACCGCTGGGAAGGGAGAAAGCACCGCCCACAACGTCCACAACAGTTGTGACGCGGCACCGCTACACCTGCGGCATCCTTACGTCGTCACAAAGCGGGGAAAGCAAGAAGCGCAGTCTGGGATCAGGAAAACCATCCCAGGCATGCACAAACCGAAGACCAATCATCAAACCCAATTATAGAATGACTCAGAAGTAAGTGGTGACAACTAGTCAGGAAAAAGTCAAAATTAAACTCCGAGATATAAATTACAAAAAACAAAATCAAAAAACATTCTATTGTAAAACGAATGAACTGGATGTCTGGTAAGTCCTGGGGGGGGAGAGGAACAAAGTCTTCTCCTATGCTGCCAAAGAGGGCAGAACCATGAATGTGCAAAGAGGGGGGCCCTGAGTCCTCACTGCATGGCGCCCACCACAACGCAAATAGGAGCCCTGCGGAAAGCGTCATGCAGCAGGGGCCCACCGACGCAGAAAAGCGGCCATGCGAGCGGGCATAGGCTGGGTTGACGCCTAAGCTACCCAGCACAATAACCACCCATAGCAGGCCACCAAAAAGAGGGCCCCCCTGAGATCAGAAGATCCCAGGGGGCCCACCTGCACCGGGCGGGACAAGGGGGGACCAGTACAGATGTCACATCGGACGCCAGCCGCCAACCACAACCGCAGCAAAGAGAGCTCTAAGACCAAGGAACAAAAAGACAGGTGGAATACAAGTCACGAAGGCTGAAATCAACGAATAATGGCATATAGTTGGCAGAACGGTATTACACAAAGAAAAACATACATTATTAGCTAAATAATGGCTGCTACATGATAAAGATAGGGGGCAGACATCGTATAATAGGATAACAAACAGAACGGACATATATAAAAAAAACCAAGACAAGAAGAAGTAAAAAGACAAGAGAAAGAGAAAGGGGAACTGTTACTCCTTATCACATCCTCCCGATGAGAATCCCTCCAAAAAGGGTCTATAGCTAAACTGTTCATTAAGGGGGCGAGGCCGCACCAAGGTCCGCAATCCAGCAGGTCTCCCGCTGTAAGAGGACCTTGTTCCAAACCCCACCCTGTGGACTAGAATGAATCCTATCTAGGATCAAAAGCTCAATCCCTGGGAATATACCATGATGCTTGTTGGCAACATGCCTCCCGAGAGGGAGATCTGGATTGGCCTTCTTCATCGAGGTTATATGTCTCGAAGCCCGTAGATGGAACTTCAACTTGGTCTTACCAACATAAAATTGTTGACACTGACAGGTGAGGAGGTATACCACCCCCTCAGTTTTGCAGTTGAAAAAGTGGTGGGGTCTATATGGTCGTCCATTAGGGAGAATGGTATCCGGTCTGGTATTCATACAGTCAGGTCCATAAATATTGGGACATCGACACAATTCTAATCTTTTTGTCTCTATACACACCACAATGGATTTGAAATGAAACGAACAAGATGTGCTTTAACTGAAGACTTTCAGCTTTAATTTGAGGGTATTTACATCCAAATCAGGTGAACGGTGTAGGAATTACAACAGTTTGTATATGTGCCTCCCAAAAGTAATAGGATAATTGGCTGCTCAGCTGTTCCATGGCCAGGTGTGTGTTATTTCCTCATTATCCCATTTACAAGGAGCAGATAAAAGGTCCAGAGTTCATTTCAAGTGTTTCGGGCAATATTATCTGCTCATATTCAGCAAAATGCTTCAGAACTTGGATGGCACTTCACAGTGCAGATGGACAATGACCCGAAGCATACTGCAAAAGCAACCAAAGAGTTTTTTAAGGGAAAGAAGTGGAATGTTATGCAATGGCCAAGTCAATCACCTGACCTGAATCCGATTGAGCATGAATTTTCACTTGCTGAAGACAAAACTGAAGGGAAAATGCCCCAAGAACAAGCAGGAACTGAAGACAGTTGCAGTAGAGGCCTGGCAAAGCATCACCAGGGATGAAACCCAGTGTCTGGTGATGTCTATGCGTTCCAGACTTCAGGCTGTAATTGACTGCAAAGGATTTGCAACCAAGTATTAAAAAGTGAAAGTTTGATGGATGATTGTTAATCTGTCCTATTACTTTTGGTTCCTTTAAAAAGTGGGAGGCACATATATAAACTGTTGTAATTCCTAAACCATGCACCTGATATGGATGTAAATACCCTCAAATTAAAGCTGAAAGTCTGCAGTTAAAGCACATCTTGTTCGTTTCATTTCAAATCCATTGTGGTGATGTATAGAGCCAAAAAGATTAGAATTGTGTCGATGTCCCAATATTTATGGACCTAACTGTATACCGACATATAGAGCATCCACCACAGGTAAAAGTTCCCATTCTTTTGCAGGGATCCCCTCAAAACTCGCCCATGAATTCACTTTGGACCAACTGGTCCTTCAGCGAACTTGCGCATCGATAAGTGATTGCCGGGTACTCCGATAAATAAGGGCGTAATGTAGGGTCTGCTTATAACAAATGCCAAAATTGGTTGAAAATAGACTTAACTGATTGATGTTGATTACTGAATCTTGTAATCATCCTGACCACTGAAGAATCATCAGTTCTCCTTTGATGACCAAATAATAACTCACGTCTTGTCTGTGCATTGGCTCGCTTAAATGCTTTTTTTAAAATTGAATGAGAGTAACCTCTCAGTAGGAGCCTATCTCTAAGGGCAGCAGCTTCCTGTAAGAAGGACTCTTGGTTTGAACAATTTCACTTAAGCCTCAAATATTGGCTATATGGGATAGCACGAATGAGGGGCTGAGGGTGTGAGCTGGAGGCGGGCAATATTGTGTTTCCTACTGTGGACTTCCGAAAAAGTCCACTGGAAAGACTGCCATCCTGATTTTTGGTTATAATGGTGTCCAAAAATATGACACTAGTCTCACTATGGGAAATAGTGAACTTCAAATTAACTGCATTCTGCTGCATCATAGAAATGCATTCCTCCAGCTCAGCCACTGAGCCTTCCCATAATACCAGAATGTCATCAATCTACAACACCACATGCTGAGAGTGAGATTTCATGGATTCGTCAGTCAGAAAAGACTGCTCCCATTGCCCCAGGTACAGATTGGTGTACGTTGGGGCACATGATGTCCCCATCGCAACGCCCTGTACCTGGAGGAAATGGGAGCCATCGAAGGAGAAAACATTATGATGAAATATGAACTCCAATGCCATAATGATAAATTCACATAGTTTTTTGTCATCCCTATGTGTCTGCACAATAACATGTCTGATTGCAGCCAGCCCCAAGTGATGAGGAATGGAGCTGTACAAGGCCTCTATGTCGATAGCTACCAACAAGGATTGTTGCGATACATACAAGCCCTCCAAACTTTGTAGGAGGTGAACAGTGTCCCGTACAAAGGAGGGTAGATTTTCGACAAAGGGTTTAAGGTATGCGTCGACACACACACACTGAGATGTTCCATAATGGCCCTGTTACCCGACACTATAGGTCTCCCGGGTGGAGACAACAGGTTCTTGTGAACCTTGGGGAGACAATAAAAGGTCGGGATTCTGGGATATTTAATGCACAGGAATTCCCAGGTATCTTGATCTATGATACCCTGGGAGAACGCTCCATCTACTAGGGCATAAAATTGAGTTTCAAATTTGGAAATACTTGCTCTAGAGATCGGTTTATACAAATCTCGATTCGATAAGACTTTATTACACATTGTCCTATATTGGTCATTGGACATGATGACAATGTTGCCCCCTTTATCAGATGGTTTAATCGTAAGGGAGCAACATTTTTTTAAATTTTCCAGGGCTAGTTGTTCAGGGGGAGATAAATTACCCCCCGTTTTTTGTATTTTAAATTTTTTAATCTCACATGTCACAGATGAGACAAAAGTCATCAAATTAGGATTAGAATTGAGAGATGGGAACTTATCAGACTTGTTTTTCAATTTTTTCAACCGAGGAGGTGGTACCTCAACTGTCAAGTGTTCCTGGAGAAGAGAGTCTATGTCAGTCATGTCAATTGGATCTGATGAGTCCTGTTCCTCTAATAAGGATAGCAAAACATCAAGATCCTTCTCATCTTGAGTAACAGAAGTTTTTGATTGCAACTTGTTTTTTGAATACATACTCTTAAGCAACAGTTTCCGCGCAAAAAGATTCAAATCCTTGACAACCTCAAAGGTGTCAAGGTTGGAATCGGGGCAGAAACGTAACCCTTTCGATAATAGTGCCTTCTCTTCAGCCAAAAGTATATGGCTGGAGAGATTAATAATGTTCATATCCTTCGTGTTACCTACTCGGGCCTGTACCCTTTCTATATTTTGGGAATTGGAGTTGTACCCTGTGGAAAAAACCTACTTCTGCCTCCTTCTTCATCTAGGGTCATAGCTAGACCCATATTAGGTTGAGAAGATTGTACAGTCGTGTGTTGGGATAGAGGTACATTGCCACCCACAGTTCCAGAAGAGCAGATAGAGATGTCACCTCATGTAGTATAGTTACCCAACGTCCCAGAGGCAGACTGAGTAGAGGAAGGAGGAAGGTCTGTGATTAACTTCTTCGTTTAAAAAAAATTTATTTTGGAAAGAGAGGGTATACATATACAGTATAAAAAAGATAGCAAAAATGATGACATAGATCAATTAGTGCAATACAGTATATCAACATTAACTATATGTAAATTGACCGAGAAGAGCGAGTTGACTAGAGGCTTAAAAGCTCAGCCTATCAAAACATTGTGCAGATCTAGGTGTTATCTTGAAGTGTTACCTCCTACTCCAATGGAGCGGGATGTAAAACACCCTATTCCTATTATGAAGAGGCCAATGGGGTTCAATCAGCCGGTGACACTCCACCCCTGTGGGATCAATCTGTGGAGGCGCCCACCGGTCTGATTGGATCTCCCTCCTGTTGAGGCTCCGAGGCCTCTTTTATACAGAAAAGAAAAGAAAACTGCCCCTCCATAGACCTGCAGAAACCTAATACCAAGGGTCCGGTATTCATGTATTCGGTTTTGTAGCAATAGTCAGAACCCATACTGATCTCGGAAAATAACAGAGAAATGGAACAATAAACCTGTACCTCTTGTATCAGTAGGCAGCATGGTACTACCTGGTTAATATCAGCCAACATGGGAGACAAGCGAGTCTCCAACAGAGAAAGAGAGAAAGGTGAGAAAAGGGGAAAGGAGGGGGGGGGGGGTGGAGAGCATCTTCACTGTGTAGTCTCTCCAGTTCCAGGCTCCATAGACATGCCTGGGAACAAAGGGATCCCGCAGTATCTGGCCCAAGGTTCCCATATATCAAAAAAAAGGCTACTTTTGTCATTCAATTTGGCTACAATTTGTTCCTGCGTCATAATCCAAGATACCTTCCTCTTAAATCCAATCATCGAAACTCTAGATTTTTTCCAACATTTGGCGATAGTTACCTTAGCCCCTAAGAGGATGAAGAATATCAGTTTCTGTGTTAGTTTAGAGATATCCTTAATCCTCCCGTGAAGCAGTGCAGTAATGGGGTCTGGGGTGATTACCTTGTTTGATACGTTGCTAATGATCAGGAACACTTTCTGCCAGAATGATCTAATTCGCGGACATGACCATCATGTATGAATCATTGTGCCCTGTAGCTCGCATCCCCTGAAGCATAGAGGAGAGGTCCCTGGGAAGATGACTGACAGGCGAGCAGGGACATAATACCAACGGGTTATAACTTTGACACTAGCTTCTATCAGGGAGATGTTTAGAATACCTTTATAAGATCTGAGGAATCCGATCGACCATTCTTTTAGAGAGCGGACGCAGTCTGTGTCCTCCTCCCAGGCTCGAGCATAAGCAGGTTTTTCGGCATTAGATTTTAGAGCTGTGTAGATTAGGGATATTCCTCCCCTCTGGATTATTGTGTTTGCACACCATTGTTCATACGGAGTCAATGAAGTGCAGTCAGAATTACGTGACCAAATTAGTTGTAGATAGTGGGATATTTGAGAGAATCTGAATCTCTCCGAGTCTGGCATTTCTAATTCTTTTCTACATTGGGACAGAGTGATCGGGCCCTTGTCCGTCCACCATTTGAACGCCTTAATGACCATCCCAGGAGGAAAGTCTGCATTGTGGAACAGATGTGATAGCGGTCTCATAGGAGAAATCAGATTGTGATTTTTAAAAAGGCCTGTGCCAAGGGCAATAGAATGTGAGAGGGTCGGGGACATGATGGCTGGTCTGACTTTAGGGTCACACCAGAGAAGGAAGTCTATAGTGTTTATCGGGGTGGCCTGATGTTCCATGGACACCCAGCTAGGTTTTGGACCTTTTGTAAAGACTACCGATATTTGCGAAAGTTGAGCCGCTTGATAGTAGCCCCATAAATCCGGAAGTCCCAGCCCCCCTTGACTCTTCAAGCGGTAGAGAATGCTGGATGGACATCTATAACCCTTATAACCCCAAACAAAGCGGAGAATCTCCGATTGAAATCTTTGGAGAGTTTGTTTCCTAATCGGAATAGGGAGGGAACGAAATAGGTAAAGGAGGCGTGGGAGAAGAGTCATCTTTATCGCGTGAATCCTACCCAGCCAGGACAGACCACATCTAGCCCATCTTTCCAAATCCCCTCTGCATTTTTGGAACAGAGGGAGGTAATTAGCGCTGTAAAGGTTGGATATATCTGGTGTTATCTTAATGCCTAGGTACAGAATCTCTGTTTGAGCCCAAGCAAAAGTAAAGTTGGCGGAAAGTTGAGTTATAATGTGTTGCGGAGCAGAAATATTTGTGGCTATCGATTTAGATAAATTGACCTTTAGGCCAGAGATCATTCCAAAATTCTGTAATATTTTGTAGATCACAGGGGTGGAGGTAAGGGGTGATGTGATATAGAGATATAGAGGAGGAGGTCATCTGCGTAAAGCGCACACTTATGCTCCTGATCTCCACATCGCACTCCTCTAACATCTGGATTCGTCCTTATCGCGATCGCCAAGGTCTCGATGGCGATCGCGAACAGGAGAGGAGACAGTGGACAGCCTTGTCTAGTCCCTCTCCCAATTGCGAATTTCTCTGAGTATCTCCCTAAGAGCCTGATCTGGGCTGAGGGGGTAGAGTACAGGGATTGAAACATGTTCAGAAAATAGGGTCCAAATCCCCATCTGCGAAGTAAGTCAGTGATGTAGGTCCAGTGAACGGAGTCAAAAGCTTTATGCAGATCGATGGAGAGGAGGAATCCCTTTTGATGGGGTCCCCCGTCCCACCCTGACTTGAGAAGGGAGATAACGTCAATTGTTCTACGGATTTGGTCTGGTCCCTGTCTCCCCGGGATGAAGCCAACCTGGTCCTTATGAATATATGTTGGGATAAAGCTTGCTACCCTGTTCGCTAAGATCTTCGTAAAAATTTTAATATCATTATTAATAAGTGATATAGGCCTGTAGTTGACTACTTCACTAGGTTCTTTCCCAGGCTTCGGTATTACCGTTATAAATGCTGTATTAAGCTCCTGTTCCAGGGTGGCTCCATCCCTAAGGGAATTAAAAAATTTAGTAAGATGGGGGGCTAGTGATGGGGCAAATTTTTTATAATAGCCTGTAGAAAAGCCGTCCGGTCCCGGGGCTGAACCCTTCTTTAAGGATCGGATCGTATCTAGTACTTCCTCCACCGAAAAAGGGTCTTCCATCAGTTCCCTATGCTCTGTAGATAGTTTAGGTAGTGGAAGATTGTCTAAAAAGCCGTCACGTTGTTGATGTGGGGTGTGGTCAGATGCTCTGTACAGCTTAGTGTAAAATTGAGAAAAGGCCTCCATAATCTTTGTCGGGTTTTGGGTCAAGTCACCTGCTAGAGTTTTAATTTTAGGGAAAGCTAACGTGCGTGGTTTAGGGGTAAGTTTGGTCGCTAGTTTAGCCCCTATTCGATCCGATTGTTGGTAAAATCTGGCACCAGTCCATCTTAGGTGTTTTTCTGCCGCCGAAGTCAGCGCAAGATTGAGGAGGGTACGGGATTGGTCTAGTTTGGTCAGGGATTCCGCTGTAAGAAGGTGCTTGTGTTCTCTTGCCGCAGTACGGTAGTCAGCTGTTAGTTTAAGGACGTCCGCTTTGTGAGCTGCTTTTAGGTGGGAAGATAAACTAATGAAGTGTCCACGAATGACTGCTTTGTGTGCTGCCCAGATGCTTGTCGGGGAGACTTCTCCCGTTTCGTTTATGCTGAAATAGTCTTTAATGGCTTTTTCAGTTTCTGCGTGAACTATAGTATCACTGAGGAGTGATTCCTGTAGTCTCCATCGAGGAGGTCCCTTTGTGGGTCCCACTCTCTGTGTTACTACCGAGACTATCGCGTGGTCCAACAGAGGGGAATCCAAAATTTTTGAGTTCATGATAAGTGGGATCGTACGGGAGCCGGAAAAGATGTGGTCTATCCTGGCGTATGAGTTGTGGGGGGCGGAAAAGTGAGTATAGTCTTTTTTGTGTGGGTTAGCTTCCCTCCATACATCTATCAAACCCTCCTCAAACAGTAAAGCTGCAATCCTCATGCTTTGTTTAGTAGGGCGTTTGGGTCTAGAATGTCCATTTGCAAATCTGTCAAGGCCAGAGTCAAAGGCTATATTTGAGTCTCCTCCCAGAAACACAGTACCTTTCATGTGGATATGAAGTTTTTTGAGCATCGAATCAAAGAAATGTCTTTGACCCTTATTGGGTGCATAATAGGAGACGAAAGTGTAGAGTTCGCCATCTATATTGCCCGAGACTAGCAGGAAGCGACCCTGCGGATCAACTACTGTTTCTGGTTGAGAAACATTTATATGTTTAGCGAAGCATATCGCTACCCCCTTGGTTTTGTTTTCAGTGCAGGCTAGGAAAAATTGGGGGTAATGTTGGTGTATGAATGAGGGTTTATAATTAGCCGGGAAATGTGTTTCCTGGAGCAGAAGGACATCAGCATGCATGGATTTATATGTCTGGAAAATCTTTCTACGTTTAACCTGAGAGTTAAGACCTTGCGTGTTGTGTGAGAAAATTCTAAGGGGATGATTTTGCTTTGAGGTGTTAGCCATAATCCAGAAGGGAGAGTACTATTTGGAGTATCTGAGCCTTACCGTCTCCTGGAGACTCCAGAGTAATGCGTGGGCCTGCTGCAGCAACGTCTGAAATGCTCAAACCTGGGAAGATGAGCCAGAGGTTTCCTTTATTTCCTGAAGAGCCCACAATCAAGAATGGACAAGTAGAGGGAGAAGGGTGGGAAAAAGAGATGAAATGGAAGAGAGAAAGAAGGAAAAGAAGAACAAATTGTGAACATTGCAAAGTAAACAACCATGCGATCATATCTATCACAGTAGATTGAAAAAAAGTGGGATGGGGTCTCATACCCCTAACGACCCTAAGGGAGGGAGTGAAAGGTCGGTCCCTCCCTTGTATCCAGTTGAACTGGAACACACCAAGACAAGGGGTGCAACTAAGATCCCAAGGGACTCAAAAGTTCTCTTGGGAGCTAGGAGCAGCGCACTGGGTCCACCACAGCCCCAGCCCCTCTAACTCTATTGACTGAGGACTGTCTCTAGTCCATCAAAAACCTATGACAGAGCGTTCAAAAAGAATAAATAACTTTTATAAACAGAATGAAAAAACCAAAAAAAAAAAAAAAGAATACCAGCGATAAGGTGCTAAGGAAGTTGGCGAGACAGGCTCCCCCTCACAATTGACGGGAGCCTAGGTCGCGATAGCCCGTCCGGGCTAGATCGTGGGTGTTTCTTCCCAGGGAGCCCCCCTAGATCCTTCACACCCCCCTGTCCCTTACAAGAATCAAACATGCCAGTAATAAAAAAAAGAAGAAAACAGCACACACAAAAAAAGGAAAAATCCATAAACTTTGCCGTGGGGGGCCAGTATGGTAAAAACTGTCAAAAACCAAAGAGAGAAGTGTCAGGCTTCCTTTAGTGTTAGCCATGCTAACTGACCTCTATAGCAACCAAAAGAGTCTCTTGAGAGGACCAGCAAGTAAAAAGTAAAAAAAAAAAAAAGGGGAACCGGGGTGAATTATCCCCGGTATCCGGAAGGCTGGGATCGGCCTCAAACCAACTTCTGTTGGGATTCAAACCACCATCAAGGGGAGTTGATTCACGTCGGGAGATTGTCCTTTGATCTCTTGGGGCCTTGTTTCATCCAGGAAGGTTGAAGGGGGCTTGCCGGAGGGGGTCTCTTGGCGGAGGAAGGGGCTCCTTTGCTTGTCTGAGACGAGGAGGGGTTTTGATTGATTAGTCCCAGTTGTAGAAAAAGATGTTCGCCCTCAGGAAAAGAGGAAAAGGCGCAATTTCTGCCCTTATATGTGAAGTTAAGTCTCAGAGGGAATGACCACCTGTAGGGAATTTCTCTCTCTTGCAGCAATAGAAGCAATGGCTTAAGAGATCTCCTCTTTTGGACCATGTAAGGGGACAGGTCAGCAAAGATTTGAATTTTATGTCCATGAATAGTTAATTCCTTCATGTGTCTGGCTTTCCGCATATCCTCCTCCTTCACGGCGTAAACATTTGGTTTAACAATTATGTCTCTTGGGAGGCCATCTTTGCGTGGGGGTTGTAGTGCTCTATGAGCCCTATCCAGCTCTAGGCGGTGTTCAGGTATCCCTGGGATGAGATCTCTGATAAGGTCTTTGACCGCAGACTGTACCTCTTGTTCGGCTTCAGGGAGCCCCCGAACCCTGAAGTTGTAACGTCTCGATCTGTTTTCGAGGTCGTCTATTTTCGCAAAAGCCGTCTCGAGTTGATCCTGCATTTCTTGAATATGCGCCGTATTTTGGTTAATGCGTGCTCCTGCTTGATCTGCTTTTTGTTCAATATAATCTAGTCTGAGGCCAAACTGCTGCATGTCAGCGTGGATAGAGGATGTGATTTGAGCTGCATTCTGAGCTAGGCTTTTTGAAAGCATGTGAGCAAAGGCTTCCATCATGGAGGGGAAATCTGTGGGGGTGGCGGCTGCCTCCTGAGCTTCACTGACCGACAATAGGAGGCCTGTCTGAGGGTCCATCATGGGGGTGGATGGTAATCCTGTTTGCAGGCTTAGCAAGAGCGATTCTGTGGAGGCTGGTGAATGATTCAGGCGTTGCGGGCTGTGCACAGTACCTGGAGTATGTGGGGAGAGGAGGTCCTGGTCAGCTATTGAGTCCTCAGCAGCAACAGCCTTGCTGCGGTTCAGAGGTGCGGCGGCCATCTTAGCATAGCTGAGGGGTCCGTTCGCGGCCGTCATCTGGCCAGTGAGGTTTCTCCTGACGGAGCCCGATGACATAGGAGGCTTCCCGGGGGTTTCCCCTACCCTGTAGTGCCGTTTATTTCTTCGGGTGAGCGCTCTGTCAGCTCACGGGGAACGGATAAGGCTGTGGTGGCGCGGAGCTTCAGATGCTGGTGGCCATCTTGGAAGCTGCCGCGCATGCGCTGTGTGATTAACTTCTTATGCGCATTGGAGTCTTCTCCGGATAAAGCATGTTTTGATTTCTTCTGTCTGTTCCTGTTACGGTTGCGAGAGGAAGAAGAAACAGAAGAGTTAATGGAGGAATCTGACCCCCTCTTAACTATGGATTTAGTCAGGCCCTTATTCCTAGAACTCAATGTGTGGCTTATTCTGGAGCCATTTATAGGCTTTCCCTTCTTGAAACGACATTTTGTCACGCCAGAATTTTTTATCTTTCTTGCGCAAAATTTTAACAGTCACTTGATCCAGGTGAGTATTAATTCTGTCTTCATGCTCTTTGAGTGCAGGAAGACTTCCCAACTGCTCTGGTACTGGCCAACCCCCACACAGTTGTGTGGCAAGGTGTGCTCACCCTTTTAAGGGTGCACACAGTGTACACACACTGTAATCTACTGATTCAGTGAATTTTAGAGGTTTGTGGACAAACCACTCCACGCCTCATCGGTCGACCTCCAGTGACCTACCCGCTGCAGCCTCACACAACTCACAGCTCTCAAACCCCCACCCCCCTCTCCTCCCCCCTCCCTACACCCATGGCAGACATGACTGATACCCGAGCTACCCCGCGTGACTAGCAGTAACACCTCCAGACACTTAAATTATGCTCAATCAACATAAGGGGTCTCAACACACCTGAAAAAAGGTTGAAACTATTACACTCCCTGCAAAAATCAAAGACCCACATAGCCCTCATACAGAAGACACACTTTAGAACTGATAACATACCTAAATTACAGAACACACATTCCCCCACGGTCTTCATACGCCTCTAATTCAGAGGCAAAATCCAAAGGCGTATCCATTCTAATTTGTAAGCACTGAAGTTCACAGTGATCCACAGGGGAGATTCCTGTTTCTTAAAGGCACTCTGCATCACAGATCCATCACGATTGCGAACATCTATGCGCCCAACTCACAACAAGTTATCTTCTCCTCAAACACTATCCAACAGCTTATCAGCGTCCAATCAGGAACAATGATAGTTGGAGGTGACTTCAACGTAGTGCTAACCCCTGCTCTAGACACCTCCAACGGGGCATCTTCCTTAACCTACAGAGCCCTACGTGCGATTAAACTGCAACTTAGCAACCTGTTGCTCCACGACACGTGGCGCATGCTACACCCTAATGTTAAAGATTTTACCTTTTTCTCCGCCCCCAACAAGTACTCCAAGTTAGACCACTTTTTTATATCCCAAAATGACCTGCCGCTTCTCACTAAAGCCACTATTGATCGCTTGGTGCTATCTAACCACAACCCCATCTTCATTACGCCAACACTGCCGAACACTCTCTCCAGAGGCAATATATGATGACTCGATAACTCCCTACTGATAGACACGGACAACATACAACGGATAACCACAAGCCAGTCCAACTACTTTGCAGAAAATACTTCAGAAGACATCTCTCCTACCGTCACTTCGGCCACTCATAAATGTGTAATACGGGGGGAAAGCATGTATAAATGACTTGACCAAATGTATACGCACACTCGAGGATTCACACAACTTCATTAGCTATACTGACTCAGACCAGGGAAGAACTTTTGGAAGAACTTAACTGAACGCTAAAACGTAAATTTGCCATGACACAAAAACTGTTCTATGAATTTAGCAACAAAGCCGGTAAACTTCTGGCAAGGGCACTTCAAGTTAAGAAAGCGGCCCACACGATACACGCAATCAAACACCCCTCCGGCGATACCCTGGTTACAACCGAAGACATTTCTGAACAATTCGTCTAATACTTTACCAAATTATACAATCTCCCCCCCCACACACCCGACCAAAGCCACCGAGCCTGCATGACAGCCATCACAGACTTTTTGGCACAAAACCATCCATCCCCTATCTCCCCAGATGAGTCGTCAGAACTAGATCTCCCTCTCTCAGTAGAAGAGACCCTAACAGCCTTGAAACAGATGAAGACAGGCAAAAGCCCTGGCCCAAATGGCCTGACGGCCAGCTACTATAAGTCCTTCCAAGACGTCCTCATCCCCCATTTCACCAGAGCCTTCAATAATCTTCAAGGGAAGCACACGTCACACTCATCCCCAAACAGTGCAAAGACCACAAATTGGAGTCCAATTACCGCCCGATATCATTTCTCAATGTGGACTTCAAACTTTACGCCAAAGCATTAGCAAACCGTATTCTCCCCTTACTTCCCAAACTAATCTCCCTAGATCAGGTTGGCTTTGTCCCAAGCAGAGAGGCCAGGGAAAACACCACCAAAGCCCTAAACCTCCCCCATTGGCTCTCTAATACGTCCACTCAAGGTTTTTTCCTCTCCTTGGATGCAGAGAAGGCGTTCGACAGGCTGGCCTGGGATTACATGGAAGCAACATTGAGCGTAATGGGCTTCCCATCTCATCTTCTCCAAATGATCCTAGCTCTTCCCAGACAGCTAAACTTAGGATCAACGGCCGGCTTTCGGGCGCCTTCTCTATATCCAATGGAACCGTCAGGGCTGCCCCCCCCTATGCCCACTGATTTTCATCCTAACCATGGAAACCCAACTTCGCAGGTTGAGAGACAACCCTACCATCAAAGGCATAGATATTAACCATAAACAGTATAAAATAGCCGCATATGCAGACGACATTCTCCTCTTCCTCACAGACCCCATCACCACTATACTCAATCTCTTAACAGACTTCTCATTGTTCATCCAATCTTCAAATCAATTTCGGAAAAACAAAAGCGCTCAACATCACCCTCCCAACCTCAACGGTCACACAATGTACACGCAACTTCCCTTTCGGTTGGCAACCTCAAGAAATCACATACCTCGGCATCAAAATTGCTACTAACCTACATGACCTCTACGCTAGAAACTTCCTGCCTACACTCCTAAACATCCAAGGCGACCTTCAGAAATGCCATTTAGGCTCCTTTTCCTGGCTAGGCAGGATGGCCATTTTAAAAATGAATGTCTTGCCTAGACTCCCCTACCTCCTCCAAGCGATTCCCATCAGACTTCCCAACTCATTCTTCTCATCCTACAAACGTATATGCAGGATCTTTATCTGGGCTTCCAAGACGCTCGACTAAATTGGGACAGGCTAGTACTCCCTAAACTGTTAGGGAGCCTCGGCATCCCAGATCTCCAAAAGTACCATTGGGCATGTCACTAGTAACTAGAGTGGTAGATTGGCATGTGCATCGCCTCACCAAAGACTGAATCACGCTAGAAGACTCTTTCGCAAAAATGCCTCTGTCCAAAGCACCCTGGATTCCTTACAAAGCCACACCCAAGGATTATACTAAACACCCACTTATTGGATTCACACTGACACTCTTCAATCTAGCATGCAAAACTTTAGCAGTGACACCTTCCCCAGGCCCCATGACCCCGTTGGACCTCAACCTGCTGGGCCTAATGGGGCGTACACACGGTCGGACTTTTCGTCTACAAAAGTCCGACAGCCTGTCCGACAGACTTTCAACAGACTTTTGGCGGACTTTTTTGGCGGACTTGCGGCAGACTTTCTTACGAACGGAGTTGCCTACATACGATCACACAAAAGTCCGACGGATTCGTACGTGATGACGTACACCGGACTAAAATAAGGAAGTTGATAGCCAGTAGCCAATAGCTGCCCTAGCGTGGGTTTTTGTCCGTCGGACTAGCACACAGACGAGCGGATTCCTGGGTCCAGCGTAGTTACGACGTAAAGATTTGAAGCATGTTTCAAATCTAAAGTCCGTCAGATTTGAGGCTGGAAAAGTCCGCTGAAAGTCCGCTGAAAGTCCGGGGAAGCCCACACATGATCGGATTGTCAGCCAGCTTTAGTCCGTCGGCGTCCATTGGACTTTTGTAGACGAAAAGTCCGACCATGTGTACGCGGCATTACACTACGAGACCCAGCCTGCGACTCACGTAACTCGCATGCCAGGACACAACTCTTTTTCCACAATGGTGCACTCCTACCTCATCCAGCTGTTTCCGCTAAACTTCTGGAATACAACATCCCCTTTTATAAACACCTGCAACTTCGACATTTTTTCGACACCTACCTCTCTTTAGCACAGAGAATACACACCCATTGAACTACTATGCCACAGTGCAGAACCCCAACGTCACCTGATCTCCACTACCTATGCTCTCCTATTTTCGAAGCACCATGTTAAGCAAGACAAGATCGTGAGACAATGGGAATCTGAACTGTGCATTGATCTGCTCCCTGCCGAGTGGGAACGCATATTCGGTCACATTCATAAAGGCTCAATTAACGTCTCGACACAGGAGAATAGATATAAACTATTCTCCCGGTGGTATAGGACACCTGACAAGATCCACAAGTTTCACCCCACTGTCCCTCCAGCCTGCTGGAGATGCAATGCAGTGAGAGGCACCCTACTTCACATATGGTGTGACCATTTTGGATGGAAATCCATCGCTTGATCTCCCAAATTACTACCTACCCCCCAGCCTTCTCGCCTGCACATTACCTGCTCCATCACACCCCAGTCCCCCTTCGTATAAAAAATCCCTCACACTACATCTCATCAATGCGGCCAATTTGTGCATCCTGACACTCTGGAGGAACATTGCACCTCCCACAGTAACTGAATGGATCCGAAGGGTAGAAAGAATTGCGGACATGGAAAAACGTATTTGCCAAGTAAACGATAACCCAACCAAATTTACTAACACTTGGGCCTGTTGGCTACATTTTAGAGAGTCCACAGTGTTGACCAACTCAGCCGCTGATCCACCCCCCCCACCATGAACGCATAGATCCTTAGCCCCCTTGCCTCCTAGCCCCCCTCAGACTCGATCCCTCCAAGTAGAAATACTACATTGAATGGTCACTGGATACTGTTCCCCTCCTACCCCTGGTAAACTCATTACCCCATCGGGGATACATAGTTGGCCCTGATATACCGCCCATGTCTATATATCTTACTTAATCTAAATTCGTCCCCCCCCTTCACAGCAAGGTCCCTGTAGGGGTGAATGGTTCTCGGGTTGACCTTTATAGTGTATACATTAAACCACCGTCCATACCCCGAACCTCAGATCCACCCCAACCCTGCCAGGAAGAGATGCTCAGGCACACTCAAGTGCAGTCTGTACCTCTCGAGGTACACTGTACATTTTCAGAAACAGACACCTCCTGGTACTTAGTAGCACCTGGTCTGAAGCACAAATGTTTTTGTTGTCTAATTTGTTACACTACCACACTAGTGCTGTGGACTTATGTACTCATTCCAGATCATATGTGCATAAGATGGTGCATTGTACTAACATCCTTACTTTCTGTACTTCTATATTTACATGTCAATTGTATTTCTCTGTTAACCTGACAAACTTCAATAAAAACCTCCTGGAAAAAAAAAAAAAAGATGGCAGGCTGCATTTTGCAAGAGTGAGTTTAATGTAGGGTGTGCAAGAAGTGCCAAACATCGGATCCGTCTCCAAGAGGATAAGCCGTTTAGAGAAAGAGTCAGATCGATTCCATTAGAAGACTTGGAAGACCTGCAGGAATAACTGGCAGAATTGAAGAGGACAGGTATCATCCAAAAGTCCCGATGCTTCCCCGATAGTGGTAGTACCAAAGAAAAAAGGGGTCGCTGAGGTTGTGTATCGACTATCTGACATTAAATTGAAGGACCATTCCTGACCAATATACCACTCAAAGAATAGAAGACGCTTTGCAGAGCCTGTCGGGGGCAAAATGGTTTAGCGTATTAGACTTGAAGAGCGGATACTACCAAATTCCTGTGCACCCGAAAATCGGGAGAAGACCGCTTTTATTACCCCAGTGGGGTTCTTTGAGTTTGATTGCATGCCTCAAGGCCTGTCTGGTGCCCCAGCTACTTTCCAAAGGCTAATGGAGAAGACTGTGTGTGACATGAACCTGATTGAGGTGTTGGTGTGCCTAGACGACATCATTGTCTTTGGCAAGACTTTGGAGGAACACAAAGAACGCTTGGAGAAGGTCCTGAAAAGAGCTATCATTAGAGAAATGCCAGTTCTATCCACCCTCAGTCAATTACTTTGGCCATATTGTATCTGCTGAAGGAGTGGCCACCAACCTTCAGAAGCTAGAGGCCGTCACCTGCTTGCCGAGGCCTACCAATGTGACTGAGCTTAGGTAATTTATCAGGGTTCTTCTCTTACTACAGAAGATTTGTTGAGAGATTTGCTAAAGTGAAAGGGATTCCAATCCCTCCCCACTCCATCCAAAACGAAAAAAAGTTTTGCCTTTAGTTGTACTTTAAAGAAAAATTATTCTTAACCCTTTTTTTATATTTTGGATAGAGCATGGCAGGTTTATAACACCTGTCAGATTTTTAATTTCTTTTTGCCATCTGTGTCCCATTGCAGAGAATTCCCTTCACTTCCTGTTCCATAGCTAAACAGAAAGTGAGAGGAAATCCCTGGATATTAAGGGAATTTCTTGGGGACCCCCAGGTAACTAGAACTAGTGTCCGCATTGAAAGATTTCCCTGCTATTACTTTTCTTTTGGACAACCCAAAATTTGTGATTTTCTTTTACATTTACTTTCAGTGATAACAGTAAACAGGACAAATAGAGAAGGTGAATCTCCCTAATGAAGACACAGACAGCAATAAAAACTGGCAGGCGTTCTATTCCCTCTCCACTCTATCCAAAACTGAAAAAAGTTTTGCCTTAAGCCAGTGGTGTATTTAGGTTTTGTGCTTTCCTAGACCTGACTAAACTAGCGCACCCTTAACTTAAATATGACACACCCCTTCCTGCCAAGGCCACACCCCTTCCTGTTTAAGATCCGCCCTGTCAGCAAATACATATTTTTATAGCATTTATATATACAGTGGGGACGGAAAGTATTCAGACCCCCTTACATTTTTCACTCTTTGTTATATTGCAGCCATTTGCTAAAATCATTTAGGTTCATTTTTTTTCCTCATTAATGTACACACAGCAAAGGGTATCCAAAGGGTAACCCTTTGAAAAAGTGACGTGACAGTCACGCAACGCATCAGGGAGGAAAGAGGCGGGTCGTTCGGCTGCACTCGGCTTCCCGATCACGGCCGGGATCGGTGAGCAGTGAACAGCTGAAGTTTTTCGTTTGCTGTTGATTTTTTTTATGTAAGTGGGTAAAGGCTGTAATAAAATTGTTTATACCTTAGTACACTATGTAGTCCTTCCCTCTTTATTTTTTGAGCTGAGTATACTTGAATCATCTGGAAGCAGAAGTCTGGAGACCCCTGGGGGATCTGTCATCAGGGAGATCGGGAAGCTGCCTGGGTCCTCTTTATTAGCTTGCTGGGCTGTTATCGTTCAGCTGTGAGGTGAGAGGCTGGGGGAACCATCACTTTTAATCTACCTTTATTTCATCACTGGTCACTCCTGGAGGAACTTGTTTTGACACCATTTTTCCTATTTAATTGTCACGATGGGGATCTGAGTATGTATGGGACTTTTTTGGGACTATTTATTGTTAATTATTTTTATTCACATTATTATCGTATACACACCTGTTTGAAGAGTTGCTTGTCAGGTTATGCTTTTTCTAACTAAGCTCTAATTGATGCTGCACTCATTGTTGTGCTTCACTTGTTACACATATCTGTATTATTTAGTTTCAGACCTCATTGATGCTGCACTGTTTTTTATTTGCACTTATTTACTTTTGAGGCAATTGTTTTCTTTCATTATTCATTTTGATACATCATTGTTGGAGCGGTGCATTTTGAATATTTAAATCATTATCTATGTTGCACTATGGGCGGATTTGGTTATTTTGACACATTTTTTTCGATGATATTTGACCTGTGATGTTTATTTGATTCTCGCTACACATGTTTATTTTACTTTTTGTTTATCATGTTCCCCTGTTATCCACCAATATTGAGAAACATTTACTGATTGGAAACATTTCTCTCTGATTAATTATCATTTAGAGGCTTCACCTCAGCTTGATATTGATTCATTTTTTGATTCAATACTGTTTTTTTGTGACCTTTGGTTGCACAATGTAGTGGAAGATTAACTGCTTAGACATAATTATTACTTGGAGTCCCTTGTCTTGGATCCTCCTGGTATGGTTGAGAGTTTCACATATCTAATTTTTTAGTGTTTTTAATATCTAGTTAAGCGCCACATATTTTATTGCCCTATTAATCTTTCAAAGCTGCCTTGCAGCCTGGTCAACTTTCATAGTTCCTTCATACAGCACTGCAGCCTCTTTCCACTCATTCTTCCCTATGCAACCTCCCTGCTTGATTACTTTGTACATCACTTTGCACATATCCAGCTTTATCAGGCTTCTCTATCTAAATGGTATGTTTGCCTAAAAGAAAACCTATACAATAAGCTAGTGATAAAGAACAAATGTGCTGATAAGAATTTCTGTCATTGGATTCCGTAATGACAGGTTTACTTGAAAGGAAATCTGTAGTGAGATAAATATATAGGCTGCAATTGCTGACCTCTTTCCGAAAATGCTTATTGTCTGGTTGATTTAATAATTGATATGCAAACAAGTAAGCAGAGAGTAAAGGTCAAACTGAAGTCAATATATCAAATTTTTCATGTGTTCCAGACCAGTGACCTATACAGTAGTGAAGTAAATGGATCGGCATGAGGCTAGCAATGTAGCATTTTCAGAGAGTTCAGCAATATCAGCCTGTATATTTCCCCAGTCTAGTACAATCTTGTAATTATGAATTGTAACCACTAAGTGGCAGCAATGACCTAGGTAAGCACAGCTTACATAGCCCACAGTTATTGAAATAACTGTGGGCACTCATATATGGAAAGTCATATCTGCACTGAAATCTGTGTTTCACTAAAATACTCCCATAAATACTGGACTCTAGATAAACTGCTAGTTCTTAGTGTAACCTTGGGGAAAATGTTCTGTCCTTGTATAACAATAGCAAAATTGATATGTGTCGCAGGACGGAGGAAGTCATTGTTTCAGTAGATATTCTGTGTGCAGGTCTGGCAAGTGTACAGCATCCGCTGGTGCATTTCACTGTCTAGGAACTATATAATTCTATTTCTGTCAGAGAACGACTTAAGGAGCCAGGAGAATAGCGCTGTACGGTTTTGTGGAAAATAATCGAGTTAATCATGAGCGTGTTTCGAATTGAGGAAGGGCTACAAAAAAATAGAATCTAGAACACTGTGTTCCAGCTGTCTGCTAATCACTTACAGCTTAGGACAAGTCCAAAGGTGCTAGCATACACTATTTTTTACAGCTGCAATTGTAATATTCCTATAACCTGAACAGCTGTGTGTCCCACTTCACGACGATATACATCTGCACTTTGAAGAGGAACATCGTTGTTAGGGCAGCAGCTAGCTACCATAACCCTGGTATCTTCTTCTTCAGTGAGCAGTCCATTTTCTGATAAAAGTGGTCTCTGCAGCAGATTTGCTGCAAAATCACTTTTATCGGCGTTGGGAGAGGGCCCCACCCGCAGCGGCGGAGGCGCTGAGGGGAAGATGGCCCCCACCCGTCTCCATATCATTGCAGGGCGGAAGTGACGTTTTGACGCTCTTAACCACTTGCCGACCTCCGCATACAAATGTACGTCGGCAGAATGGTACAGGCAGGCAAATGTGCGAACCTGTGCGGGTCCCGCAAACTCGATGTTCGCCGGTGGCCCACTATTGTGGTGAGGAGAGGCAGAACAGGGAGATGCCTATGTAAACAAGGCATTTCCCTGTTCCGCCTAGCAACATGACATAGATCCACTGTTCCCTGTCATCGGGAGCAGTGAGCTTTGTCATGTTGTAGTGAGCCCATCCCCCTTACAGTTAGAACACCTCCCAAGGACACACTTAACCCCTTGATTGCCCCCTAGTGTTTAACCCCTTCCCTGCCAGTGTCATTTATACAGTAATCAGTGGCTATGTGTAGCTCTGATCGCTGTATAAATGACAATGGTCCCAAAATAGTGTCAAAAGTGTCCGATGTGTCCGCCATAATGACGCAGTCCCAATAAAAATCGTAGATTGCCGCCATTACTAGTAAAAAAAAATAATAATAATAATAAAAATGCGATTTTTTTTTTTTTACCAAAAATATGTAGAAGAATATATATCGGCCTAAACTGTGGAAGAAATTAGTTTTTTTATAAATTTTTTTGGGGATATTTATTATAGGAAAAAGTAAAAAATATTGCTTTTTTTCAAAATTGATGGCCTTTTTTTGTTTATAGCGCAAAAAATAAAAAACGCAGAGGTGATTAAATACCACCAAAAGAAAGGTCTATTTGTGGGAAAAGGACATCAATTTTGTTTGAGTACAACATCACACGACCGCGCAATTTTCAGCTAAAGTGACGCAGTGCCGAATGGCAAAAAATGCTCTGGTCAGGAAAGGGGTAAAATCTTCCAGTGCTGTGGTTAAAGGGACTTTTTTTTTTTTCAAGCGACAATTTTTTTTTAAAATTGCATTTTTGTGTAAATATGAGATCTGAGGTCTTTTTGACCCCAGATCTCATACTTAAGAGGTCCTGCCATGCTTTTTTTCCCATTACAAGGGATGTTAACATTCCTTGTAATAGGAATAAAAGTGACACTTTTTTTTTTTTTAAAGAACAGTGTGAAAAAAAAAAAAAAAGTAAAAGAAATAAGAAAAAAACATTTTTTTAAAACGCCCCATCTCGCCAAGCTCACGTGTAGAAGCGAACGCATGCGTGAGTAGCGCCCGCATATAATAACGGTGTTCAAACCACACATGTGAGGTATCGCCACGATTGGTAGAGCGAGAGCAATAATTCTAGCCCTAGACCTCCTCTGTAACTCAAAACATGCAACCTGTAGAATTTTTTAAATGTCGCCTATGGAGATTTTTAAGGGTAAAAGTTTGTAGCCATTCCACGAACGGGCGCAATTTTGAAGCGTGACATGTTGGGTATCAATTTACTCAGCGTAACATCATCTTTCACAATATGAAAAAAATTGGGCTAACTTTATTGTTGTCTTATTTTTTAATGCAAAAAAGTGTATTTTTTCCAAAAGAGGTGCTCTTGTAATACCGCTTGTAATACCGCTGAGAAAATACGGTGTGGCTGAAAGTATTGCAACAACCGCCATTTTATTCTCTAGGGTGTTAGAAAAAAATATATAATGTTTGGGGGTTCTAGGTAACTTTCTAGCAAAAAAAACTGTTTTTAACTTGTAAACACCAAATTCCAGAAAGAGGCTCGGTCCTTAAGTAGTTAATGATGTGTCTCCTTTAACCTATTAATGACTGGGACCTATGTGTTCAAGTTTGTGGCACTAATGTTCACTCCCTATTTTAACAGATTCAAATTCCTCTGCACATGCATGCATCTGCGGCCGGTAGTAGGTGGATCTGTGGTAGCAAGTGCAGAAGTTTTCAAGTCCATCCTGCAGGATAATTCCTGATGGCCCTTAATTAAAAGAGTGCAAGGAAGTGGTGGTGCCGTGAATCCAGGAAATTGACAAAGAGACAAGCACATCAATAGCTTTCAGTAAGAGCATAGGTGCTATATCTTCATAAATCAAGGCTTTTACTGCAGGTTATCAGTGTGCCAACCTCTTTGTCAATTTCCATAAAATAGATCTAAACCCAATCATTAAATTTCATATTTAATACAGTATGGTAAAGCGGAACAAAATTCCGATTTATGGCAATCTCCCCCCCTCCAACGATTCATCCAGTTCCCAAAAAGCTCCTCTTTGCATGTTCACAGGAGTTAATTACATCATTCCCAGCACAGCAAAAATGGGCCAGGTTGTACACTGCATGGTGCATGTGTGCATACACACAGAGAAACATTGGACAAAATCTTTTGGGCAAAATAAAATTTACATGTCTTTTTTGAGCAAAAAAAAGTTGCTCCTCACAAATTTTCACAGCAGGACTTTTGTCCAGCTTTAATGTAATTTTAATAGATGGTTTCTATCTTTTTAAATCTGCAGCTTTTAAATGATATATTTGCTAAAAATCGGGATGAGTGAAATTGAGAGTTTTCATTTCCTTGAAATTTTGTTAAAATGTTGCCATTCTGGTAAAACCATTGGAGTCAATGGGAAAAGAGAAATGAGGGTAGTCCTTGCCTGTTTTTGTGCCAAAATTGTCCTTATTAGCCTCATTATTTTGTGTATCTTTTTCACAGAAATGAAAAGACAGTGAAAAAAAAAGTTAAATAAAAAATGTAAGCGATTGTACAGAAATAATACAGAAACACAAAAAAAGAACACACAAATGCAAAGAACACTAAATTAGAAAAAAAAAGTTTAAATAAGCCAAAAAAACAAGCCCTCTAAATATATATTTTTTTTTCAGACCAGATTTGCTAATTTCTAGTTTCAAGGCCCCTGTTCAGGTACTTTCTCTTAAAGGAGAAGTACAGCCAAAGCTCATTGGCAGTTCATTCTGCACTCCTGTGACCCGTGACCATTTTCAGCAGACAGCGTCCCGAAACCCGCTGTCTGCTGACGTCACAGAGCCAGTCCAGGCTCAGGAAAGATCACGACCATATGGTTGGGATCCGTCCACATGCCTGGACCGACACGCGACTCAGCCTCTCAGTGAGCTGTATGATTCCCAAAAAAAAAAATTCCCATACTTCTTTTTTAAGGGGTGACAACTGTCTCCCAACTGTGCCCTGTATTGTCATCTTGTCACATGTGTCTCCTGATGTAGGCATGTGCATTCGTTATCGTCTGAATAACATTTTCGTCCAAATTTCGGGGATTTTCGTGTTTTAGAAAAACGATAACGAACGCGCAGAATCCGAAATCCGAAAGATCTGAAATTAAAAAATGGCGATCTATGTCTATCCAACTTGCAGTCGAATATGCCTAACCTAACTATTATTCCAAGCTTATTCGACATAGAGAGAAAAGATTTGCAGAAAAACGAGGAAGAGAGGCGCCTCTAAGTGCAGTATGTAAACTGAATTTAATAAAAACACTGTACAAAAACACTCACATTTGTTGAATTAAAATAAAGCATATCGTGTAGTTAATTTCCTGGAGGAGAGGGGTCCGTCAGATCAGTCACTGCATCGCTGTCTCCTGCTGTGCGTACGGCTGTGCTTGAGCCACCGCTGAAGCCGGCCGCGGTGATGAGATACTCCAAAGCGAGGCCTGGAACGCTGGTGGAAAGCAGGCGCGGGGCTGTGACGTCACCGAGATGCGACGCGTTTCACGAGCGTACGGGCTACGATGTCACGGTAGCCGCGCTCCTTCATCAAGCTGCCAGTGAATCGTGGGGATGGTTTAAAAAGAGCATGGGGGCGGGAATAAGTGGACAAAAGGGAGGAAAGAGGAGGGGGTGGGGGACGGAATGGAAAACGAAAAAGATAAAGGAAGGGAGGGAAGGGACGAAGAAAAAGGGGGGGGGGTGGTGGCCATGTATATAAATTACAAATTACAAACAAACTTTTAGCAGGTAATAAGGTGCATATCAAAAATTAAAAATTAGTCTCAATAAATCATAAGAAAAAAGAAAGAGAAGAATTTGATAATAGTAATAATAAAATTAATAATAATAAAAAAGGAAAAGAAAATGAATAATGATAATAAAAATAAGTGGAATAAGTAATTAAATAAAAAGTAATAATAATAATAAATGATAATTAAATAATAAAAAATAATAAATGAATAATGAAGAATAATAAATAAACAATAACAATTGATCGTATGAATATAAGTGTATACATACATGAGAATTATGCCTGATTGAGAGGGCTAAATAAGAGAGGTATAGGTGAGGACACGTCAGAGAAATTATGGAAGTACGATTAAAGTAATGATAATAAAAACTTGGAGAAGGTTATTGATGATCAATCATAAGATAATACATACGGACAAAAAAAGGGGGGGGGGGGGGGGGTTGAGGCCAGCGATTACTCACGGTCATTAAAAACTAATAAGTGACCCAAAAAAGTGGTAATTAAATAAAATGATTAGGTTGAGGAGTAGTTGGATGGTGTAAAGGTTGAACCTTACTAAAGTGATCGAAACTATTGATACATCTACTTACATTACACATATGTGCACAAATATGCATCTGGTCATGAGCATACGCGCACATGGGAAAATGGAAAAACCTCTACTACAAGGCCCCTGTGCATGTATATGGCTCGTAAGGTTAAAGTAAATAAAAATAAAAATAATAATAATAAAAATAATAGAACTAAAATAATGAATAATAAATCACAGTAATAGTCAAGGAAAAATAGATATGATATATGTTTTTAAGAACATATAGGGCCATAAACTCATTATACCTTTGAAGGTCAATATGTAATCATCATTAGGACAGCTCATTTGTTTGATTATAAAAGAAGGGGAATTGATGGTAAACAGATATGAAAGGGTATGTTAAAACATATATAGTGTGTTTACAGGATAGTTGCAATCTCGATACTTTCATTGATTCCACCTGGCGAGAGTACGTCTAAAGTGTAGATCCAAAAGGTCTCACGTGCACAGAGCCTCTTGAATCTTTCGGCCGCTGGGACGGACCTTGGGATCTGTTCAATAACCCACACCTTTAGGCCCTCTGTAGAACCTTGATGGGCTGAGGCAAAATGTCTTGGAACACTATGGGGATCTGTTCCGCCCTCTATGAGCCTTCTGTGTTCCCCAAATCTTCGCCTTAATGCTCTAATTGTCCGGCCCACGTACATTAGGCCACATGGACACCTTAGACCATAAACGACGAAGTCGGACGAACAATTGAAGAATTCTTTTAGCACATATGTCTTGCCTTTGGTGGTGAAGGATTTTTGTCCATGCTGGACAAAATTGCAGGTTTTGCATAAGGCCTTACGGCATTGGTACATGCCTACCAGGGGAATCAATGTGGGTACAGGTGGTATTGTTGAGGTGGATTTGAACTTACTGGGTACAATCTTGTTTTTTAGATTGGGGGCCCTGCGATAGATGACTTTAGGACGAGATGGAAGTATTGTTTTTAAGTGGGGATCTTGGTGTAATATACCCCAATGTTTTTCCAAAATCTTCTCCATCCCTTTGTGTTTATTATGAAAAGTAGTTATAAACTTACTAGAACCATCATAAGTATGTGGATTAGTTTTGGGTTTTGATGGTTTACCATGCAGGTAATATTTGAAAGCGTCTTCCACCAGGGGTTCGGGATATTTTTTGTCGTAGAACTTTCTTTTGAGGGTTTCACTTAGTTCGACATAATCCGAATCCTTAGCGCAGTTTTGCCGAAGACGGCAGAACTGTCCTTTTGGAATATTTTTAACCCAATTGGGAAGGTGACAGCTTTCAAAATGTAAGTACGAATTACCTGCTGTAGGTTTAGTGTAGTTTCTTGAAGTGATGGTGGAACCATCATGTCCTAGTTCTAGATCAAGAAAAGCAATGGTAACTGAGTCAGTGGCTGACGTGAACGACAGCCCATAGGGGTTGGTATTGCAGTGTTGGACAAAGGAGGTTATTAAGTCAGTATCACCGTCCCAGATGATGATAAGGTCATCAATATACCTCCCGAAAAAAATGATATTGGCCGCAAAGGGGTTATTTTTGTAAATAAAATTATTTTCCCATAGGCCCATTGCAAGGTTAGCATAAGATGGTGCAAAGTTTGCCCCCATTGCTGTGCCTTGTATCTGCTGGTAATATTCTTCATTAAAGGAGAAGTAATTGTGCGTCAAGCAAAACCTTGCTGCCTTCACAACAAACTCTGCTTGGCGCATATTGATCAACGGATCTGAGGATAGGAAATGTTCCAATGCCATCAGTCCGAAGTCATGTGGGATGGAGGTATACAATGAACATACGTCCAGTGAGAGCCAGGTGTAGGTAGGCTCCCACTTGTATGGAGATAGCATTTCCATGAGATGAGTGCCATCCCGAATATACGATTGTAATTGGGCGACTATGGGTTGTAACAGTTGATCAATGTATAGACTAAAGCCCGTGGTGACACTGTCCATGGCTGCCACGATGGGTCTACCTGGGGGATCCTCTAAGCTTTTATGTATCTTAGGCAGGTGGTAGAAGTAAGGTACTTGGTAGAAAGTCTTTTGCAAGAAAGACTTCTCGATTTTTGTAATAATACCTTCTTGAAGGGCAGTGGAGATCAACAGGTCAGCTTCCATAGCATATTCAGTTGTGGGGTCCTTGGGAAGTTTAACGTATGTCCTATTGTCCGAGAGTAGCCTATGTGATTCTTTAAGATAATCAGTTTTATTTTGTAAAACAATACCTCCTCCTTTGTCAGCAGATTTTATTACCAAATCATCTCTATGGATGATTCGGTCAAGTGCTCTAATTTCCGAAGGTGATAGGTTATTGAGTTTGGAGGCCGAAGAGGATTTGCATAGTTTCTTTAAATCTGAAAAGACAACTCTATAGAATGCTTCTATGTATGGGCCCTTGGATTGTGTGGGAAAAAATATTGATTTGGGTTTTAGTGTAGTATGAACGATTGGGGGGGATGTTGCAAGATGCTGGGTTAGCCTGTGAAGCAATATGTCATCACTGTCAGATGCATTAGAATCAACAATGTCTAGAGAAGATTCAAAGCTAAGTTCCTGTGGCACTATAGTGGAACTAGTCTGGGAGTCGGGATTATGTAGGGTGTTGGTTGATTTCTCTGATTGGATATGGAAGTGCCTTTTGAGGGTAAGGTTACGTACATAACCATTGAGGTCTTTAAAAAGAACAAAAGGATTCGGTTTATTAGTTGGTGCGAAATTGAGTCCACGGCCAAGTAGAGATAGATCTGCATGAGATAGTGTATGTGAAGATAAATTAAATATTTTTATAGTTTGGGGTATTTTAACGTGTTTGTCCGATCTCCTGTTTCGTCCCCCTCTGCATCCTCTTCTGTGAGCTTTCTTTTTCGGGAGGTTTGTGCGAGAGGAGGACTGAGCACTAAAAAAGGGGCAGGGGAAGATGGTGTGGCTCCAGAAGAGGATGCCGATAGGGGATCACAGGAAACCAGATTATTCGGGGCAGGAGATGCCTTGGTAGAGATAGATGAATTAATTGAATTGAGGGTAGGGGGGGAAACAGTAGGTGTATTCAAGACATCAGTCAGGGCAACTGGAACACTGGAAACAGGGGGAGCAGATGAAGTTGGAGATCGTGGATTACAAGGTCTATTGTAAAATTGATGTAGAGCACGGATGAGTTCATCCTTCTTATTATTGTTATTATTCTGAAGATGATAGGGCAATGGGTCAGAGACCTGTGAATGACGATTATTCCGCTGCTGTGTGGTAAGAGTTCTATTGTTTGGAAAACGGATGCTCATAAGGGGTATAGGTGGGTGACTAGGGGGTACAGGTGGGTGAGTAGGGGGTACAGGATCAAGTCCGGTGTGACTCAGAGAGTGGGGGTTAGTATGGGTATGGAGTGTGTAGGGAATATTCTTTTTATTCCATGAAAAAATCCTGTTCAGGTTATAATCGTCCAGGTCACGTTTGAATTTCCCCATTTTTTTATTTACAAAATTATCCTCATCTTTTTGTGTTTTTTCTTTTAATATTTCTAACCATGAAGATGGGATGTGGGTAGAGCATCTAGATATCTCTTCTATAAGGGAATTGACGAGTTGGCTGGCTGAATTAAATTTGTCCGTACGGTGAGAGATGAGTGTTCCCATCCACTTGGTGGTGCAGAATTCTGCAATACTAGCCCATTCTTTTTTGTGTTCTTCATTCAAGAAAAGGGGACAGTCTTTCATCACACGCAGGCCTCTAGGGGAGACTTTTATGTCGATATAATGCTGTAGAAAGAATTTGTCCCACCATTGAAAATTGGTGGTACAAATCAATCTCTCTAATTGTTTGAATTTACCACAAAGGTTCTGACGTGTCTTGCCTTGTAATTTAGTCGTGTCAGAAAACTGGATCATAGAAGACATGGTAGCAAATATCATGTTAATGGTCGCATATTTGTGTGCGGTTATGTTAGAAATAATATCCATGTTGGAAAATGATATTAGCGTGGTGAGGGTATGGTAAGTGACCAGTAGGCAATACAATTTGGGGTTAAAAAACTAAAAAACTAAAACAAAAACAAAAACAAAACAAAACAATATTGAGACCAAAAGTTGATAATAACCTTGCAATGGGCCTATGGGAAAATAATTTTTATAATCCCGACTCCCAGACTAGTTCCACTATAGTGCCACAGGAACTTAGCTTTGAATCTTCTCTAGACATTGTTGATTCTAATGCATCTGACAGTGATGACATATTGCTTCACAGGCTAACCCAGCATCTTGCAACATCCCCCCCAATCGTTCATACTACACTAAAACCCAAATCAATATTTTTTCCCACACAATCCAAGGGCCCATACATAGAAGCATTCTATAGAGTTGTCTTTTCAGATTTAAAGAAACTATGCGAATCCTCTTCGGCCTCCAAACTCAATAACCTATCACCTTCGGAAATTAGAGCACTTGACCGAATCATCCATAGAGATGATTTGGTAATAAAATCTGCTGACAAAGGAGGAGGTATTGTTTTACAAAATAAAACTGATTATCTTAAAGAATCACATAGGCTACTCTCGGACAATAGGACATACGTTAAACTTCCCAAGGACCCCACAACTGAATATGCTATGGAAGCTGACCTGTTGATCTCCACTGCCCTTCAAGAAGGTATTATTACAAAAATCGAGAAGTCTTTCTTGCAAAAGACTTTCTACCAAGTACCTTACTTCTACCACCTGCCTAAGATACATAAAAGCTTAGAGGATCCCCCAGGTAGACCCATTGTGGCAGCCATGGACAGTGTCACCACGGGCTTTAGTCTATACATTGATCAACTGTTACAACCCATAGTCGCCCAATTACAATCGTATATTCGGGATGGCACTCATCTCATGGAAATGCTATCTCCATACAAGTGGGAGCCTACCTACACCTGGCTCTCACTGGACGTATGTTCATTGTATACCTCCATCCCACATGACTTCGGACTGATGGCATTGGAACATTTCCTATCCTCAGATCCGTTGATCAATATGCGCCAAGCAGAGTTTGTTGTGAAGGCAGCAAGGTTTTGCTTGACGCACAATTACTTCTCAGTTAATGAAGAATATTACCAGCAGATACAAGGCACAGCAATGGGGGCAAACTTTGCACCATCTTATGCTAACCTTGCAATGGGCCTATGGGAAAATAATTTTATTTACAAAAATAACCCCTTTGTGGCCAATATCATTTTTTTCGGGAGGTATATTGATGACCTTATCATCATCTGGGACGGTGATACTGACTTAATAACCTCCTTTGTCCAACACTGCAATACCAACCCCTATGGGCTGTCGTTCACGTCAGCCACTGACTCAGTTACCATTGCTTTTCTTGATCTAGAACTAGGACATGATGGTTCCACCATCACTTCAAGAAACTACACTAAACCTACAGCAGGTAATTCGTACTTACATTTTGAAAGCTGTCACCTTCCCAATTGGGTTAAAAATATTCCAAAAGGACAGTTCTGCCGTCTTCGGCAAAACTGCACTAAGGATTCGGATTATGTCGAACTAAGTGAAACCCTCAAAAGAAAGTTCTACGACAAAAAATATCCCGAACCCCTGGTGGAAGACGCTTTCAAATATTACCTGCATGGTAAACCATCAAAACCCAAAACTAATCCACATACTTATGATGGTTCTAGTAAGTTTATAACTACTTTTCATAATAAACACAAAGGGATGGAGAAGATTTTGGAAAAACATTGGGGTATATTACACCAAGATCCCCACTTAAAAACAATACTTCCATCTCGTCCTAAAGTCATCTATCGCAGGGCCCCCAATCTAAAAAACAAGATTGCACCCAGTAAGTTCAAATCCACCTCAACAATACCACCTGTACCCACATTGATTCCCCTGGTAGGCATGTACCAAATGCCGTAAGGCCTTATGCAAAACCTGCAATTTTGTCCAGCATGGACAAAAATCCTTCACCACCAAAGGCAAGACATATGTGCTAAAAGAATTCTTCAATTGTTCGTCCGACTTCGTCGTTTATGGTCTAAGGTGTCCATGTGGCCTAATGTACGTGGGCCGGACAATTAGAGCATTAAGGCGAAGATTTGGGGAACACAGAAGGCTCATAGAGGGCGGAACAGATCCCCATAGTGTTCCAAGACATTTTGCCTCAGCCCATCAAGGTTCTACAGAGGGCCTAAAGGTGTGGGTTATTGAACAGATCCCAAGGTCCGTCCCAGCGGCCGAAAGATTCAAGAGGCTCTGTGCACGTGAGACCTTTTGGATCTACACTTTAGACGTACTCTCGCCAGGTGGAATCAATGAAAATATCGAGATTGCAACTATCCTGTAAACACACTATATACGTTTTAACATACCCTTTCATATCTGTTTACCATCAATTCCCCTTCTTTTATAATCAAACAAATGAGCTGTCCTAATGATGATTACATATTGACCTTCAAAGGTATAATGAGTTTATGGCCCTATATGTTCTTAAAAACATATATTATTCATTATTTTAGTTCTATTATTTTTATTATTATTTTTATTTTTATTTACTTTAACCTTACGAGCCATATACATGCACAGGGGCCTTGTAGTAGAGGTTTTTCCATTTTCCCATGTGCGCGTATGCTCATGACCAGATGCATATTTGTGCACATATGTGTAATGTAAGTAGATGTATCAATAGTTTCGATCACTTTAGTAAGGTTCAACCTTTACACCATCCAACTACTCCTCAACCTAATCATTTTATTTAATTACCACTTTTTTGGGTCACTTATTAGTTTTTAATGACCGTGAGTAATCGCTGGCCTCAACCCCCCCCCCCCCTTTTTTTGTCCGTATGTATTATCTTATGATTGATCATCAATAACCTTCTCCAAGTTTTTATTATCATTACTTCAATCGTACTTCCATAATTTCTCTGACGTGTCCTCACCTATACCTCTCTTATTTAGCCCTCTCAATCAGGCATAATTCTCATGTATGTATACACTTATATTCATACGATCAATTGTTATTGTTTATTTATTATTCTTCATTATTCATTTATTATTTTTTATTATTTAATTATCATTTATTATTACTTTTTATTTAATTACTTATTCCACTTATTTTTATTATCATTATTCATTTTCTTTTCCTTTTTTATTATTATTAATTTTATTATTACTATTATCAAATTCTTCTCTTTCTTTTTTCTTATGATTTATTGAGACTAATTTTTAATTTTTGATATGCACCTTATTACCTGCTAAAAGTTTGTTTGTAATTTGTAATTTATATACATGGCCACCCCTCCCCCCCACCCTTTTTCTTCGTCCCTTCCCTCCCTTCCTTTATCTTTTTCGTTTTCCATTCCGTCCCCCACCCCCCTCCTCTTTCCTCCCTTTTGTCCACTTATTCCCGCCCCCATGCTCTTTTTAAACCATCCCCACGATTCACTGGCAGCTTGATGAAGGAGCGCGGCTACCGTGACATCGTAGCCCGTACGCTCGTGAAACGCGTCGCATCTCGGTGACGTCACAGCCCCGCGCCTGCTTTCCACCAGCGTTCCAGGCCTCGCTTTGGAGTATCTCATCACCGCGGCCGGCTTCAGCGGTGGCTCAAGCACAGCCGTACGCACAGCAGGAGACAGCGATGCAGTGACTGATCTGACGGACCCCTCTCCTCCAGGAAATTAACTACACGATATGCTTTATTTTAATTCAACAAATGTGAGTGTTTTTGTACAGTGTTTTTATTAAATTCAGTTTACATACTGCACTTAGAGGCGCCTCTCTTCCTCATTTTTCTGCAGATCTTTGGGGCTTGGTTTCAGCTCTCTTTGGAAGGCAGCCATCTGTGTGGACTTTTAACTCTTTATTGAACTTGCTTTGCCCATATAGACTTTTATGGATTTTAATAGTCACAATTACCCTTTGCCATTAACAAGATGGTAATATAGAGATATCCAGTTCTTTGCGCCTTTACTTGCTTACAGAGAAAAGATTTGACATTATAGAGGCAAGGTTCGACGAAGCAGCTAAAAACATACGATCGCCGCAAGCGGACATTTACGGTCAAATGCTCTGCCCATAGGCTATAGAGGAATTCTAATGTTGTTTGACTAGTAATAATAATTAATAATTAGAGTTATTACTAGTCAAGCAACATTATAATTCTACTTTTGCTGGTGGGCGGAGTATTAGACCGGAAATGTACAATCGCAGCATTGTACAGTTTAGCTGCTACGTCGAATCTTATTAGAACAACCAACAGACACCATAAGCCTTCAATTGACAGACTTGACCTTAATTAATTTCTGATTTTCGTACAAATGCATTTTTAACAAAACTAAGTAAATAAAATTTTGGGCGTAACTAAATTAATAAATTTTTCGGACAAGACCGAAATTCCGAAACTAAATATTTCAGTGTGCACATGTCTATCCTGATGGAGATTTCAAGCAGCTGTACCAACATATATTGTGCAGGCATTGTCTATCGCTGTCACTATCAGGCAGGGCCGCTAATAGAAATCATGGGGCCCCGTACAGCTTACCTGGCGGTTCCCCCTTCAGCCCCACCCTCAACCCCACACCTGGCCCCGCCCTCAACCCCACCCCTGGCCCTGCCCCAAACCCTGCCTTGAAAGAAAGTGCAGCTTTGTCTTCAAGTAAATTTATCTTTCTCCAGACTGTTATAAATTTGATTATCCAAAATAATATTGTTTTCAGATAAGAACAGAATTCTTTAATATCTATATGCAGACCTGATCTGACCCTCCATTCACTTCTATAGAGCGATGGATGTAAACGGACTTGTATCCATTTACATCCGCCTATCCCCAATCGAATCCACTAAACAAAATGGAAAAGGATCTGTTCCCCTCCATCTAGCTGATCGGATTGAAGGGCAGTTGTGGGTAAACAGACAGCCGGGTGATTACATCAGCCACCCTTAGAGCAGAGTGGGCTGTGTCCATGTCCACTCTGAATAAGCTGAGTGGACACGGACCTGTAATCTGCCCACGCCACTCAGCAAGGCATCAGCATACAGATCCCCTGCTGAACAAGCAGATCCCACCCCACGTGAAAGAAGCCTTATGTTAACACACAGAACAGGTTAAGATCATCAACATTATGGCAACCCACAGGCAGGTGCTCTATCATGGCTGGCACTGTCACAGTGTGTCACATGACATGGCTGTTGGGTGCTGACCTTGTTAGCTTATGACCAATAAGTTAACAAAATCAGCACCCAACAGCCATGTCATGTGACACACTGTGACAGAGCTATGACGGAGAACCTGCTGACTGCTGCCTGTGTGTTATATCACCATAGTAATGTGCAGTATATCTTCATATTCACCCAGGCACCCCTGTTCTGAAGTCTGGCTCCTTCTGCTGACTGCTGCCGCCTGCCACCCCCTGCCACCCCCTTGCTCTAAGCTACTGAGTGTGGACCTGGGTGGAGGAAGACCACTCCACCAGGGAAGGCAATGGGCAGCCGCAGCAACAGGTGGCCGAGACTTGAGCAGAGCAGCCAGCAATATGCAGAGCGGATGCATAATGCACATGCACCCAAAACTGAAAAAAAAGTCCCTTGACTGCTCTATCAACACATCATCAGAGAGGGGCACAGGAAATAGTAATAATACACCCACCTAAGCTAGTAGGAGTGGCCGAGTGGGGGTAAAATTTAGAAAGCCCTTTTTTTTTTTTGCACTGAACTGATGCTGCTGGGGCCCCCCTGCTGAGCTGATGACGCCGGGCAACAGGGCTGGTTGTACTGGCTTATCAGCCCCCCTGTCTGAAAGGGCTGAAATGGGTGGGAAGGGGTTAATGATGTCAAGAGGTGCCCATGTCTTACTTTGTAAACTTACAATCAGTTTATTTATATGCATTTGCATATATGCATATTAAAGCATATAGCAGTCAGTATAACTGGCAGAAAATGCAGATATGTAGGCTCACACAAGTGTTTTGCTACATGACAGGTGTAACGACACCCCGAGTACGAAAGGGGTCAAAGTTGTTTAGGACATTCCCTTCCCGAACACCAAGGCAGCTACCGAACAATCCGATCGGCCGAACAAGAAACCCATACGAATAACTCTCCCCCCAAATACGAGGCAAAGCTCTATCTTGAGGGTCAACCATGAATCAACTCATTTATTTTCATACATGGACACAACACATAAAATAACTCAGAGACTCTTTGCCCCCACCCTTGGAAAACCGGGTGGGCCAAACTGTCCAATGACAATGGACACACGGGTCAGGTGTGTCCAACGTCTCATCAGCATACAGTCTTATCAGCAAGGAGAGCTGCTGGAGGAACCCCCCCTCCCTCCATAGAAATACACATCCTGTGATCCAAGGCAGACAAACACAATAAAACAGTGGAATACAGCCCCACCCCAAACTAGCACAGCAAACAGTATACAACAGCATGAGACAACACACAATATATACACAACATTGTGAAGCAGTCACTATTTATAATATGGCACATACGGGGTTCCCAAAGTTTTGTTTTTTGGGGGACATGGACTTGAATCCAAAGTAACATTAGTTCACGGTCCCCAGGCATACACCTCACAAAGAATATTGTTCCCTTAAAATCCAGGGCCCATAGTCGAAAGGCAAGAGGCTTGCATTCAGTCCTCTCCAAAAGCCTCTGTCCCGGCTAGGTCTGTCTGGGCCAATTAAAGAATAAAGAATTCATTATTTACTTAGGACCCCTCCTCCATGCCACAGTACAGTTAAAAAAAGACACAAAAACCATGTAGTCAAAAAATAAATAAATAAATAATTTGTTAAAAAAAATGTACTATAGCTTATATGTATTCCTTCACCCACGATAAAGTCTGGCTCCTTCTGCTCCCTGTCAGCTGCCTCTCCCTGCCGCCACCGCTGCTGCTTGCCTCTCTCGTTCTCAGCTGCTGAGCATGGGGTTGAGCAGAGGAAGATCACTCCACCAAGGAAGGCAATAGGCAGCTGGGATTTCAGCTGTCAGCAGAGCAGCCAGCAACATGTGGAGCAGGCGCAGAGTAGACATGCACCGTAATTGAAAAAATGTCCCTCAACTGCTCTTCCTCTAACATCAGACAGGGGCCCTGGAAATAGTATTAATTCAACACCCCCTAAGCTAGTAGGAGCGGCTTAGCGGGGGTGTAAATTAGAAAGCCCTTATTTTTTCTCCACTGAACTGTCTGTGAAGCGGCCTGGGGCCCTCTTGCTGGCTGGGCCCGGTGCAACATGAACAGTTGTACTGGCTTATCAGTGGCCCTGCTATCAGGTACTTGCTCCAGTGCAATGATGCACAGTAAACTTTTGAGTGAGTGCAATGTAGGAAGAACATGGCTGAATAAGACTAGAGTAAGGAATAACAGATCAGCAGCAATGAGATACAAAATAAACTATGTTTTATTAAATAAAAAACATGGCAGTTTATGATACACAGTGTTTTTTCAATCTCTAATGCCACCCTGTTAGGGTTTAGACATACTTTATAGCATGTTCACATGTGCTGAATCCTTGCTGTCACTAGGATATTCCTAACGGTCATGGTCTCAGTGAAGATTCTGAGAACCAAACATTGACTTTCAGCTGGTGATCTGTCATTTGATAGTGAAGACTTGACAAAGCAAGTGTTGCAAAAACACTGCCTGCTTTGTCATAAGATTCTATCTCCTTTTATTGCCAAGGGGCAGAGAGAGACAGGCCGGAGCAATGCAAGCATTCTGTAGCCATCCAAGTAAAAGTTAACCAAAAAAAAAATCACTTAAAGTTAGTTGTAAAATAATAAATATGCAATGCAATTCTGCTATATATGCACTTTTGCCCTGGTTTTATATTATGTATAAAATATTGTATGATATCTTAGATTCCTTATATTTCTTAAAGTGTTCCTTTAATCACTTCAGCCTCGGAAGGACTTGCCCCCTTAATGACCAGAGCACTTTTTTACAATTTAGCACTGCGCTGCTTTAACTGGTAATTGCGTTGTCATGCAATGCTGTACCCAGACAAAATTTGCATGTTTTTTTTCTCACAACAGTATATTTATTTTCTAGCAAAAGTTATAGCTTCTACAAACTATGATACATTTTCTGCAATTTACACAGCTTTTAGTTTGTGACTGCCTATCTAATTTCTTGAGATGCTAAAATGGCAGGGCAGTAAAACCCCCCTCCCCCCAAATGACCCCACTTTGGAAAGTAGACACCCCAAGGAAATTGCTGAGAGGCATGTTGAGCCCATTGAATATTTTATTTTTTGTCACAATTGATTGAAAAATGACACAAAAAAAAAACAAAACACCAAGTTTACACAAAGTTGTCATTGAAATGATTTATTGCTCACACATGCCATGGGCATACGTGGAATTACACCCCAAACTACATTCTGCTGCTCCTCCTGAGTATGAGGATACCACATGTGTGGGACTTTTTGGCAGTCTAGCCACGTGCAGAACCCCAAAAACCAATCACCGCATTCAGGCTTTCTAAGGGCGTAAAATGGTGATTTCACTTCATCACTACCTATCACAGTTTTGGAGGCCCTGAAATGTCAAGATAGCACAAAATCCCCCCAAATTACCCCATTTTTGGAAAGTAGACACTTCAAGTTATTTGTTGAGAGTCATGTTGAGTCCATTGAATACTGTATTTTATATTTTGCCACAAGTTTTGGGAAAATTACAATTTTTTATTTTTATTTTCACAAAGTTGTCACTAAATGATATATTGCCCAAACATGCCATAGATATATATGAAATTAGACCCCAAAATACATTCTGCTGCTTCTCCTGAGTACGGTGATACCACTTTTTGGCAGTCTAGCCGCGTACAGGACCCCGAAAACCAATCATCGCCTTCAGGATTTCTAAGGGCGTAAAAAAAAAATGTTTCTTTTCTTTCTTCACTTTCAAAAACAAATGAGAGCTGCAAAATACTCACCATGCCTCTTAGCAAATACCTTGGGGTGTCTACTTTTCAAAATGGGGTCATTTGGGGGGGGGGGGGGTTGTGCTATTTTGACATTTCAGGGCCTGTAATAAATGTATTTTTAATGAATGCACTAAAACACACTATATTGCCCAAACGTTTGGTAAAATATAAAAGATGATCTTATGCCGAGTACATAGATACCAAACACAACATGCTTTACAATTGCCCATAACCATGCAGCGGCGACAAACTACATACATTTTTAAAAGCCTTTAAAAGCCTTTACAGGTTACCACTTTAGATTTACAGAGGAGGTCTACTGCTAGAATTACTGTCCTCGATCTGAAATTCGTGGTGATACCTCACATGCATGGTGCAATTGCTGTTTACATAAAACAAGAGATTGACGCTTGCGTTCTCCTTTGCACGAGAGCACGGAGGGACAGGGGTGATTTTTTTTTAAATTATTTATTTTGCTTTTTTATTTATTTTTTTACACTGTTCCTTTCATTTCTTTTTTTTTATCATTTTTATTGTTATCACAGGGAATGTAAATATCCCCCATGATAGCAATAGGTAGTGACAAGTACTAATTTTTGAAAAAATAAGGTCTATTATACTCTAGATCTCTCCTCTGCCCTCAAAGCATCTGACCACACCAAGATCGGTGTGGATAAATTGCTTTCCAAATTTCCCAATTGCGCGGTTTATATCCGGCGAAACCGAAGTAATGAAATGCTCATAGCTTCCAGTTTCTTAGGCCATAGAGATAATTGGAGCCATTCTGGTCTTTGATCAGCTCTATGGTTAGCTGGCGGAACCACCAGCTGCATTCTCAGGTTCCCCGGTGGGACAGGAGAGCTTGAGAAAACCATGGAAGACGGTTGGCAGAGGGAGCTCCCTCCCACTGCTTGTAAAAGCGGTCTATAGGCTAATTAGTCGCTAGGATTGCTTTTACATGAAAGCCGACTGGCTGATAAGAACGATACCAAGATAATACCTAAACCTGCAGGCATCATTCTGGTATAACCACTCAAAGTCCAGCAACATACCAATATGTTACTGGTCCTTGTTGGGCATATATTGTAATGTTCTTTTTTTTTCATGCAGCCTATGGGCTGAACGAAAAAAGAGATTGATCGGTGGGTATGCCCACCATTAGAATCCCGCCTTGCATCTACCCACTTCTAATGATGGGCATACATGCACCATTTTTTTAAAACTGTGGTAGTGAAATAACCCTCCTACAGCGCTAGAGTCGCTGATTTATGTATCCTGAGAGCAAACGCTGTTGCTGTCAAGATGAATAAATCAGTGCTCCAGTTGAATGGCGTACCAGAAAAGCAAACAATGGTAACAATAAAACATTAACTCAACTAAACAACAACAATTTGTGCCACAAAAAAAAAATATATGCCAAAGCATGGGGGCAATCTGCCCCTAAAGTTAGGGGCAAATCGCCCCTCCACCCCTGCCCCATGCTTCGGCATATATGCTCTTTTTTTTTTTAACTGTGGTGTGAAATCACCTCCTACAGCTCTGGAGTTACAGATTTACGTATAGTGAGAGCACATGCTGTTGCTGTCAGAATAAATAAACCTGTGCTGCAGCTGAATGGCTTACCTGCAAAGCAAATAATAGTTAACAATAAAACAAAGTAAATTTACAGTATAATAGGGCGTACACACGGTCGGACTTTGTTCGGACATTCCGACAACAAAATCCTAGGATTTTTTCCGACGGATGTTGGCTCAAACTTGTTTTGCCTACACACGGTCGCACAAGGTTGTCGGAATTTCCGATCGACAACCACGCGGTCACGTACACCACGTACGACGAGACTAGAAAAGGCCGGTTCAGAACCAAGCGCGGCACCCTTTGGGCTCCTTTTGCTAATCTCGTGTTAGTAAAAGTTTGGTGAGAGACGATTCGCGCTTTTTCAGACTCGTGGCTTTCAGATCGTTTTCTGCCGTTCAGTTTGTGCTTGTGGGTTTGTATCTGCTCTTCAGTGCGTGCAAGCAAGTTCCGCGTGACTTTAAGGAGTCATTGTATTCTTGTTCGTTCGTTACTGGTTTTCAGGTCGCTCTTCACAGGCCTTGCTGTTCTTCAGTGCGTTCTGTTACTTCGTTCTGAGCAGCCGACAGTTTTCTAGCCATGTTTCGTATGCGTACTCCTCGTACAGTTCATGCTGTGCGGGGGCTTGGTGTTGGGGTCCTGACCTTGACACAAGTCAAGTCCATGAACAGGGTGGGGAGGAGTTCATGGACCAAGAATTGGTTGCTTCAGCGTGACCAGTTCTGTCACATGCCTTTGCTCCATGAGATCCGTGAGAATAATCCTGATGATTTCAGGAACTTTCTCAGGATGACGGACCCCGTGTTTCACCGTCTGTTGGCTTTACTGACCCCCTATATTAGCAGGCAGGATACCTGCATGAGGCAAGCCATCACTCCGGAGCAGAGGTTGGTCGCTACCCTGCGGTATTTGGCCACAGGGAGAAGCCTGCAGGACCTCAAGTTCTCGACAGGCATCTCCCCCCAGGCTCTTATTTGTGGACATTTACTGCTTGTGTTTGTTTGAGCTGACCCTGACAGAAATGTGTGGAGTCCAGAAAATGTTGTGATTGTGTAACCTTACAAAGCACTGTTGGCTGTTATTTACTACATGCAAAGACACTTTGCACTACTACACTGAAACTGCACTTGTAGTGCAAAGAGTATTTGCCCTTAGGAAATTACCCCCATTTTCTCATAAAACAACAATTACATCACCCCAAAAATGTTGTAGCGTTGAGACAATAATCCACACATTCTTGATGAACAATCTTTTTAATACCTGCACAATCACATGTGCATTTACCAAAGGTTTTTCTGACAAACCGACATGTTTGTTGTATAACAATTTTTGTGGTGTCATTATCCAAAATGAAAATGTCCATTTTATAGAAAACAGGCCTGTGTAAAACCAACAAGAAAAGACACAAATCTTGAACTTACAAACGTCACATTTGGTAGAACTGGAAGGCAATATCAGACATGAGTATTTAGGAACTGTGTTTGATATAGCGTTCAGATGGGGGGAAATCACACCAGGAAAAGCCAAATTTGGAAGATGCACAGCAATATAACAATGTCAACATGTGCGACCTGCCATCACGGGGGATCAAGGGATGTGTTTTGGGGGAGAAAGCCCTTCCTCACCGCTACTTTATTATTGAGGAAGGGGTTGCACCCCCAAAACGCGTCCATTGATCTCCCGTGATGGCAGATCGCACATGTTGACACACTGTGTGCATCCTCCAAATTTGGCTTAGGGAAAAATCACAAAAAGATTTAGCACATTGTAGCACACAAAAGAAGAAAGTGATTTGGAGGGGCTTTAAACTCGCCCCAAAACATCAATGATGTTTTTATATTTGGAATAACATCATTGATGTTTTGCTTGATGTTTTGCAATTGTAAATTACACCCCATGATCTCCCCGATCAGGATCTGGGCACTTTCGGATGTGAAAGGATCTTCATCCACAACCTCACGATCACCTAAAAAGAGAGGAACCCCAAAATAAATTAGGTTTGCCAAAAAATGCCGCCATCCATCTCTTATCTGAGCCTGTGGTCGCAGACACTCACCTGTTATGGTGACTATTTCCACCACGTCTTCATCCTCCTGCTCTTCTTGTGTTGGGGGGATTTCCCCTTCTTCCAGAGGGGGGGGGCTCTGGTCTCCTCGGATGAGGGGTGTCCTCCGAGTCTTTTATCCCCTATGTAAAACAAAAATGGTATAATTAGCACACAGATATTTGATGGCAGAACTATAAAGATGAAACATTGCTTGGAAGTGGGGTACAATTGTCTGTTTTAGCCGAGTTCCAAGATGTAATTTTATTAGTGTCCTTTGTCAAGCTGCAATACTTTACCTGTTTGTTACAAGCTTCACAGATGGAGACCCCCCTATAGTATACACTGGAGCACCTGTGTGGGCACCCTAATAAAAATGGTGTTCTTGTGTCCCACACTAGTGCTCCAGTGTCCAGATGTGAAAACAGCTGCTCAGTGTCCTCTCCTTACACAAAATCTAGTTTGCATTTCATTCTAGTAACAAAGCCATCTACACAACCCAATTCTTTGAAGACAAGTATAGGGCCTCAAAATGGTGGCCAAATGCATATGGCCTAAACAATGGTATTTTATAGTCCGAAAGAAAAATGTGTGATCCGAACGAATAATGTGCCCATTAACATGAAAGTTGCCATTTTAAACTGTACAACAGTTCCTAAAAGCACATGGAGCAGCACAAACGTAATAAACACCAAAAAAATAGGAACACAGCACAACTACTTACTTTTTTACAGCACTCTCCGGATCTTTCTGTACTGCTCATGTTCTCGTAATTTCAGGTCCGACCACCGCTTCCTGAGCTGATCTTTCGATCGTCGTACCCCGAAATTCCGGTGCAGACTCCTGACCACTTTCGCCATGATCTTGACCTTTCGGACATTGGGGTTGGGGTAAGGCCCATACTTTCCCTCATAGTCGGCCCTCTTCAGGATGTCCACCATTTCCAACATCTCCCCAAAGGACATATTTGAGTCCTTTAATCTCCTTCTGGATCGAGACGTTTCAGGCTCCAGTCTTTCCTCCTCCTCCTCCTCGTTGCTACAGTTAGCACGATCCTGCTGTCTATCCGCCATGTGCTCTTCACCCACTGCGCCGAACGAAAAGGGGCGGGGAATAGACTAGAAAGAACGTCAGGGGCGGGCGGAGTTATATGCATGCGCAGTGTGTATAAAGCGTAACGCGCGCGTCTTACGTACGATCTGTGAGCGGAGGAAGGAGCATCGGAGACGCCGATCGTGCTAACAAAGGTAGGATCTAAACTTGGGCCTATACTGCTTTGAAATGGAAGCCTATATTGTAACAAGATTAGGGGAGTTTGGTCTGACATTAGTGTTTGTCTTGTGTTGTGTCTTGCAGAGAAAATGGATGGCTTCAATGACCACAACTTCCTTCCCCTGTTCATAGACCAGTACAGGGAGCTGCCCTGTCTGTGGCAGGTCAGACATCCCCATTACAACCACAAACAGAAGAGGCAGGCAGCGCTGGAGAAACTGCTGGAGTTGGTGAAGCCGGTGGTCCCCACAGCAACCATCCCTTATTTAAAAGCTAAAATTGGTGGCCTAAGGAGCACTTATCTTAGGGAGCGCAAGAAGGTCACAGATTCCCAGAGGTCCGGAGCTGCAGCAGATGACGTTTATGTCCCCAGGCTCTGGTACTACGAGAGACTGCGATTTCTGTCAGACCACACTGAGGTCAGGGAATCCCTCTCTACTCTTCCTTCCACTCTTCCTTCCACCCCAGCTGAGGCTTCCGATGTCCAACCTGGGCCTTCCTGCCAGGAAGAAGTGGAGGAGCCCAGCTGGAGTCAGGTATAGCATTCTTCTACTGATTTCTGGTCAATAGATAAATGATGTTTATTAGATGTTATTATTGATCACTAATTGCTGCTTGAAAGTGTTTTACATATCAATAGACAGTAGTGGGCACCCAAAATTGGGACAAGAATGAAAACTGCTGGGCTCACAATGATAGTCTGTTATATTTGTTAACATTCAATTTGCAGTGGTCAGGAGGTGAAAATTGTGTGTGATTGATGAATAAAATACTAAAACTATGTCCCTTTTTCATACACAGGAAGACCTCAGCCAGGAGGAGGCTGTGGAATGTGGCAGTCAGGAGGAGGCGGGGATTAGTGGCAGCCAGGAGGAGGCGGGGCTAAGTGTCAGCCAAGAGAAGCCTGGGACCAGTCGCAGCCTGACTGAGTCTCAGGTTCCTCCCCTCCTTCTGCCATACAAAAGGACCAGGAAGGCCACTCCCAGTCCTGTGCGATTCAGCATACAGGCTGATCCAGGAGGCTCCCTCCGAGCCTTCCCCAGTCCTGCAGAGGCCTTTGCCTGCATGGCTGCCACAAAATTGCAGGGCATGCAGGAGGGCCAATGCAGGCTCTGTGAGGACCTGCTTTATAAAGTCCTTCGGAAGGGGGAGAGTGGGGAACTGACACCCAAGACGGATGTCATGGAGATGGACCATCCTCCTCCTCCTCCTGCTGCCACAACTCCACCACCACAGCCAAAGCCTGGAAGGAAGCGTGGAAGGAAGACCTGAGAGTGATTGCCCTGGGTTCAGTCTGGTCTGACAGAAGATGCAGTCTCTCGTATGACCACTGCTTTCCGGATCTCTGGGACTTCTGGACCAGACTGCCCTCCCTAAGATATGGACTCCTCAGGCCACCAATTTTGCTTTTTTTCAAAATTGTGAGCAGAGGCTCTATATTCTGTTTGGTGTACTCTGCGGGAGTGCGGGTGACATTGATCCCCAAGTATTTCATGCTACTAACTATCGTAAGGGGGGAAGAAGCTTGGCTTTGCGTGGGCGCACCTATGTCTATAGGGAGGATTTGGGACTTGTCCCAATTTATTTTAAGACCCGAATATTTCCCAAATGTTTGTATGGTCTCTAGTGCCATTTTCATAGAGGAGCCTGAATCTGATAAGTACAGCAGCATATCATCTGCGTATAGACTAATTGTCTCCGCCAGTTCGCCTCTTCGCAGACCCATGATGCCCGGGTGGGATCTCAGTGAAGCCGCAAGGGGCTCCACCGCGAGGGCATAAAGTAGAGGAGATAGCGGGCAGCCCTGGCGCGTCCCCCTTGAGAGGGGGAAGGCGTCCGAGACTCTTCTTAACCAAGACCCTGGCACTGGGATTTTGATACATTAGTTGGATCCATCTAATGAATTTCGGTCTGAATCCGAATTTAGCTAGGCATTGCCATAAATAGGTCCACTCAATGGAGTCGAATGCCTTGGCGGCATCCAAAGACACCACAACTCTGGATCCCATTTGGTCATGTTGAGCTTGTATATTCATATGTAATCTGCGGAGGTTATGGGCCGCGTTTTTAGTGGGCATAAATCCCGTTTGATCCGGGTGGATCAGGGTAAGGATTATTTTATTCAGACGTAGTGCCAGGATCTTGGCCAAGATCTTTATGTCTAGTTGAAGAAGCAAAATGGGACGATATGATTCTGGGATTTCTAAATTTTTACCAGGTTTGGGTATGAGCACTATATAGGCTTCAGTCATGGAATGGGGGATAGAGCCAGATTTAAACATATGTGAATATAGTTAGTGTAATCTAGGGACAATGTTATCTATATATGTTTTATAAAATTCTAGGGGGAGGCCGTCAGATCCAGGTGCTTTCGAGGCTTTGAGGTGGGATATCGCTTCAATAATATCATCTGTAGACACTGGGGCTTCCAGCATTTCAATCTGCGTTTGGGATAATGTGGGTATTTCTATATTCGCTAATAGTGCCCCTGCATCTCTATTGTCGTTATTAACCGTGGAGGTGTAGAGCGATGAAAAATAAGAACGAAATTCTTCCGCAACTCTATCGGGTTCGGTAATCATTTCTCCATTAATGCCCCTGAGAGATACTACCGTGGGTGGTCTGAGATCTATGTGGGCCAAGTATGCCAGGAGGCGTCCCGCCCTCTCCCCACATTCATAAAGCCTTTGTTTGGTGTAGAATATGTTTCTCTCCGCTTTTTCAAAGTGCAGGTTGGACACTATACGGGTTTGTTGTTTTAGTTGGTCGGCATTAGAGGGGGTGGGGTTAGATGTAAATTCCCTCTCTATCTCTGTCAAGGCTCGTTCTGCCTGGTGTATTGCGTGAGAAGATGTCCTCTTATATTTATTTATGTGTTGGGCAAGTGTCATGCGGGCATGGGATTTAAAAGCATCCCATACTATTTCAAGAGGCGCTGAGGCTCTGTTATTTTGGAAAAATATGTCCCATTCAATCCCAATCTCATCTATTCCGGGTACCACCGATAACCAGAAGGGATTAAGTTTCCATGTATAGGTACTAGGCGGGGAATCAAGTTTGAGCACAACCCAATATGGAGCGTGGTCTGATAAGGTACGAGGGTAAAAACCCACGTCCTCCAGCACAGGGAGAAGGGAACGGGATATTAAGACAAGATCAATCCTAGACATTGAGTTATGTGATGTTGAAAAGCAGGAAAAGGCCTTATCTTGTGGGTGACGATACCTCCATGTGTCTATCAGAGCCATCTCATGGAGTAGTCTACCGAATCTAGTGTGTTGGGGGGAGGAGATATTAGATGGCTGTGTAGTCATTCTATCTAGATCCCTGTCTAAGACATTATTGAAGTCTCCCATCCACAACACCGGAACAGTAGGATGTTGAGCCATAAAAGCAAGGCCTTCATGTAGAACATTAAAGTGGAACGGGGGAGGTATATAGACTGCCAGAATAAGTATTTCAAGCCCATTTAGCTTGGCGTGCAAAAATAGGAATCTGCCCTGTGCATCTGATTTAAGCGTCAGTAAAACAAAATGCACTGTTTTTGCCACCAATAGTGCGACTCCTCTAGAATTGGAGGTGTATGGAGCATGATACAACCACCCCACCCAGGGTTTCTTAAGTGTTGACATCAATTGACCGGTAAGATGTGTCTCTGTTAGGGCTATTATCTCAGCTCGCATATTTTTGAGGATAGATAGGGTTGCATTTCTTTTTGGTTTAGCCCTTATACCTCGCACGTTCCACGTAACACATTTCAACCTAGAAACCATATTTAAGTTTGTTTATCTTTGAGCTCGCCATCATGGCCGCGGAGCAGCCGCTCCGCTGCAGCCCGTAATACAGGAGGGCGTGTATCTCCGCCCATCGCGGTCTAGGCAGCAGAGTCAGGATCCACAATTTTCCAACCCTGGAGCCTGAATCTGCAATTTTTCCCCCAATAGGGAGCATGCAAGGGCATATGTATATCAATATATAAACCAGGTATCTGCAATGAGAACTCCTCTTATCTCTATTAGACTGTATGGAAAGAAAACAACAAAACTTTTCCAACTTGTAGATTAACACGCTGGGCTGCACAGGCAAACATCCTCTCCCACGTAACATAGGGGCAGGCTGCTGTTCCTGTACATTCCAGGGAAACAAAACTTGCGCCTTTTGGCGAACATTACATGAAGTTCCTGTAAAAACAGGACCCACTAGGAATCCTGTACCTAGGGGGACAATAAATCGCTGAAGAGCGAGCAATAACATGAGGGATTTGACTCCCGAAACATGACCTCCAGGATCATATGGTGTTGAAGGATATGCAGAGGTATACGCTGGAGAGTACCTTCTGGAAGTCATGAAGGGCTTCTGCTTGCCAAAAAAACAATAATCATCCATGATGGATGGTATGAGTATAGGGGACAAAGGTGTATGCCAGATGATGTTGCGGATATGTGATCCAGACAAAAGAAAAAAAGGGGGGGGGAGTAAAATAGGGGAAGTATAGCAGGGCATAGTGAGTTGTGAATAGGAGAAAGTTCACTGGCAAGGTGAGGGCCGGCTCCACATGAACTTGTATGGTACAGTACCTTGACGGAGCAAAGCCCGGCGTGTCTCGGTGTACGGTGTAGTGACAGCATTGCATTCAGGCGTCATGGACAATTTACGGCATTGGCGGTCATCTGAGATCCTAGGGGATCCTATAAGTGTGCTCGGTCCGGTGCTGCTCTGTTCTCCATCCATTCGAGTACCGCTTCTGGTGTATCGAAGAAGTGAGCTCTGTCCTCACCGACCACACGCAATCTGGCCGGGAAGAGCATTGCATACTTGTAATGGCTGATCCGCAGCTGTCGTTTGGCTTCTGTAAATTGCGCGCGCTTCTTCTGAACCTCCGCCGAGAAGTCTGGAAAGACTTTGACCTCTCCATTTTTGAAAGGAATGTTGCTTTTTAGCCTGGTGAGGCGGAGGACAGCATCGCGGTCACGGTAGTTAAGCAGTTTGGCAATGAATGTTCTAGGAGGTGCACCTTGGGGAGGAGGTTTGGAAGCCAATCTGTGTGCTCTCTCCACCACGAATGAGGTGGAAAATTCAGCCCGGCCAAAGGTAGAGATTAGCAGATTCTCCAGGAATGAGGGGGGGTCGGCACCCTCCGCACCCTCCGGTAGTCCTACGAACCGCAGGTTGCACCTCCTCAGTCGGTTTTCCATGTCGTCTTGCTTCATAAGTACCGCGTTCAGCTGGTGCTGTAATCTTTCCGTTGTTATCTGCAATGGCGGTATGTCGTCCTCCACCTGGCTGATGCGTGTCTCCGTCTCAGTAACCCGTTCTCTTAATTTCTGCAGGTCTTGTTGGATTAGCAACACATCCACCTTCACCTCCTCTATCTTACAAGTGAGGGTGCTCTTGAAGTCCGAGATTGCTTCCAGGACACAGGCAGTGTCATCTGCTGCTGAGTCCAACGGAGCGGGCTGGTCGGCGCCATTTTCCTCTGCGGCCGTCTTATCTTGCAGGCGGTATTTTGCGAGTTTAGCGGCCGTGTCCGTGGCTTTTTTTGTAGGAGACATCCTCTCTATACTTTCCCACTGCTGGCAGGTTGAATAAGTCAGTATTTGCGGTGGTTATTACCCCAGGAATGACGGATGCGGATTCTGGGCAAGCGGAGCTATCAATCAGTGTTCCTCACGCCATGCCGGTCCAGGCCACTCCCCACCAATTTTGCTTTTAAATAATTGATATCTGCCCTGGGGGTCCCAGGCTTCGCCAATTTCTGCAGTTTCTCCAGCGTTGCCTCCCTCTTTGTTTTTTTATAGTTGTGACCCCTTAATAAAAAAATTTTCGGTAAATTCTACTCTCCTGTGTGTGTTTTCATCCAAAAAAGACAGTTTGTTGGTGACGATTCAGGTACATTTCTAAAAACATAAAATGTGAAAATAACAAGGGACAACAACACCAAACAATCTCCTACAGATTAAATACAACAACATATAATGGTGTTGTGGGAACTTGTCACAAAAAACACACAAACATTTTCGGGAGTACAAATCAAAATCACCAAAAAAAAAAATTAAAAAAGAGAAACACAAAAAAAGAATCTACATTAAAGTAAAAAAAAAAATAAAACAATATGTTGTCAGATGTGAGAAATCAAAATATATTGAGGGAATCCCTATAAATAGTAACGAAAGAAGTTTGTGAGAAGTGTGTGTGAATATGAGCATCAAAACTACTTAATTCTTGTCACATTATAAAGAAGAAGAGAGTGCGCTGTATTAAACCATTTTTAACATTGCAGCGTGACGAAAGTGCTGTATCCATTGCGAACGTTAAGTTTACCAGAACGAGCTGTCCCGTGTCGGAATTTCTTCTGAGCATGCGTGGCACTTTGTGCGTCGGAACAGGCCACACACGGTCGGAATTGACGCGATCGGATTTTGTTGTCGGAAAATTTTATCTCCTGCTGTCCAACTTTGTGTGTCGGAAAATCCGATGGAAAATGTCCGATGGCGCCCACACATGGTCGGAATTTCCGACAACACGCTCCGATCGGACATTGTCCATCGGAAAATCTGACCACGTGTACTGGGCATAACAGTAAGACATATCATACCTGCAAAGCAAATACAATAAAATAAAATACAGTAACAATAGAGAGAGAACGATAGAGAGAGAACAATAAATAGATAACAATAGAAAGAGAATAATAGAGAGAGAAAAAAAAATAATACGACAACTATTTTTGGCTTGTTTTTTTGCACTTTTATTTAAACTGTAAACATTCCAGATTAGGATCTCTCAAAATGTGATGGCCATCTCATCTTTTGAGATCCTGTGTTAGTGTGCCCTAGGACTGTGCAGTGCTGTACCCTATGCTAATACTCCACTAGTGTGGTTGAGACGGAAGCATTCACGAATGCAGAGACCAGGTTGGTCAGGACAGGAGGGACAATAATAGCGGGTGTCACGCCTATATCTGCGTCTTCTTTGGGGGCTCTTTGGGTAGGGGTACCACAGAGGACTTCTGGGAAGTGCCTCTCATCCAGCTGGCTCACTGCATTTACATTGTGAAGTTGGGGCACAGCACCATCTGGAAACAGAAGGGCTGTGACAATCTCTTCCTGGAATTTTAGGAAGGATCCAGTTCATCCTGACGTATAGCACATAAGCGTTCAGCAGAGCCAATTAGAATAAGTATACAGACACTTTTCTATACCAGTGCCTGGCAATTAAGCACAGCGCCAATAACTGGTCGTAGAAGTCCACCCCTCCCATGTTAAGGTTGTATTCGTGGACACAGAGGGGCTTCACAACAACACCAGTCGCCGTTGGAATTTTGACTGTCGTATCTGCGTGAAGAGAGGACAGAACAAAAACATTCCGTGTATCCCTCCACTTCATTGTGAGCAAATTATTACATTTCAAGCAAGCTCTCTCCCCTGTCTAAGTCAGGAATCTACAAGCCATTGGGGGAAGCCCCGGCGATTAGATTGCACGCTGCCACATGCGCCAATTCCACAATCAAATAGGTAACTAAAAAGTGGCACGCTTGTGTAATAATTGTCTATGTACAAGTACAACGCAGACAACTTGATTGGGAGTAAACAAGGCTGAAAACTGTTGGTTGAAGTGGTTTACGAGGGGCCAAATTTTGTGGAGCCGATCGTATTCGGGGTCACCCCGAGGACAACAGAGTCCATTGTCGTTGAAATGCATAAACCGTAAGATCTGCTCGTATTGCGTCCTGGCCATGGAAGCAGAGAACACGGACATATGATGAATTGGGTCAGTGGACCAATATGAGCGCAACTCACTCTTTTTAGTTATGCCCATGAGGAGGGATAGGACCAGAAAGGTCTTAAATTTGGAAACCGTAATAGGTTTCCAATCTCTGGCAAGGGTCAATGGGGATTAGCAGCGATGAATAGACCAGCATACAAATTGCTTTGGTCCACAATAGATCTATAGAGATCTTCAGTGAAAAACAACAAATAAAATGACTTAAAATCAACTGTTTTCACTTGAATTCAGGGTTGGCCAATGAATGGGGGAAGTACGGGTGCTGCAGAAGTGGTGGGCTCCCAATTAACATTTGCAAATGCAGCGGGAAGGGCACTATGGGCTCGACGGGCCTGTCTTTGTCTTTTTGGTGGCTGCACTTATGGGACTCGCCACGTCACCACATGTTACCTCAGTGCTGGTTTGACTATGACCAGGATGTACTAGGCCACTGGTGCTTGCCAGTTCACCAGAAGGATGAACAGCACTAGTACTGGCTCTCTGCTCCATACGAGAGCCCTGCAGTTCTTGCACCTCGACAACAGAAGAACGGGGTTCTCGCGGATACTGGCTACAGGGACCTTTTCTGTCCACATTCACCCTGTTATTTAGTGTTGCTATATTAATCTTTTTTGTTACATTTTTGAGAGACTGTTTACTTGGACTTGACAAAGACTATTCTTGGCTTTTAATTCTGAACAATACATGATCCTTAAAAGAGCTGATCACATTGACCTGCGGAGACGGACTGTTTGGTCACCTTGGCTGCCCTAAGTGCTGTGTTAATTAACATGTTAATTATATACAGTTAGTGTAGTGCATCCTCTGTACAGTGTGCACCTAAAGCTACCTGAAGAAAATTGGTGGTGTTCTTCTGATCCTATTAGTACCGCAGGCAGCTGTAGTATTTACCAGTTAGTGTAGTGCGTCCTCTGTACAGTGTGCACCTAAAGCAACCTGAAGAAAATTGGTGGTGTTCTTCTGATCCTATTAGTACCGCAGGCAGCTGCAGTATTTACAAGTTAGTGTAGTGCGTCCTCTGCACAGTGTGCACCTAAAGCTACCTGAAGAAAATTGGTGGTGTCCTTCTGATCCTATTAGTACCGCAGGCAGCTGTAGTATTTACAAGTTAGTGTAGTGCGTCCTCTGCACAGTGTGCACCTAAAGCTACCTGAAGAAAATTGGTGGTGTTCTTCTGATCCTATTAGTACCGCAGGCAGCTGCAGTATTTACAAGTTAGTGTAGTGCGTCCTCTGCACAGTGTGCACCTAAAGCTGCCTGAAGAAAATTGGTGGTGTTCTTCTGATCCTATTAGTACCGCAGGCAGCTGTAGTATTTACAAGTTAGTTTAGTGTGTCCTCTGCACAGTGTGCACCTAAAGCTACCTGAAGAAAATTGGTGGTGTTCTTCTGATTCTATTAATACCACAGGCAGGCAGCTACAGTATTTACAGTTAGTGTAGTGTGTCCTCTGCACAGTGTGCACCTAAAGCTACCTGAAGAAAATTGGTGGTGTTCTTCTGATTCTATTAATACCACAGACAGGCAGCTACAGTATTTACAGTTAGTGTACTGTGTCCTCTGCACAGTGTGCACCTACAGCTACCTGAAGAAAATTGCTGGTGTTCTTCTGATCCTATTAATACCACAGGCAGGCAGCTACAGCATTTACAGTTAGTGTACTGTGTCCTCTGCACAGTGTGCACCTAAAGCTACCTGAAGACAATTGCTGTTGTTCTGCTCCAATTAATACCACAGGCAGGCAGCTACAGTATTTACAGTTAGTGTACTGTGTCCTCTGCACAGTGTGCACCTAAAGCTACCTGAAGAAAATTGGTGGTGTTCTTCTGATCCTATTAATGCCACAGACAGGCAGCTACAGTATTTACAGTTAGTGTACTGTGTCCTCTGCACAGTGTGCACCTAAAGCTACCTGAACACAATTGCTGTTGTTCTGCTCCTATTAATACCACGGGCAGGTAGCTACAGTATTAACAGTTAGTGTACTGTGTCCTCTGCACAGTGTGCACCTAAAGCTACCTGAAGACAATTGGTGGTTAGGGATGAGCCGAACACCCCCCTGTTCGGTTCGCACCAGAACATGCGAACAGGAAAAAAGTTCGCTCGAACAAGCGAACACCGTTAAAGTCTATGGGACACGAACATGAATAATCAAAAGTGCTAATTTTAAAGGATTATATGCAAGTTATTGTCATAAAAAGTGTTTGGGGGCCCGGGTCCTGTCCCAGGGGACATGGATCAATGCAAAAAAAAGTTTTAAAAACGGCCGTTTTTTCTGGAGCAGTGATTTTAATAATGATTAAAGTCAAACAATAAAAGTGTAATATCCCTTTAAATTTCGTACCTGGGGGGTTTCTATAGTATGCCTGTAAAGGGGCGCATGTTTCCCGTGTTTAGAACAGTCTGACAGCAAAATGACATTTGGAAGGAAAAAACCCATTTAAAACTAACCGCGGCTATTGCATTGCCGACAATACACATAGAAGTTCATTGATAAAAACGGCATGGGAATTCCCCACAGGGAAACCCCGAACCAAAATTTTAAAAAAAATGACGTGGGAGTCCCCCTAAATTACATACCAGGCCCTTCAGGTCTGGTATGGATATTAAGGGGAACCCCGGCCAAAATTTTTTTAAAAAATGACGTGGGGTTCCCCCTAAATTACATACCAGGCCCTTCAGGTCTGGTATGGATTTTAAGGGGAACCCCGCGCCAAAAAAAACAAAACGGCGTGGGGTCCCCCCAAAAATCAAAGGGTCTGGTATGGAATTTAGGGCGAACCCCACGTCATTTTTTTTTTTAATTTTGGCCGGGGTTCCCCTTAATATCCATACCAGACCTAATGGGCCTGGTATGTAATTTAGGGGGACTCCCACGTCATTTTTTTTTTAAATTTTGGTTCGGGGTTTCCCTGTGGGGAATTTCCATGCCTTTTTTATCAATGAACTTCTATGTGTATTGTCGGCAATGCAATAGCCGCGGGTAGTTTTAAATGGGTTTTTTCCTTCCAAATGTCATTTTGCTGTCAGACTGTTCTAAACACGGGAAACATGCGCCCCTTTACAGGCATACTATAGACACCCCCAGGTACGAAATTTTTATTTTCAAAATATTTTATTAAAGAAAAAGGAAGAGTTCACATACATTGAAAATGAGAGTATTCAATACCTTCAGGGTAAAATATGTCATGAAGATACAAGTACAGAGTGATCTGTCACAATAAGAACCATTTATCAAACTTGATATTCTCTTGAATTACACAAAGTACCAAAAGGGGAAATTATACCCTAAAAGGTTGGGTGTGTAATTTCTATAAAACTAAAAAGGAAAGAAGAAAGAAAAATCAAACTAGAAACAACAATTTTGGTCAGGAGCGCTCAATCTTGAAGCCTTAGTAAGAACCATGGATTCCATTTGGCATTATATACAGGAATAGAGTCATGTAAGGTGTGGAATATATTTTCGGATATCATCGTACAATCAATACGTGAGATAATTTGTGCGAATGGGACAACAGCGGATTTCCAGTGAAGAGCTGTGCACCAGATCATAGCTATACAGATTGAGTGAATTAACCTCAAGAGGGGTTTTGGTATTTCGGGGATGTCTTGAAAGAAAATGCAGTGGAGATGGGTGAGGTTGATGGGGTGACCTACTAGTCTATCCACCAGTTTCAAAACTTCCTTCCAGGTGGGTTGAAGTTTTTCGCAGTCCCAGAAGATGTGCATGTATGAACCCAAAAGTGTGCACCCCCTGAAACATCTAGGGGAAGTTTGCGGGTATATTTTGTGGATACGAGATGGGGTATAGTACCATCTTGTCGTGAGTTTTATAGCTGTTTCCCTAGTGGATAGGGATTTGGTACATTTGCGTATATTCAACCAACCTCTTTCCCAGTCTATAGCATCCTGATCTAGGTTTAGTTCTTGATCCCATTGAGACCTATATTTCAGAGAAGGGACATCTTCGGCTGTTTCCAAAAGTTTATAGATCTGTGAGATAAGGCCTCGCTGACGGGGGGCCTCACGGCACAGATCTTCATATAGGGTCGTGTCCACCTCAGAAGGGGTGGGGTAATGTTGTTGAAAAAAGTGACGCAACTGGAGGAAACGGTAGAATTCCCTGTCTGGAATATTGAATTGGGCTTTTAATGACGAAAATGTGGTAAATTTGGAGTTAACCAGGAAATCGCCCAAAGTGATTAGGTTGTGTTGGGTCCATTCATGAAATGACTCCGGGTGGGAGTAAGCTGGAGGGAATCTAGGGTCACCTAGAAAGGAAGCTCCCTGAGGGGACTGAGTAGAGAGATTGAATCTATTTTTATATGAGTTTTAGCCCCAGGGACACTACCATATTTTTAGAGGAAATATCTGGGAGAGAGGGGATAGAGGACCACATTATCCCAGGGAGAAATAGGGGAGAGATAGAGTCTTGTTCAAATTTGACCCATGGGACCTTAGAATTTCGAATATTCCATTGGGCTTGTTGAGCATATCTACTGGCTAGGTAATATAGCCAAATTCGAGGGACCCCCAGTCCCCCACTTTTAGCAGAGCGGTAAAGAGTGTCCCTAGCAAATCTGGAGGGTTTGTCTTGCCAAATAAATTTATTGAGTTGTGCTTGAAGGGTTAGTAGATAGGATTTGGAAACTCTAATTGGGAGGGATCTAAAAAGATAGAGTAACCTGGGGAGGATCACCATTTTGAGGGCTGTAATTCTACCCATAAATGAAATGTGAAGCTGAGACCACATTTTCAGGGTTCTTTTCAGTTTGGAGACCATAGGAGGGTAGTTAAATTCAAAAAGTTTGCTGAACTCTCCCATCAGACATATGCCCAGATAAGACAAGTGGGTATCTACCCACATAAAATGAAAGGTGTCTTTAAGATGTTGGATTTCAGGTGGAGAGAATCCCACCGGTAGGGCCACCGATTTTGTGACATTGATCTTGAGACCAGAGACTCCAGCAAAATGTGACAGGGTCTGTAGAAGATTAGGTAGGGAGATGAGGGGATTGGTTAAGAACATGAGGACATCGTCCGCATACATGCAAAATTTGTATGTTGAGGCACCTTTGGTATACCCTGAGATATTTTGGCTGGTAAGTATGGCAATGGCTAGGGGTTCCAGGGCAAGGGCGAAAATCAGGGGGGATAGTGGACACCCCTGTCTGGTGCCCCGACCTACTGGAAAAAATTCAGAGTAACAACCCGGGATCTTAATGCAAGTTTTGGGATTGATGTAGAGGGCATGGAACCCGTGTAAAAATTCGTTGCAGAAGCCCATACGTTGCAGGAGGATGGAAAGGTAGTTCCAGGAGACGCTATCAAACGCCTTGTGTATGTCAAGGGTGAGCATGAAGAGTCTCCCGGAGGTCTGGTTTGCATCCTGAATTATGCTGGAGGCTAACCTGATGTTATCAGTTATAAATCTGTGGGGTATAAAACCTGATTGGAAGGGGGAAATAAGGGAAGAAATAATAGATGCCAACCTGTCCGCTAGAATTCTGCTAAAAATCTTTAGGTCATTATTCATGACCGAAATTGGTCTATAATTTTGAGGAAGTAAGTGATTCTTATTGGGTTTGGGGATCAAGGACATGTTTGCCAACAACATTTCATCTGGGAAATTACCTCCCTGTAGGACCCAGTTAAATAACTGTACTAAGCTGGGGGTTAGAAGGGTGGCAAATTTTTTATAGTATATGGCTGAAAAACCATCAGGGCCAGGGGCAGAGCCAACCTTCAGGGATTTGATCACTCTAAGAACTTCCGAAGTTGTAATGGGAGCGTTGAGTTTCTCTATTTGTGTGGGAGAGAGGGAAGGAATAGGGACATTTTGAAACCAAGTATCATCTGTACTAGTGGGTGGGGTTTGAACTGGTGCTAAGAGGGAGGAGTAGAAGCGTTCGAAAATGTGAAGAACCTCTTTTGGATGAGAGGTGGAAAGACCCGTTGTAGAGGTCAGTTTGTATACATGCGTGGGGCGGGAGGACTGGTTAAGTTTTCTGGCGAAAAGAGTTGAAGTGGTATTATTATGCAGCAGAAATTTGGCTTTGGACCATCTAAGGGCTTTCTCAGTCTTAGAGGATAGGAGAGAGTCTAATTCTAGACTCTTTTGGTCTATGAGTTTCCTAGTAGGTTCCAAGCATAACATAGCAGTGTTTTTATATAAGTGATCCAATTCTTTCGTGAGATCGAGGATTTTTTGTCTATGCACCTTATTATGGGAAGAGGCAATGCTGATAAGCTTTCCCCTTATAACTGCCTTATGGGCAGACCATATTATAGCAGGTGGGGTTTCTGGGAGATTGTTAAAGGAAAAATACTCCTCAATGGACTTGGCAGTCTCGGATTCAGCCACTAAATCCGAGAGCAAAGCTTTGTTCAGTCTCCAGGTGTGTGGGGTGGGAGCGAGGCCTATAAATTGTGTAGTGAAGGAGGTGACATGGTGGTCTGACCAGACACAAGGGTGGATCGTGGCATTCGAGGAGGTGGCTAAGATGATGGGGGTAGTGTAAATATAGTCTAACCTAGCATAACTGTTATGGGGGTGCGAGTAAAAGGTGTATTCTTTTAGTCCCATGTTATGCGTTCTCCAGGTATCTATCAGCTGGTGATCAACCAGACCTTGTGACAGAGATCTGGGGAAGGCCTTAGAGGAGATCGTGGAGGAGGATCTATCAAGTGTTGGGTTAGCCACTAAGTTGAAGTCACCCCCTATTATCATATGGGGCGAGCTCAAGGAGACCAACTTGTCAAAAAAGGATTTAAAAAAGGATGCAGGAGCGTCATTAGGGGCGTAAACGCTGGCTATGGTTATTTCTTTGTTGTGGATCATCCCTTTAATAATGACGAACCTGCTATCCCTGTCCTTATGGCAATGTTTTACCTCCATTGGTAAGGAGGCATGTAATAGTATGGCGGCACCCCTGCTTTTGGTTGAATGAAGAGAGTAAAATGATTGAGGGAAATTCCTATGAAGGAATTTTGGGTGTGAAGTATGTGAGAAATGGGTTTCCTGAATTAAGAGAATCTTAGCGCCCAGATGATTGTATTGGTCAAAGGCTTTGCGTCTTTTGATAGGGGAATTGAATCCCTTCACATTATGAGAAATACAGGTGATAACCATGATGTGTCATAGTCGAACTATCACAACTGAAAAGATTCAGGGTAAACCCTATGTGGGAGGTAAGCTGGACTTGTGATCTGAGGTGTAGGAGGCCAAGCAGGGGTACCGCCACTACAGTATAGAATAATAGGCAAATATAGTATATACTGAAACACACTAAGAAGACATGAATCTTAAATGTACAAGGCACATTAGCAATATATATAAAGAACCAGTGTTTTAGGTTCTGAATTGACTGACCAAAAAAAAATAAAAAAAAATAAAAGAATTTCAAAAAAGCACCAAACCAAAAAAGGAAAAAGGCCTAGAATCAGGCTACTGGAAAAGGACATAAAGTCAAACGTCCAAACCGGATCAGTGAAGGTTGTAATAATAAAAAAAAAAAACCTTTACCTGATAAAAAAATAAAAAATTCACAAGCGAGACAACTAGGTCTCGTACCCAGCAGGACTGCAGCTCCCCTAAGTGGGGTTGCAGATCGTGTAGTCAGTAGGGCTTACAGCGCCCCAAGGCACAAAAGAAAAAAAGTTCAAAAAAGGGAGACTTTGCTGGGAGGGGAGAACATATCGCGGCACCGAGGGACGGCCACCATCTGTGGGAAAAGAGAATTTGCTGTGCTGAGCATCTCAAAGGAAATTCTAGCGAAGTTGTTCTGCGAGGCCCTCTCCGGCTTCGTAACGGATCCTCCTTCTGTCTCTCCTGGGTGGTGGGGTTTGCCAGATGGGAGCTGGACGGGGTGTTGATGGAAGGCGACGTACTGCAGCAGCATCCAAGAGTCCAAGCTTCACCAGGATTTCTTGGCCTTCACGAAGAGAGGCGAACGTGGTACCATTATGGGGAACCAGCAGTTTGAACGGGAAACCCCATCTGTATCGGATATGTGCGGACTGAAGCACTGTAGTAACCTCTTTCAGGCCTCTGCGTCTGTCAAGGGTTGCTGGGGAGATATCCGGGTAAATCTGAATAGTGTGATTATCCAGAGTAATACGTTGGTTATTACGGGCAGCCCTCAGAATTTCTTCCTTAGTGAGAAAGTCCTTCATACAGAGGATCACATCAGTGGGGGGCTTGTCATCAGGTGGTTTAGGGCGGAGAGCCCTATGGATGCGATCGCATTTGAAGGCCGCTGATTCATAGTCTGGGAGAAGTGACATGAATAAACGGATCACAGTTGGAATTAATTCTGTCTCAGACTCCGGGATACCTCTGAGCCTCAGATTATTGCGTCTATTTCTGTTATCGAGATCCTCGACTTGGGCCTGAATTGCATTGAGGGCTAAGGCTAGAGATTCATGATCACGACTGAGGTCATTATATGCCAGGGCTAGCTCATCGTGTTTGGTTTCGAGCAGCTCAGTACGTGAGCCCAGGGCCGCTATCTCTTGCGATAGAGTATGGGAGGTTTTATGCAGCTCCGTTTGGAATTTGGTTGCCAGTTTGGTGTACATGGCCTCCAGACTGCTGTCCAGATCTGCCTTAGAGAGGGTGGGGTGGTACTCACTTGAGCCGTGCTTGTTAGGAGAGAGGTCCGGCTGTGACGGAGTGGATGGAGCTGGAGAGTCCCCTCTTCCCGCAGCGCCATCTTGGGACATGCTGTAGCGTTCCCGCGTGCGGAGGAGATAGTGAGTTAAGGTATTCTGAGAGGAGCCCCGAGATTTCCTTCGCTTCGACGGCATGCACCAAGCATATGTGGCTTGAGGGGTGCAAAAAGAATTGTAGTTTGAGCTGATTATAGCCCTCAGGAAGCCTATAGAGTCCCGGGTGGAGCGGAGCTACTGTATCAGGCGTCCATCTTCCTCTGCGCCGCACATGCGCCCCCCAGGTATGAAATTTAAAGGGATATTACACTTTTATTGTTTGACTTTAAGCATTATTAAAATCACTGCTCCAGAAAAAACGGCCGTTTTTAAAACTTTTTTTTGCATTGATCCATGTCCCCTGGGGCAGGACCCGGGTCCCCAAACACTTTTTATGACAATAACTTGCATATAAGCCTTTAAAATTAGCACTTTTGATTTCTCCCATAGACTTTTAAAGGGTGTTCCGCGGCATTCGAATTTGCCGCGAACACCCCAAATTGTTCGCTGTTCGGCGAACTTGCGAACAGCCAATGTTTGAGTTCGAACTCGAAGCTCATCCCTATTGCTTGTGTTCTTCTGCTTTTATTAGTACCACAGGCAGGCAGCTACAGTATTTACAGTTAGTGTACTGTGTCCTCTGAACAGTGTGCACCTAAAGCCTGAAGACAATTGCTGGTATTCTCATACTAATAATACTACAGGCAGGCAGTTGATTCTGCTAGCTGCAGTATCAGTATATATATATATATACATCCCAGCTTTGTGCAGCTACATCTCACTGCAGGCCATTAGTATGTCTGGAAGGTCAACAAGGAGAGGCAGACAGTCACAAGAGGGCAAGCAGGTTCTGTGTCTAGAGGCAACAGTGCTGGTGGTGGAGACAGTGCATCCTCATCAGCACGTACCCGTGGGACACACTTGTCCTTTTTTTTGGCAGCTGGCCGTGTTAAGCCACAACATGCGGAAGACTTGGTAGAGTGGATGACCAAGTCATCCTTATCCTCCTCCTCCTCTCTCACCCAGGCTCAGGGTACTTTGTCTGGCAAAGCAGCTGCCAACTCGGCCTCTTCCCTCGGCTCAATGGCAACAGTCACTCCTTCTCTAGCCCTACCATGTCCTCCTGAGGAGTCCCCCTGAACTGTTTGACCACAGTGTTGGGTACATGCTCCAGGAGGATGCCCAGTGTTTTGAAGGCTCAGATGATGGTACTCAGCTAGAGGAAGGCAGTAACGTGAGCCCAGAGAGAGGTGGTGCCCAAAAAGGACAGCAATCTGGCAGTCATGTTCCCCCAGCTGCAGCATACTGCCAGCTTTGCTCCAGTGATGAAGAGGGAGAGGATGATGAGGTCACTGACTCCACGTGGGTGCCTGATAGGAGAGAGGAGGAGGAGGAGGCACATCACCAACGAGGAAGGATGCCCTCCAGGGGCCAGCTTAAGGGCAGCACACCGACTGCATCACACTGCAGAGCTCCGCATGTGCAGGGCGCTGCTGTCTCTGCGCGTTATTCCAAAAGTTCTTTGGTGTGGGCCTTTTTTGAGACGAGTGCATCAGATCCCACCGCTGCTATTTGCAACATATGTCTCAAGGGTATCTCCCGTGGCCAAAACATCACCCGCTTGGGCACCACATGCTTGACCAGACATATGTCGACCTGCCATGCAGTTCGTTGGCAAGCATACCTAAAAGACCCACACCAAAGAAGAAAGAAGACCTCTCCTTGCTCCTCATCAGCTGGGATCTCCAACCCCACTATACCTTCAGTCCTCTCTGACACCTGCACTGAGAGGAATGAAGGTGTAGAATTAGGTGTGTCACAGCCAAGCCTATCAGTACAGCGACGTCAGATTGTACCAGGCAAATTTCCTTGCCTCAGCTGCTGCACTGCCAAAAGAAGTTTGCTCCCAGCCATCCACATGCCCAGCAGTTGAATGTTAGCTTGGCTAAATTGCTAGCACTTCAACTGCTGCCTTTTCAGTTGGTAGACTCTGCCCCCTTCTGTGAGTTTGTGGAATGTGTGGCTCCTCAATGGCAGGTTCCCAAATGCCACTTTTTCTCATGGAAGGCAATTCCGGCACTCTACCGACATTTGGAAGGCAAAGTCTTGGCATCACTGGACAGGGCGGTCAGCGGTAAGGTGCATTTTACCGCTGACTCATGGTCTAGCTAGCATGGACAGGGAAGTTACCTATCTGCGAAGTTACCACTGCGCACTGGGTGACTCTTCTGGCAGCTGGGAAGGATGCAGGACAGGGTACAGTAGTGTTGGAGGTTGTTCCACCACCACACCTCCAAAATTTTACTAGTGGTGATTCTGCCACACCTCTCTCCTCCACCCCCTCCTCTTCTTCTTCCTCCATTGCCTCTTCCTGTGCTGATTAGTCTTCGGAACCAGCAGTGCTCCATAGGCGTTCAAGGGGCTACGCAAGCACACAGGCAAAAAGATGCCATGCGGTGCTTGAGCTGGTGTGCTTGAGGGACAGGAGCCACACTGGGGCAGAGATTCTGTCAGCTCTGGAGGTGCAGGTTCAGAGGTGGTTGACGCCACGCCAGCTTAAGGCAGGTATGGTGGTTTGCGACAATGGCACCAACCTCCTCTCTGCCCTCCGACAGGGACAACTGACCCATGTGCCCTGTTTGGCTCACGTCCTTAACTTAGTGGTGCAGCGGTTCTTGGGCAGGTACCTGGGCTTACAGGATGTCCTGAGGCCAGGAAAGTCTGTGTGCATTTCCGCAGGTCATATAATGCCAGTGCTCGGCTGGCTGACCTCCAAAAGGAATTTAACCTGCCCAAGAACTGCCTAATCTGTGACATGCCCACCAGGTGGAACTCAACATTGGCCATGCTGCAGTGGCTGCACACGCAGCAGAGGGCCATCAATGAGTACCTATGCGACTATGGCACTAGGACAGGGTCAGGGGACCTTGTTTTTTTTCCCACGCCAGTGGGCTATGATCAGGGATGCATGCACTGTCCTGTCACCATTTGAGGAGGCCACGAGGATGGTGAGCAGTGACAGTGCATGCATCAGTGACACTGTACCTCTTGTCCACCTGTTGGAGCACACACTGCGTGGAATAATGGACTTGAGGCAGAACAGAGGGAGGAAGAGGAGGACTTCCTTACCTCTTAAGGCCCCCTTTATCCAGACAGTGTTCCTACGTGCCCGCCGATCACACAGGAAAAGGACAAGGAGGAGGAGGATTGTGTCAGCATGAAGGTGGAGCCTGGCACTCAGCATCAGCAGCAGTCTTTAAGGGATCATTTACAGTCCCAAGAAACCCATGGACTTGTACATGGCTGTGAGGAGGTGGCTGAAGATCATGTCATCCTTAGTGACCCAGAGGACTCTGGACCGAATGCCTCAGCAAACCTACGCTGCATGGCCTCCCTGATCCTGGACCATATCTTGCCATTGCAGAGGGAGCAGAGGATGAAACATCTTCGGGAGGCCTTGCAGAAAGGTCTGTGCAACGCGTTCCCAGAGACTGGGAGCTTACAAACTCCTGTTCCTGGACAACGTGTTGCTGAGGCATAAGTCAGTGAAAGAAGGAGCGGTGAAGAAGGTGGCCGTCTGACCGATGTGTTCAGACAATTTTTTAGTCCGCAGCCCCAAGGTATGATCGGTTCCAGCAACCATCGCCAGCATCTGTTTTACATGGTGCAGGAATACCTAGGGGCAAGATCTGACTTGGACACCTTTCCCTCCGAAAATCCTCTGGGTTACTGGATCTTGAGGATGGATCACTGGCCAGAGCTTGCACAGTATGCAATTGAGCTACTGGCCTGTCCTGCATCCAACGTTCTTTCGGAACGCACATTCAGGCTTTGTAACCAATCACAGGGTGCGCCTGTCCACCGACTCGGTCGATCGACTGACCTTCATAAAAATGAATCAGTCTTGGATCACCACCAGCTACCAGGCACCTGATGCTGATGTAACCGAATAATTTTTTTTGAAATGTCAGATCCCTTCAAGACTGCCTATGCTGATGCTGTTTGACTATCCTGTTATGCTGAGTGATTATCCTCTTCATCCTCAATGATCATGCTGATAGCTTGTAAGAATATTTTTAGTTCTGGGCGCCGCCACCAATGGCTAAGGCCCAATTTTTCAGGGGCGTGTAATTACACTTGTTGGTGCAATATTTTGCAGGAGGGCTCATTCCTGTGCTCCAACTAGAGTATCTTTGAGGGGTTGCAGTGTTGTGGCACCAGCACCAGTGCCCAAGGCCCAATTTTTCAGCCCCTGTTTAACAGGGGCGTGTAATTACAATTTTTGATGCAATACTTTGCAGCAGGGCTCATTCCTGTGCTCCAACTAGAGTATCTTTGAGGGGTTGCAGTGTTGTGGCAACAGCACCAGTGCCCAAGGCCCAATTTTTCTGCCCCTGTTCAACAGGGACATGTAATTACAATTCTTGATCAAATATTTCACAGCAGGGCCCATTCCTGCGCCCACAAAGAGTAACTGTGAGGGCTTACAGTGTTGTGGCAACACCACCACTGCCACCAAAGGCCCAATTTTCTGCCCCTGTTCAACAGGTGCATGTAATTACAATTCTTGATATAATATTTCACAGCAGGGCCCGTTCCAGCGCCCACCAAGACTAACTCTGAGGGCTTACAGTGTTGTGGCAACACCAACACCCAAGGCCCCAATTTCTGCAGAGTATATAGGGCAGGCTCCTACTTTCAAACATCCAACTTACAAATGACTTCTACTTACAAACGGAAGAAGACAGCAGGAAGTGAGATGAAATCTACCCCTAGGAAGATAAATTCTCTCCTGTAAGAGTTAATATGGGAAAAAAGTGTCTCCTCTCCACTGAGGCTTTATCACCAATCCTTGTTTCACTAAAAAAAAACTAATTTTCAAAAAACATTTGTCATTGGGACAGAAAGTGAGGTGAAATCTTCTGAAGAGGTGCACAGACAGCAAAACAAATGTTACAGGGGTGATAACCCTTCCCTATGTTTTCCAACAAGCTTAAAATAGATTTTTTGGCCGGAGCTACACTTTAAAAATGTACCAGTTCGGGGCGCATGCGCGGCGCTGAGCGTGATGGACGTCTGAGACTGTAGCTCCGTCCAGCCCGGGAAGATAACGGCTTCAGCAGGGCTAATATCAGCTGTTTTCGCAGCGATTTTATCACCCCTCGAGCCCCTTATACCTGGTGCATGCCTGGGAGAAAGAAAAAGCCCAGAGGATCGGCTCAACACACCTTAACACACTATCTCCTCCGCGCCCGTGATCAAGGCAGCATGTCTCAAAATGGCGCTGCGGGAAGAAACATACCTCCGTCTCCGGCCTCCTCTCCTGGACGTCCCACAGACCAGACACCTCTCCTGGATCCTAACCGTGAGTACGCTGCATCTCTCACCAAATCAGACCTAGAAAGCAGCCTGGAAGCCATGTATGCAAGGCTTGCGACAAAGTTCCAAACGGAGCTCCACAAAACTTCTCACACACTTTCCCAAGAGATTGCATCCTTGGGCTCCAGGACAGAAAGACTGGAAACGAAGCACGATGAGCTGGCACTAGCTTACAGTGACCTCTCCAGAGAACACGATTCTCTAGCCACTGCCTGCTCCCTGATGCAATCCCAAATTGAGGACCTCGACAACCGCAACAGACGCAACAATCTGCGCATTAGAGGTATACCAGAATCTGTTACGGATCTCATCCCCACAATAATCCGCCTATTCAAATCTCTGCTCCCAGACACTGATGCCGGAGCGTTCACCTGTGATCGTATTCACAGAGCCCTCAGGCCTAAACCTCCTGAAGATAAGCCTCCCAGGGATATTGTTCTTTGCATGAAGGACTTTCTAACTAAGGAGGAGATCCTCAGAGCTGCTCGCAATCAACAACGCATCACTCTGGACGATCGCACCATCCAAATATATCCGGATATCTCTCCCGCCACCTTGGATAGGAGACGTGGCATGAAAGAAATTACATCTGCCCTTCAAGCAGCTCGCATTCGCTACAGGTGGGGCTTTCCATTCAAGCTGGTAATTCCCCACAATGGCACCACTTACTCTGCCACATCACTCCTAGAAGGTCAAGAAATTCTTGTAAAATTGGGCCTTTTGGATCCGGATGTCATTCGCCGACCCCCTTCTACTCCTAGACCTTCACCCATCTGGCAGACTCCCCCAACCAGGAGAGACAGACGGAGGATCAGATACGACATCGGAGATAGATTTGATGAACCCTTTCCTTGATCGTCTCAGCACAGATGACCACCACAAGATACCCCAGCAACTTGCATCTTCCATTTGATTTCAAGATCCCGGACGCCGGTCCCTTGGAGCTGCGACATGCACACCCCACCCAGCAGCAGTCTGTAGACTCAGACCTACTTTTTCTTTTATTTTTGGTTTGAGTCATTACTACAGGCCTGTTCTCCTTTTAGTTTTTTGGCTTTATATTCACTTGATCTGCAAAGTTCAGAACATTTTCTAAGCTGGGTTTGAGACCTTGTAGTCTCAGTAGTTGGTATTTCGTTTATCAGGTTTATTACAGTCACCTGATCCGATTTCTAGTTATGAAGACTTTTGTGTTGCTATCTGACTTATGGTTTTTTTTCTTATCTTCTTTTCCTTTTATTTTTATTTTTCTCCTCTTTAGCCTCAGGTTTCGATCCACCATTATGCTATGTATGCATCGAATATATCATGCTGAAATATTTTGCAGGTTTTTTGCTCTACTAGGCCTCTACGGCTTAATGGTTTTTGGTATGTCACAACCCTCTACCCTCCAGTGCTCGAGTATGTCGGCCCTTTGCTTGTTTCATGGAAAAATAGGTGCCTGTCTTAGGACACTTTTGGCTCTTGTTTATCCCCAGACTATAGTGTATAACAACATTCACCATGGTAATTAAATGTATATCACACAATGTTAAAGGTTTCAACTCCCCTTCTAAAAGGAAGAAGGCCTTTGCCTTTTATAAGCAGTTGGATGCAAAAATTCTCCTCTTACAGGAGACACACTTTGCTCATTCTTCGCATCCTAAATTCCTTCATAGAAGCTTTCCTCAATCTTTTTGCTCTTTACACCAGACGAAAAGTAGGGGTGCCGCCATACTCTTGCACAGATCCTTCCCAATGGAAGTTAAACAGATATTTAAAGACAAAGATAGTAGGTATGTCATAATCAAAGGTCAGATTCATAACAGAGAACTTACTATTGCTAGCATCTATGCTCCACATGACTCCCCCGCCTCTTTTTTTCACTCCTTCTTTGACCGCCTTTCTCATTTTCAGTCACCACACATGATAATTGGTGGGGATTTTAACATGGTTGCCAATCCTAACCTTGATAGATCCAATTTATCCCCCTCCTCCAAATCATTTCCACGCTCTCTCTCCAGGGGACTGCTTGAACATCAACTGGTAGACTCCTGGAGAGCTCTCAACATTGGTACTAAAGAATACACATTCTACTCCCATCCCCATAAAAGTTATGCAAGATTGGATTATATCTATTCTACCCCTATTATTCTGGCTAATACTACAGAGTCTAGCATTCACCCCTGCACGTGGTCTGACCACCATGCCACTGCCTTCACCACCACTTACATCAGGCTTGCTCCTACCTCTTACTCCTGGCGCCTAAATGAGGCCCTCCTTTCAGATGCAGTAGTGGAGGCAGAAGTGGCACAAGCTATTGCAGAATATTTTAACCTCAATGCCGTCCCAGAAACCCCCCCTGCCATTGTCTGGACGGCTCATAAAGCAGTCCTTAGGGGCAAATTAATTAGCTTAGCCTCGACCCAAAACAAAATTGACAAACAAAACATCTTAACCCTTACCAAAGACCTAGATAAAATCTACAAAAATACCAATCTCTTACACTTAGCCGCCACAAGACAGCTGATTGACCAAAAACGTCTAGAGTTAGACGGCATTTTGTCCAAGAGGGTGGAAAAGTCTCTTCGCTGGTCTAAAGCGAAATATCTTCTCCATGAGGGCTCCGCTTCTACCCTCTTCGCCAGAAAGCTAAACCACTCATCCCTCCCACCCCACATATATAGATTGATGACCCCCACAGGACATCTTACTTCTCATCCCCAAGAGGTCCTTCATATCTTTGAACGTTTTTATTCCTCCCTCCTATCCCCCTCCCAACTAAATCCCTCACCTGCAGATGAGGCCTGGTTTCAGAACATTCCTCTACCACATCTTACATCTACACAACTTGATATACTGAACTCCCCCATCACTCCGGCGGAGGTTTTGAAAGTAATTAAATCTCTGAAATCAGGCTCAGCCCCAGGCCCTGACGGATTTTCCTCCTTATATTATAAGAAATTCTCATCCCTCCTTACCACTAGGTTAGTTCATATATTTAATTGGGTCCTACAAGGGGGTAGCTTCCCCGAAGAAATGTTACTTGCCAATATGTCCCTGTTACCAAAACCTCACAAAAACCACACCCTACCCCAAAATTACCGACCTATCTCGGTCATTAATAATGATTTAAAAATTTTTAGCAGGATCATGGCTGACAGACTGGCGGGGGTTATCCCCACTTTAATTTCCCCTTTTCAATCTGGATTTATACCCCATAGACTTATCACCGATAATATTCGTCTAGCGACAAATATAATACAAGATGCCAACCTTTTTTCACGTAAACTCCTCATGCTTAGCCTAGACATACAAAAAGCATTCGACAGTGTCTCTTGGTCCTATATCACTACACTCCTACAACGTATGGGATTCCAGGGAGCTTTCCTACAAGCATTCTTGGCCCTTTATCGTAACCCGAAGACTCGGATTAGGCTCCCTGGCTGTAACTCTAACTTTTTTGACCTGGGCAAGGGTACAAGACAGGGATGCCCTATGTCGCCTCTAATTTTTGCGTTAGCCCTCGAGCCTTTGGCCATAGCTATACTACAAAATCCTGACATTTCGGGTTATGTGAAGGGCCACTCGACATACAAATTTGGAATGTATGCTGATGACGTTCTAATGTTTCTCACCAACCCTCTGATTTCTCTGCCAAACTTATTTCAGACTCTATCAAGCTTTGCAGAGATATCAGGTCTATCCATTAACATGGCAAAATCAAGCGCCCTCCCCATAGGTTACTCCCCTGGAGAACTGCATCATCTTCAGTCAGTCTACCCCTTTATTTGGGCAGAGTCTCACCTTCTATACCTGGGTATTAACCTGGCCAATGATTTCGGCAGACTCTTTGAAGTAAACTTCCCACCTATGGTTTCTAAATTGAAAAGTATCCTCAAACAATGGTCACACCTCCACATTTCATTTCTTGGTAGAATCACTGCCCTCAAAATGACTATCCTCCCTAAACTGCTCTACCTTTTTAGATCCTTGCCACTTAAATTATCCAAAACATACCTCCACACTATCCAGGTGTTGTTTAATAGATTTATTTGGAGGGACAAGCCCCCTCGCTTTGCCAGAGAAGTCCTGTATCGCTCTGCCAAGAGGGGTGGTTTGGGGGTTCCTCAAATATGGCTTTACTACTTAGCCAGTAGATACACGCAACAAGCACAATGGAATATTTATAACTCTAAGGTCCCTTGGGTGCAGTTTGAAAGTGAATCTATCGCCCCCCTATATCTCCCGGGCCTTATGTGGTCCAACAATCAGACCAAATCAGTAGTAGCCACCAAAAATTTGATTACGCATGCTGGCCTCCAACTCTGGGACTCATATAAAAAAACTTACAATCTCATATCAACTGTCCCCCTATATGCCTCATTTCTAGGAGATTCTAGATTCCCATTGGCCTTTGATAGACCTTCCTCCTTCCAACTCTGGATTGACTTAAAACTAACTACATTAGACAAATTTTTTATAAACTCGAAATTTATCTCCTTTTCTCAGTTGCAATCCTTGCACCACATCCCAAACTCTGAATTCTACCACTTTTTACAAATACGTCACTTTTTCCAAAGGCACTACACTGGCCCCTCTGCGACCTCCACCACTCTATATGAGGACATATGCCATGACTCACCCCGTCAAAAAGGTCTGATCTCGCTAGTCTATGTTGCCCTGGATGCTAACTCAGAGGTCGCAACTCTAAAATATAGATCCCAATGGGCAGCTGAGTTGGATCTGGCTGTAGATGACATAGACTGGGTGAAGGGCTGGCAGAACCTACGCAAATGCACTAAATCCATCATGGTACGTGAAACTGCGATCAAACTGTTGACACGCTGGTACTACACCCCGTTGCGTATACACAAGATCTACCCTCAATCATCCCCCCTCTGTTTTAGGGGATGTATGCAACAAGGCTCGTTTTTCCATATATTTTGGAATTGCGAAAAACTACGCCCCACTTGGAATGAGATCTTGAATGTAATGGACAAATTAGCAGGCAAACCTCTTAATATCTCATTCCAACACTGTCTTTTATTTCAATCCCCCCCAGACACCCCTAAACCGTTGGTTAAACTGATTCACTCTATTTGTATAGCCTTGCATTGGGTGGTTGCACTGAATTGGAAATCAGCTTCAGTACCATTTTCTCAAGTTATTGCAAGAATAGACCACATGATGTTGGCAGACCAGATCTTTCATACCCTCACTACACGCAGAATTAGGCCCCGTCTGCTACAACCCTGGCAAACAGATGACACCAGTCTCAGAAAACGTAGCCGCGCTCTTGAGCGCCTGTGGCATAAGACTAAGACCCAGGAAGACTTCACACAATATAAATCTGCCCTCCTAAAATACTACTCCTGCCTTCACACTGCCAAACAGACCTACTTTATCACACTCATCAACACCTTCTCATCCAGTCCACGTCAACTCTTCTCTACCTTCAACACTCTACTCTGTCCTCCACTGCCTCCACCCACCACCTCACTCACTGCCCAGGAGATTGCCAATCACTTCAAAACTAAGATTGATACAATTCATGAGGAGATCGCCAATGCGCAAAAACCTCCCCCATGCAACACCCCATGTCCACAGATACAATCATTACTTCCCTCATTCAACCCTGCTACTACTACTGAGGTTGCTAAACTTTTATCTAGCACTCATCTAACCACTTGCCCCCTGGATCCTGTTCCCTCGCAAATGCTACGCTCACCCTCTGACTCGATTCTACGCTCTCTAACTCACATTTTCAACCTCTCCCTCTCTTGTGGCATCTTCCCAAACTCTCTAAAACATGCGCTAGTCACCCCCATACTAAAAAAGCCCTCACTGGATCCCACCAATCTCAACAACTTACGTCCCATCTCCTTACTCTCCTTCTCCTCTAAACTTCTTGAAAGACTGGTCTACAACCGACTAAGCGACCATCTGACCATGAATAAACTTCTTGATCCCCTTCAGTCCGGTTTTCGCCCTCAACACTCCACGGAAACTGCTCTCCTTAAACTCTCAAATGACCTACTAATGGCTAAAGCCAATGGACACTATTCTATACTACTTCTCCTGGATCTCTCTGCTGCCTTTGACACAGTGGACCACCCCCTCCTCCTCAAAAAACTCCACTCCTTTGGTCTCCGTGACTGTACTCTTCGCTGGTTCTCATCCTACCTATCCCACCGCTCCTTCAGTGTCACTTACAACTCTACTTCTTCCTCTCCTCTTCCTTTTTCCGTTGGGGTCCCCCAAGGTTCTGTTCTCGGACCTCTCCTTTTCTCAATCTACACCACATCCTTGGGTCAGTTGATTGCCTCCACGGCTTTAAATATCATCTCTACGCTGATGACACCCAAATCTATTTCTCCACCCCCCAGCTCTCTCCATCTGTCTCCTCACGCATTACCAACTTACTAGCAGACATATCAGCCTGGATGTCACATCACTTTCTCAAACTCAACCTATCCAAAACCGAGCTCATGATATTTCCTCCCTCAGGTGCCACTTCCCCTGATCTCCCTGTCAAGATCAACGGCTCAACCATCAACCCATCTCCCCACGCCAAGGTCCTAGGTGTAATCCTGGACTCTGAACTAACCTTTCGACCCCACATTCTATCACTATCCAAAGCTTGCCGCCTCTGTCTTCGCAACATCTCCAAGATACGCCCCTTCCTAACCAATGACACCACAAAGCTTCTAATCCACTCCCTGGTCATCTCCCGCCTTGACTACTGCAACTCCCTCCTCATTGGTTTACCTCTAAATAGGCTATCCCCACTTCAGTCCATCATGAACGCTGCGGCCAGGCTCATCCACCACACAAACCGCTCAGCGTCTGCTACACCCCTCTGCCAATCCCTCCATTGGCTGCCACTCAGTCACCGAATTAAATTCAAGATACTAACTATAACTTACAAAGCCATCCACAACCTGGCCCCTAGCTACATCTCTAACCTAGTCACAAAATACCAACCTAATCGTTCTCTTTGCTCCTCCCAAGACCTCCTGCTCTCAAACTCCCTTGTCACCTCATCCCATGCTCGCCTTCAGGACTTCTCCAGAGCCTCCCCCATCCTCTGGAATGCTCTACCCCTATCCGTCCGATTTTCTCCTACTTTATCCACTTTCAGACGATCCCTGAAAACTCATCTCTTCAGAGAAGCCTATCTGGCCCCCACCTAACAACTGTACATTTATCTTCTCAATCAGCACATCACCCACAGTTATTACCTCTTGTATCTCTTGACCTTCCCTCTTAGATTGTAAGCTCTAAGGAGCAGGGCCCTCTGATTCCCACTGTATAAAATTGTATTGTATTTGTACTGTCTACCCTCAAGTTGTAAAGCGCTACGTAAACTGTTGGCGCTATATAAATACTGTATAATAATAATAATAATGCCCTACATGACACTATCCCTCAATATGATGCCATCTGGAATCCCTGGTTCCTATTTAGGCTCCAAACCTGACATTCTTACATTCTTCTTTTCTTTTTATTTTATTATATTTTGTACATTTTATTTTCCGACCTAGGGCTTTTTGTTTTTTTTTTCTTGATTTGTGCGTTTGTATTACTTTATCTATTCAACTGAGTCTCAGACTTTCAGAATATGTTGATAGCTCTAATAGAGATATATAACTCAGCAGTTTATATTGGTATGTAGTCTCTGCTTACATTCCATGTCTCTACACTTTTTGTACTCATTGCTCTGATTGTCTTGAATGTATTACACCTTCTTTGTTATTTCTAAAAACAAAATAAAAACTTTTTGAAAACAAAAAAAAAAAAATGTACCAGTTCAAAATTACAAACAGATTCTACTTAACAACAATCCTACAGTCCCTGTCTTGTTTGCACCGCCTGTATACTGCTGTTCAGAGTATATAGGGCCTGGGGGGCCCACGCCTTTCCTTTTTTTAATTTTGGTGCGGGGTTCCCCTTAATATCCATACAAGACCCAAAGGGCCTGGTAATGGACTGGGGGGGGGGGTAGCCGTGCCGTTTGTCGAACTGATTTTCATCCATATTGCCAGGACCCGACATTACATTAAAGCCGCAAGCAGTTTTAAATGACTTTTATTCCTTTAAAAATGTCATTTTGTGGGACTGTTCTAAGCCTGGGAAACACGCGCCATTTTACAGGCATACTATAGACACCCTCCAGGTACGATATTTAAAGGAATATTTCACTTTTTTTTCACTTTAAGCATCATTAAAATCACTGCTCCCGAAAAAACTGTAGTTTTTAAAACTTTTTTTTGCATTGATACATGTCCCCTGGGGCAGGACCCGGGTCCCCAAACCCTTTTTAGGACAATACCATGCATATTAGCCTTTAAAATTAGCACTTTTGATTTCGAATGTTCGAGTCCCATAGACTTTAATGGGGTTCTGAAGTTCAAGCGAACTTTCGGTTCGTTCGCAGGTTCTGGTGCGAACCGAACCGGGGGTGTTCGGCTCATCCCTACTTAGGACATTCGCAACCTCTCACAGGGATTGGGAGAGATATCTGCCGCACCTTCTCTTTGCTTATTGGGAGGTGCCGCAGGAATCTACCAGGTTCTCCCCGTTTAAGTTACTGTATGGGAGGCGGGTGAGGGGGCCCCTAGATATAGTCAGAGCCCACTGGGAAGGGGGAATTGATCCCCAAGGGTTCTCTATCGTAGCATATGTTCTTGAGTTTAGGGGCAGACTGAAGTAGCTCACGGACACTGTCCAAGAGAACCTTCGGGCTGCCCAAAGGCGGCAGAAAGAATGGTATGATCGCACTGTTCGGAACCGCACTCTGGAGGTTGGGCAAAAGGTTCTTGCCCTCAGGCCAACCAAGCAGGACAAGTTACAGGCCACTTGGCAGGGACCTTACCGGGTTGTAGCAAAGCTCTGTGACACAGCCTACCTAGTGGCTAAATGTTCGGATGAAAGAGTCCGACGGACCTTTCATGTGAACATGTTTAAAGCTTACTGGGAAAGATCAGAAGAGGTAGCTGATATATGTGCTCCAGCTGTGGAAGATTCTGAGAACCTTCCCCTGCTGGTGCTCCTGGAGCTAAATAGAATTACTGCAGGGATAGAGATGATAAAGCTTGATGATCAGCTAGGGCCGACGCAGAGAGAACAAGCTAGACAGGTCCTTAGTCAGAGAAGGGAAATGTTCTCCACAGTCCCTGGGTACACTACTATGGCAGTGCACCGAGTGGAGACCCCGGGACAACTGCCACTAAGACAGGCGGCTTACCGGATACCTGACATAGTGAGAGAGGGAATGCGTCATGAGAAATAAGGAAATGCTTGAGTTGGTGGTCCTTGTACCGAAGCGGGATGGCACGACTCGCTTCTGCGTAAACTACCGCAGATTAAATCAGTGCACCACCACTGACGCTTACCCTATGCCCCGAGTTGGATAATCTGTTAGGTCGCATTGCTTGGGGAAAATTCCTGACAACCCTCTACCAATGCAAAGGGTACTGGCAAATTCCTCTGGATGCAGAATTTATTCCGAAATCGGCGGTCATTACCCCATTTGGCCTATACCAGTCTAAAGTAATGCCATTTGGGGTGAAGAATGCATCAGCAACTTTCCAGAGGATGGTAGACCAACTCCTCAATGGCCTCCAGGACTATGCTTGTGCATATCTGGATGACATTGTGATCTACAGTGATACCCCGGGGGACCATCTGGTTCACCTGGGTGTTGTGTTAAACTGCATCAAGGCTGCAGGACTAACCCTTAAGCCAGAAAAATGCAACATAGGGATGTTCGAGGTACAGTACCTTGGACATCGAGTAGGCAGTGGACAACAACGACCCAAGCCTGCTAAGATTGAGGCAGTTGCCAAGTGGCCGACCCCCCATACTAAAACCCAGGTCCTGGCGTTCCTCGGCACAGCTGGGTACTATAGTAAGTTTGTCCCACAATATAGTTCCATCGCTAAGCCCCTGACAGACCTGACTAAGAAGCACCTTCCCCGACAGGTACTGTGGTCCCCAGAGTGTAAAGCTGCCTTCCAGCGCTTAAAGAATGCACTAACTTCAGCTCCTGTTCTAGCTGCCCCTGACCCAACCAAACGTTTTTGTGTCCACACAGATGCCTCTAGATTCTGGCTGGGGGCAGTACTGAGCCAAGTAGGACCTGATGGCAGTGAGCACCCAGTGGCTCACATAGGTCGGAAGCTGCTACCAAGGGAAGTCGGTTATGCAGCCGTGGAGAAAAAGTGTTTAGCGCTGGTGTGGGCTCTCAAGAAATTCCAACCTTATCTCTACGGACGATCTTTTATGGTGCTCACAGACCACAATCCATTAATCTGGCTCAATCGGGATAATGGACGTTTATTACGATGGAGCTTGGCCCTGCAGCTTTACAATTTTAACATCCACTATCTGCCAGGAAAGCAGAATGGGAACGCTGATGGACTTTCCTGGAAAACTGAACAATTAGACTCTCCCGGACAGCCCCAAGCTGACCCGTGGTGGATCTAGTTGGGTCTGTTGGACTATGGGACGGGGGGGGCACTGTCGTGGACACTGGCTGCAGGGACCTTTTCTGTTAACATTCACCCTGTTATTTAGTATTGCTATATTAATCTTTTTTTTTGTTACATTTTTGAGAGGCTGTTTTCTTGGACTTGCCCAAAGACTATTCTTGGTTGTTAATTGTGAACAATACATGACCCTTGAAAGAGCTGATCACATTGACCTGTGGAGACGGACTGTCTGGTCACCTTGGCCGCCTTACGTGCTGTGTTAATTAACATGTTAATTATATAATTGTCTGCTAAGTTGTTGCTAGAGGGGAGGGGGAAGTATCCATGAGCCAGCCCTACCTCATTATCTAACCCCTTGTGTTAAAAGTGTATAAAAGGGCTGTATTCTGCCCAATAAATCATTCAAGATTCTACAAGCTATTTTCGGCTACACTTGTATTCAATGCAGCTATAATAATATATCTCTCAGATGGTCAGACTGGAGGAAGCGGTATTACTGACGGAAGCACTCAGCAGAGTGTGGGATAGGATCTGTCACAGGGGTCAGATATGCCTGAGCTTAGCAGATACCACCACTCCATCGTCAGAGCTATCTGTCAGGGTGCCGCTGCTGTCTACTGGTTTGTATACTGAGCCTGAATCTTCCCCATCACTCTCATCTGTCATGCTCAGCAACATGTATGCCTCTTTACTAGAGTACTTCTGTTTGGACATTTTGGCCTCTAAATTTACTGGTACAACTAGTGCGCAAAAAGAGCACCTGATTGTCAGCGACTGCTTCAATCACTACCAAAAAAATTAACTGTTAGTGCTAGTAGGGATCAGGCCTGACTCTGCGAATGCTGCAGTTATGTGTGCTGTGTTTTGTAAGTGACAGTGATCGATTGATACTGCACTTAGGTGGGCTGGGCTGGGCGGAGGGGCAAAATGCAGGTGCTAGCAGGTATCTGGGCTGGTCCTGCTAATGCTGCATTTTTGGGAACACCTAAACAACTGGTTAGGCTACTATAGATCTGATCAGATCAAAGATATTGATCCGTTCAGACACTATACTAGTGTAGCAATAACTCACGGTGGAGCTGCTGGATTAAAGCGGGCTGTTACCATCACCTTTGTTACCTCAATTTCACCAGAACCGGGTCTAGGGTCCGGTTGAGTTTAATACCAGACAGTGTAGACACCAGACACTTGAGTATCTTTTCCAATGCTTTAATAAAGAGTAACTGAAGGAAGTAGCAGGAAAGAGGTAGAAGAAGAGTTGCAGGGAAGTTCAATTACCTTTTCTTGATGTAGTATTATGAATTGGAATCTTGTAGATGAATGTACTCTCTTTTTAGAGTTGAATCTTTGCCCGCCCGGATAGGTTTCTCTCACTAGCCTAGCAACCGGCATGCAGCACGAACAAAAGTCTCTGCCACAGACTTGAATGGAATAGAAACCTGTACGATTCTCTGCCACAGGATGTAATGGTTTACGATGGACAGCAGACACAGCACTAGAACCTTTAAGCCGACCTGGCAGTACTATGCGGTAGGTTAACTTTAGGATGCGTCCTCCAACTGAGTAACCAGGCCCCTCTCCAGACCAGCACTCTGCATGATCCTTCCATGATGGGTCCTCCCCAGGGATCTTCTCAGTTGTCCAGATTCTTCCCGTAGGACAGACAGCACAGGAACATTCCCTCGCCGCTGTGGTAGGCCCCAGACAGGCTTCTGGGCCCACCCACACGCTGTAGCAACACGGTCCTCCCGGTCGGAGGACCACGCGGTAGTACTCCTAACACATACCTGTCGGCCAGGAGGGCCAGCAGGTGGAACGAAAAAAGACCCTAAAACATGGCGCCTGTCCCATAAATACCCTCTCCCAGAATGCAACTCGGAGGACCACCTCCACCGAGTTATCTCCGGGACAGAAGAGCACCCATACGTTGCCTTTCCAACACCAACCCATGATGACAACGACACCCACAGGCACAATGTGAAACTACATGCAACACAGCCAAACTGGAACAGAGGCTAAATCTGACTATGTATAAAACAGATAACCCACTAAATTTACCTATAAGCGGTAGATGAAAATCTAACAGCGCTACATACTCCCCCCACTACAATAGACGTTGTCCTCAACGTCTGTCAAAATAACTCCCAAGCCTGAGAGTAGGTATTTGAACTTAGAATTTGGATAAGGAAGAAGAAAAGACAGTATAGAAATATTACAGTTTCAACATTTATACAACAACATGTTCACATCCGCAAAATAAATCACATTAGAACTGTCACAAACCCCACTATCTATGTAGCTGAAAAGCCTAACAGCTTGATAGGAGATCCAATTGTTCCTGAAAAAAAAACAAAGTTAAACACACTCTAGATATGTACAGTATCATCACTAAACAGTTTAGGAGCAAAGCCTCATTCCAGTAGAAGAATGACACTCTCTTCCCACATATTTTCCTTTTAATAGAAACAAACTAAAGTAACTTGAAAAGTCCATCTCTATCTTTGAGTGGATTACATCCTTTCAATAAAGAAAGTCCAGCTAGCGAAGAGTCTTTGGATTTGAAAACGCTGAGATGAATATTATCTCTTGACCACGGAGATCTCTAGACACTGACACTTTCTAACTACACACCCCAAAGTTTATTTTCATAATCACCAATAAAACCGAGGATCTGGCAATGTCAGTTTCTTTCCTAGTTTATCCACGGTAGTGATAAAGTACACAACATCATCTTTTCCGGGTCTGCAAATGACCACTTTGTCAGCATAGATGTGCCGACCATAGTTCCAGTGTAGGAAACATCCATTGAAGCGTTCATCCATGCCAACAGAATACCCAGCTCTCAGGAAAGGTTTTGTCACAGACAAATAGTCCCAAACAGCTTCACGGTACCACTGTTCCCGGTTGGCCTCAATTTCCTGCATAATGTCCTAAGTAACATAGGTAAATTCCAGACCATATTCTGTAGCAACTCGCTTGGTGAACACTCTCTGTAAACGGGCAAGTTTAGGCAAAGATCTATTTTTCCCCAAACCAGGAGGCACACAAGAATTCGGTGATTTACTCACCATAGATCTGACGGGTGTCGAAAGCAAACTAGCAACTTTAGACAATGTCTCTTTGGTATTACTGTGCGGCTCCACACAAGGTGATGTCTTCCCAGAATTCAGGGCTGTCCACTCTGAGAAGGTTAAAACAGTAGCAACATCTTCACCCTGGGCCCACAACAGTTCCTGTGACATTGTTTCAAACACATCATCATCACCGGAGAGATCCGACATAGAATCTTCGAGTCTCACAACTCTTCTGCTGGCAAAAAATTTACAAAGAGTCCCAGATATGTCCCCCTTTGAACTCTCACCCGTTCCTGACTTCTCCAGGTCCATGTTTTTCTCCGGCTCCGGTTCGGGTAGTCTCTGGGGTAGGCCTCGACCATGGCCACGGGAAGCCTTCACACATCCCACCTTCTTTGGAACCGGTGCAACGGGGATAGGTGTAGTAGAGGTGGAAATAAAGGTGATGTCCACTGAGGAAGCTCTCCAGCAGCAATGGCAGTTGTTTCCACTCCCGGGCTTTTACTTCTCACCCGCAGCCTACGCAGTCAGAAAGTCCTGCAATTTAACCCCTTCTTTTCCTGGAAAAAAGTGACAAAGTCCAGAAACCTCTTTTAACATAAAAGGGTTCCTTAGATGGACTTCTGCGCTACTATCTTATAATGTGTAATAAATAATGTGGGTATTGCTGCAAGATCAAAATAGTGAACACTACTCACTACAGCAACTTCAAATACTGCACAATAAAAACCAATGTGTAAGTGATCTCTAAGTAAACTGTTGCAATAAATAGACAATAAATATATAGATGCACAAATAAGAATTAAATTAAATTAAAACGAGTGTTGCAATTATAATCCTCAAAATATTAAATGTATATTGCACAACTGATAAGTAAATAAGTGATAGTCCATATGTGTATTAAACCGTGACTAAAGTGCTAATATATTAAATACAATGTGACCAATTGTAGTGAACATGCGTTGATAGAAGATCTGGTGACTTTCGTGACACTACATCACCGCTATGTGCTCACAGAACTCTCACCTTGATGACATAGTAAATATGTCTGTATATATCCTTTGGAGATGTAATCCTTGTGGCCAGGTAGATGGTAATGATCCGTTCCGTTTATGGGGAGAGATCCCTCCCTATGGTTGGTGGACTCCACATAAAAGGTAATCAAATGGTTTCCAATAGGGTAATAACGTTTTGCCAAAGATTTTTATTTAAAATTATCCGCTTACATTAAAATAAATACTGTTGCGCCAAACATCAGCAAAGAAACAACGTGATATCGATACCCGCTACGTCACTTCCGGTCCGTGCTGTGTATTTCCGGTTACGTCCTACGCGTTACGTCATATCACATGACTTCCTCAGGGCACCGGATTGGTTGATTCCTTTGTTTATTTATATGGTTGGGACAGGAAGTGTTGAAATCACCATTTTGTTGTAGACCAAGTGTATTTAAGTACGGCGGCCATCATATAAGAGATGGTCGCATCAAATCATTATGAATAAAGTTTCCTCGTATTTAAACAAAAAAGGAAAAAAAAGGTTGCAAAGAAGAAATGTTAGCCCATGAGTGACAGTGTCGCACATCCAGCCGACGAGCGCTCAGCGTGCGATCATACCCCATGATTGATTTAGATAATCCAATGCAATATATAAATGTATTTTTCCTCTGGAAATTTGGTAATGTGCTGACATCCAGATGCATATGATTGTAAACAAGATCATAACAATAAATATTTAAGCTCATATAAAGCCTAAAATGAGTAAAGAGTGAATTAAGAAATCAATTAAAATGTATAAATTTAAATTATGTGTATATAAAATTCAGTAATAGTAAAAAAATCTATATAAAATACAGATGAGGACATATAAGTGTAAGCGATGTTTCGCACACCGGAAATGAGATATTGGGTTTACATTGATAGACATACGGAATACATTAATAATCACTTATAAAGCAGTTTAAGTCGAATTCTATATTTAACCCCTCAGGTGCTAATGTCCTAATTTTGTGTATCCACTTAGATTCTTTCTGACTAAGGGTCCTGATTTTGTGGTCTCCTCTCCATGATCTATTATATTTTTCAATACCCCAAAATAATAGTCCCGTGGGGTCTTTATTATGCACTAACGAGAAATGCTTGGATACATTGTGTTTCGGACAGCCTTTTATGATATTTTCAATATGTTCTTTAATTCTAATTTTCAGTGCTCTCTTGGTCCTCCCTACATACTGTAAATTACAGGAACATTGTAAAATGTACACTACCCCTTCTGTATAACAATTAATAAAATCTTTGATTGGGTAGATGTTTCCTGTACTTGTTGCCTTGAACTCATGTTTCTTACTTTGAAATTTTTTTGCATGTGTACATGCATAACAATATTTGCAGGGGTAGAACCCTTTGCCATTGAAAAAGGAAAATTTATTTTTAGGGGGTGGTTCAACTACATTTTTCACAATTATGTCCCTCAATGTGGGGGCTCTTTTGTAGATAATAAGTGGTTTCTCAGGTAGAATTTTATGTAGATGTTTATCTTCCTTTAAGATGTACCAGTGTGGGGGCGCATGCGCGAGGCTTTACATGGCAGACGTGTCTCTGTGAAGCTCCGCACTCCCCGCCGCACACCCGGGACTATAAAGCCTAACTGAACCGACAAATCGGAACCATTTCCACGGGGATCGCTTCTCCATACATCAGAGCCCCTTCCGGTATGGTGTTAACGGGCCACCGCCGAAAACCGAACCATAAACCCATCAAAGAAGCGCTGGCCCGCGCTTCCTCCAAGATGGCGTCGAAGGCCCGGAACCTGGCTGATCTCTCAACAACATCTCCAGCTCGCTCTGATATACCTGACAGCGAGGAGGAGACTGACATACAAGAAGGCTCAGTGGGCTCACCACCCGCCCCTGATACAGGTATGTCACAAGCTGCCTTTATGAGAGTCATGGAATCTATGTTACATAAGGCCCTTAAAGCAACATCAGACCAGATCACCACTAGCCTGACACGTGAGATACGCGAGATAGGCCAGCGCACAGCAGACCTAGAGACAAGGGTTGATGACATAGAACTCACCCTCCAGGAACAAGCACAAGAACAAATTGCTCTCAGAGAGGAGAACTCTATGCTTTTATCCCGCCTCGAGGACGCGGAGAATCGCTCCCGCAGATCCAATCTACGCCTCAGAGGCATCCCAGAAACAATTGATGACCTGCAATCTTTTACAACAGCACTTTTCCAAGAACTAGCACCCTCCATACCCATCGAACGACTTGAATTCGACAGGATTCACAGAGCACTCACCAGGCGCCAAACAGACGGTCCACCTAGAGACATTATCATCAAGCTGCACTTTTTTCGCACAAAGGAACAGCTCCTGGCGGCCGCCCGCAACAACAACACCTTGCAATTCCAGAGTCATACATATCAATTGTTTTCTGACTTGGCACCCCTCACGATCGCTAAACGCCGCGCCATGAAGCCTCAACTACAGGTACTTATACATCATCAACTTAAGTACACATGGCGGTTCCCGTTCGCTTTGCAATTCTCCTATCAAGGTCAGCAACATACCTCCACCACACCAGAATCTCTCCAAAAGCTGCTGGAATCACTCAACTTATCTCCCCAGTCTGCCCATTCAGACACAGCCCTTCCTCGCACCCCAGCCAGATCTGCTTCGCAACCGTACACCATTACTCCCAAACGGAAAAACTCCGGACCGCCATCCATCCGGAAGGGAACCCCAGCCAGATTATCCGAATACTCCTATCGCAGCCCGAAATCCCGAGCTCCACGCTGAAAACAAAGGAACTACCTTTTCTATTCTTTTTGTCTCCTCTTCTTTTTTGAATACGCAGGTACTCGGTTGCACATGCAGAGAATGTCTCCATGCCACCTCAGAGACCCCACTTGTGACCGAGACCTGCTAGAGGACTCCCGTCAAGAACGGATATATGGTAACCTGAAATTGTTTTCTTTTCAGGACTCGCAGGCCTTTTAAGGCCCTCTCAGGTTCAGTTGTACTGTTCGATTTTTCTTTTACACTTAATTTTCCCCCTTTTTATCCGTTATTATCCCCATGTTGTTCTTAAACGCACAATTCTGTTTTGCACATACCCAGAGCGTACTTGACCTGGTTTACATTTTGTGAACCGGGTGAACCCCGCTACTCTGTCGTTTTCAAGATTTAATACCGGTAATGAATCAACTAGATAACCTCTATGTTTTGTCTGATTTACCGAGAATTTCATGCACACTTTCCTAGTATGTACCCCATATCATCCCCATCCCCCCCCCCCTCCTCCCCCCTCTTCCCATCCCCCCCCCTCTCCCCTCCCCCCCTCCTCCCTATTCCCCCTCCTCCCTTCTTTCCCCCCTCCAACCCCCCCCTCCCCCTTTCTCCCTTCCCCTCCCAGATTTCCCCCCCCCTTACTCCTCCCTATCCCACCCCCCTTCCTCTCCAACCCCCCCTCCCCCCAACTCGTAGACACTAATTTTTATGGTGAATGTCAACACCCGAGAACTCACATGTGTGCTTAGTAGTTATTGAATAGAACTGTACCATACGCTCTTATGTTCCCCACCCCCCACCCTATACTTGATATTTTGCTGATATTAACGTTATCAGGGGGCAATGGGAACGATTTCGTAATTTTCATTTTATTTTATTTTGTTTTGTGGTTTGCCATTATACCTACTTTTTAAATCACTTTAATCTCTTGCTGCTCCCGGCTGCGGCGGGGAGCAGTCAATGCTTACCCCCTCAGCGGTGCATCCACTCTTTGACCGAAACCCCGATCACAGAGTCAGTGCACGCATTAGTCGGGCTCTACTGACGCGCTGCCCCCTTATCAGGGGGGCCGCTCAGTGCTCCACCCGACCCACTATGCTCTCCCTCCCTCCCCCCTCCTTCTCCCCCCTCTTTGACTCTATATCTCTACTCCCATCCCTCTTTCTGTGCCGGTTGACCTGCGTGGGCCCCCCCTTTTTCTTCTTTGATACACACCACCCACACACCCCATATGGCCCCACTTGAAATTCTCACCCTGAACGTTAAGGGATTAAATTCCCCACATAAACGAGTAAAAGCATTTCAAACCTTTGCGTCCCTGAAAGCTAAAATCGTAGCCCTCCAGGAAACCCATTTCTCCATACACCAAACACCGAGATTTTTTAGCTCCAAATATCCACAGGTATTTACTGCTTCAGCTAAAACAAAACACAGAGGAGTTTTACTCGCTTTTCACCACACCATGCCATTTACCCCCCTCACCGAAATAAAAGACCCTGAAGGTCGCTATCTCATCTTAGTGGGACTATTACAGGACATACCCACAACCCTCGTCTCCTATTACGCCCCCAATACAAACCCGAATCCCTTTTTTTCGCATCTTTTACAAGTTGTGCAAACACACTGCAAGGGAACTTTGTTCCTCTGCGGAGACTCCAACTCAATACTACAGCCACACGCAGACAAATCTCCCTATGCCCCTGAACATTACTCTCCCTCTTCACAATTTCGCAAACTTATACAGTCAGCCTCCCTCCTAGACACGTGGAGAGAACTCAATCCCTCCAAGAGAAACTACACATTTTATTCACATCCACACAAATCATTTTCTAGGATTGACCATATATTCACCTCAATAGCTTCTGCACCACTTCTCCTTCACTCACACATCCAACCAATTACATGGACAGATCACTGTGCCGTTATTACCACAGTGTCATCCCTAATCCCACAATCTACTAATAGATCATGGTGTATGAATGATTCCCTCTTAACCAATCCATCATACTGCCTAGATATTCAAGTAGCCCTTAAAGACTACCTAAAACACAATGCAACCCCCGACATCTCCCCCGTCCTCCTCTGGGAAGCACACAAACCCGTGATTCGTGGCACATGTATCTCAGTGGCATCCCATCTTAATAGAGACAAGAAGCTCAAATTACGCCAACTTGAATCAGATTACCATAATAGTTTCCTTTTATTCCAATCTGACCCAACTGAATCACGCAAATTAACATTAGAAAAAATTAAGCTGGAACTAGATCTAATCTTAGCCGAGACGGCTGATAAAACTATTCGTAGAACAAGCCACACGATTTATACAAAAGCAAATAAACCAGACACCTATCTGGCCCTGCGTCTACGTAGACCAGACCGTGCTCGTGTTCCCATTAGACTCAGACTGGCCAAGGATGAAATTACTAGCAATCCTGTTAAGGTTCTCTCGGAGTTCCGTAAACAGTTGGCAAATCTATATGATTCTAAAACAGCATTTCCACTACGCCAAGCAGAAAAACTGTTTCATAACTTACCTATACCAACCTTGTCTGAATCCAGTCGTGAGCTGATGGAGAGCGCGATCTCGACAGATGAAGTACTAGCAGCCATTAAAACCCTGAAACCTAATAAGCGCCCAGGCCCTGATGGCCTCCCCAGTCTCTACTATAAAAAGTTTGCCACTGAACTTGCCCCCCTTCTTACCAACACATTCAATACTATACTAAAACAACACTCTTTTGGCAGGGACACATTGACTGCTCTCATCTCTATGATCCCCAAACCAAACACTGATAGCACGTTATGGTCCAACTATAGACCAATCTCACTTCTTAATGTGGATATTAAGATTCTAGCTAAAGTCCTCGCCCTACGCCTCAATCCCATCATTGGTGGCTTGATACACAAAGACCAGGTTGGCTTTATACCCAAACGACAAGCGAGCGATAATATCAGACGAGTAATCCTTTTGCAACATCTGGCTCGTTCCCGTAAGATCCCCATGCACCTCCTTTCCTTAGATATACGCAAAGCCTTCGATACAGTCTCATGGCCCTACCTAATTTTTATCCTCCAACGTTGGGGCTTCGGTCCCAACTTCTTAAATTGGATCAAGGCCCTTTATAACCACCCACAAGCGTATGTACACTATTCCGGATTCCGATCAGATCCTTTTCCAATAGCACGGGGGACTAGACAGGGATGCCCTTTATCCCCCCTGCTCTTCGCACTCACTATCGAACCCCTGGCAGCCCTGATTAGATCTAATCCCGATATCCGAGGCTTAGACATAGCATCCACCTCCCACAAAGTGTGCCTCTTCGCTGATGATGCACTTCTCTTCATTACTTCACCCCACACCACATTACCCAACCTTATGAACATCCTAGATAAATTTTCTAACATATCTGGACTTGAAGTCAACCAAACCAAATCGAGGGCCCTCGATGTGTCCCTGCCACAAACTGATCTAGAAACATTACGTAGCAATTTCCCCTTCCTCTGGTCTACCACATCGATCCCATATTTAGGGATCAAGCTCACTAAGGACCCCGCCAACCTGTTCCAATCTAATTACCTCCCAATGCTTTCACAAATATCTTCCTTACTAAATACCTGGTTACCACTATGTGTCTCCTGGCTGGGACGCATAGCTGCTGTGAAAATGTCCCTATTACCGAAACTGTTATACTTATATAGAGTGCTCCCTATCAAAGTCCCTCCTTATTACCATAGGATTGTACAGAATAGAGTTTTCAAATATATATGGGGTCCTACTAGACCCAGAGTAGCGAGACCGATTCTTCTCCGCAACAAGCTCTACGGTGGCCTAGGTATCCCCAATTTCTCACACTACTACCACGCAGCCCGCCTAGCACAATCTACTTTATACCATGCCAAGACGGAGACCCCACTTTGGGTGGCTCTCGAAGCCATTGATTTACACCCGCTTAATATAGGTAATCTACTATGGCTTCCTACATCAGCTAGAGGACCCATAGCTAACCCGTTGACACTTCACACTCTTAAACTTTGGGATAGACTAAAAGCTCCATTTAAACTAATCTCTCCACACTCCCCACTTCTGTCTTACTTAGGTCACCCTCAATTCCTCCCAGCCTACACAGAACCAACCTCATTCCAAGCCTGGGTCCAGGCGGGTCTGACTCGCATTTGTGATCTCGTTAGTGGAGACACTGTGAAACCCTTTCCAATTATCCAGGAGCAAACACAACTTCCTCACAGGTAATGTTTCCGCTACCTCCAAATTAAGCATTTTGTACAAGAAACTATAAAAACCAACTCTGGTCTGGATACTCTGACCGAGTTTGAACATATGTGCGAGTCTGATCCGCATACCCCTGGCATTATCTCCCGCTTATACTCCCATCTTACATCACCACCCCCAGATCTACCCACATATGCACAAAGATGGTTGAGAGATCTCGACACTACTCTCGAACCAGAAGACTGGTCGACCATATGGTCTAACACAAAAAACTCATCCCAGAATGTTATTGCCTCAGAAGCGAACTATAAAGTGCTAATGCGCTGGTATCTACTCCCAGCTAGAAATGTTAAGTTTCTACCGGACTCCTCCCCAAACTGTTTCAGAGGTTGTGGGGAAAGGGGCACGCACCTACATATATGGTGGACATGTCCACAAGTACAACGCTTCTGGGCGATAATATTTCAGATGGCAACCACCCTACACCAAATCACTTTATCCCCCAACCCCAAAATAGCCCTCCTCAACCTCTTCCCACAAGACTATACCAGATCACAACTCCGACTTCTCCTACATTTATTCACAGCAGCCAAACAGACGATAGCTAAGGCCTGGAAAACCCCCACTCTCAACATAATCGAAACAAAGAATAGGATTACCCAAGCAATGATACATAGCAAAACAGAGGCAAAAATCCTAGATAAAGCCACCCAACACAACAGAGTCTGGCGACCCTGGGTGGAACACTTTTTGCCAACAGATATCGACGAGGACCTAGTAACGCTTTAAGCAGACCTGGATGTCACCCCGAGACTCTATTTTGGCACCTGCGCCCACGCGGGCTGGCCGGCACCCCCCTCTTCCCCCTTCTCCTATCTACTACTTCCCCGCCTATACCCCCTCTTTACTACCCCTCCTTTTTCATAATTTCACCTCTCCATTCCACCCTACCCTCCAAAACTGAAAATAAGTAATATACTCTGTTACTGGCAATACTTTTGAGGGCCCCCCCACCACTGTTATTGGGGACTGGCCCAGATTTATAGTGTTAAAAAAGGGACCATACCTCCCCTTAATCTCTCAAATATATACGTACGTAGTTCCAACATGCCGCACAATTTAGAAATATACATGTTATCCTAGCACTTAGTTTTCATTAAGCCAAAATCTCAGGCATTATTTTTATGTTCACTGTCATATATTCAATTGAAACTATGTATGGAACTTAATGTAACAGCTGTATGTGAATTTACCAATAAAATATTTGAAAAGATGTACCAGTGTTTCCGGATAATTTTTTCTATGTCCTTAAATTGGACATTAAAATCCAGGACTAAACTTGGTACTTCTGAATGTGGTTGTGCTTTCTTAGGTGCATGTATCATTTGCTTCCTGTCCATTGTTTGGATCGATTGGATATGTTTTCTGATTTGTGCTTCTTCATACCCTTTGGTAACAAATCTTTGTCCAATCAGATTGGCCTGAGTATTAAAATCTGCATCTTTAGTGCAGTTGCGTCTGATTCTTACCAGTTGTTCTTTCGGAATATTGAACAACCAGGGCTTGTGATGACAACTTGTTACAGGTAAGTAACTGTTTCTTGATACTTCCTTAAAGTGAGTTTTAGTTGTTAGTGAATCTTCCTCAATAATAATTTCCAGATCCAAAAAATCTTTTTTGCGTCAATGTTCCAGGTCAACTGTATGTTCCTGTCATTACAGTTTAAATTACATAAAAATTGTTCCAATGATTCTCTGCTCCCGTTCCATATGATTAAAATGTCATCGATAAATCTTTTAAACAGTCCTAGTTCACAGGGTGGATGTTTATATACAGATTCCTCCTCCCATTGGGCCATAAAGGCATTGGCCACACTTGGGGCAAATTTGGCACCCATGGCTTTGCCAGTTATTTGCTTGTAATAAGTCTGGTCATGCCAAAAATAGTTGTTTTTTAAGGAAAATTCCAGGCATTTGATTAGGAATTTTCTTTGTGTACTTTTTAATGTACTGTATTTTCTCAAAGCCCATTTGGTCGTTTCACACGCTTGGTGGTGCTTAATAATCGTGTAGAGGGATGAGCCATCCACAGTAGCCATTAGAGTCCTTCCTTCCAGGACTGGTATGTCCTCCAATAATTGTAGGACATGTTTCGTGTCTCTTACATATGATGTCGTTTGTTGGATAGCAGGTTTAATGAAGTAATCGATATATTGACTCATTCTTGCTGTTAGGGAATTAATCCCATTTACTATGGGTCTTCCCGGGGGGTTCTCTTGGTTCTTATGTATCTTGGGAACAGTGTATATCACTGGAATTCTTTTGTGAGTCCCGTACCAGATATCTTGCTTCTTTCGCATCCAGTATATTTTTTTTTACTCCTAAGTGCACTACTTTTACATAAACATAAACGGAACGGATCGTTACCATCTACCCGGCCACAAGGATTACATCTCTAAAGGATATATACATGCATATTTACTATGTCATCAAGGTGAGAGTTCTGTGAGCACATAGCGGTGATTAGGGATGAGCCGAACACCCCCCTGTTCGGTTCGCACCAGAACATGCGAACAGGAAAAAAGTTCGCTCGAACACGCGAACACCGTTAAAGTCTATGGGACACGAACATGAATAATCAAAAGTGCTAATTTTAAAGGCTAATATGCAAGTTATTGTCATAAAAAGTGTTTGGGGACCCGGGTCCTACCCCAGGGGACATGGATCAATGCAAAAAAAAGTTTTAAAAAGGCCGTTTTTTCAGGAGCAGTGATTTTAATAATGCTTAAAGTCAAACAATAAAAGTGTAATATCCCTTTAAATTTCGTACCTGGGGGGTGTCTATAGTGTGCCTGTAAAGGGGCGCATGTTTCCTGTGTTTAGAACAGTCTGACAGCAAAATGACATTTCGAAGGAAAAAAACATTTAAAACTACCCGCGGCTATTGCATTGCCGACAATACACATAGAAGTTGATTGATAAAAACGGCATGGGAATTCCCCACACGGAAACCCCGAACCAAAATTTTAAAAAAAAAATGACGTGGGAGTCCCCCTAAATTCCATACAAGGCCCTTTAGGTCTGGTATGGATATTAAGGGGAACCCCGGCCAAAATTTAAAAAAAAAAATGACGTGGGGTTCCCCCTAAATTTCATACCAGACCCTTCAGGTCTGGTATGGATTTTAAGGGGAACCCCGCGCCAAAAAAAAAAAACAGCGTGGGGTTCCCCCAAAAATCCATACCAGACCTTTATCCGAGCACGCAACCTGGCAGGCCGCAGGAAAAGAGGGGGGATGAGAGTGCGGCCCCCCCTCCTGGACCATACCAGGCCACATGCCCTCAACATTGGGAGGGTGCTTTGGGGTAGCCCCCCAAAACACCTTGTCCCCATGTTGATGAGGACAAGGGCCTCATCCCCACAACCCTGGTCGGTGGTTGTGGGGGTCTGCGGGCAGGGGGCTTATCGGAATCTGGAAGCCCCCTTTAACAAGGGGACCCCCAGATCCCGCCCCCCCCCCTGTGTGAAATGGTAAGGGGGTACTTACCCCTACCATTTCACTAAAAAACTGTCAAAAATGTTAAAAATGACAAGAGACAGTTTTTGACAATTCCTTTATTTAAATGCTTCTTCCTTCATCTTCTTCTGGTTCTTCTGGCTCTTCTGGTTCTTCCTCCGGCGTTCTCGTCCAGCATCTCCTCCGCAGCGTCTTCTATCTTCTTCTCCTCAGGCCGCTCCGCACCCATGGCATGAGGGGAGGCTCCCGCTCTTCTCTTCATCTTCATCCTCTTCTCTTCTACCTTCTTCTCTTCTTCTCTTCTTCATTTTCTTCTCCGTGCCGCTCCGCATCCATGCTGTCATGGAGGGAGGCTCCCGCTGTGTAACGGCGTCTCTTCGTCTGATGGCTCTTAAATAACGGGGGGCGGGGCCACCCGGTGACCCCACCCCCCTCTGACGCACGGTGACTTGACGGGACTTCCCTGTGACGTCACGGGGAATGCCACAGGGAAGTCCCGTCATGTCCCGTGCGTCAGAGGGGGCGGGGTCACCGGGTGGCCCCGCCCCCCATTATTTAAGAGCCGTCAGGCGAAGAGACGCCGTCACACAGCGGGAGCCTCCCTCCATGACAGCATGGATGCGGAGCGGCCCGGAGAAGAAAATGAAGAAGAGAAGAAGAGAAGAAGGAAGAAGAGAAGAAGGAAGAAGAGAAGAGGATGAAGAAGAAGATGAAGAGAAGAGCGGGAGCCTCCCCTCCATGCCATGGGTGCGGAGCGGCCCGAGGAGAAGAAGATAGAAGACGCCACGGAGGAGATGCTGGACGAGAACGCCGGAGGAAGAACCAGAAGAGCCAGAAGAACCAGAAGAAGATGAAGGAAGAAAGAAGAAGCATTTAAATAAAGGAATTGTCAAAAACTGTCTCTTGTCATTTTTAACATTTTTGACAGTTTTTTAGTGAAATGGTAGGGGTAAGTACCCCCTTACCATTTCACACAGGGGGGGGCCGGGATCTGGGGGTCCCCTTGTTAAAGGGGGCTTCCAGATTCCGATAAGCCCCCCGCCCGCAGACCCCCACAACCACCGGCCAGGGTTGTGGGGATGAGGCCCTTGTCCTCATCAACATGGGGACAAGGTGTTTTGGGGGCTACCCCAAAGCACCCTCCCAATGTTGAGGGCATGTGGCCTGGTACGGTTCAGGAGGGGGGGGGCGCACTCTCGTCCCCCCCTCTTTTACTGCGGCCTGCCAGGTTGCGTGCTTGGATAAGGGTCTGGTATGGATTTTTGGGGGGACCCCACGCCGTTTTTTTTTTTTTTGGCGCGGGGTTCCCCTTAAAATCCATACCAGACCTGAAGGGTCTGGTATGGAATTTAGGGGGAACCCCACGTCATTTTTTTTTTATTTTGGCCGGGGTTCCCCTTAATATCCATACCAGACCTGAAGGGCCTGGTATGGAATTTAGGGGGTCTCCCACGTCATTTTTTTTTTTAATTTTGGTTCGGGGTTGCCCTGTGGGGAATTCCCATGCCGTTTTTATCAATGAACTTCTATGTGTATTGTCGGCAATGCAATAGCCGCGGGTAGTTTTAAATGGCTTTTTTTCCTTCGAAATGTCATTTTGCTGTCAGACTGTTCTAAACACAGGAAACATGCGGCCCTTTACAGGCATACTATAGACACCCCCCAGGTACGAAATTTAAAGGGATATTACACTTTTATTGTTTGACTTTAAGCATTATTAAAATCACTGCTCCTGATAAAACGGCCGTTTTTAAAACTTTTTTTTGCATTGATCCATGTCCCCTGGGGCAGGACCCAGGTCCCCAAACACTTTTTATGACAATAACTTGCATATAAGCCTTTAAAATTAGCACTTTTGATTTCTCCCATAGACTTTTAAAGGGTGTTCCGCGGCATTCGAATTTGCCGCGAACACCCCAAATTGTTTGCTGTTCGGCGAACTTGCGAACAGCCAATGTTCGAGTCGAACATGAGTTCGACTCGAACTCGAAGCTCATCCCTAGCGGTGATGTAGTGTCACGAAAGTCACCAGATCTTCTATCAACGCATGTTCACTACAATTGGTCACATTGTATTTAATATATTAGCACTTTAGTCACAGTTTAATACACATATGGACTATCACTTATTTACTTATCAGTTGTGCAATATACATTTAATATTTTGAGGATTATAATTGCAACACTCGTTTTAATTTAATTTAATTCTTATTTGTGCATCTATATATTTATTGTCTATTTATTGTAACAGTTTACTTAGAGGCATTGCGCGGGATCTCTTTTAACATAAACTCCTGGTGAAATACTTCTCAGGGTTGCGGGAGGTTAACGGCTAACAATCCCGGATGACGCCCCCCCATGTAGCAATAACTTATGGTGGAGCTGCTGGTTTAAAGCGGGCTGTTACCGTCACCTTTGTTACCTCAATTTCACCAGAACCGGGTCTAGGGTCCCGTTGAGTAGGGATGAGCTTCGTGTTCGAGTCGAACCCATGTTCGACTCGAACATCGGCTGTTCGACCGTTCGTCGAATTGCGAACGATATGGGCCGTTCGCGCCAAATTCGTGTGGCGTGTCACGGCCCATAATTCACTGCGGCATCGCAGTGCATTGCTGGCTGATGATTGGCCAAGCATGCACTATGACCCGCATGCTTGGCCAATCACAGCGCCGCCTGAACAGAGAGCCGTAATTGGCCAAAGCCAAGGAGGCTTTGGCCAATTATGGCTCAGGGGATTTAGTACACGCCCCACACTATATAAGGCCGCCTGGACGGCGGCCCTGTGTAGTGTGTGTTCCGGTGTGCTGAGAGATAGAGAGAGAGAGAGACAGTGTCATTTCATTTGAGTTAGATAGATTAGGCAGAACAGTCAGTCAGTTAGCTGCACTTACAGTGTATTGTGTATATATATGCATCCCAGGTGTTGCATATCTATATATACACTGTATTCAGTTTAGCTAGATCCGTTCCTGTTATCTTCTAGACTATTTACATTTAGTGCAGTGCGTCCTGCTCACAGTGTTCAGCTAGATCCGTTCCTGTTATCTTCTAGACTATTTACATTTAGTGCAGTGCGTCCTGCTCACAGTGTTCAGCTAGATCCGTTCCTGTTATCTTCTAGACTATTTACATTTAGTGCAGTGCGTCCTGCTCACAGTGTTCAGCTAGATCCGTTCCTGTTATCTTCTAGACTATTTACATTTAGTGCAGTGCGTCCTGCTCACAGTGTTCAGCTAGATCCGTTCCTGTTATCTTCTAGACTATTTACATTTAGTGCAGTGCGTCCTGCTTACAGTGTTCAGCTAGATCTGTTCCTGTTATCTTCTAGACTATTTACATTTAGTGCAGTGCGTCCTGCTCACAGTGTTCAGCTAGATCCGTTCCTGTTATCTTCTAGACTATTTACATTTAGTGCAGTGCGTCCTGCTCACAGTGTTCAGTTAGATCCGTTCCTGTTATCTTCCTACTGACAGGCAGGCTTGTCTGGTTACAGTATATAAAGCTACCTGAAGAAAATTACTGGTGTTCTATTTGATCCTATTAGTACCACGGTCAGGCAGCTAGACTATTTACATTTAGTACAGTGCGTCCTGCTCACAGTGTTCGGCTAGATCCGTTCCTGTTATCTTCCTACTGACAGGCAGGCTTGTCTGGTTACAGTATATAAAGCTACCTGAAGAAAATTACTGGTGTTCTATTTGATCCTATTAGTACCACGGTCAGGCAGCTAGACTATTTACATTTAGTACAGTGCGTCCTGCTCACAGTGTTCAGCTAGATCCGTTCCTGTTATCTTCCTACTGACAGGCAGGCTTGTCTGGTTACAGTATATAAAGCTACCTGAAGAAAATTACTGGTGTTCTATTTGATCCTATTAGTACCACGGTCAGGCAGCTAGACTATTTACATTTAGTACAGTGCGTCCTGCTCACAGTGTTCAGCTAGATCCGTTCCTGTTATCTTCCTACTGACAGGCAAGCTTGTCTGGTTACAGTATATAAAGCTACCTGAAGAAAATTACTGGTGTTCTATTTGATCCTATTAGTACCACGGTCAGGCAGCTAGACTATTTACATTTAGTACAGTGCGTCCTGCTCACAGTGTTCAGCTAGATCCGTTCCTGTTATCTTCCTACTGACAGGCAGGCTTGTCTGGTTACAGTATATAAAGCTACCTGAAGAAAATTACTGGTGTTCTATTTGATCCTATTAGTACCACGGTCAGGCAGCTAGACTATTTACATTAAGTACAGTGCGTCCTGCTCACAGTGTTCAGCTAGATCCGTTCCTGTTATCTTCCTACTGACAGGCAGGCTTGTCTGGTTACAGTATATAAAGCTACCTGAAGAAAATTACTGGTGTTCTATTTGATCCTATTAGTACCACGGTCAGGCAGCTAGACTATTTACATTTAGTACAGTGCGTCCTGCTCACAGTGTTCAGCTAGATCCGTTCCTGTTATCTTCCTACTGACAGGCAGGCTTGTCTGGTTACAGTATATAAAGCTACCTGAAGAAAATTACTGGTGTTCTATTTGATCCTATTAGTACCACGGTCAGGCAGCTAGACTATTTACATTTAGTACAGTGCGTCCTGCTCACAGTGTTCAGCTAGATCCATTCCTGTTATCTTCCTACTGACAGGCAGGCGTGTCTGGTTACAGTATATAAAGCTACCTGAAGAAAATTACTGGTGTTCTATCCCAGCTTAGTGCAGCTACAGGCCATTAGTATGTCTGGAAGGCCAAGAAGGAGAGGCAGACAGTCACAAGCCAATAAGAGAGGGCAAGCAGGCTCTGTGTCTAGTGCTGGTCGTGGAGACGGTGCATCCTCATCAGCACGTGGCCATGGGACACGCTTGGCCTTTATTTCGGCAGCTGGCCATGTTGAGCCGCAATATGCGGAAGACTTGGTCGAGTGGATGACCAAGCCGTCCTCATCCTCCTCATCCTCTCTCACCCATGCCCAGGGTGCTTTGTCTGGCAAAGCAGCGGCCTCTTCCCTCAGCTCAATGTCATCAGTGACTCCTTCCCTAGCTCCACCATGTCCTCCTGAGGAGTCCCTCGAACTGTATGACCACAGTGTTGGGTACATGCTCCAGGAGGATGCCCAGCATTTGGAAGGCTCTGATGATGATACTGAGCTCGATGAAGGCAGTAACATGAGCACGGACAGAGGGGGTGCCCAAGAAGGACAGCAATCTGGCAGTCATGCTCCCCCTGCTGCAGCATACTGCCAGGTTTGCTCCAGTGATGAGGAGGGAGGGGATAATGAGGTCACTGACTCAACGTGGGTGCCTGATAGGAGAGAGGAGGAGGAGGAGGAGGAGGAGGCAGCACATCACCAACGAGGCAGGATGCCCTCAAGGGGCCAGACTAAGGGCAGCACATTGACTGCATCACACCCCAAAGCTCCACATGTGCAGGGCGCTGCAGTCTCTGCGCGTTATTCAAAAAGTTCTTTGGTGTGGGCCTTTTTTGAGACGAGTGCATCAGATCGCACCGCTGCTATTTGCAACATATGTCTCTCACGTGGCTAAAACATCTCCCGCTTGGGTAACACATGCTTGACCAGACATATGTTGACCTGCCATGCAGTTCGTTGGCAAGCGTATCTAAAAGACCCACACCAAAGAACAAAGAGGATCTCTCCTTGCTCCTCATCAGCTGAGATTTCCAACCCCACTAGACCTCCAGTCCTCTCTGAGACCTGCAGTGAGAGGAATGAAGGTGTAGAATTAGGTGTGTCACAGCCAAGTAATTGTGGGCAATCTGCTTTTGGTACACCGACGTCAGATTGTACCAGGCAAATTTCCCTGCCCCAGCTGCTGCACCGCCGAAAGAAGTTTGCTCCCAGCCATCCACATGCCCAGCGGTTGAATGCTAGCTTGGCAAAATTGCTAGCACTTCAACTGCTGCCTTTTCAGTTGGTAGACTCTGCCCCCTTCCGTAAGTTTGTGGAATGTGCGGTTCCTCAGTGGCAGGTACCCAAATGCCACTTTTTCTCACGGAAGGTGATTCCGGCTCTCTACCGGCATGTGGAAGGCAATGTCCATGCCTCGCTGGACAGGGCGGTCAGCGGTAAGGTGCATATTACCACTGACTCATGGTCCAGCAGGCATGGACAGGGACGTTACCTAAGTTTCACGGCGCATTGGGTGACTCTGCTGGCAGCTGGGAAGGATGCAGGACAAGGTGCAGTAGTGTTGGAGGTTGTTCCGCCACCACGCCTCCAAAATGCTGATTGTGACACACCTCTCTCCTCCACCCCCTCCTCTTCTTCTTCCTCCATGGCCTCTTCCTCGGAACCAGCGGTGCTCCATAGTCATTCAAGGGGCTACGCAAGTACGCAGGCCAAAAGATGCCATGCGGTGCTTGAGCTGGTGTGCTTGGGGGACAGGAGCCACACTGGGGCAGAGGTTCTGTCAGCTCTGCAGGGGCAGGTTCAGAGGTGGTTGACACCACGCCAACTTAAGGCAGGAATGGTGGTTTGCGACAATGGCACCAACCTCCTCTCTGCCCTCCAAAAGGGACAAAAGACCCATGTGCCCTGTTTGGCTCACGTCCTTAACTTGGTGGTGCGGTTCTTGGGCAGGTACCCGGGCTTACAGGATGTCCTGAGGCAGGCCAGGAAAGTCTGTGTGCATTTCCGCTGGTCATATAATGCCAGTGCTCGGCTGACGGACCTCCAAAAGGAGTTTAACCTGCCCAAGAACCGCCTAATCTGTGACATGCCCACCAGGTGGAACTCAACGTTGGCCATGCTGCAGCGGCTGCACACGCAGCAGAGGGCCATCAATGAGTACCTGTGCGACTATGGCACCAGGACAGGGTCAGGGGAGCTTGTTTTTTTTCCCCACGCCAGTGGGCCATGATCAGGGATGCATGCACTGTCCTGTCACCATTCGAGGAGGCCACGAGGATGGTGAGCAGTGACAGTGCATGCATCAGTGGAAAACAATTTCTCCTTTCCACTGATGCTTTCCAATCCTTGTTCCACAAAAAAACCCAAATTTTCAAAAAACATTTTTCATTGGGACAAAAAGTGAGGTGAAATCTTCTGAAGAGGAGGAAAGACAGCAAAACAAATGTCACAGGGGTGATAACCCTTCCCTATGTTTTCCAAAAAGCTTAAAAAAGATTTTTTGGCTGGAGCTAAACACGTTAAAAATGTACCCGTTCAAAATTACAAAGAGATTCTACTTAACAACAAACCTACAGTCCCTGACTTGTTTGCACCGCCTGTATACTGCTGTTCAGAGTATATAGGGCCTTTCCTTATTTTAATTTGGGTGCGGGGTTCCCCTTAATATCCATACAAGACCCAAAGGGCCTGGTAATGGACTGGGGGGTACCCATGCCGTTTGTCTCACTGATTTTCATCCATATTGCCATGACCCGACATGACATTAAACCCGCAAGCAGTTTTAAATGAGATTTTTTCCTTTAAAAATGACATTTGGTGCAGGGACTGTTCTAAACACGGGAAACACGCGTCACTTTACAGGCATACTATAGACACCCCCCAGGTACGATATTTAAAGGAATATTTCACTTTTTTTTTTTTACTTTAAGCATCATTAAAATCACTGCTCCCGAAAAAACGGACGTTTTTAAAAGTTTTTTTTGCATTGATACATGTCCCCTGGGGTAGGACCCGGGTCCCCAAACCCTTTTTAAGACAATACCATGCAAATTAGCCTTTAAAATGAGCACTTTTGATTTTGAACGTTCGAGTCCCATAGACGTCAATGGGGTTCTAACGTTCGTGCGAACTTTCGGTCCGTTCGCAGGTTCTGGTGCGAACCGAACCGGGGGGTGTTCGGCTCATCCCTACCGTTGAGTTAAACCACTTAAGGACCGCCTCACGCCGATGTACGTCGGCAAGGCGGCACGGGCAGGCAAAATCACGTACATGTGCCCGAGGCGGTCCCGTTTTGTTCCCCGGCGATCGGAGGGGAGGGGGAGGCCATCCGTTCGTGGCCCCCCCCTCGCGATCGCCGCCGGCCAATGGGAACATTCCTTTGCTGCTGTATGCTAAACAGTAGCAAAGGAAATGATGTCATCTCTCCTCGGCTGTAGTTTCCGTTCCCGCGCCGAGGAGAGAAGACATCAATGTGAGTGCACAACACTACACACACAGTAGAACATGCCAGGCATACAAAACACCCCGATCCCCCCCCCGATCGCCCCCCGATCCCCCCCCTGTCACAAACTGACACCAAGCAGGGGTTTTTTTTTTTCTGATTACTGCATTGGTGTCAGTTTGTGACAGTTACAGTGTTAGCACAGTTACTGTTAGCCCCCTGTAGGTCTAGGGTACCCCCCTAACCCCCCCTAATAAAGTTTTAACCCCTTGATCACCCCCCGTCACCAGTGTCACTAAGCGATCATTTTTCTGATCGCTGTATTAGTGTCGCTGGTGACGCTAGTTAGGGACGTAAATATTTAGGTTCGCCGTCAGCGTTTTATAGCGTCAGGGACCCCCATATACTACCTAATAAATGTTTTAACCCCCTGATTGCCCCCTAGTTAACCCTTTCACCACTGATCACCATATAACCGTTACGGTTGACGCTGGTTAGTTCGTTTATTTTTTATAGTGTCAGGGCACCCGCCGTTTATTACCGAATAAAGGTTTAGCCCCCTAATCGCCCGGCGGTGATATGCGTCGCCCCAGGCAGCGTCAGATTAGCGCCAGTACCGCTAACACCCACGCACGCAGCATGCGCCTCCCTTAGTGGTATAGTATCTGATCGGATCAATATCTGATCCGATCAGATCTATACTAGCGTCCCCAGCAGTTTAGGGTTCCCAAAAACGCAGTGTTAGCGGGATCAGCCCAGATACCCGCTAGCACCTGCGTTTTGCCCCTCCGCCCGGCCCGGCCCAGCCCACCCAAGTGCAGTATCGATTGATCACTGACACTTACAAAACACTAAACGCATAACTGCAGCGTTCGCAGAGTCAGGCCTGATCCCTGCGATCGCTAACAGTTTTTTTGGTAGTATTTTGGTGAACTGGCAAGCACCAGCCCCAGGCAGCATCAGGTTAGCGCCAGTACTGCTAACACCCACGCACGCAGCATACACCTCCCTTAGTGGTACAGTATCTGAACTGATCAATATCTGATCCGATCAGATCTATACTAGCGTCCCCAGCAGTTTAGGGTTCCCAAAAACGCAGTGTTAGCGGGATCAGCCCAGATACCTGCTAGCACCTGCATTTTGCCCCTCCGCCCGGCCCAGCCCAGCCCACCCAAGTGCAGTATCGATCGATCACTGTCACTTACAAAACACTAAACGCATAACTGCAGCGTTCGCAGAGTCAGGCCTGATCCCTGCGATCGCTAACAGTTTTTTTGGTAGCTTTTTATTGAACTGGCAAGCACCAGCGGCCTAGTACACCCCGGTCGTAGTCAAACCCGCACTGCAGTAACACTTGGTGACGTGGCGAGTCCCATAAGTGCAGTTCAAGCTGGTGAGGTGGCAAGCACAAGTAGTGTCCCGCTGCCACCAAAAAGACAAACACAGGCCCGTCGTGCCCATAATGCCCTTCCTGCTGCATTCGCCAATCCCAATTGGGAACCCACCACTTCTGCAGCGCCCGTACTCCCCCCATTCACATCCCCAACCAAATGAAGTCGGCTGCATGAGAGGCATTTTTATGTCCTCCCGAGTACCCCTACCCAACGAACCCCCCCAAAAAAGATGTTGTGTCTGCAGTAAGCGCGTATATAGGCGTGACACCCGCTATTATTGTCCCTCCTATCCTGACAATCCTGGTCTTTGCATGGGTGAATGTTTTGAACGCTACCATTCACTAGTTGAGTATTAGCGTAGGGTACAGCATTGCACAGACTAGGCGCACTTTCACAGGGTCTCCCAAGATGCCATCGCATTTTGAGAGACCCAAACCTGGAACTGGTTACAGTTACAAAAGTTAGTTACAAAAAAAGTGTCAAAAAAAAAAATATATAAAATAAAAAAAAATAAATAGTTGTCGTTTTATTGTTCTCTCTCTCTCTATTCTCTCTCTATTGTTCTGCTCTTTTTTACTGTATTCTATTCTGCAATGTTTTATTGTTATTATGTTTTATCTTGTTTGCTTTTCAGGTATGCAATTTTTTATACTTTACCGTTTACTGTGCTTTATTGTTAACCATTTTTTTGTCTTCAGGTACGCCATTCACGACTTTGAGTGGTTATACCAGAATGATGCCTGCAGGTTTAGGTATCATCTTGGTATCATTCTTTTCAGCCAGCGGTCGGCTTTCATGTAAAAGCAATCCTAGCAGCTAATTAGCCTCTAGACTGCTTTTACAAGCCGTGGGAGGGAATGCCCCCCCCCCACCGTCTTCCGTGTTTTTCTCTGGCTCTCCTGTCTCAACAGGGAACCTGAGAATGCAGCCGGTGATTCAGCCAGCTGACCATAGAGCTGATCAGAGACCAGAGTGGCTCCAAACATCTCTATGGCCTAAGAAACCGGAAGCTATGAGCATTTTATGACTTAGATTTCGCTGGATGTAAATAGCGCCATTGGGAAATTGGGGAAGCATTTTATCACACCGATCTTGGTGTGGTCAGATGCTTTGAGGGCAGAGCAGAGATCTAGGGTCTAATAGACCGCAATTTTTTCAAAAAAGAGTACCTGTCACTACCTATTGCTATCATAGGGGATATTTACATTCCCCGAGATAACAATAAAAATGATTTAAAAAAAAAATATGAAAGGAACAGTTTAAAAATAAGATAAAAAAAGCAAAAAAATAATAAAGAAAAAAAAAAAAGCACCCCTGTCGCCCCCTGCTCTCGCGCTAAGGTGAACGCAAGCGGCGGTCTGTCGTCAAACGTAAACAGCAATTGCACCATGCATGTGAGGTATCACCACGAAGGTCAGATCGAGGGCAGTAATTTTTGCAGTAGACCTCCTCTGTAAATCTAAAGTGGTAACCTGTAAAGGCTTTTAAAGGCTTTTAAAAATGTATTTATTTTGTTGCCACTGCACGTTAGTGCGCAATTTTAAAGCATGTCATGTTTGGTATCCATGTACTCGGCCTAAGATCATCTTTTTTATTTCATCAAACATTTGGGCAATATAGTGTGTTTTAGTGCATTAAAATTTAAAAAAGTGTGTTTTTTCCCCAAAAAATGCGTTTAAAAAATCGCTGCGCAAATACTGTGTAAAAAAAAAATGAAACACCCACCATTTTAATCTGTAGGGCATTTGCTTTAAAAAAATATATAATGTTTGGGGGTTCAAAGTAATTTTTTGCAAAAAAAAATAACTTTTTCATGTAAACATCTAAGGGTGTGGTTAATTGCTCCCAGGTGACTATTTAACTTGTTGTAGGACTCAGTTGAGCGTGCTCAGTTTGAAGCTGTGGAGCTTGGTGTAAGTGGGAGTTATAAACAAGAGTTTAAAACAGGAGGTTATAACAGGGGTCATAGTACCTGTGTAGTGTGAGTATCTGAGTGTTGTCTGAGTAGTGTGTGTGGATCGTTAGTACTTGTGTATTGTGTACCTGTGTATTGTCTTGTCGTGTACCTGTGTATTGTCTTGAGTATTAGTGCCAGGAAGCTAGTTGTTAGGTAATTTGGACAGGGTAAAATCCCCAAATCCTCACTAAATTTAATAGGTACGATGCCCGGCGGGTGTGGAGGGGCGACTCTTTGTACATCTTGCCGCATGTATGCGTTCCTTGATCATCCGATCGAGGGCAAATACTGCTGTGCAAAATGTAAGCACATTGTTTCCCTGGAAGCCCAGGTTCTGAATCTGGGGAAGCAACTGTCAGCACTGAGAAGTCCCTCCATACTAAAGGTGAGCCAGGAACGTACACGGCAGGTGCCGGCAGGGGCCAGCACAGAGGTGGGTGGAGACAAAGAGGTGCAGGCACTAGCAAAGAGTAGATGGGTGACAGTCAGGAGGGGTAGAGGGGGAAGTGCCAGGGAGGCCGATCCAGGACTGGAGCATCCCAATAAGTACGCTCCATTGAGTGACATTGGTGTAACCAGTCAGGGACCAGCACTGCTGGAGTTAAGGGACTCTCCTAGCTGCCAGGGGAAGAACTCCTCCAGTGAGAGTGGGGGGGCAGCAAAGGGAAAGGAAAGACAGATTCTGGTGGTAGGGGACTCAATTCTTAGAAGGACAGAGAGGGCAATCTGTAACCAAGACCTGAAGCGCCGAACAGTATGTTGTCTACCGGGCGCTCGGGTTCGGCACATCACGGATCTTGTGGACAGATTACTGGGAGGGGCTGGGGAAGACCCGGCTGTCATGGTGCACGTTGGCACCAATGACAAAGTCAGAGGCAGATGGAGTGTCCTAAAGAACGATTTTAGGGACTTAGGAGCTAAATTGAGGAAAAGGACCTCCAAGGTAGTGTTCTCAGGAATACTACCGGTACATCGAGCCACACCAGAGAGGCAGAGGGAGATTAGGGAAGTAAACAAGTGGCTGAAGAGCTGGTGTAGTAAGGAGGGGTTTGGGTTCCTGGAGGACTGGGCCGACTTCTCAGTCGGTAACCGGTACTATAGAAGGGACGGACTGCACCTAAATGAGGAGGGTGCAGATCTGCTGGGAATGAAGATGGCCAAAAAGTTAGAGGGGTTTTTAAACTAGGCGATGGGGGGGAGGGTCCAGAGACAGTGATAGCCAGCGCGGAAGATATTCCAGAGGGTAGTATTGGGGGCATTAGTGGTAGGTTAACCAAAGCACAAAAACACAAGGTGAGTATAGTAGCAAGTCCAAGTTGCAATCTTGAAACACCCAATACGAGGACAATATGCGACCGGTCTAAACTATGTGGCATGTTCACCAATGCCAGGAGCCTGGCGGACAAGATGGGTGAACTAGAGATACTGTTGTACAAGGAGGATTTGGATTTTGTGGGAATTTCAGAGACCTGGTTCAACAGCTCTCATGATTGGCTGGCAAACATTCAAGGGTATACCCTATACCGCAAGGATAGAGAGGGTAAAAAAGGGGGAGGGGTATGCCTATATATCAAGAATAATGTACAAGTGAATGTGAGAGATGACATCACTGAGGGGGCTAGGGAGGAGGTGGAATCTTTATGGGTAGAGCTCCAAAGGGATGAAGCTAAGGGGAAAATAATACTGGGAGTATGCTATAGGCCCCCTAACCTGAGGGAGGAAGTGGAGACGGATCTCCTATCACAAATTGGATTAGCAGCAAGGATGGGAAGTGTTATCATAATGGGGGATTTTAATTATCCAGACATAGACTGGGCGGAGGGAACCGCGCATTCATTTAAGGCTCGCCAGTTCCTTAATGTCTTGCAGGACAATTTTATGGGTCAGATGGTAGACGCACCAACTAGAAATAAAACATTACTAGATCTACTGATTACCAACAATACAGACCTGATAACATGTGGAAATACGGGGCAATTTAGGTAACAGCGATCACAGGTCAATTAGTTTCAGTATAAATCACACAAATAGGAGACATAAAGGGAACACAAAGACACTGAATTTCAAAAGAGCCAACTTCCCTAAACTACAAACCTTGCTAAAAGGCATAAATTGGGATAAAATATTAGGAACAAAGAATACAGAGGAGAGATGGGTTTGCTTTAAGAGCATATTAAATAAGGGCATTAGCCAATGTATCCCATTGGGTAATAAATTTAAAAGAGCGAACAAACATCCTGGATGGCTTAACTCCAATGTAAAAATGCATATAAAAGCAAAGGAGAAGGCCTTCAAAAAATACAAGGTTGAGGGATCATCCACAGCATTCAGAATTTATAAAGAATGCAATAAGAAATGTAAGGGTGCAATTAGGATGGCTAAGATAGAACATGAAAGACACATAGCGGAGGAGAGCAAAAAAAATCCCAAGAAATTCTTTAAGTATGTAAACAGTAAAAAAGGGAGGACAGACCATATTGGCCCCATAAAGAATGAGGAAGGACATCTGGTTACAAAGGATGGGGAGATGGCAGAGGTATTGAATTTATTCTTCTCCTCAGTCTTCACGAGTGAATCGGGGGGCTTCAGTAACCAAAACTGCAGTGTTTATCCTCATGACACAACACAGGAAGCACCTACATGGTTAACAGAGGACGGAATTAAAATTAGACTTGAGAAACTTAACATTAATAAATCACCGGGACCAGATGGCTTGCATCCGAGGGTACTTAGGGAACTCAGTCAGGTGATTGCCAGACCGTTGTTCCTAATTTTTACAGACAGTCTATTGACTGGAATGGTACCAGCTGATTGGAGAAAAGCCAATGTAGCACCAATATTTAAAAAGGGCCCAAAAAACATCCCTGGGAATTACAGACCAGTTAGCCTAACATCAATAGTATGTAAACTCTTGGAGGGGATGATAAGGGACTATATACAAGATTTTAGTAATAAGAATGATATCATTAGCAGTAATCAGCATGGATTCATGAAGAATCGTTCTTGCCAAACCAATCTATTAACCTTCTATGAGGAGGTGAGTTGCCATCTAGATAAAGGAAGGCCCGTAGACGTGGTGTATCTGGATTTTGCAAAAGCATTTGACACAGTTCCCCATAAACGTTTACTGTACAAAATAAGGTGCGTTGGCATGGACCATAGGGTGAGTACATGGATTGAAAACTGGCTACAAGGGCGTGTTCAGAGGGTGGTGATAAATGGGGAGTACTCAGAATGGTCAGGGGTGGGTAGTGGGGTTCCCCAGGGTTCTGTGCTGGGACCAATCCTATTTAATTTGTTCATAAACGACCTGGAGGATGGGATAAACAGTTCAATCTCTGTATTTGCAGACGATACTAAGCTAAGCAGGGCAATAACTTCTCCGCAGGATGTGGAAATCTTGCAAAAAGACCTGAACAAATTAATGGGGTGGGCGACTACATGGCAAATGAGGTTCAATGTAGAAAAATGTAAAATAATGCATTTGGGTGTCAAAAATATGAATGCAATCTATACACTGGGGGGAGAACCTCTGGGGGAATCTAGGATGGAAAAGGACTTGGGGGTCCTAGTGGATGATAGGCTCAGCAACGGCATGCAATGCCAAGCTGCTGCTAATAAAGCAAACAGAATATTGGCATGCATTAAAAGGGGGATCAACTGCAGAGATAAAACGATAATTCTCCCGCTCTACAAGACTCTGGTCCGCCCGCACCTGGAGTATGCTGTCCAGTTCTGGGCACCAGTCCTCAGGAGGGACGTACTGGAAATGGAGCGAGTACAAAGAAGGGCAACAAAGCTAATAAAGGGTCTGGAGGATCTTAGTTATGAGGAAAGGTTGCGAGCACTGAACTTATTCTCTCTGGAGAAGAGACGCTTGAGAGGGGATATGATTTCAATTTACAAATACTGTACTGGTGACCCCACAATAGGGATAAAACTTTTTCGCAGAAGAGAGTTTAATAAGACTCGTGGCCACTCATTACAATTAGAAGAAAAGAGGTTTAACCTTAAACTACGTAGAGGGTTCTTTACTGTAAGAGCGGCAAGGATGTGGAATTCCCTTCCACAGGCGGTGGTCTCAGCGGGGAGCATTGATAGCTTCAAGAAACTATTAGATAATCACCTGAATGACCGCAATATACAGGGATATGTAATGTAATACTGACACATAATCACACACATAGGTTGGACTTGATGGACTTGTGTCTTTTTTCAACCTCACCTACTATGTAACTATGTAACTATGTAAACAATAAGTGTCAGAAAGGGCTTTGTCTTCAAGTGGTTAGAAGAGTGGGTGATGTGTGACATAAGCTTCTAAATGTTGTGCATAAAATGCCAGGACAGTTCAAAACCCCCCCCAAATGACCCCATTTTGGAAAGTAGACACCCCAAGCTATTTGCTGAGAGGCATGTCGAGTCCATGGAATATTTTATATTGCGACACAAGTTGCGGGAAAGAGACAAATTTTTTTTTTTTTTGCACAAAGTTGTCACTAAATGATATATTGCTCAAACATGTCATGGAAATATGTGAAATTACACCCCAAAATACATTCTGCTGCTTCTCCTGAGTACGGGGATACCACATGTGTGAGACTTTTTGGGAGCCTAGCCGCGTACGGGACCCCGAAAACCAAGCACCGCCTTCAGGCTTTCTAAGGGCGTGAATTTTTGATTTCACTCTTCACTGCCTATCACAGTTTCGGAGGCCATGGAATGCCCAGGTGGCACAAAACCCCCCCAAATGACCCCATTTTGGAAAGTAGACACCCAAAGCTATTTGCTGAGAGGTATAGTGAGTATTTTGCAGACCTCACTTTTTGTCACAAAGTTTTGAAAATTGAAAAAAGAAAAAAAAAATGTTTTTTCTTGTCTTTCTTCATTTTCAAAAACAAATGAGAGCTGCAAAATACTCACCATGCCTCTCAGCAAATAGCTTGGGGTGTCTACTTTCCAAAATGGGGTCATTTGGGGGTAGTTTGTGCCACCTGGGCATTCCATGGCCTCCAAAACTGTGATAGGCAGTGAAGAGTGAAATCAAAAATTTTCACCCTTGGAAATCCTGAAGGCGGTGATTGGATTTCGGGGCCCCGTACGCGGCTAAGCTCCCAAAAAGTCCCACACATGTGGTATCCCCATACTCAGGAGAAGCAGCTAAATGTATTTTGGGGTGCAATTCCACATATGCCCATGGCCTGTGTGAGCAATATATCATTTAGTGACAACTTTATGCAAAAAAAAAAAAAAAGTGTCACTTTCCCGCAACTTGTGTCAAAATATAAAATATTCCATGGACTCAATATGCCTCTCAACAAATAGCTTGGGGTGTCTACTTTCCAAAATGGGGTCATTTTGGGGGGGTTTGTGCCACCTGGGCATTCCATGGCCTCCGAAACTGTGATAGGCAGTGAAGAGTGAAATCAAAAATTTACACCCTTAGAAATCCTGAAGGCGGTGATTGGTTTTCGGGGGCCCCGTACGCGGCTAGGCTCCCAAAAAGTCCCACACATGTGGTATCCCCATACTCAGGAGAAGCAGCCGAATGTATTTTGGGGTGCAATTCCACATAGGCCCATGGCATGTGTGAGCAATATATCATTTAGTGATAACTTTTTGTAAATATTTTTTTTTTTGTCATTATTCAATCACTTGGGACAAAAAAAAAAATATTCAATGGGTTCAACATGCCTCTCAGCAATTTCCTTGGGGTGTCTACTTTCCAAAATGGGGTCATTTGGGGGGGTTTTGTACTGCCCTGCCATTTTAGCACCTCAAGAAATGACATAGGCAGTCATAAACTAAAAGCTGTGTAAATTACAGAAAATGTACCCTAGTTTGTAGACGCTATAACTTTTGCGCAAACCAATAAATATACGCTTATTGACATTTTTTTTACCAAAGACATGTGGCCGAATACATTTTGGCCTAAATGTATGACTAAAATTTAGTTTATTGGATGTTTTTTATAACAAAAAGTAGAAAATATCATTTTTTTTCAAAATTTTCGGTCTTTTTCCGTTTATAGCGCAAAAAATAAAAACCGCAGAGGTGATCAAATACCATCAAAAGAACGCTCTATCTGTGGGAAGAAAAGGACGCAAATTTCGTTTGGGTACAGCATTGCATGACCGCGCAATTAGCAGTTAAAGCGACCCAGTGCCAAATTGGAAAAAGACCTCTGGTCTTTAGGCAGCATAATGGTCCGGGGCTCAAGTGGTTAATACCAGACAGTGTAGACACCAGACACTTGAGTATCATTTCCAATGCTTTAATAAAGAGTAACTGAAGGAAGTAGCAGGAAAGAGGTAGAAGAAGAGTTGCAGGGAAGTTCAAATACCTTTTCTTGATGTAGTATTATGAATTGGAATCTTGTAGATGAATGTACTCTCCTTTTAAAGTTGAATCTTTTCCCGCCCGGATAGGTTTCTCTCACTAACCTAGCAACTGGCACACAGCACGAACAAAAGTCTCTGCCACAGACTTGAATGGAATAGAAACCCGTACAATCATCTGCCATAGGATGTAATGGTTTACGATGGACAGAAAACACAGCACTAGAACCCTTAAGCCGACCCGGCAGTACTATGCGGTAGGTTAACTTTAGGATGCGTCCTCCAACTGAGTCACCAGGCCCCTCTCCAGACCAGCACTCTGCATGATTCTTCCATGATGGGTCCTCCCCTGGGATCTTCTCAGTTGTCCAGCTTCTTCCCATAGGACAGACAGCACAGGACCATTCCCTCGCCGCTGTGGTAGGCCCCAGACAGGCTTCAGGGCCCACCCACACGCTGCAGCAACGTGGTCCTCTCATCGGTCGTACTCCTAACACATACCTGTCGGCCAGGAGGGCCAGCAGGTGGAATGAAAAAAGACCCTAAAACATGGCGTCTGTCCCATAAATACCCTCTCCCAGAATCCAACTCGGAGGACCACCTCCACCGAGTTATCTCCGGGACAGAAGAGCACCCATACGCTTCAGCACGTTGCCTTTCCAACACTGACCCATGGCGACAACGACACCCACAGGCACAGTGTGAAACTACATGCAACACAACCAAACTGGAACAGAGGCTAAATCTGACTATGTATAAAACAGATTACCTCTTATAGGTAAATTTAATGGGTTGATGAAAATCTACCAGCGCTACACTAGTAAGGGAGGTGTATGGTGCGTGCATGGGTGTTAGCACTACTGGCACTAATCTGATGCTGCCTGGGACTGACGCTGACCCTAACTGATGCTAAAACCTGTACTAGGGGGCAATCAGGACTTTAAACCTTTTATGGTAATATATGGTGGGTACCCTGATGCTATTAAAACCTGACAGTGACATTAACTAGCTAACTGGCTAACTAGCGTCACCCGTGACACTAAATACAGTGATCAGAAAAGAGATCTGTACACTATAATAGTGACACTGGTGACAGGGGGTGAAAGGGTCAACTGGGGGTGATCAAGGGGTTAAACCTTTATTAGGGGTTAATAGGGGGTACCCTAGACCTACCTGGGCCTACTGCTAACTGCCCTAATGCTGATTAGTGTCACAAGTGACACCAATGCAATGATCAGTGAAAAATCTGAAAACTGCACTTGGTGACACAGTGACAGGGAGTGAAGGGGTTAACTGGGGGGGGGATCGGGGGGTGATTCGGGGGTGAAAAGTGTGCCTACATGTACTGTATTAGTGTAGTGTTGGTGCAACTCACGTTTGGATGTCCTCTCTCCTCGCTGGAACCGCAAAGGATTCCAGGAGGGGAGATGACATCACTTCCTCTGCCTGTGTTTACACTTACAGGCAATGAACAGTCTCATTCGCTAGAACCGATCACCAGGTCCAGGCCAGAAATCATTGGCCTGGGCCTGGAGACTGGTTCTGAAGCGAATCCGATCGCCGTGGGTGAGCCGGGAGCACGCGCACGTGTGCCCCCTAGGCAGTCGCTTGCCTGATGTACCATGATGGAGATTCGCGGAGGAGAGCCGACTTGCCGCAGTACAACTGCGGCGGGCGGTCGGAAACTAGTTAAAGATGGTTCACTGGTAAAAGCAGATAATGCAAGGCTCAAATCTCTACATGGGCTGGTGGGAGGAAGAGTTTCTGTTTTCACACACCAACCCATGTAGCACTGCTATTAAATGGTATGGTCGTTATATTGATGATATGATTCTCATTTAGGACAGTGCTTTTCTGGATCTTGCCTCCCTTTCACCCCACATGAACAACAATTCCCTCAATTTGGAGTTTAATATTGAGAGTAATGCCAATACTATATTTTTTTTGGATATTGTTCTTGTGGGTGTTGGCAAAATACATACACACACATTCTGTAAGTAGTGTGATGGGAACTCATTGCTTCTTGCGAGCAGTTGTCACCCTGACGCACACCATTCGGTCAATACCTATTGGCGAATGCATTAGAGCCAAATGAAATTGCTCTGAGGAGTCCAGTTTTGAGAGGGAATACAGTAACATCACACATAGGCTCAGAGAGCATGGATACAAAAGATGGCAGAAAGACAGAGCGATTCAAATCACTGCTGCCAAGGACAGATCTAAGGTTTTAGATGGTGCATTACATTGGCGGCGGGGATCTGTCCATGTATATAATCCTGTCACTTTCGTGACCACATATTCCATAGATTTTGGATCTGTAAAAAAATATCATTTCAAAACATTTACCTATCCAAAACATAGAACAGGATCTGGCATCTGTCATTTCTTCAGGATGTATATTTTCTAGCCACCGAGCCAGAAGCCTGGGCAGTGTCTTGTCCCCTAGTTTGCATTGTTCATCCCGGCATACAGGGACCTGGCTGCCTGCTATGGGATCATACCCCTGCAACACTAGCACCTGCCGCTTTTGTGATAAACATGCCAGAAACCACAAAGCTGTTGTCTCTTGTACGACTGGCAGAGAGTTTGTCATAAAGGATTTTGTTAACTGCAACAGCAATATTGTTATTTACCTAATAGAATGTACATCTTGTAAATTACAGTATGTTGGCTGTATGTCTAGACCAGGGGTGTCCAAACTTTTTTCAAAGATGGCCAGATTTGATGAAGTGAACATGCGTGAGGGCTGACCATTTTGCCTGACATTCTTTGATTTCATTAAAATGTAATGCAAATGAACTAACACACTGCCCAACAAGAATTCTCTTGCCTTTGTGGCTGTGTTTTGTGAAGAGTCTAAGGATGAGCTTGGGCATGTTATTTGGATATACCATATTTATCGGTGTATAACACACACAGGTGTATAACACGCACCTTCACTTTAAGAGGGAGGTTTCAGGAAAATAAAGAACTGTGAAGCAAAATAAGGATCAGTGCCCATCAATGTAGCCTAATCAGTACCCATCTGCAGCCTCACCATTGCCATGAATGCAGCCTCATCATTGCCATGAATGCAGCCTTGCCTTTGCAATGAATGCAGCCTTGCCATTGCCATGAATGCAGCCTCACCATTGACATGAATGCAGCCTCACCATTTACATGAATGCAGCCTCACTATTGATATGAATGCAGCCTCACAATTGCCACGAATGCAGCCTCACCATTGCCATGAATTCAGCCTCACCATTGCCATGAATGCAGCCTCTGAACGCAGCCTCACCATTGCCATGAATGCAGCCTCTGTATGCAGCCTCAGCATTGCCATCAGTGCAGCCTGATCCATGCCCATCTGCAGCCTCGGAGGGGACAGGGGGGGCAGGATGAGCACCAGCAGATTACATACAGGAGAATCTCCTGTTTACTCAGCAGCCTCTTTAATACAAATTCCCGCCTCCTATGATAGACAGAACAGTCATCCAATGCCAGCCCAGGAGACGAGCCTTCCTATTACAGAGGTCACCCAGTAAACAGGAGATTCTCCTGTATGTAATCTGATGGCACTCGTCCAGCCCCCTCCCTGTCCCCTCTGAGGAATGTTAAATACAGTATATATCTTTTGTGGCCCCCAAATGAATCCCAGAGCACCGCGCGGCGATCAGGGATTCGTTGGGGGGCACAAAAGATATATATATATATCCAAATTACCAGTGAGGCCATATGAAACCAGACCATGGGCCACAATTAGCCCGTGGGCCAGACTTTGGACATGCCTGATTTAGACCTATGAGAATCAGAATCCGTGTGCATTTCCATGGGGACTCCTATGTTAAGGATAAGGGTCTATCCCATGTCTCCAGACATTTTAAATATGAACATTCTGGTGACAGGGGATCTTTTCATTTTGTTGTTTGGAAAAGGTTAGAAAACCACCAGGGGCACCAACAGAGGTCTGGTGGATTTTTAGTCTCCACTCTAGAACACCGTCTGGTTTAAACTCAAGATATGATGTAGATCTGTTTCTCAAATAGTCCCTGTAAGGACTGGTTTGAACTCAATATATGATGCAGACTTGTTTCTCATCTAAATGAAAAACGTAGGTGATACTGCGCCACGGAATCCACAAACACAGTATGAGAATAAAAGAGATAGGATAATATTAATAATATGAATAGGCAGAAAAAATGCCCTGATCTTCCAAAGGAAAGAATTGCTGCCTCTACAAATTACTACCACTTAAGTGGAGCACAAGGTGAATTGGGAAAGAGTAGACGTGGCGCTATTTCTACTTTTATCTAATTGTGAAATTGGAGTATTACACCCTCTGCCTGTTGGTCACAAAGTGTATTTAGAAGAAATATATATAGGCGCAAAACTTCAAAACAGATATGCCCAACTACCTTGTTGCAACCTCTGGTGCAATGAATCACTAATGTGTTACACCCCCTGGGGTGCAAAATATAAAAAATATATAAAAAGGTGTCACGCCCTCTGCCTGTTGATTACAGAGTGTATTGCAACAATGGGTGCTAAACATCAGACAGGTGTAGTTAACTGCCGTGCTACAACCTCTGGTGTATTGTAACCACCTGGTGTGTTACACCCTCTGGGGTATGCAAACCAAAACCTGATCTGTACCGTGAACTAAAGTTATGGAGAAATAAAAGTTCTCTATTCCCTGTGTGTGCAAAGTGATCAATGTGATTGACCCTCTGTATCAAAAACCAGAGGCAAGTGTGCAAATGTATATTCACAAAGATCAAGAAAAATAAAATGAAAAAGGGAAATACATAAATGAGAAAGGTGTAAATAAGCGTGCATGTGTTTCACCACAGTACAAACCCAAAAACAAAGCAAATACAAAAACCAAAATGATAAAGTTGCTTCAAACACTAGATCAATAACAATTAATCCATACAATAAATAAAGTACTTGTGCATAGTGTCAGTGCTTCAAACACTAAACCAATGGCAATTAGTCAGTTCAATGAATAAAGTGACAGTGCTTCATCAGAAATTAGTGCTGGTTATCTTTTCAAGTGACAGTAGTGCCAGGTGATATTAGTCGTGTTGATAATGTGATTGCACTCACCAGATGACATTACCCCCCCCAGGGGTGTTATGCCTTCACAGTATAAGCCACTGTGCAGCTCTCTGGAATCTTGCTGGGCAATCTGAGAAATGTATTTTGTTGGCTTTCACCCGGGGTATCATATGAGGGAAAGAGGAATGCCCATAGCGTGATATTGCTTTAGAAATGCTTTATTTTCTAAAAAATTTAGACATATGCTCACATTTTAAACAGTTAAAAACATGCAATAGCGAAACCAGAGCCGGTGCTGTGTACACAACAATCGCCACTCAGACCGGAAGTGATGCAATGACGTTCTACGCGTTTCGTCATCCAAGACGTTCTCTGCAGCTTGTTTCTCATCTATTTTATTTGGAGGAACCTTTTTGTCTTGTTTTATACACTTTTAGTAATTTTCTATTGTGTAGATAAAGTAGTTTCCATGTTTGTATTGCCAAGTGCTACACCTCATCTTCTGTTTTGGATGTCTCCTAATTGCTGCTTCAATGAAATAATTAATTGGAAGGTGTGATTTGGCAAACAGTATATATGTTATGTTTCTTAACTTGAAAATTGAGCTGTGATCAAGGCTTGTAAGCCAGAACGCGTGAGCCCTTGTCTGTTTTTGCTCACTTGCCAAAAATGTAGTCAGTTCACAATTTCCTGTTGTGGGCTGACAACATTTTTGGCAGATCAACAGGTTTTTTGTGCAAAAAACGTTCATGGTTAGGGTTGACACACACTTCAAGGACAGTAAGTTAAAAAAAAAAATAATACAACTGGATATGAATATTGACACAGAAATTAAATGGTTTGAGCCAATTTACTTTATTCTGTACACTGTTTTTTACATTTTGTACACTTTAACAAATAAGCATTTTGATAGAAGGTTTTTCTAAAATCAGAGCACAGCAGAGAAAGTTTGCCTACTGACTGCCTCTTTCTGATTGAAGCCTCCTATGCAGTCCTCTGTACACAGCAGGAAGGGGGAGCTCTATGTGTAAATTTCTGCTTTGGCTATTGAGCCCTGTAAAAAAAAGAAACTTTTTTTAATAAAGCAGGTAAAACTAGTATGGCAAATGCTCTGCCAGCCTTGGTGTTTTCATTACAGAGTACCTGAGGCTGTGTGTGGCAGAGCGCTGGCTAGTGAAAGTGGTAAGTAGAAACTCTGATGGAAAATTGCCTTGCACCACTGTTATTCACAGAGCTTCTGCACTGTCCTTACAGGGCGCTCAATGCTTCACAGGCAGCAGACAGGGAGAGGTTAAGGAAGCAGTTTTCTGTTATTAGATTAAAAAAAGATTCTGACACTCCCTGAAATGTCAAAGAATAAAGAACTCTGCGGAGGCGTGGTTTGGTGCCGGACTCTAATGGCTGCATAATCCCTGTGCTCCAATCTCCAGAGGTGCCTCTCTCAGTCTAGCAGAGCCATCTCCCCCTGCAGACATGGGGAAACCTAAGGGGAACTCATCCCCAACTCGGTCCAGGTCACCCAGGGGACCCAAATCACAGATTTGATGCAGTATACCGGAGATCTTTCGGACGCAGCCATGTGAGGCCCCAGCTTCATCTCGGGCCTACACGAACGCGGTACGTTCCTCCAGCCTGAGCCCCTTAGACACCAGGCTCACTCCTCTATGCCAGGCATGGCTGCCGATCAGCCCCTAAGTATCCAGAGACCTGCGATCAGTGGCAGAAGATATAAAAGCCACATTGGCAACGGCCATCACAGACCTCAGGAGAGACATCCAGACCATGAAAATGCGTATGGATGATATAGAAGAGACGACATTGCATAATAAAACTGCCATTCATCAACTCCATGCATCCTCCCAGTCACACAATGTCCAGCTCAGAGACCTTCACAGATACATGGAAGACCTGGACAATCGTGGTCGGCGTCACAACATATGGGTAAGAGGCCTTCCTGAAATAATTGACCATAACCAACTGGCCCAGGCTACTATAGCCATATTCAATGATCTTTTAGGCAGACCTCCTGAATCCCCCATTGACTATGAGCGTCTGCACAGAACTCTTAGACTTAGGGGAAGAGACACTGACCCTCCCAGAAACGTAGTATGCTGCCTGGTTAACTTTAAACTGAAGGAAGAAATCCTGCGGAGGGCCAGGGATCATTGCCCATCAATCTCCAAAATAGAAGGGACCTGCATCCCCTCCTTGACCTACTACGAAATCCAGTACCAGACTGGAAATTTCCCTTCTGCCTATCTGCCTCAGCACAAGGCAGCACGGCCAAATTGCGAGTGCCAGAGGACTTACCAGACATACCCAGCATTGAAATACCTGACTGGTAAAAAACCCTCTGCCCTCCACACCTCAGGAGATCTACCTCCACGGATGCTATCCCTGTCCGCGATGAATTCCACATTTGGCGACACAGGTCCAACTCACCTAGATCCGCCGCATCCTCAGGAACTAGGAACACTACGAATAATAGTCCCACGGCTTCTCCAGCTCACAGAAGACCTCGTCATGGGGGTCTAGAATGACCGATTGTCTTCTTTTTTAACCTGAAATCCTCAAACCCAATATATCTTTGATAGCATATTAAACTACCCCGTTTTCACGATTTTCATTAAGAGTTACTTTCACAAAGAATACCGCCGTTAGAGATGAACTGATCCACATTTCAAAAGTCAAGTTCACTGTCTCCCCAGTATTTTCGATTGGGGGAAAAAAATCTATCTATCCCTAGTGGGCCACACTCCCACACCCTCCGTCAAGCTGAGATGGACAGGAAAAGTCAGTTGCCACTTGTCTTGGCCCCAATGTTCACCCACATCTAGACACCAGGCCACTCTCCACTCCATTATCAAACTTCTACCCAAGAAGCAAGAACTCACCATGATGCTTGAACACCTTCACTGATGGAAATGAATGGTAACCTTTGCAATGTTTAATAGCCATTGACAACTTGAACATTGACACACAAATTTAGCACGCACATGCTGTGAGATGTCTAATCTCTAGGATTACAGGCTACTCCCTTACCATATCCTCTCCACTTCCTTATCCCTTCCCCCCCACCCAACTCCTTCTCAATCCCCCACAGCTCATAACACTCCTTCCACTGGATTACATAGTTGGAGTACTTATGATAATGACTTCTTGTATTAATCCATAGGCCTCTTTTTAATCACTGTTCCTTGTGATATATACTGCTTAGAGAATCCCTCCCCAGAGAGGACACTTCACACGGACTCTAAAATAGGCTCTCACTGTCACATTATCCCTCACAAACCAGGTCAAGGCAATTTATGCCTCTCATTGAGAGAATACTTCTATAAGCACTTAATTCCCCCCCTTTCTTAAAAGTCAGCTTACAGCTGAGAATAGGCCTCACAACCAATGCAACTGTTAAGCCACCCCACATTGGATACCTCTTAGATGCGCCCTACCCCTGTAGATGCATCCTCCGTGTGAATTCACCCCATCCTTCATACCCAAGGGCATACCAAATCACTCTACAGCCTCCAGACGAGGGAAAGTAGATTGGTAAGCCGAGAATGCTAGTAAAAAGGGGGGATATTGTTTATTGTTGTTGGTTCAATTATATACCCATTCAGGTACGAAATCAGATCATCTTAAAAAATGGAACAAACCACAATTTTCCTGGTTTGGCCGCACAGAAATCTTAAAAATGAATATCCTACCCCGTATTTTGTACATCCTACATACTAGTCCCATTAAACGCCCCCCATCCTTTTTCCTATCCTATAGAAGGATATGTACAGGATTTTTATGGAAACAAAAACACCTGAGAATAACGTATGACGTTTTGACATGACCCAAAATGAAAGGGGGTATTGGTGTTCCAGACCTCAAGAAGTACTACTGAACAAAACAAAACTTTCCAGAATTGTTGATTGGGCACTACATAGTCACTGCAAAGATTGTGTTCGACTAGAAAACTCCCTATCCCTTCTACCATTACGATCGGCACCCTGGTTGTCGTTTAACCATATCCCCTCCACACCCAAGGAAAAACCCTCTCATTGACCCAACACTTTGTTGCTTCAGGGAAACATGTACAAAATTACACATCTCTTCTGTTCCAGGACCCTTTACTCCTATAAGACTTAACCCTGCCTTCCTCCCTGGTATGTCCGCACAATTCCTAACAAATCAAAGGCAACACCCAGAAATTTTAGCACATCAATTTTTTTGTGACGGCTCTTTCCTAGAACGTCTCATCTTAGTGTCTAATCTCACCAACAAACCTCTCCCGCTCTAGACCTACTTCCAAATCTGCCACTTTCTACAAGAGATCAACCGTGATTGCTCAATTTCATGAACATTCACTCCATTTGAAGACTTATGCTCCCAATCTAGCCCCCAACAACATTTGATCTCCAATATTTATACTATGCTATTTGCAGATATCTCTCCTAAGGCCAGAAAGGCTTGCACAACATGGAAAAAATAAATACATTCATAATTATCAAAAAAAAAACAATGGGAACTTTATGATTGCCCATAAAGGCTCCCTAAATGTCTCCATTCAAGATAACAATTACAAGACCCTGACCCGTTGGTACAAAACCCCAGCGATTCTAAACAAGTATAATCTTTCCTTTCCCAACAAATGCTGGAGGTGCGCCAGAGAACCGGGCACCTTGTTACACATTCTATGGTCATGCCGGTTAATCCAACCGTTTTTGTTACAAGTCCAAGAATTAACAGAGTAGATTTCCACATACTCTTTAGAACATACCCCAGCCCAATTATTTTTTCCTCACTCTGATATATGATATACCGGCACATCATTATCGTAAAACACTAATTCTATATTGGGGCTCTCCTTGGGGCTCTCCTCATATACCGACCATCCCAGAATTGTTTAAACAAATTAACAAAATTGCTGAAATGAAAGAACTAATTTTCATTGCCCGTGATTACCCAGCTAAGACATGGGCCTGTTGGAACAACTTCCGAACAACCAATAGATATCTGACATTAATGGGATAACCCCTTACCATGATCTGCCCACCCAAGATAAACACTTACTGATCTCGACACATATCTCTCCCAACCCCCCCTCTTTTCTTCTTTACCAGAATACACCTACTCTCCATCACCTTACTAAGATATCATAACATAACTACTTAACTATTAGCGGAGACTGAGGAGAAAACTACTAACCCACCTATCCCATTGACCCCCCTCCCCCCATCCCCACTCCCTCCTCCCCTCCTGCCTTCCCCCCTATCCTTTCACCTCTCTGACTATCTTACTTCATCCACTAAGCCCCCGTTTTACTGCCTGTTGCTAATCAGGTGTTCAAGACAGAGCACCAAGTTGGCAACATCATATTCCTTTGGATCAAATTATCATACAAATGCTCACATCATTATTCACACATATGGAATCTACCTTGACTACTTTTAACACAAAACAGATAGACGTGCTAAGGTATTTAGTAATCTTCACTCTAAGTTTAACTACAGTTGGTCTTTGTACCCTGCATAAAACGTAATCCCCCTCTGGATTTTAAGCTGGATATGCAAGATTTCATTGTTATTTACATGCCTTTGACACACTTGTTTTACCAATAACAACCAATGTTCTTTGATTCCTCAAGAAATGTATGATAATACTGTAAGCTTGATACTGGTATCCAATAAAAAACTTTTTGGAAAAAATAAAATAAAAATAACTCTGCACCATTCCTTGCTGAAAATAGAGGAGCCATACTGACAATACAAAGGCATCATAAGAAAGTGTTAAAGCCTAACTCCATCTTTTTTTTTTTCACTTTAAATAGTTAATTTGCCAAGATTTGCCAAGATGGCCCAAACAAACAGCTGTGGCCGCTGTCAGCACTAGGGATGAGCTTCGTGTTCGAGTCGAACCCATGTTCGACTCGAACATCGGCTGTTCAATCGTTCGCCGAATTGCGAACGATATGGGCCGTTCTCGCCAAATTCGTGTGGCGCGTCAAGGCCCATAATTCACTGCGGCATCGCAGTGTATTGCTGGCTGATGATTGGCCTAGCATGCACTATGACCCGCATGCTTGGCCAATCACAGCGCCATCAGTAGAGAGAGCTGTAATTGGCCAAAGCCAGGGTGGCTTTGGCCAATTATGGCTCAGGGGGTTTAGAACACGCCCCACACTATATAAGGCCGCCTACACGGCGACCCTGTGTAGTGTGTTCCGGCGTGCTTAGAGAGAGAGAGAGAGAGACAGTGTCATTTCATTTGAGTTAGCTAGATTAGGCAGGGCAGTCAGTGAGTTAGCTGCACTTACAGTGTATTGTGTATATATATGCATCCCAGGTGTTGTATATATATATATATATATATATATATATATATATATATATATATATATATATATATATATATATATATATATATATATATATATATATATATATATATATACACTGTATTCAGTTTAGCTAGATCCGTTCCTGTTATCTTCCTACTGATAGGCAGGCTTGTCTTGTTACAGTATTTACAGCTACCTGAAGAAAATTGCTGGTGTTCTTTTGATCCTATTAGTACCACATTCAGGCAGCTAGACTATTTACAGTTAGTGTAGTGCGTCCTCCTCACAGTGTTCAGTTAAAGCTACAAGTTAGTTTAATGTGACCTCTGCACAGTGTTCAGCTAAAGCTACAAGTTAGGGTAGTGCGTCCTCCTCACAGTGTTCAGCTAAAGCTGCAAGTTAGGGTAGTGCGTCCTCCTCACAGTGTTCAGCTAAAGCTACAAGTTAGGGTAGTGCGTCCTCCTCACAGTGTTCAACTAAAGCTACAAGTGAGTGTAGTGCGTCCTCCTCACAGTGTTCAGCTAAAGCTACAAGTTAGTTTAGTGTGACCTCTGCACAGTGTTCATCTAAAGCTACAAGTTAGGGTAGTGTGTCCGCCTCACAGTGTTCAGCTAAAGCTACAAATTAGTGTAGTGTGACCTCTGCACAGTGTTCAGCTAAAGCTACAAGTTAGTGTAGTGCGTCCTCTGAACAGTGTTCAGCTAAAACTACAAGTTAGTGTAGTGCGACCTCTGCACAGTGGTCAGCTAAAGCTACAAGTTAGTGTAGTGCGTCCTCTGACCAGTGTTCAGCTAAAACTACAAGTTAGTGTAGTGCGACCTCTACACAGTGTTCAGCTAAAGCTACAAGTTAGTGTAGTGTGACCTCTGCACAGTGTTCAGCTAAAGCTACAAGTTAGTGTAGTGTGTCCTCTGAACAGTGTTCAGCTAAAACTACAAGTTAGTGTAGTGCGACCTCTGCACAGTGTTCAGCTAAAGCTACAAGTTAGTGTAGTGCGTCCTTCTCACAGTGTTCAGCTAAAAATACAAGTTAGTATAGTGCAACCTCTGCACAGTGTTCAGCTAAAGCTACAAGTTAGTGTAGTGTGTCCTCCTCACAGTGTTCAGCTAAAGCTACAAGTTAGTTTAGTGTGACCTTTGCACAGTGTTCAGCTAAAGCTACAAGTTAAGGTAGTGCGTCCTCCTCACAGTGTTCAGCTAAAGCTACAAGTTAGTGTAGTGCGTCCTCCTCACAGTGTTCGGCTAAAACTACAAGTTAGTGTAGTGCAACCCCTGCACAGTGTTCAGCTAAAGCTACAAGTTAGTGTAGTGTGTCCTCTGAACAGTGTTCAGCTAAAGCTACAAGTTAGTGTAGTGCGTCCTCCTCACAGTGTTCAGCTAAAACTACCAGTTAGTTTTTTGCGAGCTCTGCACAGTGTTCAGCTAAAGCTACCTGTAGAAGGTTGGTGGTGTTTTCCTGATCCTATCACTACCCCAGGCAGCTAAGTAAGCTACAAGTTAGTTTTTTGCGAGCTCTGCACAGTGTTCACCTAAAGCTACCTGTAGAAGGTTGGTGGTGTTTTCCGGATCCTATCACTACCGCAGGCAGCTAAATAAGCTACAAGTTAGTTTTTTGCGAGCTCTGCACAGTGTTCAGCTAAAACTACAAGTTAATGTAGTGCGAGCTCTGCACAGTGTTCAGCTAAAGGTACCTGTAGAAGGTTGGTGGTGTTTTCCTGATCCTATCACTACCACAGGCAGCTAAATAAGCTACAAGTTATTTTTTTGCGAGCTCTGCAGGGTAGTGCTTCCTCCTCACAGTGTTCAGCTAAAACTACAAGTTAGTGTAGTGCGACCTCTGAACAGTGTTAAGCTAAAGCTACAAGTTAGGGTAGTGCATCCTCCTCCTTTGGCGAGCTCTGCACAGTGTTCACCTAAAGCTACCTGTAGAAGGTTGGTGGTGTTTTCCTGATCCTATCACTACCGCAGGCAGCTAAATAAGCTACAAGTTAGTTTTTTGCGAGCTCTGCACAGTGTTCACCTAAAGCTACCTGTAGAAGGTTGGTGGTGTTTTCCTGGTCCTATCACTACCGCAGGCAGCTAAATAAGCTACAAGTTAGTTTTTTGCGAGCTCTGCACAGTGTTCACCTAAAGCTACCTGTAGAAGGTTGGTGGTGTTTTCCTGATCCTATCACTACCGCAGGCAGCTAAATAAGCTACAAGTTATTTTTTTGCGAGCTCTGCACAGGCAGGCAGTTGATTTTGCTAGCTGCAGTATCAGTATATATATATATATATATATATATATATATATATATATATATATATATATATATATATATCCCAGCTTAGTGCAGTTACAGGCCATTAGTATGTGTGGAAGGCCAACAAAGAGGGGCAGACAGTCACAAGCCAATAAAAGAGGGCAAGCAGGCTCTGTGTCTAGAGGCAACAGTGCTGGTCGTGGAGACGGTGCATCCTCATCAGCACGTGGCCGTGGGACACGCTTGGCCTTTTTTTGGGCAGCTGGCCGTGTTGAGCCGCAACATGTGGAAGACTTGGTCGAGTGGATGACCAAGCCGTCCTCATCCTCCTCATTCTCTCTCACCCATGCTCAGGGTACTTTGTCTGGCAAAGCAGCTGCCAACGCGGCCTCTTCCCTCGGCTCAATGGCATCAGTGACTCCTTCCCTAGCCCCACCATGTCCTCCTGAAGAGTCCCTCAAACTGTTTGACCACAGTGTTGGGTACATGCTCCAGGAGGATGCCCAGCGTTTAGAAGGCTCTGATGATGATACTGAGCTAGATGAAGGCTGTAACGTGAGCACGGACAGAGGGGGTGCCCAAGAAGGACAGCAATCTGGCAGTCATGCTTCCCCTGCTGCAGCATACTGCCAGGTTTGCTCCAGTGATGAGGAGGGAGGGGATGATGAGGTCACTGAATCAACGTGGGTGTCTGATAGGAGAGAGGAGGAGGAGGAGGCACATCACCAACGAGGCAGGATGCCCTCCAGGGGCCAGCCTAAGGGCAGCATACTGACTGCATCACACCCCAAAGCTCTGCATGTGCAGGGTGCTGCTGTCTCTGCGCGTTATTCCAAAAGTTTTTTGGTGTGGGCCTTTTTTGAGTGCATCAGATCGCACCGCTGCTATTTGCAACATATGTCTCAAGCGTATCTTGTGTGGCCAAAACATCTCCCGCTTGGGCACCACATGCTTGACCAGACATATGTTGACCTGCCATGCAGTTCGTTGGCAAGCGTATCTAAAAGACCCACACCAAAGAACAAAGAGGACCTCTCCTTGCTCCTCATCAGCTGAGATCTCCAACCCCACTATACCTTCAGTCCTCTCTGAGACCTGCACTGACAGGAATGAAGGTGTAGAATTAGGTGTGTCACAGCCAAGTACTTGTGGGCAATCTGTTTTCAGTACACCGACGTCAGATTGTACCAGGCAAATTTCCCTGCCCCAGCTGCTGCACCGCCGAAAGAAGTTCGCTCCCAGCCATCCACATGCCCAGCGGTTGAATGCTAGCTTGGCAAAATTGCTAGCACTTCAACTGCTGCCTTTTCAGTTGGTAGACTCTGCCCCCTTCCGTGAGTTTGTGGAAAGTGCGGTTCCTCAGTGGCAGGTACCCAAATGTCACTTTTTCTCACGGAAGGCGATTCCGGCTCTCTACCAGCATGTGGAAGGCAATGTCTTGGCCTCGCTGGACAGGGTGGTCAGCGGTAAGGTACATATTACCGCTGACTCATGTTCCAGCAGGCATGGACAGGGATGTTACCTAAGTTTCACGGCGCATTGGGTGACTCTGCTGGCAGTTGGAAAGGATGCAGGACAAGGTGCAGTAGTGTTGGAGGTTGTTCCGCCACCACGCCTCAAAAATGCCCCTACTAATGATTGTGACACACCTCTCTCCTCCACCCCCTCCTCTTCTTCTTTCTCCATGGCCTCTTCCTGTGCTTTGTCCTCGGAACCAGTGGTGCTCTGTAGGCGTTTAAGGGGCTACGCAAGTATGCAGGCCAAAAGATGCCATGTGGTGCTTGAGCTGGTGTGCTTGGGGGACAGGAGCCACACTGGGGCAGAGGTTCTGTCAGCTCTGCAGGGGCAGGTTCAGAGGTGGTTGACGCCATGCTAACTTAGGGCAGGAATGGTGGTTTGCAACAATGGCACCAACCTCCTCTCTGCTCTCCGACAGGGACAAATGACCCATGTGCCCTGTTTGGCTCACGTCCTTAACTTGGTGGTGCAGCGGTTCTTGGGCAGGAACCCGGGCTTACAGGATGTCCTGAGGCAGGCCAGGAAAGTCTGTGTGCATTTCCGCCGGTCATATAATGCCAGTGCTCGGCTGGCAGACCTTCAAAAGGAGTTTAACCTGTCCAAGAACCGCCTAATCTGTGACATGCCCACCAGGTGGAACTCAACGTTGGCCATGCTGCAGCGGCTGCACATGCAGCAGAGGGCCATCAATGAGTACCTGTGCGACTATGGCACCAGGACAGGGTCAGGGGAGCTTGTTTTTTTTCCCCACGCCAGTGGGCCATGATCAGGGATGCATGCACTGTCCTGTCACCATTTGAGGAGGCCATGAGGATGGTGAGCAGTGACAGTGCATGCATCAGTGACACTGTCCCCCTTGTCCACCTGTTATAGCACACGCTGCATGGAATAATGGACAGGGCACTTGAGGCAGAACAGAGGCAGGAAGAGGAGGACTTCCTTAGCTCTCAAGGCCCCCTTTATCCAGACAGTGTTCCTGCGTGCCCGCCGATCACACAGGAAGAGGATGAGGAGGAGGAGGAAGATTGTGTCAGTATGGAGGTGGAGCCTGGCACTCAGCATCAGCAGCAGTCTTTAAGTGATCAGTCCCAAGAAACACATGGACTTGTACGTGGCTGGTAGGAGGTGGCTGCGGACCATGTCATCCTTAGTGACCCAGAGGACTCCGGACCGAATGCCTCAGCAAACCTACACTGCATGGCCTCCCTGATCCTGCAAAGCCTGCGTAAGGATCCTCGTATTTGTGGTATCAAGGAGAAGGACCAATACTGGCTGGCAACCCTCCTTGATCCACCTTACAAGGGTAAGGTTGCGGACCTTATCTTGCCATCGCAGAGGGAGCAGAGGATGAAATATCTTCGGGAGGCCTTGCAGAAAGGTCTATGCAATGCATTCCCAGAGACTGGGAGGTTACAAACTCCTGTTTCTGGACAACGTGTTGCTGAGAAGGTGGCCGTCTGACTGATGCGTTCAGACAATTTTTTAGTCCGCAGCCCCAAGGTATGATCGGTTCCAGCAACCATCGCCAGCGTCTGTTTTACATGGTGCGGGAATACCTGGGGGCAAGATCTGACTTGGACACCTTTCCCACCGAAAATCCTCTGGGTTACTGGGTCTTGAGGATGGATCACTGGCCAGAGCTTGCACAGTATGCAATTGAGCTACTGGCCTGTCCTACATCCAGCGTTCTTTCGGAGCGCACATTCATTGCTGCTGGAGGCTATGTAACCGATCACAGGGTGCGTCTGTCCACCGACTCGGTCGATCGACTGAACTTCATAAAAATGAATCAGTCTTGGATCACCACCAGCTACCAAGCACTTGATGCTGATGTAACCAAACAATTTTTTTTTAAATCTCAGATCCCTTCAAAGACTGCCTATGCTGATGCTGAGTGACTATCCTGAGTAATTATCCTCTTCCTCCTCAATGATCACGCTGATAGCTTGTAAGAACATTTTTGGTTCTGGGCGCCGCCACCAGTGCCTAAGGCCCAATTTTTCAGCCCCTGTTTTACAGGGGCGTGTAATTACAATTTTTGATGCAATACTTTGCAGCAGGGCTCGTTCCTGCATTCCAACTAGAGTATCTGTGAGGGATTGCAGTGTTGTGGCACCAGCACCAGTGCCTAAGGCCCAATTTTTTTGCCCCTGTTTAACAGGGGCATGTAATTACAATTCTTGATCTAATATTTCACAGCAGGGCCCATTTCTGCACCCACCAAGAGCGAGTGAGGACTTACAGTGTTGTGGCACCAGCACCACCACCAAAGGCCCAATTTTTCTGCCCCTGTTCAACAGGGGCATGTAATTACAATTCTTGATCTAATATTTCACAGCAGGGCCCTGTGAGGGCTTACAGTGTTGTGGCCACAACAACACCTAAGGCCCAAATTTCTGCTGAGTATATAGGGCAGGCCCCTATTTTCAAACATCCAACTTACAAACGACTCCTACTTGCAAACAGAAGGAGACAACAGGAAGTGAGATGAAATCTACCCCTAGGAAGGGAAATTCTCTCCTGTATGAGTTAATATGGGAAAAACATTTCTCCTTTCCACTGATGCTTTATCACCAATCCTTCTTTCACAAAAAAACCCGAATTTTCAAAAAACATTTTTCATTGGGACAAAAAGTGAGGTGAAATCTTCTGAAGAGGAGCACAGACAGCAAAACAAATGTCACAGGGGTGATAACCCTTCCCTATGTTTTCCACAAAGCTTAAAATAGATTTTTTGGCTGGAGCTAAACATGTTAAAAATGTACCAGTTCAAAATTACAAACAGATTCTACTTAACAACAAACCTACAGTCCCTGTTTTGTTTGCACCGCCTGTATACTGCTGTTCAGAGTACAGAGCCTGTATACTGCTGTTTCCTTTTTTAATTTGGGTGCGGGCTTCCCCTTAATATCCATACAAGCCCCAAAGGGCCTGGTAATGGACTGGGGGGTACCCATGCCGTTTGTCTCACTGATTTTCATCCATATTGCCAGGACCCGACATTACATTAAACCCGCAAGCAGTTTTAAATTACTTTTTTTCCTTTAAAAATTACATTTTGTGCAGGGACTGTTCTAAGCACGGGAAACACGCGCCACTTTACAGGCATACTATAGACACCCCCCAGGTACGATATTTAAAGGAATATTTCACTTTTTTTTTTTTACTTTAATCATCATTAAAATCACTGCTCCCGAAAAAACTGAAGTTTTTAAAAGTTTTTTTGCATTGATACATGTCCCCTGGGGCAGGACCCGGGTCCCCAAACCCTTTTTAGGACAATACCAAGCAAATTAGCCTTTAAAATTAGCACTTTTGATTTCGAACGTTCGAGTCCTATTGACTGCAATGGGGTTCTAACGTTCGTGCGAATTTTCGGTCCGTTCGCAGGTTCTGGTGCGAACCGAACCGGGGGGTGTTCGGCTCATCCCTAGTCAGCACTGTATAAACTGTATGTAGCATCAGTTACAAACAGCACTGTATTCTAGTAGCTTTACAGGGACTTCCTGTCTGCTGCTCGAACAAAAACAAGGCAATTTGAATGCTTCTAAGCCATTCACCAGAAGCATTGTATTTTTATCAATGAATATAGGTCTTCCTCTGATTGGCTGAGAGTGGGATTGTGACATCATCTGCCCACCTCTCCAACTCAGCCAATCAAATGAAGAATTGTATTAATTGATAAAAAATACAAGGTTTTCGGTGAATGGATGAGAAGCACTCAGCCCAACTCGATTTTGTTCTGGCAGCAAACCGGAAGTCCCCATACTGCTGCTGGAACACAGTGCTGTATATAGGGCTTACAGCAGCTGCAGAAATCGGTAAAGGAATTAGCTTGTTTGGGCCAGCTTTGCCCAAACAAACTAGGTAAAGCGTCAGGTAAGATGGAGTTAGGCTTTATTGCACACAAAATTATTCTTAAAAATACAGTTGTACCTTTAAAGAAAAAAAATACTTACCTCTCCTGCTACCAATGCTACCAAGCACTGGTTTTAAAAATGGGAAATACTTCAAGGAGTGTATATTTTGTGAATCCTCTACTCTGCTTGGTTCCTCCTGCTGATCCCTATGCCACTACAGAGCATAGTAGTGAGAGGACCTACTGAGTGCAGCATGGGACCAGGAGATCAACACTGGTCTCTGCAGAGACTTCTAAGAAGAATGCCCATTCATCAGTTCCATGTTTGGTGACCCGGGCAACAAGAGAGGTAAGCATTTATTCTGTTCTCTATAGGTGCATTTGTATTTTCAAGATTCACTTTTGTAATAGAGTCATTTTCTAGCGGTATAAATGTACAATAGTATGTACAGAGTGCAGAATCTGGGGAGTGTAATGTATCGTAGTTTGTGGTTTGTTGTGCACCATGACATTGACAGTAATCAGTGCAGGCGAATTGGGTGGTTTGCATTTAGTGCAGTGGCACCAAGTGGGGTAGTGTGTAATGAGTGACTAAATTAAATGGCTAACTCCTGCTGACACTCTGCATTGATCCAGCAAGCAGTCCCTCTGACTTCCTTGGTTCTTGCCTTAATAAGCTACTGGATGTCAAGATTTGCATATTTATTCAGTTATTTGTATCCAAACTTGCATCAACTCATCTGTTTAATCTGCGAATGCCACCCAAACGCATTGTACAGTAGTGGCCGATGCATGAACACCACAAGGCACATACCAGTCTTGTGATATTCTGCATTGTAAAAAAAAAAAAGGCCCATGTGTGTTTTTTTTGGTCCCTTGAAAAGCATTGGCAGCCCATCAAAAATGAATGGACTTCCCTAACTGAACACATAATGCAACCTTGATGCTTTTTTGTATCCTCTTGCTTGCTAGGACCTGGCATCCATGACACATGCCCAGTTTTTTTTTTTTTTTTTTTTTACAAAGTGAACTTAGCCTTTAATGAACTAAGTAATAAAAATCTTGCGCAACTTTCAAATAGGCAGCATCTTTCTACATCCTAGAACCACTGCTCATGGCCATCTACAAAGGTAACAGGCTGGAATGGAGTTTCTATAAAAAGTGTATTATGTATAATTATGAATAAAAGATAAGACTTGAAAAATGCATAAAATAATGTAAAATAATAGTAATAATAATAATAATAATAAAAATATTTTTTTTACACATGCTAATTACATTGTACCTTCAACACTAATTTCTATTGCCACTTCCTCAATGAGTCCACTGGGTGCCAGGGTTTCAAGATGAAAGATCCAGTATGTCTTCTGGTAGCAAAGTTTTTTTGTTTTGTTTTTTAAAACATTTTATTGAGTTTTCACAGATTACATATCTCAGTACAGTGGTAGACTTTTACAAGAGGATGTAGTCCACATTCAACATATAGTTTCATAAAAGGAATAAACTAAACGGTATCAAGTAGATGTTAATATCGAACGGAATTTCAGAGGCCTATAATAATGCATTGGTAAATACATTCCATGCTATAAAAGCAAAAATGAGAAATAACAAGAACATTTCCTCTATTTTACATGGAATGTTATGGTTATGTATAGTGAGCATATCATGGGTGTGGTAAAATCTTTACTAACCGCATGAGGTTATAAGGTATTTTCTAAATAGTAGTGTGATATAAGGTATTCGTAATGTAAATGATCTTGACCGACGGCATTAGAGCTACCCACATCCCTGGGCACCCCTATAGGGTACTGACTGTGCCCAGTGCGGGTGTATTAATTTGCCTATTAGTAGGGCATGTCGGTGTTGTGTATCGTGTAAGGTGTGAGTCTTCACATGTCAAAACAGATGATGGATAAAAGTGTGTAGGCTATTCATTCGACAGGGACTTACGTGTGATAGAAAGGGGGGGGAGGGAAGAAGACGGAGGGATAGGACGATACGTATAATTATTGGTTTGTGGGGGGATGAACTATCTGGCCAGTATCATCTCCTGAAGTATTGTTTGGGAGATTGGTCTGTGTGCACGTTAGTTGTGATTTTTTGAAATGGGTCCAACATGTCCATGTATCTTTGTACTTGGATGGTGAATCGGAGGTTTGATGTACGAGATTTTCTATGTCAGCCAGTCTGTCCACTCTCTGGATCCACTCTGGGATCGAGGGAGGGAACGTGCTTCTCCAATGAACGGGGATGCATAGGTTTGCCGCATTAATGAGATGAAGAATTAGTGACTTGTTGTATACACGTTGGGGAATCGAGGTATGGTGGAGTAAGTATTGCGCCGGGGTATAATCTGGGGTGTATGATGTGATCTGAGTGATTAGGCTGTGAATGTCAGCCCAATAAGATTGAATGAGAGGGTATTCCCGTCAAATGTGAAGAAGGGAGCCCCTGGCTGTGTTACATCTCCAGCATTTGGGAGATATAGTAGATAGAAATTTGTTAATTTTGTCTGGAGTCCTGTACCATTTTGAGTAGATATTGAACCTGCATTCCTGTGTTGCTACGTTGCCGGAACCTTTGTGAATGTGATAGAGCACATTTCTCCAGTCGTCTGTGGTTAGGGTTATGTTCAGGTCAGTCTCCCATTGTTTTATCAGTATATCCGTTTTGATGTCTTGATGTAAAGAGAAAAATGTGTGAATGGTCGAGATGAGGTGTCTTTGGGGTTCATTGCTGGAGCATAAAAGTTCGAAGGGTGTGAGTTCCCTATGTATGTTGTCTTTGTGTTGGAGGCTCTGCAGAAAGTGACGGATCTGCAGGTAGTTGTAGAAGGGGATGTGATAGTCTGGAAATTTGTTTATCAGAGCTTGGCATGTCAATAGAGTTCCTTGATGGAATAGTTGTTGTGCTAGGAGTCTGGGTCTGTGTGGTTCCTTGGTTGGGTGGAGTAGGGTGACACCCGGTGAAAATTCCGGGTTATCTTCTATAGGGGTCATTGGTCCCGATATGGGTTGGATCTTAAGAATTTTGCACGATTTTGTAAAGTTTAATAGGGTGGAATTGATTAGGGGGTTTGAAGCGGCAGTTTTCGGTATTAGTTTTGAATTGATCCAGGGGAGGAGTTTCAGCGGTATCTCGGTAAAGGCATTTTCAATATGCACCCACTCTTTTTCTTTGCCGTGCACGTGCCAATCCACAATTCTAACCAGATGGCAGACCTGGTAATACATTTGTATGTCTGGAACCTGCAATCCTCCTTGTAATTTGGGAATCGTCAGTCTGTGCCAGTTCAATCTAGGCTGTTTGGATAGCCAAATTAATTTCCTACAAATTCTTTTGTACGTGGCAAAGAAAGAGTGTGGGAGCAGTATAGGGATGGTTTGAAGAAGGTAAAGCAACCTAGGTAGGACGTTCATTTTAAAGATAGCTATTCTTCCAAACCATGAAAATGGTCCAGCTTGCCACTTTTGGAGATCACTTTCGATGGTTTGTAGGATGGGTAAAAAGTTTAGCCTGAATAATTCTGACAGATTGGTGGGGATTTTAATGCCTAGGTACTTTATGGCTTGCGTTTCCCATCCAAAAGGAAAGTTATGTTTGCATTGTGTGACTGTCTCGTGTGATAGTGATATATTGAGTGCTTTGGATTTAGAGAAGTTTATTTGTAAGTTCGATAGGGATTTAAAGAGAGCAAAGTCTTTGAGCATGTTCGGGATGGTAGTGGTCAGTTCTGTAAGGAAAAGGAGGACATCGTCCGCGTATGTGGCTACTTTGTATTGTGTTTGGTTAATTTGAATGCCTTTGATGTCTGGGTTTTCTCTAATTCTGCGTAGCATGGGTTCCATTGTTAGTATGAAGATCAAGAGGGATAAGGGGCATCCCTGTCTAGTACCGTTGGACACGGAGAAGGCGCTCGACAGTCCACCGTTCACTCGAACTTTAGCTGTGGGAGAGGAATAGAGAATCAAAATCATGTTGATAAGTCTCGGTGGAAGGCCTATTGATTGTAGGGTAGCTTCCATAAAGTCCCATGCCACCCTGTCGAACGCCTTCTCCGCGTCCAAGGATAGGAAGAAGCCCTTAGTATTAATGGAAGTCAACCAATGATGTATATTTAGGGCTTTGGTGGTATTGTCTTTAGCTTCTCTGCCGGGGAAAAAACCGACTTGGTCTGTGGTAATTAAATTTGGGATCAAGGGTAGAAGGCGATTTTCTATGGCTTTGGCGTATAATTTAACGTCTACATTAAGTAGAGAAATGGGGCGGTAGTTAGAAACCAATTTGTCATCTTTCCCTGATTTGGGGATAAGGGTGATATGGGCCTCTAATATATCTTTGGAGGCCGTATTGGTAGGGGAGAGGTTGTTAAAGGCCTTAACGAGGTGAGGCATTAGTAGATCAGGGAAGGATTTGTAATACCCGACTCGTCAGCCCATCTGGGCCGGGGCTTTTGCCCGGTTTCATCTGTTTTAATGCTAGGGGGATCTCTTCCGTTGTTAAGGGGACGTCTAGAGATGCTGATTCTTCGGTCCGGATGGGTGAGGGTGCGTATTGGGATAGGAAGTTGTGTATTGCCTCGTTCCTGTATGCCAGAGTGGGAGATGACTGGGGAGTACGAATATTGTATAGGTTTGTGTAGTAGCGCACAAATTGTTCCGCTATTTCTTCAGATTTGACCATTGTTTTACCCGGAGGGTCTACAATGGAATGTATGGTGTGGGCCGTAGTGCTCTAGCCAACATCTTCCCTGATTTGTTGCCAAACTCGTAAAAGCATTTTTGTGTAAGCATATATTTCCGTTTGACGTTTTTGTGCAGTTCTTCTAATGCCGCGTACACACGGTCGGACTTTTCAGCTACAAAAGTCCGACAGCCTGTCCGACATACTTCCGGCGTACTTTCGGCGGACTTGCGGCAGACTTTCTAACGAACGGACTTGCCTACACACGACCACACAAAAGTTCGACAGCCTAGTACGCGGTGACGTACACCAAGTCCGGCGAGACTATAAAACGGAAGTTCAATAGCCCGTACGACACCCTTTGGGCTCCTTCTGCTAATCTCGTGTTTATCTCGTGTTAGTAGAAGTTTGGTGAGAGACGATTCGCGCTTGTGAGACTCGTATTTTTCAGTTCGTTTTAACTGTTGTTCAGTCTGTGCTTGTGAGGTTTGTATCTGCTTTTCAGTGCGTTTGGTCAGTTGGCATTGAGAAATCTTTGTTTTATTGTCCGCTCGTTCCTGATTTTCAGGTCGCTCTTCACAGGCCTTGCTGTTCTTCAGTGCGTTCTGTTTAGTGCGTTCTGACCAGCCGACCGTTTTGTAACCATGTTACCTGTACGTACTCGTCGTCGAGCTCGTGCATTGTATGTGTTTGGTGCTGTAGTTTATTCTTCAGACCAAGACCAGTCCATGAACAGGGCGAGGAGGAGTTCATGGACCAAGAATTGGTTGCTCCAGCGTGACCAGTTCTGTCACATGCCATTGCTCCGTGAGATCCGTGAGAATAATCCTGAGGATTTCAGGAACTTTCTCCGGAAGACGGACCCCGTTTTTGACCGTTTGTTGGCTTTGCTGACCCCCTATATCAGCAGGCAGGATACCTGCATGAGGCAAGCCATCACTCCGGAGCAGAGGCTAGTTGCCACGTTGCGGTACTTGGCGACAGGGAGAAGCCTGCAGGACCTCAAGTTCTCGACAGGCATCTCCCCCCAGGCTCTGGGGATCATTATCCCAGAGACCTGTTCTGCCATCATACAGGTCCTGCAGAAGGACTATATTAAGGTAAGATATTTTTCTTTGATTAGCATCACATGTTCTTTTATGTAATCTTTGATAATGTAATGTATTTCTTGCTTCAAACACTACTTACCATCATTGCAATATAGTGTGAATGTCCCCTTTTTATCCTCACACATGCTGCATTTTTTTCCTGTTCTTTTTTGTCATGCATGTATATTTTCCTTCAATAACCTCCCCAACATGCAATGATGGGAACATATCCACCTAGTCTACTCATTTTGAATGTATTTTGTTTGAGTGTATTTAGTGTGCTGCTAATTAGCAATTAGCTTGATTTCCCAACCCCCCACCCCCCACCTAAACTCACTCCAAATAGTGTGCTGCTAATTAGCAATTAGCTTGATTCCCCCCCCCCCCCCCACCCTCGTAAAAATTGGCTTGAATGTTCTGTGGTGTTGATTTGTATAAAGCAAATATATGTTGCACTTTGCAAAATGCATGTGCACTCTACAAGTGCATTTGTTCCAGTGCTTTAGTAAATGAGCAGAAGCTCTGCTGATTTCCATCATCAAATCATATGCAAGCCACAAAGTGTTTTCATTAATTGCCCTTGCATGTGATTGTGTACTCCTTGCAACATGACTGCCTTTTTACCTTCCCTCATTTACTGTAAGCTGGTTAGCAACTGCACTTGCAGAGTGCGACAACTGCAGTCTTGTAGCCTTTTTAGTCCCTAAATTCCTGCGTGTCCTAAAAGTAATCTTTTTTATGGATTTCACAACCCCCTAAAATGTAATCAATGTTCCATCAGAGGGGGTGAGCAATCTGATAAGTGTGCCTTTCCATATTAGATATTCCAGAAGATTTAAATTATTTAATGTTATACTGATGCTGGGGAATAATGTTTTTAATTGTATAATTTTCTTGCAATGTTAGCTTCCAAATTAATGATTTTGGTTTTCTTGTTTGATTCCCCAGTTTCCTTCAACGCCACAGGAATGGCAGACTGTGGCATCCCATTTTGCCAGCCGTTGGGACTTTCCCAATTGTGGAGGGGCTATAGATGGGAAACATGTCCACATCGTGCCACCACCCCATTCGGGGTCATACTATTTTAATTATAAGGGGTTCCACAGTATTGTTTTAATGGCGGTGGTGTCGGCACACTATGAATTTTTATATGTGGACGTGGGGAAGAATGGCCGGATGTCGGATGAAGGAGTATTTGCCCAGACGGAGTTCTGCCAACGTCTCCAGAGTGGTGGCCTGGGATTGCCACCTGATGCGGATAACGTGGAAGGACTCCCCTTTGTCTTCATTGCCGATGAAGCCTTCGCTCTGAGCAAGCACCTCATGAGGCCATTCCCCCAAAGAACCCTCACCCCGGAGAGGAGGGTTTTTAATTTCCGGCTGGCCAGAGCTAGAAGAGTGGTTGAGAATGCGTTTGGGATTCTGGCCAGCCGGTTCCGCCTGTTTCAAACATCGATTAATTTGGCGGAATACAAACTTAATTTTATCATTTTATCCTGCTGCATTCTGCACAACTTTTTACAAAAACATTCTCAAAATTATATCGGAACAGTTGGGCCTGAGGCCGTACTTCTAGATGACCACCTTACGGGCCTGGATACTGTCCGTACTGGCTTGGCCCCCCAAAGTGCCCGTCAAGTTAGACAGCAATATGTGAATTATTTTATGGGTAGGGGGGCCATTGCAATGGGCCAGGATATTTAATTTTTTTAAATAAAATTTTTTTTGATGAAATCTGGAATTATATTTATTGCTTGCCTTTCTTTTGGGCTTTCTCCTAAGGTTATGGTCGATCAGTTGTAGTGCCAACTGTATTTTAAATGTCTAAATAAGCTCCATTGCCACTGTAAACAACTTGTTGACAATTATAACCAAACTGATACTGAGCATTGAAATAACAAACCACACATTTATTGAATTCCTATAAGGAGATGTTTTTATTAATCGTTGTTATGCATTCAGTTATGCATTTAGTATAAAATGTTCCTAGCCAAAAATATAATGATATCTTAAGAATTTGGAAAAATATAATTATATTTTAAGATTTGTACATAATCCATAAAAAAAATTTTTGGGCTTTTTGATTTTCGCAAACAGGCTTTTTTTTTATTTTTTATTTTTTTAAAGCCTTTTTTTTTGGGGGGGTTTTTTAAAATCTATTTTTTTATTTTTTTTTGGTTTTTTTTTAAATCAATTTTTTATTTTTTTTTTTGTTTTTTTTTTAAATCAATTTTTTTTTTTTTTTTAAATCAATTATATTTTTAATTTTTTTTTTTAAAAAAAAATCAAGTTTTTTTGGGGGGATTTTTAAGGTATTTTCAGCCCTCCTTTTTTAAATTTTGTTAAACAGCCATATAAGTAATGCAAAAATAATAAAGAGAAGGCCCAGAATGGGGTCAGCAAAACAGGAAATGAAGGACATGATCGATGTTTTGGGGTTTCAAAAAGGGAATTTAGATTCGACCCAAAACATCAATCATGTCCTTCATTTCCTGCTGCATACGATCCAGCCGATTCCGCATTTCATCGATCTCCCCATTCCAGGCCATTATTTGACCAACTAGCCGTTGGGCACTGTCTGAGGTGAAATATTCAGTTCTTGTACCTAAAGTGGAATGAAAACAAATAATGTGTTTAGAAATATGCACACATACATAGTTTACCTTACCATAATAAAGCTGTTGTCTCAGACACTGACCTGGTGGGGTGCCCATGTCGCATAATTCCTCCACATCCTCGGGGGTGGCGCTGTTGCTTGACTCAAGCACAACCAGATCACCTAAAATAGAGTAGAAAAATTACATAAAAGAAAAGGCAGCCATGCATAGATTACCGTAAGCTGGTGTGTCAGACACTCACCTGGTGGGGTGCCCATGTCGCCCACCTCTCCTTCATCCACATCCTCAGTGGGGCTTGGGCTGATTTCCCAAGTATGTTGTTTGGCTTGGGGTGGACTGTGTTCTTGTTGGCTGAGTGATTTTTCCCCTATGTGAACCAAAAAATTAATCTACTTAGCACACAGATATTTTAGTACATAGTAATTTTCAAACCTTTGTAGTGAAGTGGTGTACAAATGTTCTGTTTGTGTAGAGTTCCTATTTTACCTCAATATTAAAAATTATAAAGACATATCGGATAGATAGATATCTAGATATCAATATCTCGAAATATAGTTAATAATCTTTTGATCTCTCTCTCTCTCTCTATATATCTGGAGCAAAATATAAATATCTAAATAAATGTAAATAAAAAAAAAAAAGATAACTTAAATTATTCCAAAAGAATGTTTTACATTTCTATATCTATCTATATCGATCTATCTATCTACCTATATCTATCTCTCTCTCTATATATATATATATATATATATATATATATATATATATACATACATATATATATATACATACACATATATACATACACATATATATATATAGATAGATATATAGATATTCCTACATACATATCTATAGATATATCTATAGATATGTAACGATGTTTATTAAAAGATCGTTTGAAACGAGGAGAAAACAAAATCGTATAGGAATGAAAAGCATATGGAGCAGTATACAAGGTAATAAACACAAGAGAAAAACACGACAAGTACTTACTTTTTTTAAGCACTTTACGGATCCGTCTGTACTGATCCGGCTCCCTGAGCTTGAGGTCAGACCATCTTTTTCTAATTTGATCCTTGGAGCGCTGGATCCCAAAAGAAGCCTGTAAAGTGTCCACCACCTTCGCCATTATTTTTGCCTTGCGCAAATTTGGCCGGGCGTACGGCCCATACTTCCCATCATAGTCCTTTTTTAGAAGAATGGCCACCATCTCCACCATCTCTTCAAAACTCATATTGGAGGCCTTAAATCTAGGCTTCACAGATCTTGTTGACGTTCCAGCCTCCGGGCTTTTTTCGCTACCTGAGGAGGTTAACATGTCATGTGTCTCCGCCATTATTCACCCCACTACGCGCCGTAATTAAAAATGAGCGGAGAACATGAGTTAAAATCGAACGTCAGGGGCGGGCGACGCAGGCGGAGTTTCACACATGCGTAGTGTATAAAGAGGGGCCTTGTGCACGTGTCGTACGTACGTTCTGTGCGTCGAATTAGGGGGCGGAGAACATGAGTTAAAATCGAACGTCAGGGGCGGGCGACGCAGGCGGAGTTTCACACATGCGTAGTGTATAAAGAGGGGCCTTGTGCACGTGTCGTACGTACGTTCTGTGCGTCGAATTAGGGGGCGGAGAACATGAGTTAAAATCGAACGTCAGGGGCGGGCGACGCAGGCGGAGTTTCACACATGCGTAGTGTATAAAGAGGGGCCTTGTGCACGTGTCGTACGCACGTTCTGTGCGTCGAATTAGGGGGCGGAGAACATGAGTTAAAATCGAACGTCAGGGGCGGGCGACGCAGGCGGAGTTTCACACATGCGTAGTGTATAAAGAGGGGCCTTGTGCACGTGTCGTACGTACGTTCTGTGCGTAGGTGATAGTGGACCGGGACGTTACTAAACGAAGGTAATTTTAAAATTTTATTTTTTTATGGTCATGACTTTGTAGCAAGCGGCCTATATGGCTTGATAGATTGATGAGGCCTACATAGGGAGAAGATGATGAGGGGTTAGCAGAAACCTAATAAGTGTTTTTTGTCTTGTGACTTTATCTTTTCCAGATATAATGAATCCCCTATTTAAGGATCCAGAGTTCCTTACAGCTTTCATATCTAAATATCGAGAGATGAGGAATTTGTGGGAGGTGAAACACCCTCAGTATTATGCTAAGCATGTGAGGAAGTCAACGCTGGAGAGACTTCTGTCCTTTGTCTAGGCGACCATCCCGGAAGCAACAATGGAGACATTGCTCAAGAAAATTGGGGTCTTGAGGAATATGTATAAGAGGGAGCATAAGAAGATCCAGGAATCAATGAGATCAGGAGCATCAGCAGATGATGTTTATGTACCCAGGCTGTGGTACTACAATCAACTACGTTTTCTTGATGACCAGACTGAAGCCAGGGCATCACTTTCAACCCTTCCCTCCACCCTTCCCTCCACCCCAGCAGAGGCTGATGAGGAGCAAGCTGGGTCTTCCATCCTGGATGAACCGGATATGACCATCTGGAGTCAGGTAAATTAGTTTAAACAATATTTACTGTACTAATATTAATGAGGTTAACTGGATGTTATAATTTTCTCCAAGATTTTTGCACTCAAAATTGTGTAGACATATCAATTGACAGGAGTGGCTAAATATGTTTGGCACCTGCTAGAAAAAATTAGGGTGTCTGATTAGACTCTTTTATTAAAGAGATGTATTCACATTGAATTTGCTAGTCATGAGAAGCAAATTGTGTGTCATTGATGAACCCCAAAAAAATAAATAAAACTATGTCCTTTTTTTATACACAGGATGAGTCCATCCAGGAGGAATGTGTGGAAAGTGGCAGGCAGGAGGAGACCGGGCCCATGGACAGCCTGGAGGAGGCCGGATTCCCCATCATCCTGGAGGAGGCTGGGCCCAGTGTCAGGCAGGAGGTGGCTGGTCCCAGTGAGGTGGCTGGGTCAAGTGAGGTGGCTGGTCCCAGTGAGGTGGCTGGGCCCAGTAGGAGCATGACCCAATCCCAAGTGCCTCCCCTCCACCTTCCCAAAAAAAGGGCCAGGAAGGGGGCCGTCACACAGGAGGCATCCCTGCGCCTCATGCAAGAGGCCACACGTTTTTTGAGGAGCCCCCCCGAAGCAGAAGAGGCCTATGGCTGCTACTTAGCCAGCAGGCTTCTTCAAATGGATTGGGAGCAGCGTCTCATTTGCGAGCGCCTATTTGGGGAAACTATCCAGAAGGGGCTGCAGGGCACGCTAACCCGAAACACACAACTACATGAGGCAGCCCCCCCTCCTCCTCCTCCTCCTCCTCCTCCTCCTCCTGCCACAACTGAAACACCACAGCCACAGCCTCCAAAGAAGGCTACAGGGAAGGCTGCAGGGAAGGCTGCAGGGCAGCGTGGAGGAAAGGCTGCAGGGAAGAGAAGAAAGTGATGACCTGGGTTCAGTCTGGTCTGACAGAAGACGCAGGCTGTTGTAGTACCACAGTCTGGGGACATCTATATCATCTGCTGGTGCTGTTGATCTCTGGGATTCTTGGACCAGATTGTGCTCCCTCTTATATGGACTCCTCAAGATCCCAATTTTCTTGTACACAGACTTTTTCCAGCGTTGACTTCCTCTTTATTTTATTTTGACCATGAATAAATGGATCTTTTTTTGAGTTTAGCAAAAGACTTTATGTGTTTTCTTTTAAATCATTGATTTTACACACAATGTTAAATTATCAAGGGACAACAATCTCATTGAGTTTGCAAAAACACACCAAAAATACATTACTAATGTTAATAATGTTCGAGTGGTAAGTCTGGGAAAGAACAAAAATATACATAACCAAAAACGGTGCTTTGGGTTAACTTTATCTTAAAAATAAAAAATAATCACTAGAAAAACAAAACTATAATAATGAGTTCTTTGTGGTAACTTTACAAACCTAAAAAATATTAAAAAAAAAAAAAAAAATTAAAAAAATAAAAATACAAATGGGTTCTTTGTGGTAACTTTACAAACACCAAAAAATGAAAAATAAAAATCTAGAGATAAACATATAAAAAAGTTCAACACCAATCATAAAATAAATATCTGGATAAAAATTACAAGAAAATATGACTCCACACAAAAAAATCAAAAAAAAAAAAAAGGTAAAAAGTATTATATTAGTATGGAAACATTGTTTTTAAAAAGCATACTATATCATTCATGAGATCAAAGAGAAAAAGAATCCAGAAATCAGTTTGGGAGAACTCTGAATATGAACAGCAAAACACCTTCGTTCTTTATAGCATTCGTAAAGAAGAAATAAAATGCGCTGCATTCAACGATCACAGATTTTGCAGCGTGATGAATGTGCTACCTACAATACGAACACTAGTTTTACTAGACCGAGTGCTTCCGTTTAGTTTTTGCTTATGAGCATGCGTCGTTTTTTTGTCCGTAGGACTAGCATACAGACGAGCGGACTTCGGGGTCCGTCGTAGTTACGACGTAAAGATTTGAAGCATGTCTCAAATCTAAAGTACGTCGGATTTGAGGCTAAAAAAGTACGTTGAAAGTCCGGAGAAGCCCACACACGATCGGATTACCAGCCAGCTTTAGTCCATCAGCGTCCGTTGGACTTTTGTAGACGAAAAGTACGACCGTGTGTACGCGGCATAAGAGTTTGTTTCTTAGTTGTATCAGTTCAGTCAGTGCTTCTAGAGCTAGAGATGCCTTGTGTTTCTGTTCTAAAATAGAAATGCGTGTAGTTAGTTCCTCCAGTTTTGCTTTCCTTAGTCTGTTTCTATGCGCGGCCTGTGATAAGAATGTGCCTCTTATAACACATTTATGTGCAGCCCAGACTATTTCTGGAGCAGAATCGCCCTCTACGTTTTCTGAGAAATAATGATGTAGGTGTTCGGAGATATTGTGTGAGATTTTGGTGTCTGTGAGTAGGGAGTTGTCTAAGCGCCAAATGTAAGAGCGGGCATTTTTGTTAGGAATGTGAAGGGTCATGGAAACGGGGTTATGGTCCGCAAGTATCATTGGTTCAATTGTGGACTTGTGAAGTACTGAAAGATCATTTTGGGAGATGAAGAAATAATCTATTCTGGAATATTTGGAGTGTGGTGGGGAGAAGAAGGTAAAGTCTTTACCATTGGGATGGAGTGTGCGCCAGGCGTCGTGTAGTAATAATTCCTTGAGTTGTGCTTTTATTGCACGTAAAGCCCTGTAGGTGGAGGATGAGGTGCCATTGGATGTATCGAGGGAAGGATCGAGAGGGACATTAAAGTCGCCGCCTACTATAAGGCTGCCCGTGCTAAAAGTCGTGAGGAGTTGCAGTGTATTGCGGAAGAACGGTACTTGTCGTGAATTTGGAGCGTATAGGTTGGCAATGGTAAAGGTCTTGTTGTGCAGAGAGCCTTTGAGGAAAAGGAATCTTCCCAAAGGGTCTCGTTGCACATCAGTGACGACGAATGGGCATTGTTTTGATATAAGCATGCATACTCCTTTCGATTTGGCTTCATTATTGGTTGCGTGGTATACAGTTGGAAAGTGTTTGTTCCGTAGTTTGGGGATTGCATCAGATCTAAAGTGTGTTTCTTGGATAAGTGCGATATGGGTGTTTGATTTTTGTAAAGAGGTGAGTAAAAGAGACCATTTTTCGGGTGTGTTTAGGCCCCGTATATTCATAGAGCGCAGTGTGAGTGTTGAGTAAGGAGGGGTCTGCGCAGCGGTTAGGTCAATGGGGTCCATGACCTCCGTCGGGGTTAGGGGGAGGGGTATGCACTTAGGGACTATGTGTTGGGGAGGTGTGCTTTTCAAAGTTTAGCAGAAGCTTAAATTGTTTGCGAATGGTGCACAGGGGAAAGACCGATGAGGCAGCAGAGGTATCAACAAAGTCTGCTGTCTCTTTATGAGAATATATTCGGTCAGGTACAGAGCACTGATGGTTCCCACTCCGTGGAGTCCGGGTTGGTAAACTTCACTGCACCTGTGTGGGGGTTGGCAAAGATCTGGCACAAGTGAGTTATCAGGGTATGTAGGTACGGAGACAGGTGTAGCCTGCCATCCTATGACCATTGGTATTTGAGTAAGGTGGTGTGTGGTATATGTTTGTAGCTCGGTGTAAAGGATACTGGTCTAGTAAGTTGGTAAAGTAAGATCGAGGCAGGGGTCTGTGAGAGAGGAGCGTCTATGTGAATGTAGTATTACTTAAAATATGAGTAGTAGAACAGTGTCAGCCAAGTCAGGAGGTATACATTTATAAGCAAGAGGCTTAAGTTCTGTCTTCCAGTCTGGTCTCCTATATAGTTAATCACACATTTCTGGGCCTTCCTCTATGTTCCCCTGGGGTTGTAGTTGGAGAGTTAGGGTGTGAGGCCGTATGAGAAAACCTTTTAGGGTGCATAGTGGGGTGGGGTTCTATCAGACCCGGTTTCACTGTAGTTGTTGTCATGTGCCCAGTATTGTTGTAGGCCTTATACAAAAACTACATCTACATTGTAGTAAATAACATGAGGTAATAACTTACCCAAAAATACAACTAAACTGAATTCTTGAAAAGAAGAATTTAATTAAAATTAAAAGTAAGACACTCAGAAAATGACGTGCAGGAGGAGCAAAAAGCAGTGTTACAATGTCCTGCAGAGCCGTCGTTGGAGCCTCAGAGGGAGGCGGTGGGTTGTATAGAAAAGTACCTGAGTGGTGCGAGAAGTCTAGTCCCCCATACCTCCCAAAGGTGTAGGTAGATTCGGACTTAGGGCGGAACCAGGCACTCTCGTAGTCGGTAGTCCAGGGAAGGTAGCCATTTCCAACCTGGAGAACTTGTCTGCACCAGTGATCACAGCGTGACCGTGTATGACTGTGCACCGGAAACGTCATCTGGGCTCCGTTCCCTGCGCAGAAGGGCGTGTGGTATGCAACGTCACAGTTCCACTAGCGAGCATTAGGATGTTGCCGAGCCATGGGGAATCCGGATGAGGCGCGTCGTTTCATGGTGTCAGGAATCAGGAGTCGAGATGTGTCCGCAGATCTGCGGGGGTCTTGTGATGAGCCGGGTGTGGACGCTGAGGCTGTCTGGTGAGTAGTTGACATTGTCCGGCATTGAAAGCGGGCTTTCATCAGACATCTGTGTCCGGCGCGTCAATGATGATGGGAGTGTGAGGTGCCGGAAGCTGTTGTGTTGCCTGGGAGATCAATCACAGTTTCCAGATGGCTATCGCCTTGCATTCTGGTAGTTGTAGTATGCATAGTCCACGGGGTGTACAATCCTGTCACGTTTCCCCGGGGAGGCAAGGAGCCTGGTACGGAAGTGATAGTAAAGTGTAAAAAGTAAGAACCGGAGAATCAAAACATAACTGAAATAAAAGAATGGTGAAAAAACTGTGTCTGGGTCAGTAATTGCAAAGGCCAACCAGGCAGAGAAACAAGTAATGGGGCCCAGATGATCACAACCAATTGTGGGGAGTATCAGCGTTCCCTCCTAGCTCTCCTGGAGTTGGGAGAGTGGGGGCTGTGATTGCGGCGGTTTGTACGGTGTGCTCCATGAGGCGGTGTGATAGAGGGGGATCTTCTTCCTCTTTTGGCCTGCGCTGGAGGCCTCCATGGGTTCATCAGGTGGGTGGTCTCTGCGAACTACGGAGCGCCGAAAATCTGCATACCAATTGGGTACCTCTACTCTCGGTATGTGCAGAGTGTCGCAAAATATGGGGAGATCTTCAGGCACTTTAAGGTATGCTGTGCGGCCGTGTGAGGTGGCGGCTAAGCAGAATGGAAATTTCCATTTGTAGGTGATGTTTTTAGCACGCAGAGTGTCCAGCAGGGGTTTCAGGTCACGGCGATATTGGAGGGTTATGCCTGACAGGTCTTGATATATTTGGACAATTTTCCCTTCATGTACTATCTGCGGTACGCCTCTGGCCTGTTTAAGTATCTCTTCTTTGATTCGAAAGTCTATGAGACAGCAGATGATATCCCGTGGTGGATCTGTGTCTTTCCCTTTTGGCGGCAGTGCTCTATGAATCTTCTCCAATTCAATAGGCGTCTGTAGTGGTCTGCGTAGAAGGCCGTTGAACAGGCTGATTGTAGAGTGAGTAATCTGTTTGCCTTCTATAGTTTCGGGCACTCCTCTGATCCTTAAGTTATGGCGTCTGCCACGGTTATCGAGGTCCTCGAGGTGTCTCTGCATTTCTCTCATTTGAAGCGTGTGGGTATCGACATGCCTTGTTGTTTTGCGTAGTTGCAAATCTTGACGGTCCGCCATTTGTTCCGCAGCCTGTACTCTGTCAGAGAGGGCGCGGATGTCAATGCGTAGCTCTGAGATTGCAGCCGAGAGAGTGTCTTTGATATCTGCGGCTATCATCCGTAAGTCTTGTATGTTTAGCTGAGGTAAGGGTCGGTCTTCCGCTGTGGTCCCGTTCGTCTGGCTAGGCGGTAAGGATTGGGACATAGGACCCAGTTGTGAAGAGATTGTGGCCTCTGAGGTACTGTGGCGGGGAGGCGCCATATTGCCCCTTCCAGTCTGGAACATTTCAGGGATATTATTATGGCCTGTGGTGCCCGATTGTTCTCTGGGTGAGCGTGATCGGGAGGTGTTCCGGGAGGCTGTCCCCATGTTTTATCCGAGTGAGGGGTGTCGGGACCACCGATAGGCAGATGGCAGGTCGTCGGATAGCAGGAGCTACTGGATTAAGCAGCCATCTTCATGCCAGGTCAGGCCACGCCCCACATGCCCAGTTTTAGGCCTATCATTGCAATATTTTTTATGTTTATCAAGTACTTGTTTGGTGATGTTTTTATTCAGTTATAATATGCCACTTCTGTCCCTCTTATACCAGAATAGGGTTTCTCAATCTTTTTCTTTTTTTACAATTTTTTTTTTTTATTAAAGTATATAAAATATACATTCTTGTGACAAGATACAATAAAAAAAATAAAGAACAATTCAGAAGCATACAGAAGAGTCATTAGAAAAATATGGATCAATAACTGTCAGAAATTCAAGTACATAAAGAATTGGGGGGGGGGGGGGGTATAACTGAGGGTATTGTTCGTGCAGATCATGGCATGGTACTACATTATTTTAAGATAGCAGAATATGTCTATGAGTTCTCCAAGCATCCCATTTACGATCAAACAGGTGCATTTTGTCCTGTAGGGTATACAAAATCCTCTCCATCAGCATAACGGCATCAACCCTATCTAGTATGGAGGATAGGGGTACTGCTGGGAACTTCCAAAGTAGAGCAATAGCCCACAAAGTGGATATGCAAATAGTGTGTATCAATCTTTCTGCCTTGCGGAAGACACCTGGTGCTCCAATTATTTATTTATTTCAGGTACTTATATAGCGCCATCAATTTACGCAGCGCTTTGCATATACATTGTACATACACATCAGTCCCTACCCTCAAGGAGCTTACAATCTAAGGGTCCCTAATTCACATTCATACATACTAGGGACAATTTAGACAGGATCCAATTAACTTACCAGCATGTCTTTGGAGTGTGGGAGGAAACCGGAGTACCCGAAGGAATCCCACCCAGGCACAGGGACAACATTCAAACTCCAGGCAGGTAGTGTCGGGATTCGAACCAGCGACCCTTCTTACTGCTAGGTGAAAGTGCTATCCACTACACCACTGTGCTGCCTGCTCCAATGAGACACATTGAGATTGTGAGGTTTACAAAGTACCAGATATCGCTGAAGCTATAGAAGTTATTTTTCTCCATACCGGAGAAAGTAGCCCGCACTCCCAAAAAATGTGTTTGAAGGTACCCAAGAGTGGGCATCCCCAGAAACAAAGTCCAGATTTTCCTGGAAAGATGGCTTGTAGTCTGGAGGGGGTGTAATACCATCTGGTAGGCAGTTTCTCTGACTGCTAGGGATTGCTAAGGACTTTGTACACTTACGTAGGTTATTCAGCGTTATATCCCAATCTTCCAGACCAAACTGTGCACCACAGTCAGTTTCCCTCTTATTCCTATACGGAAGTTCACTAGAGAAATAGGAAGCTAATGCAGCTTTATAAAGAACTGAATTGAGGCCTTTGCCTCTGGGAGAGTCACGGCAAATCTGTTCAAAGGATGTAAGTGGGGAGGATGGGGAAAGGCTATAATGTGTGATATAAAAATGCCTTATCTGCACATAGTGATAATGTTCCCGAAGCGGGATTTGTTTATGTGAGTGTAGGAGATCAAAAGTGGCAAATGCACCACCTATTTGGTGCTAAAGTGACCAGGGAATTAGTCTGCCACCAGGAGCAGCTCTCTGGATAGTCAAAAGCTGTGGCAAAGGAAGGTTCTCCTAGGAAGGATGTCACTTGGGGAGCAGATGAGATCAGACTATATTTACCATGCTTTTATAGTGGTTCCAAAGGATTAAAGATTGTGTTACAATAGAATTAAGGGAGGTAAGTTTACGGTTAGTGTTAGAGGGTGACCATAAAATATATGGGAAGTAATAAGGCCAGATGGAGTTGGACTCAAACTTCACCCAAGGTACCTTTGAGTTTGGGATATTCCATTGGGCAATTTGAGAAAAGCGGGCTGCTAGAAAGTAAAACCATAGGTTAGGTAATCCTAGGCCACCAGTAGATTGGGATTTATATAAGACGTGTCTAGAGAATCTAGGTCTTTGGTCTTGCCAGATAAATCTTTTAACCTCTTTTTGTAGATTGTCAATAATGCCCCGTACACATGATTGGAAATTCCGCCAGCAAAAGTTCGATGTGAGCTTTTGGTCGGGAATTCCGACCGTGTGTATGCTCCATCAGACTTTTGCTGGTGGAATTCCCGCTAGCAAAAGATTGAGAGCAGGTTCTCAATTTTTCGGTCGGAAAAAGTTCCAATCGGAAATTCCAATCATCTGTACCAATTCCAAAGCGCAAAATTCCTATGCATGCTCGGAAGCATTGAACTTCATTTTCTTGGCTCGTCGTATTGTTGTACGTCACCGCGTTCTTGGTGGTCGAAAGTTCAGAGAACTTTTGTGTGACCGTGTGTATGCAAGCCAAGCTTGAGCGGAATTCCGTCGGAAAAACCATCCAAGTTTTTTCCGATGGAAAATCCGATCATGTGTACGCGGCATAAAGGTTTTTGGGATAGTAATGGGGAAGGCTCCAAACAGATATAATAATTAAGGTAACAGAGTCATTTTGACAGCTGTGACTCTTCCCAAGAATGAAATTTGAAAGGAACTTCAGACTTTAAGCAAACTCAGAAGACGGGATACACATGGTGGATAGTTTTCAGCAAAATTGGAAGATAACTTTGGTGTGATGTAGATGCTGAGATAAGGTATTTTTTCAACCGACCATTGGATTAATTAATTGGGAGAGCTGTAGATTTTGTAATATTTACTGAAAGTCCAGAGATAGAGGCAAATTTAGATAAAATGGAGAATAAATTGGGTATGGAGATTTGGGGTTTAGTCAAAAAGAGCATAACATCATCTGCATACATGCAGAGTTTAAATTAAAAGTGTTCATAAGGGGGGCGCAGGCGCGGCGCGATCCTGGACAGAAGCAAGGGATAAGAGCTCCGTAAGGACCGAAGACTAAAGCCGATTCCCCGGGGCTATTCAGCAGCTATCCGAGCACCAAAAGACCCAACACCCCTAGCGGAACATACAGCGCATGCCGGGCCCTAAGAACTGCCGTGGCAAACCGGCCCAAAGATCTCTAACGAGCTATTTACTTCGGGTGAGAGAGCAGAGCAGGATGTTCCAAAATGGCGCCTAGCTGGACCCTGCTCCAGCATGCACACTGCCTACAGCCTCATCTCCGGAGCATTCCACAGGAGACTGTGAGTACACTGCACAGCTTACAAAAGCTGATCTGGAGGACAGCCTCTCCTGCATGTATGATAAGATAAGAAGGAAATTTCAATCCGAGCTGCACAAATCCACAAACACCCTTTCTCTGGAAATAGCAGCCCTGCTGGAAACCAAACATGATGAGCTTGGCCTCTCACATTTGGTCCTCAGGAAAGATCATGAGTCCCTCACAGAAACTGTACAGCTCCTGTAAGCCCACCTTGAGGACCATGACAACAGAAATAGGAGGAATAACTTGAGGGTGCGAGGGGTCCCAGAGACAGTGACAGACCTCCCCCAAGCTGTACATAAATTGTTTTCGTCACTTCTCCCAGAAACACCAGCAGTCTCCTTTACTTGTGATAGAATTCACAGAGCCCTGCGCCCGAAGCCTCCTCCAGACAGGCCTCCAGGGGATAATGTACTATGCCTGAAGGACTTCTTAATTAAAGAGGAGATCCTCAGGACTTCACGTAACATGCCTAATATCCAGCTGGAGGGCATTGCTATTCAGATATATCCGGATATATCCCCTACCACCCTTGACAAACGCAGGAGAATGAAGGAGATAACAGTTCTTCAGGCTGCCAGCATTAGATACCGTTGGGGCTTTCCATTGAAACTGCAAGTTCCACATAACAGCACCACCTACACTGTCACCACCATCCCAGAAGGAAAAGACTTGCTTGTGAAACCCAGTCTTTTGGATGCCGCAGACCACCCCAGAATGCTGTCTACCCCATGCCCTTCGGCTATTTGGGCTATGCCATCTCCCAGGAGGGAGCGCCACAACCAACACTAGGCCCAATTGGGCCCACACCTGCAGATAGGTCAAAAATGGCCCGCATGTTCATTTTCCCACAATCAGTCTCTACCCTTGGCTGAAGTTCTTTCGCGACCGTTTGATTTACCCCCCGCTTCCATCAAGACGGTTCGCGATTGGAACCTCACTTTCTTGATTGGAGTTCTAGACCATTTGGTCTGAATTAGGAGCTTTTTTATTTTGGTCAGGGAGATTTGTTTTTTTTTCTCTCCCCTGACCCCCATAGCTGAAAAAGCGGATTCAACTATCTATTGCAAGAATTTGCAGAAGTTGCTGCTAATGTTTTTTTTCAAGTTTTGTTTATTCTTTTTATTATTCAGTATTTGCCTTATACTGCTGCACGCATCTTTCTATGCAATTAAGTTACATGATGATAACCCTGCCTTAACTTATAGTTATAAGTGGTCATGTAAAATTTCTCAAAATGCTGACAGCAATTGTTGTTTAATGCACATGGTCATCACAATAGAGGGTTTTGCACGGTTTATTCCTCAGCTACCAACGTGTCCTGGATTCATCAGTAATAATGCGATTTCTGATTCTTACAAATTATGGGTATTAAAATAATTTCCCACAACCTTAAGGGTTTTAACTCCCCAAATAAAAGGAGGAAGGCCTTTCGAGAGTACAAGAGATTAGGGGCGGATATATTGCTTCTCCAGGAGATGCATTTTTCATCCCAAAACCACCCACAATATTTTGATAGGGCCTTCCAACAAGGATTTTATACGACATATGAGTCCAGGACACGAGGGGCGGCAATTTTCATTAGGAATACATTAAGGTTTGATGCACAACATACATATAGAGACCCAGACAGCCGGTTTGTGATTATTCAGGGCAGTATTCAGGGTAAGAATATCACCATAGCTTCATTATATGCACCTAATGACTCCCAGGCTTCCTTTTTCAAAAGCTTTTTTTCTAACAATTGATAAATACTATTCTCCACATATGATCATAGGGGGGGACTTTAACCTTGTAGCTCACTCAGAGTTTGATAAGAGTAGCAAAGGCCTGACCACAAATACCTTTCCAAAATCACTACAATACCTATTGAAAAGCCATCAGCTGCTGGACACATGGAGGGCTCATAATGTGGGGAGTAGGGAGTACACTTTTTACTCCCACCCCCACGGAAGCTACTCCAGATTGGACTATGTATTCTCCACTGCTGTACTGATGGCCAATTCCACATCAGCCAGAATTCATGCTTGTGCGTGGTCAGATCATCATATAGTGTCCTGCGTCTTCTCCCATATTGGACTTTCCAGGGAGGCGGGGGCCTGGAGGCTTAATGACTCCATGCTCACGGACACAAATAACGGGATACATCTCAGAATACTTCATGCACAATGAGGTCGGGGAAATTTCCCCGGCATCGTTGTGGGCTGCACACAAAGCGGTTCTGAGAGGTAGACTTATGCAGTTAGCTTTGGAACGTAAAAGACAAAAACAACTGGATATCACCTCCCTCACGGCAGATTTAGAAAAACTATATCACCAACATGATCGGACCCCAACACAAGAATTACTTCACCAGATTACACAAAAAAGGAAGGCGCTGGACGATATCCTCTCTGGACACACAGAGAAATCACTTAGGTGGTCCAAGGCTCGTTTCCTTTTATATAGCGGTTCAGCTTCGACCATGTTTGCAAGAAAATTAAGACAAACACTACAACCCACACACACATACAAACTGAGGAATAGGACAGGGAACCTCACCTCTCATCCAAATGAGGTAGTACAACTGTTCTCCACATACTATCAAACACTACTTGCAGACCCTAGGGCTCCTGTCACTCCTGCATCCCTATCATGGTTGGAGGCCATTCCCCTACCTAGGCTTACAGAAGGCCAGATACAATCCCTGAATACCCCTTGCACAGAAGAAGAAGTGGCCTCTATCATATCTAAACTAAAACCCTCAAAGGCTCCTGGCCCAGATGGCTTTACGGCCCTTTATTACAAAAAGTTTTCTGGTCTCTTAACCCCAAAGTTGACAAAACTTTTTAATAATGTTTTAGCTGGTGATTCGTTCCCTAATGATATGCTTATGGCCAACATGTCATTGATACCAAAACCAGGTAAAGATCACTCACTCCCCCAGAACTAAAGACCCATATCAGTCATTAATAATATAAACAAAAAATACCGCGCTGTGATAGGATGGCCAAAACGTTTTTTTTTTTTTTGTTTTCAAAAGGTTTTTATTGGAAATAGTAAAGAAATGCGCACTTACATAGAAAGTAGCATTAGGAACAATATCCATCAGGATAATATAACAATCGTGGGAGGTCATATCAAGAATGCACATTCACAGTTGGGCTTATGAGCTAAATGTCACTGTTATGGCTACTTGAATTACATTCAGTTCTAGAATGATATCCTAGGACAAAGAAAATGCTGGTTTAAAAACCAAAAAGGGAAGAAGCCAAAAACAAACAATAAAGAAAAAAAGAAAAAAAAATTGTGAACAGAAATGAAGTGTAGCCTAATCAAACATGATGTAACACGGTCAGTCTTGAAGCCTGTGAAGGAACCAAGGGTTCCATTTAGCATCAAATACAGGTATGGAGTCATGTAAGGTGTGAAATATTTTCTCGGTAACCCTCATAGAATCTATACGAGATATGATTCGTGCAAAGGGAATCGAAGAGGATTTCCAATAAAGGGTGATTCCCCAAAGCATGGCGAGACATATTGAGTGAATTAACCTCATCAGGGGTTTGGTGATATCTGGAATATCTTGAAATAGAATGCAATGATGGAAGGTGAGATTAATGGGATTTCCTACTAATTTGTCAATCAATTTTAGTATTTCTTTCCAGGTGGGTTGTAACTTTTCACATTCCCAGAAAATGTGTATGTATGAGCCTAAGTGAGTGCAACCCCTAAAGCAGTTAGGTGAGGTCTGCGGATAAATCTTGTGTATCCGGGCTGGGGTATAATACCATCTCGTTATGAGTTTGATGGCTGTCTCTTTTATTGTGAGGGATTTTGAACATTTACGTATATTCAACCATCCCTTATCCCAGTCAATATCATCTTGGTGTAAGGCTAGTTCCTGCTCCCATTGAGATCTGTATTTCAAGGACTGAGAGTCATCCACCGATACCAGTGAACTATGGATCTGTGAGATGAGGCCCCTTTGACGGGGGGCCACATGACACAAGTCCTCATATAATGTCCTGTGGTCAGCTGGGGGGAGGGGTAATGGTGTTGAAAAAAATGTCTGATCTGAAGGAAATGGTAGAATTCTCTGTCTGGCATAAGAAAACAGGATTTAAAGGAAGAAAATGAAATAAATTTGGAGTCTTCCAGAAAATCCCCTAATATTGATTAGGTTATGTTGGGTCCACTCCTCAAATAACTCCGGGTGAGCAAAGGCTGTGGGGAATCTGGGATCTCCTATATCGGAGGCACCAAGGGGGGGTTGAGAGGAGAGATTGTATTTCTTCTTATAAGTATTCCAGAGTTTCAAACCTATAGTGACTATGAGGTTTTTGTTAGATATTGCTGTAAGGGGGGAGCTGGAGGACCACATTAATCCAGGTAAGTACAGTGGGGCAATAGAGTCTTGTTCAAATTTGACCCATGGGACCTTGGAGTCTCTTATGTTCCACTGGGCCTGTTGCGCAAATCTACATGCAATATAGTATAACCAAATGCGGGGGACCCCCAGGCCCCCCCTCTTTGAAGACCGATACAGGACATCTCTAGCAAATCTGTGAGGTTTGTCTTGCCATATAAATTTATTAATGTGGGCTTGAAAGGTGAGGAGGTAAGATTTAGACACTCTAATTGGAAGGGATCGAAAAAGGTATAGCAACCTGGGAAGTATTACCATTTTAAGGGCTGTAACTCTGCCAAGAAAAGAGATGTGGAGCTGAGACCATGATTTAAGTGTTTTCTTCAGTTTAGAAAGCATGGGGGGGTAGTTGTGTTCAAAAAATCTGCTAAAGTCTCCCGCCAGATCAATGCCCAGATATGATAGACAGGTTTCCTTCCACACAAAGTGAAAGGCACTTTTAAATTGTTGCACCTCTGCCGGAGAGAAGCCCACAGGGAGGGCAACTGATTTCGAGACATTGATCTTGAGGCCGGAGACTCCAGCAAAATATGATAAAGTTTGTAAGAGGTTTGGCAGGGAGATGTGGGGATTCGTTAGAAACAAAAGGACATCATCTGCGTACATACAGAATTTGTAGGAAGAGGAGCCCTTTGTGTAACCCGATATATTTTGGTTGTTAAGAATCGCAATAGCCAGGGGTTCAAGAGCCAGGGCAAAAATTAGTGGGGAAAGTGGACATCCCTGCCTAGTGCCCCTCCCTATGGAGAAGAAATCAGAACTACAGCCTGGGATTTTGATCCGAGTTTTAGGGTTTACATAAAGGGCTCGAAACCCATGTAAACATTCCTCCCAAAATCCCATGCGTTGTAGAAGCGTGGATAGATAGCTCCAGGAGACGCTATCAAACGCCTTGTGTATGTCTAGGCTGAGTAAAAAAAGTTTACGGGAATTTAAATTGGAGTCTTGGATAATGTTAGAGGCTAATCTAATGTTATCTGTTATGAATCTTTGGGGTATAAATCCTGACTGGAAGGGTGAAATAAGAGAGGATATAATGGAAGCCAACCTGTCCGCTAGGATTCTGCTAAAGATTTTTACATCATTGTTCATCATGACCGAAATTGGCCTATAATTTTGGGGGAGTAAGTGATTTTTGTTAGGTTTAGGGATCAGGGACATATTTGCTAGCAGCATCTTGTCTGGGAAGTTACCTCCTTGTAAGATCCAATTAAACAATTGAACTAGGCCAGGGGCGAGTAGGGTGGCAAATTTCTTGTTGTATATGGCCGAAAAGCCATCTGGGCCAGGGGCAGAGCCTGTCTTAAGGGACTTGATTACATTAAGAACCTCTGAGGGGGTGATAGGGGCATTGAGCTTTTCTATTTGGGTAGGTGAGAGAGTGGGAATATGAATGTCCTGGAACCAGGTATCATCCGCTGGAGTAGGGGAATTTGGGGAGATAATAGGGAGGAATAAAATTGTTCAAAAATTTTCAGTACCTCTTTGGGATGGGAGGTGGGCAGACCTGTACTTGAGGTAAGTCTATATACATGTGTGGGACGGAATGTCTGGTTTAGCTTTCTTGCAAATAAAGTGGAAGTGGTGTTGTTGTGCAGTAAAAATTTGGCCTTGGATCAACGTAGGTCTTTTTCAATCCTAGAGGACAGAAGGTAGTCCAATTCAAGGCGCTTTTGGTCTATCAATTTTCTAGTTGAATCTAGGCCCAACATGTTAGTATTTTTGTATATGCGGTCCAGTTCAGTAGTGAGGGTTAAGATTTTTTTGTCTGTGAATTTTGTTGTGGGATGAGGCAATGCTGATTAGTTTACCCCTCAGGACTGCCTTATGGGCTGTCCATAAAATGGAAGGAGGAGTGTCAGGGAGAGCGTTTAGAGAAAAGTATTCTTCAATAGATTTAGCTGTCTCAGATTCGGCCACTACGTCTGAGAGCAAAGCTTCATTCAGTCTCCATGTATATGGTGTTGGGGCCAACCCTATAAATTTAGTAGTAAAGGACGTTACGTGATGGTCTGACCAAACACAGGGGTGGATCGTGGCTTCGTTGGAGTTTGCCAATATAATGGGGGTGGTGTAAATGTAATCTAACCTGGCGTAACTATTGTGAGGGTGAGAGTAAAAGGTGAATTCCTTAATCCCCAGATTGTGCGTTCTCCAGGTATCCACCAGCTGGTGATCCAAAAGGCCTTGGGTAAGAGACCTGGGGAAAGCTTTGGAGACCTTTGTGGAGGAGGATCTATCAAGTGTAGGGTTAGCCACTAAGTTGAAATCCCCTCCTATTATAAGATGGGGAGAGTTCAAGGAGACCAATTTATCAAAGAAGGATTTAAAAAAGGATGCAGGTGCATCATTGGGGGCGTAAACACTGGCAATTGTGATTTCTCTATTGTGTAACACACCCTTGATAATAACAAACCTGCTATCCCTATCTTTGAAACATTGTTTAACCTCCATGGGGAGGGAAGCATGTAAAAATATGGCGGCACCCCTGCTCTTGGTTGAGTAAAGGGAGTAAAACGACTGAGGGAAGTGCCTATGGAAGAATTTAGGATGTGAGGAATGGGAGAAATGTGTCTCCTGTATCAGGAGAATCTTGGCACCAAGATGCCCATACAAAACAAAGGCCTTACGCCTCTTTATGGGGGAATTAAATCCCTTCACATTATGTGAAATACAAGTAATAACCATACTTAGTTATATTAACTCTATAGTTTGTGAGAGGGTTTAAAAGAAACCATACTTGGGAGTCTGAGTGTCTTCTCAAACTAAGACTTACCATACCCAGCAGTGGTACCGCCACAATCCCACCTAACCAATTGTAAATACAGTATACATCATTCCAATAGAAGACATATTCAAGGGTAGGTTTGGGGGTTTTACATAGAGGGCAGATGCTGAAAAAAGATTCTAGGCTGTGAACTGGCTGACCAGCAGAAAAAGAAAAACAATAAACAATTATGAACCAAAAAATAAAAAAACAGCGAAGAGAACAAGAAAAGGGCATGGAGATCAACGTCCAAACCGGATCAGGTAAAGAAAAAGTAAAAAGGAACTTTACCTGACAAACAATTCAGTTACAAGCGAGACAACTAGTGCCGCGTACACACGGTCGGACTTTCCGGCATACTTGGTCCGTCGGACCAGGGTGTGCCGGACAATCCGCCCGTGTGTGGGCGGCGGCGGACTTTTCCGGCGGACTTCTTCCCAAAAGCCCGCCGGACCTAGATTTGAAGAAAGTTTCAAATCTTTCCGTCGGACTCAGTTTCGGGCGGAAAGTCCGCTCGTGTGTGTGCTGGTCCGACGGAAAGAGCGTCGTGTCAACATCTGGGGGAAGAGAAGAGAAGAGAAGAGAATAAGCCCAGCAGCTCAGAAGTCCGGACCTCTGCTGGCAAGAGAGCTACCTGAACACAGCAGAGGAGCCGGCCGAAGAACTGGAACACCGGGAGAAGAGAGCGGAGAAGAACCAACCGGACGCCGGGAGAAGATGAAGCGGAGGGACCCCCGAAGCCGGAAGAAGACCCCCGAAGCCGGAGGAAGATCCCCACCCCCCCCGGAGCTGTTTAATAAAATATTTTAAAAACCTGTGTAGTGTGTTTTATTACTTACAATTTTTCCCTAGGTGAAGGGGTAGGGGGACCATGTACCCCATACTCATTCACATAGGGTGGGGTGCCGGGATCTGGGGGCCCCCTTATTAAAGGGGGCTCCCAGATTCCGATAAGCCCCCCGCCCGCAGACCCCGACAACCAACGGCCAGGGTTGTCGGGAAGAGGCCCTTGTCCTCATCAACATGGGGACAAGGTGCTTTGAGGTGGGGGGGGCCCGCAGGGCGCCCCCCTCCCCCAAAGCACCCACCCCCCCATGTTGAGGGCATGCGGCCTGGTACGGTTCAGGAGGGGGGGGGGGCGCTCGCTCGTCCCCACCCCCTTTCCTGACCGGCCAGGCTGCGTGCTCGGATCGGGGTCTGGTATGGATTTTAGGGGGGACCCCACGCCGTTTTTTCGGCGTAGGGGCTTCCCGTTATAATCCATACCAGACCTAAGGGCCTGGTATGCCCCGCAACGGGGCTCGCAAGGTGTCAATCTCGCCGATAAAAGCGGCAAGATTGACATCCTTTGCTAGTCCCGTCGCACCTGAGTCACGTTCAAAATGAACGGACTTGGCCGTGTGTGGGCAAGTCCGTTCATTCTGAAAGTCCGCCGGAACTCCGGCGAAAGTCCGTCGGAAAGACGGGCGGACCTAGCCCGCCGGAAAGTCCCGGCGTGTGTGGGCAAGTCCGTCCGTTTTAAAGTCCGGCGCACCTGGCGGACAAAGTCCGTCGGAAAGTGTGCCGGACCAAGTATGCCGGAAAGTCCGACCGTGTGTACGCGGCATTGGTCTCGTTCCCAGCAGTTCTGAAAAACCCACTGGAGAGTTACAGAGCGAAGCTCTAGTGGGGTTGATTAGCTAAAAAAATAACTGATTATACAACGTCCCAAAAGAGGAGAAAAAAAAAGGAAAAAACCTGTTGCTGGGTGGGGTGGACCTAGCGCGGCTCCGAGGGACAGCTGCTCTTAAAAAAATACAGAGCGAGGTCAGTGCAGAGTGTCTTAAGGAGACAAAAGGTGGTAGTCAGCAACGCTTTCAGCGTGGTTGGATGGCGAGGTCCTCTCCGATGTCATAACGGATTCTCCGTCAATCTCTCCTGGGTGGTGGTGTTTGCCAGATGGGGGCTGGACGGGGTGTCGAGGGGGGGCGGCGGATTGCAGCAGCATCCAGGAGGCCAAGTTTTACCAGGATCTCTTGACCCTCTTGTAAGGTAGTAGCTGAGAAAGTGGTGCCATTGTGTGGGACCTGTAACTTGAATGGAAATCCCCATCTATAGCGAATGTGTGCAGATTGAAGTGCAGTGGTGATTTCCTTCAGACTCCTTCTCCTGTCCAGGGTGGCTGGGGAGATATCCGGGTAAATCTGGATAAGATGGTCATCAAGTAATATACGTGGTTTATTCCGGGCAGCTCTCAGAATTTCCTCCTTGGTGAGAAAGTCCTTCATGCAGAGGACTACATCTCTAGGAGGTTTATCATCCGGGGGTTTTGGACGGAGCGCCCTGTGGATGCGGTCACATTTAAAAGCCGCGGAATCATGTTCTGGAAGGAGAGATTTAAACAGTCTAATCACGGTAGGGATTAGGTCAGTTTCAGTCTCAGGAATGCCTCGCAGACGTAAATTATTGCGTCTATTTCTGTTGTCGAGGTCTTCGAGTTGTGCTTGGATCGCTGTCAGGGCTAAAGCTAAGGATTCATGCTCCCGACTGAGGTCATTGTAAGCCAGGGCCAGTTCATCGTGTTTTGTTTCCAGGAGTTCTGTACGTGAGCCTAAGGCCGCAATCTCCTGTGACAGAGTGTGAGATGTCTTGTGCAGCTCCGTTTGAAACTTCGTGGCCAGTCTGGTGTACATGGCTTCTAGGCTGACATCTAAATCCGCCTTAGAAAGGGAGAAAGGGTAGCATGGTACTCACCCGCCGTGCTTTCGGACGGAGAGGGATTCGATCGTGGCGGAGTAGCTGGAGCGGGAGATTCCCCTTTCCCGGCCGCACCATCTTGAGGCATGCTGAACCGCTCCCGCGTGCGGAGGAGATAGTGGGTCAGGGTGTTTTGAGAGGATCCTCGGGATTTCTTTCTCCTCGACGGCATGCACCGAGTGTTGATGGCTTGAGGGGTGCGAGAATTGAAGCTCAAACTGCTGTTAATGGCCCTCAGGAGGCCGTTATAGTCCCGGGTGGAGCTACAGACTCAAGCGTCCATCTTCCTCGGCACCACGCATGCGCCCCCGGCCAAAGCGTTTTTTTGACCAGAGAAACAAACAAAAATTAGTTGACTAATGACACCTAGAAAAAAGCTGCTGCTATAAGTGAGATATACACCTGTTCAAATAAATAATAATAAATAACAGCGATGGATGAAACTACAAAAATTGCAATATTAATAAGTGAATACTAATATTATATGTGACATGACCATTAATAATAAACAATAGTGATAGACTATTCCATAAACCCCGTTCACGTGAGTATAAATGTAAAAACGACAATTTGGTAAATGAACATTAGGAAAGTCCATCTGAGTGCAGGTAGAAAAAAGTCCAAAGAAATAAATCAGATTCTTCTTAATGTTGTAAGGATAGATAGCTAATTGATTCCTCCACCGCACCACTGTGTTAACACCAGTACAATAATGTGCTTACCACAAGGCAAGCTTAGACAAGCCTGTAACCTTAACCCGGTCAGGGCCTTTAGCCAATGGGGATGATTGGATGGCGATAATCCACTACACCATCTGGAAGGATCAGCTACAGCAAGAAACCCTCCATGCGCACCTCCAAAGCACCGGAACAGTTTACCATTCAGGGGTTCCCCAAAAGGAAAGAAGGATCGACATAGCGTAATCCTGAGGCCTCTATAGATCCAGCCTTAGTCGCTTGCTTGCTGATCGTCTAGCAGCCATCATCACAACTTTAATATCCCCTGATCAAACGGGGTTTATTCCCACTAGACAAATCACTGATAATATACGCCTAGCCTCAAATATTATACAAGATGCTAATTTACACACACGTAAGGTTCTAATGCTGAGCTTAGATATTAACAAGGCCTTTGATAGTGTCCTTTGGCCCTATTTAGACATGGTTCTATCCAAATTCGGTATTCAGGGAGAATTTGTAAGTGGTTTGCGTGCCCTTTATCGCCATCCTCAAACCAGAATTAAACTACCTGGCTGCTCATCAAAATACTTTGACTTGGGAAGGGGAACTAGACAGGGTTGCCCCCTATCCCCTCTCCTATTTGCCCTTGCAATGGAACCCCTGACTAGATATATAAATAACAACCCCGACATTAGAGGATACTGCAAAAATAATCAGGATGTCCTCCTATTTCTCACAGACCCCTTAGTCTCCTTGCCCAATCTCTTTAAGACATTGGACACGTTTAGTAATGTCTCCGGCCTTGGGGTTAATCCCTCTAAATGTGTTGCTATGCCTATACATTTACCTCTTCCCCTGGTCTCAATCCTTAAGAGCAGCTTTGAGTTCTCCTGGAATATGGAGTCATTACAGTACCTGGGCATAAGGCTAGCACCCACTATGAAATCGTTATATACCCATAATTATCCCCAGGCCTTCTCTAATATCAAAAAGCTACTAGTTCAGTGGTCCCCGTATCATATTTCCTTTTTGGTAAGAGTACAGGCGATTAAAATGTCGATTCTACCAAAGTTGTTGATCTATTTCAGGGCCCTGCCATTATATGTATCCAAATCTACCATACAGGACATTCAGAAAGCGATACTAAAATTTATATGGCAGGGTAAGAAACCACGCATGAGCAGGATTCTGATGTTTAGATCCCGAGTTAGAGGGGGCCTGGGCTGCCTGAACTTATGGAAGTGCTACTTGGCAGCCAGGCTAGTTCAAATGGCTCAATGGCACTTATCCCCTTGTGGCATACCTTGGCTACAGTTTGAAAGAGCCTCTATAAAACCTTACTTTCTGCCGGGCATTCTGTGGACTAACACAGTAAACCACAGATTGATTTACCAACTCAATGAAATTGTTGGGCAGTCCCTGTATCTCTGGACCTTATACAGGGAGGGATTTGGACTTTCCTCTAAACCTCCCTTGTTGGCCTCATTTTTGGGTGACCCTGGCTTCCCTGCTGCGTTTAACACAGAGATGGATGTCGCACTCTGGTCCTCACAAGGATTGGTGACACTGCACTCATTGATGCAGGGCACCACATTCTGCACCTTAGCGTACCTAAACCAAAACTTTGCCATACCCAACTCAGATCTATTTAAATACCTACAAATACGTAATTTTTTCCAAAAATCCATCTCTCAAGTTGAGGGGGATGCTAGAACACCTTTTGAGAGCATGTGCCACAATGGGTCCAGAGATAGAGGGACAATATCCATATTATATATGCACCTGAAGGACCATCATGCAGAGACTAAATCTGAAGCAATGTTGGGATGGGAAAAAGAGGTGGGTTTCGAGTTTTCAGTAGAAGACTGGCATGAAATGATCGATAATATGCATAAATGTACACGCTCAGTAGCTGTAAAGGAAACTGTAATTAAACTGCATACTAGGTGGTATTATACGCCAGTCAGAATTCATAAAATGTTCCCCACTATCATGGATAGATGTTTCAGGGACTGTGGTGAGAGAGGTTCCCTACTCCATATTTTTTGGAGCTGTAGGGAGTTACGCTCCCTCTGGCAACAGACTACTAAAGTATTACAAATAACTGGTTCAAACATCACCTTGACGTTTCAAATGTGTATTCTGTTTGCAGATCTCCCTGAAGTTATACCTCCAGAGCAAAAGCTGGTCCACACATTGTTTGGGGCAGTACAATGGGCAATAGCCCTTAACTGGCTCAAACACACAGTCCCCTGGGCTCAGGTACTTCATCACATGGAGTCGGTAAGGCTGATGGAACGTATCCGTCACACTCTTACGGACTCCATGCAAATCTTTGACAGAAAGTGGGAATCCTGGCCAAACTCATAGATGGTGGAACTGTTTGCTTTAATAATTACCACCAGCTGTATTTTGCTATTGATAAACTCATGAGGATATAATAGTCATATTAAAAGAGATATGAGCTTAATATCGAACCTATAGTGCTAATGGCAGTATTTTATATTTTTATGTTATTATTTTTTAGTTTCTAGTTTTGTTAAACAGTTAACGTAGAATATTACGTGATTTTACATAATTTAAGCATGATCTACATACTGGTTGTATTTAAGAGCTAAATGATGCAGACTGGACATTCTTATTTATACTGTAGATAAGTATATTAATCTCATACCTGATCCCTGTATGTACAATGTCACTTCTATGTAAACGTCTGATGTAATGTCACTTCTATGTAAACAAAAAAAAGCGTTCATAAGGGTACCCAGTTATGTCCTGTTGTTGTTTAATAGCAATAGACAAGGGCTCCAGGGCAAGGGTGAATAACAGAGGTGACAGGGGACATCCCTTTCGAGTACCTCTTGCCCAGTGTGAAAAAGTCAGAGTTGCAACCTGGTAATTTGATTTTAGTTTTGGGAAGATGGTAAAGCACCTGTACACCCGTTAAAAATTCATTTTTGAAACCCATATGTTGTAGTACTGAAAACAAATAGTGGCTTCTCAATCTTATTGTCCTCCCCCTCCTATGTCAGCCACTGCTCACTGACATATGTGACACTTGTGTGGGCGTGGTCATATCATTGTACGGAAAGGCTGAGTGCAGACTGCAGTACATGTGGAGTTGGTGCTTTCTGCTCTTACTACTTGCCTGCTGTCTATGTAGCTTGAAGATTTGATTGGTGATGTTACATACCATGGTCCAGGTATAAGAATTAACAAACTCCTGTTGTCCGGAGATTGAAGTCCTTCTACCAGGATACTTGGAAAGTGACCATTGATGAATTGTGTACCTGATCTTCTCAATGCCTGAGGGTCACTCTGTGGCCAATTCTGTCTGGTGAGTGCTTTGATATACCACTTTGGGTAAAGCACGAATTAGATAGCTTGTGCACTTTATGTGGTGATTGGATTTACTAAGAAGATTGTGTTCCTGATTTATATCAAATTAGAGGACTCTAATTTTTTGCACTTATTCACTTTATTGGTATTTTAAGATTTAATTCTTTGCACATGCACTGTTGCACTTTAATATATGTCAGAGTCCACAAGATACAGATATTCATCTTATATGCAATATTGATGCACCCTATGCTGTTTGTTCATATGTGACACTTGCCTGAGGATCTTAGTGGGATCAGGAAAAAAACTGGCCTGCTTGGTTCAAAAAGATATACTGGAGCAGCTTCTATCTAAGCCAATGTGGTTGGTTACTTGGGTTTTAACATTGTGTGATTGCAATCTTTTGGATGATGGAGGATTATTATAGTGCTGCAGGGTGCCTAGAGCTCCAGGGCACTATATCAGTGCTGCCAGAGATTTATAAAGTTGCTCTTGGAAGATTATAACTGTCAATCTGTAAGGTTTATACAGGAATTATGAAAGCTATAATGGTGCTGCTAGAGGTTATACTGATGCTGTTGAAGGATATAATACTGCTGCTGGTCACTATAATTGTGTTGCTGAGGATTATAATGGCAAACCAGTCCTGGTAGTTTTTGGCACAGGAAAGGTTTGTCTTTGGCACTGATCATTTTGACATGCATGCAACCAACTAACCAATGTCTGGGCATTCTGTGGTCACATGCTCATTACTCTTTTAATTAAAGTAGTTATAAATCCCATTCATGAAATTTGACCTAAGCACATATATCTGTAGTGTTTACTTATCTCTTTACAAAGCTCTAAGTGCCGTGTCTTTCTGCTGCTCCATTCCTATGTTATCAGCAGAGTCACTTCCGACAAGTTCTCAGACACATGAGATAACAGCAGCTGAAAATTTGTGTCAGGGAGGGAGCTTAGATGTAGATTAGGGAGCTTGCATATTCAGAGTACAGCTCTGTATGTTACCTTCATCCTTCTCTGCCTATGTGGAGTGGGGGTGTGTCCCATTCCTCTAATCAGCTCTCCCACTGCTGAAAGAGGAAACAAGATTTCTAACATCATCTGCACTTTCCAAAGAATGTAGAAAGGGAAAGACAGCATATATACAAGTAAAACTTATGTAGGCAGATTAGTTTCATCTCTGTGTATCTGTCAGGAACCATGAAGCAGACAGAGACAGAAAATGCTGTAAAAATCACACCTTTTAATATAGTGGTACAAATAGTAAACGTAATCAAAACATAGCCAGGGTTCAGTAATCAAAGCAGGTAGTCAGTGCAAGCCAGTAAATCAGGAAGCCAGAGATTAGCATAGTTGTAGAAAGCAAACAGGATCATGAACCAGAAGGGACGTCAGCCAGGCAAGTCTTTAACAGGAACTCAGCAGAAAATCTTCAGATATGTTGACCAAGGCGAAGGCATGGAAGAAATGAACCAGGTAATTTAAAATGTCAGAAGAGGCTGGCTGACGAGAAGGAAGTGATCACCAGGTGAGGCACTGTGGAACAATGAGTGCTGGCAATTAACTGACAGCTAAGCACCGAGAAGAAAGGGCTGAGTCCAGCCTTGACAGGAGGGATGAGCCGAAAACCCCCCGGTACGGTTCGCACCAGAACCTGCGAACGGACCGAAAATTTGCACGAACGTTAGAACCCCATTGACGTCTATGGGACTCGAACGTTCGAAATCAAAAGTGCTCATTTTAAAGGCTAATTTTCATGGTATTGTGCTAAAAAGGGTTTGGGGACCCGGGTCCTGCCCCAGGGGACATGTATCAATGCAAAAAAAAGTTGTAAAAATTGCGTTTTTTTCGGGAGCAGTGATTTTAATGATGCTTAAAGTAAAACAAAAAGTGAAATATTCCTTTAAATATCATACCTGGGGGGTGTCTATAGTGTGCCTGTAAAGTGGCGCGTGTTTCCAGTGCTTAGAACAGTCCCTGCACAAAATGTCTCTTTTAAAGGAAAAAAAGTCATTTAAAACTGCTTGCGGCTTTAATGTAATGTCGGGTCCTGGCAATATGGATGAAAATCAGTGAGACAAACGGCATGGGTACCCCCCAGTCCATTACCAGGCCCTTTGGGTCTTGTATGGATATTAAGGGGAAGCCCGCACCCAAATTAAAAAAAAGAAAGGTGTGGGGCCACCAGGCCCTATATACTCTGAACAGCAGTATACAGGCGGTGCAAACAAGACAGGGACTGTAGGTTTGTTGTTAAGTAGAATCTGTTTGTAATTTTGAACGGGTACATTTTTAACGTGTTTAGCTCCAGCCAAAAAATCTTTTTTAAGCTTTTTGGAAAACATAGGGAAGGGTTATTACCCCTGTGACATTTGTTTTGCTGTCTATGCTCCTCTTCAGAAGATTTCACCTCACTTTTTGTCCCAATGACAAATGTTTTTTGAAAATTTGGGATTTTTTGTGAAACAAGGATTGGTGATAAAGCATCAGTGGAAAGGAGAAATGTTTTTCCCATATTAACTCTTACAGGAGAGAATTTCCCTTCCTAGGGGTAGATTTCATCTCACTTCCTGTTGTCTCCTTCCGTTTGCAAGTAGGAGTCATTTGTAAGTTGGATGTTTGAAAGTAGGAGCCTGCCCTATATACTCAGCAGAAATTTGGGCCTTAGGTGTTGTTGTGGCCACAATACTGTAAGCCCTCACAGGGCCCTGCTGTGAAATATTAGATCAAGAATTGTAATTACATGCCCCTGTTGAACAGGGGCAGAAAAATTGGGCCTTTGGTGGTGGTGGTGGTGCCACAACACTGTAAGTCCTCACTCGCTCTTGGTGGGCGCAGAAACGGCCCTGCTGTGAAATATTAGATCAAGAATTGTAATTACATGCCCCTGTTGAACAGGGGCAGAAAAATTGGGCCTTTGGTGGTGGTGCTGGTGCCACAACACTGCAAGTCCTCACTCGCTCTTGGTGGGAGCAGAAACAGGCCCTGCTGTGAAATATTAGATCAAGAATTGTAATTACATGCCCCTGTTTAACAGGGGCTGAAAAATTGGGCCTTTGGTGGTGGTGGTGGTGCTGGTGCCACAACACTAAGTCCTCACTCGCTCTTGGTGGGCGCAGAAACGGGCCCTGCTGTGAAATATTAGATCAAGAATTGTAGTTACATGCCCCTGTTGAACAGGGGCTGAAAAATTGGGCCTTTGGTGGTGGTGGTGCTGGTGCCACAACACTGTAAGTCCTCACTCACTCTTGGTGGGCGCAGAAACGGGCCCTGCTGCAAAGTATTGCATCAAAAATTGTAATTACACGCCCCTGTTAAACAGGGGATAAAAAATTGGGCCTTAGGCACTGGTGCCACAACACTACAACCCCTCACAGAAACTATAGTTGGAACGCAGGAACGAGCCCTGCTGCAAAGTATTGCATCAAAAATTGTAATTACACGCCCCTGTAAAACAGGGGCAGAAAAATTGGGCCTTAGGCACTGGTGGCGGTGCGCAGAACCAAAAATGTTCTTACAAGCTATCAGCGTGATCATTGAGGAGGAAGAGGATAATTACTCAGGATAGTCACTCAGCATCAGCATAGGCAGTCTTTGAAGGGATCTGAGATTTAAAAAAAAATTATTCGGTTACATCAGCATCAGGTGCTTGGTAGCTGGTGGTGATCCAAGACTGATTCATTTTTATGAAGGTCAGTCGATCGACCGAGTCGGTGGACAGACGCACCCTGTGATCGGTTACAAAGCCTCCAGCAGCACTGAATGTGCGTTCCGAAAGAACGCTGGATGAGGGCAGGCCAGTAGCTCAATTGCATACTGTGCAAGCTCTGGCCAGTGATCCATTCTCAAGACCCAGTAACCCAGAGGATTTTCGGTGGGAAAGGTGTCCAAGTCAGATCTTGCCCCTAGGTATTCCTGCACCATGTAAAACAGACGCTGGCGATGGTTGCTGGAACCGATCATACCTTTGGGCTGCGGACTAAAAAATTGTCTGAACGCATCGGTCAGACGGCCACCTTCTCCACCGCTCCTTCTTTGACTGACCGAAGCCTCAGCAACACGTTGTCCAGAAACAGGAGTTTGTAACCTCCCAGTCTCTGGGAACGCGTTGCACAGACCTTTCTGCAAGGCCTCCCGAAGATGTTTCATCCTCTGCTCCCTCTGCGATGGCCAGTATTGGTCCTTCTCCTTGATACCACGAATACGAGAATCCTTACGCAGGCTTTGCAGGATCAGGGAGGCCATGCAGCGTAGGTTTGCTGAGGCATTCTGTCCGGAGTCCTCTGGGTCACTAAGGACGACATGGTCAGCAGCCACCTCCTCCCAGCCACGTACAAGTCCATGTGTTTCTTGGGACTGATCCCTTAAAGACTGCTGCTGATGCTGAGTGCCAGGCTCCACCTCCATACTGACACAATCCTCCTCCTCCCCCTCCTCGTCCTCTTCCTGTGTGATCGGCGGGCATGCAGGAACACTGTCTGGATAAAGTGGGCCTTGAGAGCTAAGGAAGTCCTCCTCTTCATGCCTCTGTTCTGCCTCAAGTGCCCTGTCCATTATTCAACGCAGCGTGTGCTCCAACAGGTGGACAAGAGGGACAGTGTCACCGATGCATGCACTGTCACTGCTCACCATCCTCGTGGCCTCCTCAAATGGTGACAGGACAGGGCATGCATCCCTGATCATGGCCCACTGGCGTGGGGGAAAAAAAAACAAGCTCCCCTGACCTGTCCTGGTGCCATAGTCACACAGGTACTCATTGATGGCCCTCTCCTGCATGTGCAGCCGCTGCAGCATGGCCAACATTGAGTTCCACCTGGTGGGCATGTCACAGATTAAGTGGTTCTTGGGCAGGTTAAACACCTTTTGGAGGTCCGCCAGCCGAGCACTGGCATTATATGACCGGCGGAAATGCACACAGACTTTCCTGGCCTGCCTCAGGACATCCTGTAAGCCCGGGTACCTGCCCAAGAACCGCTGCACCACCAAGTTAAGGACGTGAGCCAAACAGGGTACATGGGTCATTTGTCCCTGTCGGAGGGCAGAGAGGAGGTTGGTGCCATTGTCGCAAACCACAATTCCTGCCTTAAGTTGGTGTGGTGTCAACCACCTCTGAACCTGCCCCTGCAGAGCTGACAGAACCTCTGCCCCAGTGTGGCTCCTGTCCCCCAAGCACACCAGCTCAAGCACCGCGTGTCATCTTTTGGTCTGCGTACTTGCGTAGCCCCTTGAATGACTACGGAGCACCGCTGGTTCCGAGGACAAAGCACAGGAAGAGGCCATGGAGGAAGAAGAAGAGGAGGGGGTGGAGGAGAGAGGTGTGTCACAATCATTAGTAATGGCATTTTGGAGGCGTGGTGGCGGAACAACCTCCAACACTACTGCACCTTGTCCTGCATCCTTCCCAGCTGCCAGCAGAGTCACCCAATGTGCGGTGAAACTTAGGTAACGTCACTGTCCATGCCTGCTGAACCATGAGTCAGCGGTAATATGCACCTTACCTCTGACCGCCCTGTCCAGCGAGGCATGGACATTGCCTTCCACATGCTGGTAGAGAGCCGGAATCGCCTTCCATGAGAAAAAGTGGCGTTTGGGTACCTGCCACTGAGGAACCGCAAATTCCACAAACTCACGGAAGGGGGCAGAGTCTACCAACTGAAAAGGCAGCAGTTGAAGTGCTAGCAATTTTGCCAAGCTAGCATTCAACCACTGGGCATGTGGATGGCTGGGAGCGAACTTCGTTCGGCGGTGCAGCAGCTGGGGCAGGGAAATTTGTCTGGTACAATCTGACGTTGGTGTACCAAAAGCAGATTGCCCACAAGTACTTGGCTGTGACACTCCTAATTCTATACCTTCATTCCTCTCAGTGCAGGTCTCAGAGAAGACTGAAGGTATAGTGGGGTTGGAGATCTCACCTGATGAGGAGCAAGGAGAGGTCCTCTTTGTTCTTTGGTGTGGGTCTTTTAGATAAGGTTGCCAATGAACTGCATGGTAGGTCAACATATGTCTGGTCAAGCATGTGGTGCCCAAGCGGGAGATGTTTTGGCCACGCGAGATACGCTTGAGACATATGTTGCAAATAGCAGCGCTGAGATCTGATGCACTCGTCTCAAAAAAGGCCCACACCAAAGAACTTTTTGAATAACGCTCAGAGACTGCAGCGCCCTGCACATGCGGAGCTTTGGGGTGTGATGCAGTCAGTGTACTGCCCTTAGGCTGGCCCCTGGAGGGCATCCTGCCTCTTTGGTGATGTGCCTCCTCCTCCTCCTCCTCCTCTCTCCTATCAGGCACCCACGTTGAGTCAGTGACCTCATCATCCCCTCCCTCCTCATCACTGGAGCAAACCTGGCAGTATGCTGCAGCAGGGGGAGCATGACTGCCAGATTGCTGTCCTTCTTGGGCACCCCCCTCTGTCCGTGCTCACGTTACTGCCTTCATCTAGCTCAGTATCATCATCAGAGCCTTCCAAACGCTGGGCATCCTCCTGGAGCATGTACCCAACACTGTGGTCAAACAGTTCGAGGGACTTCTCAGGAGGACATGGTGGGGCTAGGGAAGGAGTCACTGATGCCATTGAGCCGAGGGAAGAGGCCGCGTTGGCAGCTGCTTTGCCAGACAAAGTACCCTGAGCATGGGTGAGAGAGGATGAGGAGGATGAGAAAGGCTTGGTCATCCACTCGACCAAATCTTCCGCATGTTGCGGCTCAACGCGGCCAGCTGCCGAAAAAAAGGCCAAGCGTGTCCCACGGCCACGTGCTGATGAGGATGCACCGTCTCCACGACCAGCACTGTTGCCTCTAGACACAGAGCCTGCTTGCCCTCTTTTATTGGCTTGTGACTGTCTGCCTCTCCTTGTTGGCCTTCCAGACATACTAATGGCCTGTAGCTGCACTTAGCTGGGATATATATATATATATATATATATATACTGATACTGCAGCTAGCAAAATTAACTGCCTGCCTGTAGTATGAGAACACTACCAACCTTCTGCAGGTAGCTTTAGCTGAACACTGTGCAGAGCTCGCAAAAAACTAATTTGTAGCTTATTTAGCTGCCTGCGGTATTGATAGGATCAGGAAAACACCACCAACCTTCTACAGGTAGCTTTAGGTGAACACTGTGCAGAGCTCGCCAAAGGAGGAGGATGCACTACACTAACTTGTAGCTTTAGCTTAACACTGTGCAGAGGTCGCACTACACTAACTTGAAGTTTTAGCTGAACACTGTGAGGAGGATGCACTACCCTAACTTGTAGCTTTAGCTGAACACTGTGCAGAGGTCACACTAAACTAACTTGTAGCTTTAGCTGAACACTGTGAGGAGGACGCACTACCCTAACTTGCAGCTTTAGCTGAACACTGTGCACGACACTAACTTGTAGTTTTAGCAGAACACTGTGCAGAGATCACACTAAACTAACTTGTAGCTTTAACTGAACACTGTGAGGAGGACACACTACACTAACTGTAAATAGTCTAGCTGCCTGACTGTGGTACTAATAGGATCAAAAGAACACCAGCAATTTTCTTCAGGTAGCTGTAAATACTGTAACAAGACAAGCCTGCCTGTCAGTAGGAAGATAACAGGAACGGATCTAGCTAAACTGAATACAGTGTATATATATATATATATATATATATATATATATATATATATATATATTTATATATATATATATATATATAATATATATACATACAACACCTGGGATGCATATATATACACAATACACTGTAAGTGCAGCTAACTCACTGACTGTCCTGCCTAATCTAACTAACTCAAATGAAATTACACTGTCTCTCTCTCTCTCTAAGTACGCCGGAACACGCTACACAGGGCCGCCATGCAGGCAGCCTTATATAGTGTGGGGCGTGTTCTAAACCCCCTGAGCCATAATTGGCCAAAGCCACCCTGGTTTTGGCCAATTACAGCTCTCTCTACCGACGGCCAAGCATGCGGGTCATAGTGCATGCTTGGCCAATCATCAGCCAGAAATGCACTGCGATGCTGCAGTGAATTATGGGTCGTGACGCGCTACACGAATTTGGCGCGAACGGCCCATATCTTTCGCAATTCGATGAACGATCGTACAGCCGATGTTCGAGTCGAACATGGGTTCGACTCGAACACGAAGCTCATCCCTACTTGACAGTATTGTCTGAGGTTATTTACTTCACTGGTTATAGGAGAGGGTTTACAACTACTGTAAGGAAGGGGTATGGTTTTGATCAGACAGGAGTAATACAAACCCTGGTAGGCATTTAGTCATAGCATAATACTGTAAGTGTTTTGATGTTTATACAAGTTCTTTGTTATTGCAAAAGTTAAGCTCAACACAGTTAGTAGCTCGCCCTCTCAGCAGTCTAATAACAAAGATATTTCCCAGGATAGATTTTTGAAAACTAAAGCCTGCACCTGTCAACTGTAATATTTCAAGGTTCAACAGCAAAATAATTAATTTTATAAATGGTATTTATTACTTTCTTGTTCTGCTATGATTCTACAGTTTGTTTTAACATTCCACTACTATTGGAAAATTACCTTTTTAGTCTGCCCTTTGGAAAAGTTTTAAAGTGTAAAATGCTGTTAAGGAATACAAGATAACTTATGTTGTGTCTAGTTTCCCAAAGGCAAAACCCAAGTTTAAGCCTTTGTTATGGTTTACAGTGGGGTTTGTGTTTTTAGGTCTACAGGTCTACCCAAAACATATTTTTTCAATTCTGAAAGAATTGTGTAAGGATTGGAACCTCCCTCAGGGTTTATTTTTGAGAGAAAATTTCTTTACTTATTGTTGCAGGTCACACTAGTCATAGGAAGTGAGGGGAATTTTTCGCAGGGGCACAATTAAACCTGACAGAGACTCAAAGTCTTCCCCACTGTACAAAAACCAAGCATTTTTCATTTCTATCTTTGCGTATGTTGAGATCATTTTCCCTCACTTCCCATGCCAACTGGGACCAGTCATCAGAATAGGAAACGATAGGGCAGCAATGAATATCTAACAGAGACCTTAATCCTTCTTCATTCTACCCCATACTAGAAAAACACATTTTAGCTAGACATCTGCTTTGAGGTGCATTCTGATGGATCAGTACAGGTAAGTAAAAGGGATTTATTTGTATATCGAGGGCTAATAAAGACACGTGGGCATAGGCTTTAAAATACGTTGACAATCATTTGTCAATATCTTGGCTGGTGATATACTTCACAAAAGCAAAATACTTCTGTGGTCAGACTATGGACTTTTATGTACTTACAAATTTGTGACAAGCAGAAGCAGAAATGGAGCTTTAAAACAAGCCTTCACTGACCCTTGTAGCAGAAGGCACCATGGAACAATTTAATTCACCTGTTTTCAGGTCTTATTCAAATGAAATGCACAATCATCAAAAGAGTGACCTTTAAGCCTCGTACACACGATCAGATTTTCCACAGACAAATCCTCGGACCTTTGTCCGAAGGGCATTGGCCCAAAACTTGTCTTGCATGCAGACGGCACACAATTGTCGGCCAACAAACACGAATGTAGTGACGTACTAAACATAATATGAGACGATAAAGAGGAAGTTCAATTGTCATGCGCCACCCTTTGGGCTCCTTCTGCAAATTTCGTGTTAGCAGAACTTTGGCGAGTGTTGATTCGCGCTTTTCAGATCTTGCTTTTCAGTTAGTTTCTGAACGGCCGTTCGTCAACCAGCCATGTTGTGGAATCGGAGGAGAGAACGTGCTATCATTAGGCTTGGAGTTATTGCTTTGACCCAAGCCCAGTCCAGGAACAGGAGGAGTTCTTGGACAAAAAATTGGTTGCTTAATCGTGACCAATTATGTCATATGCCTTTGCTGCGGGAGCTCCAGGAGAATAATCCTGATGATTTTAGGAATTATCTCCGGATGACAGACCCCTGCTTTCACCATCTCTTGGCATTGTTGACCCCCTATATTAAGAAGCAGGACACATGCATGCGGCTTGCCATTACTCCCGAGCAAAGGCTTATAGCCACCTTGGGGAGAAGTCTCCAGGACCTCAAGTTTTTGACAGGGATCTCCTCCCAGGCTCTGGGACTCATTATTCCAGAGACCTGTTGTGCCATTATTCAAGCTCTGCAGAAGGACTATATTCGGCTAAGTTTTATCCTTTTTTGCTAATGTATTGTATTAATTTCTTGATTCCATAATTACCATTATTGTACTGTGAATGTCCTCTTTGTCCTCATGCATGCTGTAAGCTTTTTATGCTCCTTTTTTGTCCTTCATGCATATTTTCTATCACTGACTTCCCCAACATGTTATCCTGGGCCCATACACACCTAGCCTAGTAACTTAACAATGTATTTTGTCAGCTACATTTTTGTGCTTACCCTAAACACCCCCTAAAATGTGTCCAAATGATATTGTTGTCCTCAAATTCAGGCAGAGTGCAAAAGGCCATTTTTTTGGGACACAAACTCACTTGGAACCGATACAAATACTCTATCTGCTGACCCTTACACACTATACCTCTTTTGTGGTCATATTTCTGGGTGAATTCACCAAAGCATGTGGTGCAAGGGCCTGCCTGATTACCTTCAAATTGTAACGTAGAAAGTTTTTGTCTCCTATTATCTTGATAGGCAATTTATGAATGTCAAAATGTGCTTCAGTTTGGACAGTGTGCATCCATATTTTTAGATTATGACACTTATTACCTGTCCACTGGGCTGCCATTAATGTGAGTAAGGAGGGGCTGGCCAAAGTATCACACATTATTTATGCATTCAGCTCTCATGGAAGTGGAGAGGGTTACCTGTTCAAAACATCTACCTATTACCTCCCCCCCACCATAACATTTTTCTAATGGGCCACCAGAGGGGGTGAGGAATCTGATAAGTTGACCTTAAACTTTTGTTTTTAAATACTCATTTAAATTTTATACTTATGTTGGTCAAGAATGTTTGTGTCAAATCTGCTTGCAATGTTATGTGCAGAAGTAATTTCTTCTTTCTTTTTTGACTCCGCAGTTTCCTTCCAACCCACAGCCATGGCAGGATGTTGCAGCCCAGTTAGAGCATCAGTGGGATTTTCCCAACTGTGGCGGTGCTATTGATGGCAAACATGTCAGGATTGTCCAAACACCCAACTCGGGCTCATATTACTGTAACTAAAAAACTATATGAATAAAACAGCGCTGCGTAGTGTGAATAAACAGCTGCCAACACACCTCTAGACCCAGGTAGTTAAAAATATAAGTGTAAAAAGTGTGGCGCTATGAACTCAAAAAAAGATTCATAGTAACATATGTGACATATCTCAGGTCAAAAATAATAAATGGATAAACCATTCAGTTACATGTGATATGAAGAACCAAATATCACCTATATAATATACAAAAGATGTGAGCCAATGTATGAGGAAATTGTCCAGTATCAATACAAATTAAGAATAATATATTGTGTATACACTATACCAAATATTAAAAAGCATATATATAAATATATAAATTAATCAAAACATGTGTATAGCAAGGCATGTGAAGAGTGATAACAAAATAAATAAATAAAGTCCAAAAAGATGAATTGGCGCCACCGGGAGCCAGCAAGTTAAAGTCCACCAACAGTGTAAACAAGAAGAAGGAGTGAAGAAGCCACCACCTAGGGTCATAGGGGGCTTACCAGATGCAAATGACTTGTAACGGCGTATGCCGGCCAAGTCAAAACAGGCTATGAGACCAGCGGGTCACACAAGTGTAGTATTTTAGATGCCCATGTTGGATTGAAGTTTGGAACAGAGATATATGAAGAGGCTATGCAGAAGCAACCAGAATTCCCGGGAAAGGCAATAATGATAGGGAAAAGCCATCATCTGAAGATCTAAAGGCTTACCAGAGGTTGTTGACTTGGAAAGATGTATGTCAACCAAGTCAAATAGGCATAATGACCAACTGGTCGAAAAGGTATTCCCCTTTAGGGGATCCTCAAAATACTTCAACTTAGGGCAACTGCTGGGCATCCACAATGAATCTCAACAGTCATAGGATTAATATCTCAATGGAAGGCCGCAAACAGGTATTCAAATGCCATGTGAGGAATAGATGAAAAAGACTCACATAGCGTAATAACGTAGGTACTGGTTTATTAAAAGTATTAAAAAACAAACTCACATTTTCGTAGATCATCAACAGTTTCAAAGATCAAGTAGCGATATAAAGGACTAATGACCCCCTGTGGAAGTGACATGATACCGGAAGTGGAAGAGAATTACATCACTTCCGGTCTGTATATCTAAAAAACAGATAGCCAAATTAATCCATAGCAATCTGAAGATTAATATGCCTTTAGTAAATAGTTAATGTATATAAAGCTATGTTATATGTAGAACATGTAGACCAGCTATTAATACACAGGGAGCGGAACCACACCTTGTTTTAGTGTCATATACACGGAGGCTGTCTGTATTACACAGAACCAAGCCTCGTTTTCATTCCGCGTGGTGACGTCATCACGCGTCGCGCGACGGCGTCACAACGCTCCAGCTCTACACAGGCTGTCTGCCCCAGACAGAACCAAGCCTCTTGTTCAATTTGCAAGGTGATGCCGTACGCGATCACGCTCCAAACAAGGCAAACCAAGCCTCCATTTGAGTGCGGTCACATGACCCCCTATGAGGACAACCCAACAGTGATGGGCAGAACCAACACCGCCATCCAATGCAATGCCGCCAGGCAATGCAACAGCGCCACAATGTCATCCACAGGGCTAGATGAACATCACAGCCAAAGTAGCCGTATTCCGAATGGATGAGACAATTAATCATCCACCGGAATCAATCACAAGGGGCAAAGTATTCAAATGGGGCTGGGAGGCATCTAGTAGATTATAGTGCAACCGTATATTATGTGCATTCCAGATAACAGATATGCACATGAAAATTTAATGATATGGAGGCCTTAAATCTTAAATCTATAAGATAAATTTAGAGAAATAAATATATAAAAAATGGGTAAATATATATATATAATGTAATCATATAAATAACATGTTTACATGAGAAATAAATATGGACTGAATTTAGGTAAACGGGCTTCTAAGCCAGACCTAAATATCTCAACTACGACTACCAATGGGGGTCATTATTACATAATCATTATTACATAAACATTATCGTGACAATAACTGATTACGTAATGAACTACCAAGATTAGTTATATTGTAAGTTAAGTATACCCTGATCTGTTTAATTTAAAATCATAAAAAAAGAAAAAAGTTAAAAAATTTAATTTTAAAATACAAAAAAATATATTTATATGAATTTTCCTATTATCCCTGATTGATGAATGAATTGATATCCCACTCCACGTTCATTCCCAGTGGAAAGTGGGTCTGCAATTCATAGATCCAAAACGTCTCAAGACGGGAGACGCCCCTCAAGTTAGCTCCTCCCCTCCACGGGGCAATGTATTTATCAATTATTAGAAATTGCGTTCCTGCAGGGTTCGGATCTTGGAACTTCCTATAGTGTCGGGGGACTGTGTGTTTGGTACTGCCGGCCTTAATCAAATTAATATGTTCTGACACCCTCGCTGTAAACGACCTAATAGTCCGGCCCACATATTGTTTGCCACACGGACAAGTTAGGAGATATACCACCGTAGTAGTGGCACAGGTGCAGAAATGCTTAATTTGTTATGTACGGCCTGTCACAGTCGATTGAAAATTGTGACTGGTTATTCTACCACAAGTATTAAATTGGCATACTAAGCATCTTTTACAGGGGTGAAAGCCAGTCCAGTTGTGAAAAAAAGATGGCTTATTAGGAGGGTTGATAATATTTGGTGCCAATTTGTTTTGAAGAGGAGGCACCCCTCTAAAAATTACCTTAGGTACTTCAGGTAGTAAAGGGCCTAAAATCATTTTTAAAACGTCCCAGTGATGTTGAAAGATGCGTTTAATTTGTTTGTACTGGGTAGAAAAAGACGTAAGGAAGGACCATTTGAAGCCGTCGTTCTCTTGTCAAGGTTTATCCTCCAACAGTAGAGAGCGGTCGACATCACAGGTATTGGCAATTTCCCTATGCACATCCCTAGGATCATAGCCCTTTTCCAAAAATCTCTCTCTAAGGGTATTAGCCTGAATTTTGAATGTTTCTAGTTCTGTACAATTCCTGCGCAATCGCAGGAATTGGCTGTTCGGGACTGATTTAAGCCACGATCTATGGTGGCAATTATCTGTGGGGATATAAGCATTCCTATCAGTTGGTTTAAAATAGGTGCTAAATATAAACTTCTGATCTTTCCTCTCAATGACAAGGTCCAAAAAAGAGATTATGGTCCTACTAAAATCGTAGGTAAGGGTTATACTCCTATCATTGTCATTGAGAACACAAAAAACTCCTCCAGGTCATCTGGGGTACCTGTCCATAGGAGGAGGATGTCGTCTATGTACCGGGCTCACAATAAGAGATGTGGACTGCCCATGGCATAGACAACATCCTCCTCCCATCTGGCCATAAATAAATTGGCCAGGCTAGGAGCAAACTTTGCTCCCATTGCTACCCCTTTGTGTTGTCGATAGAACCGTCTGTCAAACCAGAAATAGTTGCGTTGTGTGACGAACTCAATCAAATCGACAATGAATTTGACCTGAGGAGCCGTAAGAGAGGCATCTCTATTGAGAAAGCCATGGACAGTATCAATACCCTTTTGATGTGGGATGCAGGTGTAAAGAGATGCCACATCAGCGGTGGCCATAATTAAGTCGCCTGAATAGGAGACATTAGATAGTAATCTCAATACATCTTTAGCATCCTTAAGATAATATGGCATTTTGCGTACTGAGGGCTGTAAAAAGAAGTCTATATATTTACCTATTCTCGAGGTTACGGAGTCGATCCCACTAATTATAGGTCGACCTGGTGGGTGGAGGGGATCTTTATGAATTTTAGGTAAATAATAAATAACAGGGATACGTGGAGCTATAGGAACAAGGAATGATTTTTCTTTTTTGCTTAAAATAAAAGTATCAAAACCTTTAGTTACCAGATTTTGCAACTCTCTTTTATATTTGGACGTTGGGTTGCTAGAACGTTCCATATAAGTTTCATGGTCAGCTAAAATTTGATTCATTTCATTCATGTAGTCTAGTTTATTCAACAAAACTATGCCCCCGCCTTTATCGGCGGGGCGAATCACCAAGTCCCTGTTATCACACAGGGACTTTAAATCAGCTTGAGGTAGAGGATTGTGAAGTTGCCGTTTGGGGGGGATTTTGGCCAAATCTTTCAACACCAAATCCTTAAACATATGGATAGTATGGGGGAGTTGTGTGGGAGGGTTGAAAAGGGAAGGGTTAGATAAACCCGAATGTACTGTTCCGGACGTTGCCACCCTGGCCACATTTCTTTTCTTTTTTTTTTTTTTTTTTCCTTTTTTTATTCTTTCTTTTTTAAGCCACATCAGTTAACTTTATCAAGAGACTGACTTCAGACTGATATTCATATGTGTCTCTAATCAAGTCGCATCATTGTGGCTTTTCAAGATTTCCCCCATTTTTTTTTTTTTTTTATCTTCTGTGCAAATGTTGTATTGCAATATACATTACAAAATATATGTAGTTACAGTAGTGCCGCGTTGCAAAGAGCATAGCATGCATCTTGCAGCACGAGGCCAATTAACCGTATATCCTCATATTGCTATTGTGCGTTTTTATATATTAATGCTTTTCTTCCTAGTGAACCCACCCACCCGCCCCCTGTGACACCCCCCCTATTGAATCCCTATATATTCAAGGCGCATCCAATGGCCGACAAAGGTTCCATACATTGTTCTTTCTCGGCTCTAAGCTCTAGGCTGCTCCTAGTACAGCCCACCCCGTTAACAGGGAGCGGGTATTCTCGGCACTAGGATAGCACTGATGGCGGACACGGCATTGTTTGAATCCACAGGTTCCACATTCTCACAAACTTATTGTAATTGCCTGACCTCATATAGAATGTTCTTTCGCTCCACACTGTGGAGTTAACAGTCCCTGTCCAGTCTTCCGGGGTGGGGGGAGTTCTTGATTGCCAGGACTGTGCAATTAGTTTTCTGGCTTGGAACAGGCATCTTGCCACCGCCACCGCCGTGTTCCTATCTCTCAATCCGTTAGTAACATGCCCCAGCACACAGGTCCTAGGATCTAGCTCTAAGTTAATTTTAAATGTGGTATTTATTTTCTTTAAGATCTCGGGCCAATACCTAACTAATTTTGGGCACCTCCAGAACATATGAATCAGATTGCCTGTTCTTCTGCATCTGGGGCACTCATCGTTGGTTCGGCGACCAATTATAAAGAGCTTTTTTGGTGTATAGTAAGACCTGTGCAGTAGCATCAGATGGGAGGCCTTTTGTGAGGGAGAGACCGACACCTCTGGTCCCATTTCCAGGATCCTTTTCCACTGTATGTCCGTTATCTCCCCCACGTCAGCCGCCCACCTGTCCCTACCCCCAGAGGAGCCAACGTGCGTGTTTATTTTCTTAATTAGTTGACTGTATATCACTGTGGTTAACCCCTTGGAGGTCTCTGAATTGATTATTGTTTGTAATAGTGAGATCTTGCACCATGTGGGGGGTTGCCTTCCAAACTGCTTTCTCAAGGCGTGTCTAATTAGCAAGTAGCTATAGAATACATGATTTGGTAGCCTGTATTTATGCCTCAGTTCCTCAAAGGGTTTCAGAGTGCCCCCCTCATATAACTGTATCAACCGACAGACCCCATTCCTCTCCCAAAGCTTATTCCTCTCAACAGATAGTAATTCCTGCAGATTCTTGTTGTTCCAAATTGGTGAGTATTCTGAGATTCCCTTATACCCCATTATTCGCTTGGCTGTCTGCCAAACCCTGGTGATCATTTTAAGTGTCGGAGTCCCTCCTTGTAGTGAGTCTGCCTCCAGTGCTTCGACTAGTGAGTTGTGTGGGCTTCCCTGTAGGGTAATCTGGGCGTTCTTGTTTCCCCCTCCGTCAATGGCGCATCCCCCTAGTTGCTGTAGCTGGGCTGCCAGAAAGTAAGTAAACGGGTGAGGGACCCCCAGTCCCCCCTCCGTGGTGGGACACTGCAATTTTTGTAGGCCTATTCTAGCCTGCCCTTTTTTCCAAATTAATTCCCTAAAGAGGGATTGGATTCTTTGAAACCACTTCTCCCCGATCCATACTGGGGAGTTGTGGAACAGGTATAGCAACTGGGGCAGCCATATCATCTTAATCAAGTTTGTCCGGCCCGCCACGGATAGAGGGAGTCTGCACCAGGTATCACATTTTTTCTTAAGTTTTAATAGAAGAGGGACCAAGTTATCCTCGATAAACGCACCGGGGTCCTTGGACAACACAACACCGAGGTACTTCATTTTCCCCGTGACTTTCAGTTGGGGTAAGCTCGTTGAAATAGGGTTGGCCAATGGGTCGACCGGCAGGAGCGATGATTTCTCCCAGTTGATTGTCAGTCCTGAGAATTTCCCAAAGTCCTCCACTAGGTGTATTACTTTCTCTAATGAGGAGGTCGTGTCCCCTAGGAAGAATAGGACATCGTCCGCAAAAAGTGCTATTCTCTCTTCCTCGCCTTTTCTGTGAAAGCCCTGCAATTCGGGTGATGATCTCACCGCTCCCGCCAGCGGCTCCATGGCCAAGACGAACAACAACGGGGATAGGGGACAGCCCTGTCTGGTCCCTCTTTCGAGGGGGAAGCTTTCTGAGTAGTCATTGTTTATCTTGAGTCTTGCCCTTGGTTGATTATAAAGGATTTTTAACCAGCTGATGAATACGGGGCCAAATCCAAATCTCTGCATCACCCACCAAAGATATTCCCACTCCAGGCTGTCAAAGGCCTTGGCGGCGTCCAGAGACAGTATGGCACTAGGCCCCGCATTCTCCGCTGGAACCTGGAGGTTCAAGAGTACCCTTCTAATGTTGGTGCTGGTAGACCGGCCGGGGATAAACCCCGATTGGTCTGGATGCACCAGTTTTACGATGCACTTATTTAATCTAGACGCCAGCACCTTTGCTACAATCTTGGCGTCTGAACACAGTAGTGATATCGGTCTATATGAGGTGACTTCCAGTTGGTCTTTCCCCTCTTTTGGTATCACCACTATGTCAGCCTCCAACATTGATGGGGGTAACCTTCCGTCCTTAACCGTCTGCTCCAATACTTTTAAAAGCTCCGGAAGTAGAGCCTCCCCATACTTTCTGTAAATCTCCAGTGGCAGGCCATCCGGGCCAGGGGATTTCTGGCCTGACAACTCTGCAACAGCCTTTTGCAACTCCTCCAGGGTCAGGGGAGACTCCATCTCACTTCTGTCCCCCTCCGAGAGCACGGGCAGGTCCACCCCTTTCAGAAACCCATCCATATCTCGCCGGCCCGACCCCCGGCGCGACCTGTACAGGTCCCTATAGAACGTAGTGAAGGTCTCTAGGACCTCGGCGGGATCGGAAGTGATCTCTCCAGCCGGTGTCCTAATTGAGAGTGTGGCCGATGGAGATAGGTTGGACTTAGTTATAAGTGCCAACATCCGACCTACCTTCTCTCCTTCGCCATAATAATTTTGCTTCTGGAATAGTCTTTTGTTTTCTGCTCTTCTATTAATTAATTCCCTGTACTCTTGTTGTCTACTAAGCCATACCTCCTGTTTTGCAGGGGTTGGGTCCGCCACATATTGTGCTTCTGATTCCGTAGCTTCCCTTCTAGCCCTCGCCTCCCATTCCCTTGACGTTTTCTTTACTGTAACAACCTGCTGGTGTAGCAGTCCCCTAAGAAACGCTTTTAAAGTGTCCCACACTAGCGCCGTAGGGGCTGTGCCTGAGTTAAATGTTACAAACTCTTTTAATTTGGAGGTGACTTCTACTGGGCTGCCTATTAGATCCAACCATAGTGGTTTTATTGTCCACCTTTTCCGGCTAGTTCTGGCATTTAAGTTCAGAGTCAAGGTCAGGGGAGAGTGATCTGAAATGCCCCTCGGCTTATATTCTATATTCCCTATTAGTTGCAGAGCTTCACTGTTGCCTACTGCCATGTCTATACGCGAGAGAGTCGAATATGAACCTGAATAGCAGGAATACTGCCGAATTTTTGGGTTATGGGATCTCCACAGGTCGCACCACCCAACCTCTTCCAGAAGTTGGCCTAAACGGCCCTCCGATACCCTTTCCGCCCGATTCATAGGCGGAAATCGATCCATTTTATTATCCAAGACTGCGTTAAAATCCCCCACCACTATTATCGGTACATCTGGCTTGTTCTCGACAAATTCCAGCAGATCCAATATGATCTCTGTTTTAAACGGAGGAGGGATGTAGATATTTGCTATTACCAGAGGCCTATCTTCCACAATGCAACTCAGAAAGACATAGCGACCCAACGCATCGATTCTGGCTTCCCTGCAGGAGAACGAAATACCTCTCCCCACCAATATGCTCACCCCTCTTGAATATGAGGTGTAGACTGAGTGATACTGTTCTTGAAATTTATAGTTCCGAACTTGTAGTTTGGTGTCGTTAGTGAGGTGGGTTTCCTGCAGGCAAGCCAGTTCAACCCCGTAAGCTTCTATTGCCGTGAAGACTGCTGCCCTTTTAGCAGGATCACCCATACCCCTAATGTTCCAGGAGCCTATCTTTAGCATTTTAAAAAGTATTTAGAAAAAAGAGGCAAAAAAAGTAACACAAAAAAAAAAAAAAAAGAGAAAAAAAGAGAGGCCAAAAAAAGGAAAAAAACAAATGCCCAGAAAGAAAGGGCATTTCGTTTGTGTACTTGTGAATGCCAAATTATTCGTGAGCGCTGTGGTTGCATTGACCAAGAGGAAAAAAAAATAAATATATATATAAATAGAGTGGGGGAGGGCATAGGGCCCCCGCATCCGGGGACTCCCCCCCCCCCACGTTTCCTAGGTGCAAATATAAACCATGTGCTAGTAAACCTTACATTTATTTTTATAAACCCACTCTTCGTAGCTATGTGTGCCTTACGTTCACTCCATTGCCTAACCTTATGTCTTTCTGTAAACCCCCCTTCCCCCCCACCCTCAACTTTGTGCATCCCCCTTCTTACCACCCTTATTCGTGACCCCCCCTTCTGCCTAACTAGGCTAGCCCTAGGGGCTGTGCTTGTGACCTTTTTCCCCCCTCCCAACCATACAAGGAATGCCTCCCCACACATATGCTGAAAAGGTACATTGCGACTCGCTACCACACTCTTCCCCCCCTCCCCCCCTCCCACAACCCTCCTCCAAACCCTCAGATCAACATTTAAAGCGTGCAAAACTAGTGAGATCGCATCCCTCATCCGTACTTCCAACTCGCAAACCCCCCCCCTTCCCCCCTCCCACATCCCCCGTGTAAACTACTGGTTGCTATGAAAAAAGGAAAAAGAAGAAAAAACAGGGAAAAAAGAAAAGAAAAAAAAAAAAAAGAAGAAAAAGTCACATTTTCCTCTTTTCCTATCCAGATCTAGCCTTATTTGACCCCTAGCTCTGCAGGTCCGCTTTGTTGTCTTCCAGCCACTTTGTTGCCCCTGCTGTTGTGTCAAAAAAAAGGGTGGACCCTAGGGCAGTGATACGTAGTCGTGCAGGGTACAGCAGGGCATATTCTATGTTATAGGACCGTAGGTTACGCTTAATGTCCCTGAATTCAGCCCTCCGTTTCTGGAGGTCTGGGGAGTAATCAGGAAAAAATAAGATCTTGGCTCCATTATATAAGATGTCCCCCAACTCTCTAGCTCTACGCATCAATGTTACCTTGTCTCTATAGTTAAAAAACTTCATTATTATTGGCCTGGGATGCCCCCCTGTTGGCGAGGCCCTAGTTGGCACTCTGTGGGCTCTTTCAATAGTGAAGAGGTGGGAGAAGGTTTCCATCCCGAATATTCCTTTAAGCCACTTCTCCAAGAACTCCTCAGGGTGGGGACCCTCACACCGCTCCGGCAGGCCTACCATCCTCACGTTGTTCCTGCGAGACCTATTTTCCATTTCCTCCATTTTGGCTTTGTATAAGCCCATCTGCGTTTTTAATGACGTGAGCTCTTGTTTCAATGGGGTTAATTCATCCTCAGCCTGGCTAACTCTGTCCTCCAGTACGGTTGTTCTGGCAATAGTCCTTTGCAGTTCTTGACTTAATATAGTTATCTCTTCCTTTAGGCCCATCAGCTGGTCGCACAGGTCGCTTAGGGAAGCCTTACAGGAATTAACAGCACATAGAACGTCTTTCAGTGTGGGTTCAGCTTCTGCTGGTGCGTCGTGCGCAGCAGCCTTGTTGGTTGCTAGTCCCTCAGACTCACCCGCAGAGCTATTACTGCTCGCCGTTTTTATTGTGTGCGTTGCCGCTGGCCCTTTTCCTAGGCTCTTCCTGTCCCCTGAGCCCCCTGCATGCAATCTGTCCTGCTGCTGCTGAGTGTTTTTAGATGGCGATGAGGTCGAGGGGTGCGCAAATTTTTCCAGTTTGGCCGCTGCAGCGGCTGCTGCCTGGTACACCTTTTCTTTTGATGTGCGGGTCATTTGGGAGCTAGTGTTATCCTGCTGTTGTAGTTCCTCTCCCTTTTTCCTTGTCATAACTTATTGTATAAGTTAGGGAGGTATATAAGAGAATTGAGCCGCTCGTGGGATTAATACTTTCCCCCCCCCCCTCTCTTCACCTTTCCTATTTGCAGCTGCGCTAAGGAGACTGTCCAAATTTGAGGGTAGACAGTATTTCAGCTCCGTTAGATTTATATAGTGTGGCGTAAGATTAGCGTCTATCTTATTAATGCGACTCTCCGCTAGTCATCAAGGGGTGTCTTCTCCCTAGTAAGTGCAATTCACTGTGTATCGGTATGCCAGACTGCCCAATCGTGCCTAAGCCCAAAGGGCTGGTCATTAACTTGCAGTGTGTCAGGCTGCCTGGATCCGCCTGAGCCTCCCCCCTTCCCTTGTCTGTAGCAGTGAGCTAGCCCTTGAGGAGATAGGAAAAACAGTCCACCTTTGTTATAGCTGCACGGGCTGGTACCTTAATGCTGCCGGGTGCCTGGGCAGCGCAGGGACGCTCCTGGTGTTAAGCCCTCTTGCTAGTGACACTTGCCGTCCCCGCCGCTTCCTCCTGCTGATACCGAAGCCGTTGCCCGGGTAACCGCAATCAACAAATGGCTCGCGCTCCACCACGCTGCTCCGAGGGCTCCGGACTGCTTCCTCTCCCGAGCGGCTGTAGCGATGCGCCGCCGACACAATGGGACGAGCGGTGATAGGGGAGCCAGGCAGCCAGGCAGACGCCGAGCTCTGCAGGGTACTGGAGGCACAGTCAGCCGGGCCGGGACGCTAGGCTAGGTCCGGAAAACACGGAGGCATCGGGCTGGGGGAAGCTCACTTGCCCCTCCTCTCACTCTGACATCCGGTCACGCCCCCAGATCGCCATTCATTGTTGGGCCACATTTCTAGTTGGATTTGAGATTATATAACGTTGAATGTTAATTTTCCTGATAAACTTATGTATGTCAATAAATGTGCTGAATTTATTGAGTTTACAAGGAGGAGCAAATTTTAAGCCCTTATTTAAAATAATTTTCTCTTCTGAGGTTAGAACAGTATTACTTAAATTAAATACGCCTTGACACATTAGGTTCGCTTTCTCTTTTCTTCACCGATACCTCCTCCCTCCTCGAGACCCTCTCTTGTTTCTATGCCTCTTTTTCTGCCTTGAGGGTCCTCGTGAAAACCCCGTACAGACCGAGAATTAGAAATGGACTGAGGATGCCTGTAAGGGGACGGGTCATTTCCATCAGGGAAAGGGTAAATATTGTACACTGGTTGACCCCGTAATGGGGAATATCTATTGTATGTAGATATAGGTGGATGTCGATAATAAGATGGATTAGAGTAGTTAGAATGATTGGAATAGTAAGAAGGTTCTTCGTAGCGGACAGGAGAATTCCGATAATATGTACTCTCTCTCTCTTGCTCCTGATGGTAATAGTCATCCTGATTATGATAATTACCCCTATTGCCACCTCTGCCCCTCCTGTTAGAATACTGACCTCTCCCCCTTTGTGTGTTTTTGGGGGTATGTACACTTAGAGCTCGCCCTCTGTATGACGGAAGGGCCTCTCCCTGTGGTTGACTCCTATTCATAGAGGGTTTCGATCTCACAGAGGGGTCTGTGGGGGGGACCACGCTACTCTGGTTCTGGGTGTTAGTTTCCATAGCCGAGTCTATAGCAACGGGAGTGGTTGATTTTTGCCAGCCAAACGCTTTCCCTGCTTTATAATCCCCCCATGTCACGAGAATACTTTTTATGTTTTTTGGCTTTTTGATCCTTGTCCTCTTTGATGAGATGTGTCTGCAGATTAGATGACAAGGAGTTGTATTCTGCTGAATTTTTGTATACCAGCAATTTATCTTTCAATTCCTTAATTTCTCGGTCCAAAATAGAAAGACGATTACGCTTTCTATTAATTAGAAAACCGAGAAGGTTTGATTTGCTATCTTTAACTGGGTTGCCTGCTGTGGGAGTGGCTCTACCAAGGGGTCTATGGGCATAAGCACTGACTTCTCCCATCCTATTTCCAATCCAGAGAAGCGTCCGAAGTCCTGTACCAGCCCTAAAACCTCTTCCAAAGACGATTGTGTATCCCCCAAAAATAACAAAACATCGTCCGCATACATAGCTACTTTTTCTTCTCCCATTTCTCTTTTAAATCCCTGTATTTTCTGGGAGGTTCTCAAGGCAATAGCCAGGGGCTCCATAGCGAGGGCGAAGAGGAGGGGAGACAAGGGACACCCCTGCCTCGTCCCCCTCTCCAACTGGAACCACTCCGAGCACTCCCCATTAATTCTGACCTTTGCCCTAGGGCCCTCGTACAGTAATTTTATCCAGCGGACAAATTGGGGACCAAAACGGAATTCAGTCAATACTCTCCACAAGTAATGCCATTCGACGCTGTCAAAAGCTTGACTGTGTCTAATGATAGAATGGCTCTATTCCCACCACCCATAACTGGGATTTGTGTGTTCAAGAAGGCTCGTCTTATATTTAAACTTGTGGACCTATCCGGGATAAACCCGGTTTGGTCTGGATGTGCTACCTTGCTAATTATTTTATTCAATCTAGCGGCCAGGGTCTTAGCTAAAATTTTTACATCTGTACAAAAGAGGGATATTGGCCTGTAGGAGGATGTTTCTAAACTATTTTTCCCTTCTTTTGCTAGAACTATTATGGTTGCTTCTGCCATAGAGGACGGCAGCTTCCCTTCCTCCATGGCTCCATTGAATACCTGAAGAAGTTTAGGCAATAAAATATCCCCATATAGATTTCTATTGGCAGGCCGTCTGGTCCCGGAGCTTTCTGGCCCGCCATATCTGCCACAGCTTTGCATAACTCCTCGAGGGTCAATGGAGCCTCTAACCCCTCTCTGTCCTCCTCTGATATTTGAGGGATCTTTAGTTTCCGGAAAAAGCCCCCCATCTCCTTTTCCACATTCCTCTGTGAGGTATTATATAAATTTTTGTAATATTCCTTAAATTCATACGCTATTTCAGAGGCGGTCATTCTAATCTCCCCTCCTTTAGCTTGTATTGCTGATATGGTATTTGAGGGGCTGTTTGCTTTAGATATTAATGCTAGGATTCTCCCCACCTGTTCACCCTCACCAAAGAAGGTCCGACTCTGAAACAGTTTTTTATTTTCTACTTTCTCCCAGACTGCTTTTTTATATTCATCCTGCTTCCTTAACCATCTATCGTGGTCCTCAGGAGAGGATGACTCCACATAGCGTGATTCTGCCCTTTCCACCTCTTTCCTCAACTCAGTTTCTTTAGCCTGTGATTGTCTTTTTACATACGTTATTTTTTGTATCAGCTCCCCCCGTAGATATGCTTTAAGCGTGTCCCAAATTATGCCCAATGATGCAGTCCCAGTATTCACCTTTATAAATTCTCTCAAGTTGGTGGCAATCCCTTCCGAATCTTTGATTATCTCCAGCCAAAATGGATTTACCTTCCAATCTCCCCTAACATAGCTTATCCCTATCTTTATTGAAAAGACTATTTGTGAATGGTCCGAGATCCCTCTGGGTTTATATTCTACCTCCTCTACCACCTTTAGAGCCTCTTTGTTACATAGTATGAGGTCAATCCTAGACAAGGTAGAATATGATCTAGAATGGCAAGAGTACTGCTTTACCCCGGGGTTCCATCTTCTCCATATATCCACAAACCCTGTCTCTTCACAGAATCGAAACAATGGGCCTCCAGGTGCACTTTTTACAGGAGTCCTCTGTGTAAACCGATCCAGATTTTTATTCATTGTCATGTTAAAATCACCTGCTATTATAACCGGCACTCCTGGTTTATCAGCAACAAACCTCATCAAATCACATAAAACATCTAATTTGAACGGTGGAGGAATGTAAACGTTTGCTATCACACATTCACACTCCTCAATCATACAAAAAAGGAAAATATACCTGCCGTTTTCATCCGTTACATTCTGCCTGCAGGAGAAAACCACCCCAGACTCTATCAATATACTCACCCCTCTTGAATAAGAGGTGTGTGTTAAGTGGTATTGTATCCTATATTTTTTATGTTCCAGAACCTTGACAAAATCTCTCTCTAGGTGTGTCTCCTGCAGGCACAATATTTTGGAGTCATCTAATTTAATTTCTGAAAAAATTGCCTGTCTCTTGGCAGGACCCTTAACCCCCCGTACGTTCCAGGAGCAAATCCTAACATTCCTGCCTTTCTTGGACCGACCTAGGGCCACCTCCCTCCTATCCCCAAACCTCACCATCCCTCTTCCAATTCTTCCTATCACTACAAAATAATTCCTTACTTCTATTATACTCTTTTCCCATGAAGAAAAAAAAAAACTCTTATCCTCATGCCCTGTGTACTTTGTGGTTTCTCCGCCAATGTATACTCAAACCCTATCCCATATTTATTGCTGTATCCCATCCACAACCCCCAGCTCACAATCTCCCCCTTTCCTACTCCAAGTACCCCCCACCTACCCCCACTCATTCTCCTGTTCTTCCTCCCCAGCTCCTGCCCTCCCCAAGCTCTCACCCTCCCCCCAACCCCTCCCAACTCCCCCCCTTCCACCACCCCCTCCTCCACCCCCTCCCCCCCCCTCCCTCTTCTCTGCCCTCTTTTGGGCCTGTGTTGGGGGCTTCTAAATTGACCGCATTTCTTCCCCAAAGTGAGATTCCCTAACTTCCCAGCAAATAAATACAAAGCAAACCGTGCACTATACATCAAGAAAAAAAACAACAAAATAGAAAAAATTGTTAACTTAGGCGTTAACTTAACAAAAGACCCGGGACAGTTTATAGCGAGGAACATGATTCCGCTTATGGCCAAACTGAAACAGAAATGTAAGGTATGGGGCCATCTGCCACTGTCAGTGGCGGGCAGGATTAATTTAATTAAAATGGTGTGGATGCCACAAATATTATACATAGTACACAACTCCCCAGTATGGATCCCAAAGCATTGGTTTAGGAAACTAGAAGGGGTATTCAGGGAATTGATTTGGAGGAATGGCCCAGCAAGAATCCGCCTGCAGGCACTACAGCGCCCGAAAGACATGGGAGGGGTGGCATTGCCGAACCCGGAATTCTATTTTTTGGCAGCACAACTACAATATATGAGAGGGAGTAACTCACCCATGAGGAAGGAGGGAGGGAATGACTTATTATTAAATGATACTAAACATAGCACAATAGTAGAAGCTGTGGAGGCAGACTCATTTGAAACCAGATGTTTAACAACACAATTAATGGTTAAAGTTTGGAATACTGCTAAGACCATAATGGGCTACGGTGGGTTCTCTGAATTCTCCCCTCTCTGGGATCATAAAAACTTGGAAGAACTCAAGACACTGGGGAAGGTGGATAAATGGGCCAGGAAGGGTACTGGCTTTCTGGCACAGTTATATAGGGATGGTAGACTGAAATAATTTCAGGAGATGAGTGCAGAATTTGGAATCTCAAGCCGATTATTTTATAGCTATTTACAGGTCAGACATGCGTTGAATACGCAATTTAAAGGGAAAATCCCAGAACTGTGTAAAATGCCGTCCCTTGAGAGGCTGGTTAAGGCAGGCTCATATAAAGGGTTGATATCAGGAATGTATGGGAAGTTAAGGGGGGCAGCACAGAAAGGTGAGGTGGAGCGTCATAACAGGACTAAGTGGGAAAGGGATGTGGGGCCAATGAGAGAGGATCAATGGAGTAGAGTCTTGGCTTTGGGCCCCAAGGTCTCGTTATCACCATCTCAGACCATATCACATCTATACCTGCTGCATAGATCCTACTACACACCTGCAAGGCTGTTTTTGTTTGGGAAAAGACCGAATGCAGAATGCCCAAGATGTGGAGATGGGAGGGGTGACCTGGTGCACATGACCTGGCGATGCCCTAAACTGTATAGATACTGGCAAGGTATAATTAGGAAGATTAATGGGGTATTCGGGACGTCGCTTGATGCGGGGGCCAGGTTATGCCTCCTGGGGTTAACAGAAGGAGAAGGGGTGCGGGGCCATGTCCAGACCGCAGTGACTAGATGCCTGTTCCAGGGAAGGTTGCTAATTGCTCGTAAATGGCAGGAAAAAAAAACCCCAACAGTAAGGGAATGGAAGAAAGTGGTGAATGGAACGATCGATAAGGAGGAATATATATTCAGGAAAAGAAAGAACCATAAGCAGTTCCTTAAAATATGGAAACAGTGGTTAGATTCGGAATTAATTAAATAGGAGTATGTGAATGTGTGTGAATGTAGTAGGTGAGAATGGTTGGAGTGGATAGTAGGGAAGGGGAAGGGGGTGGGTTGGGAGGGGGTAAGGTTGATAAAAGGGGTAATGGGGTTTGTTTTTCTGGAATATTATCTGTTATTATTGTGCTCTTATGTTTCCTTTTATGTTGCCTATGCTAACCACACTTTTCTTTTGTGCACGACAATGTAATGTGATTAAGAGTTTGGAAAAACAAATGAAATTTCTTAATAAAAAGTATTTAATGCAAAAAAGAAAACCGAGAAGGTTGACTCCGGCATCGTTAAAACCACGAGTCAAGGTCAGTTTCACCTTGTTGTGGGTGAATATCCCACCTAAGGCTACGCGGAATCATACCTTCTGACACGTATTGCTCTAAAAAGACTAGGTCCCACTGGAGGTGGAGTTCAGAGACCACAATGTTCTTCAGTCTCAAGAAAAGCCCTCCAATTTCTGTATCGTTGCTAGTAGCAACCAACACACCTTCGGTGTTCACCACCCTTAATGCACGGTAGTCAAAGATATCCATTTTAAAGGATGAGGGGATTAAGATACGCTGCAGCTGTAATATATGCTTATTCAGAAAATCCAAAAAACTATATGAATAAAACAGTGCTGCGCAATGTGAATAAACAGCTGCCAACACACCTCTAGACCCAGGTAGTTAAAAATATAAGTGTAAAAAGTGTGGCGCTATAAACTCAAAAAAAGATTCATAGTAACATATGTGACATATCTCAGGTCAAAAATAATAAATGGATAAACCATTCAGTTACATGTGATATGAAGAACCAAATATCACCTATATAATATACAAAAGATGTGAACCAATGTATGAGGAAATTGTCCAGTATCAATACAAATTAGGAATATTATATTGTGTATACACTATACCAAATATTAAAAAGCATTAATTCTTCTGTGCACAATTTCAAGTTTTTAATATATATTAACAGCTACCTTTTCTGATACGGGTAAGGTTGATTTTTGATGTGATATGTGTGGTGTGTTTTTTTTTTTTTTTTCCACTGTACAAAATATTCTTTTTTGTAATCCTGTTTTCATTACAATATTCAAGCAACTATATTTACCCCTATATTGATTTATTGATTTATACCTAAAATGTTGTGTTTTTTGCTGTACCCATATGTTTTGATTATAAATATTTCTAGACATGAGTTTTCTTGCCTTATTATGATTATTATCTTTTACTTTATAGTTGATTAAATGCCACACTGTATCTCCTGAAGAAGCTTAAGAAAGCGAAACATGTGGAGAAAGTGGTATCAACCTTTGTATCAATCAGTTATTTAATTTGCTTAGTAAACATTTATTAGTGTTTTGTCTCATGTCAGTTCTCTTTTAAGATTGTTTAATAAAAGATTATTTTATTCTATTATTCCTTATTTTGCTTATTAATAGCACAGTTAAAAGTCCCGGGGCCATATTTATGGCCTCAATATCTCCTTTCTCTTAAACTTACATATTGGGATGTGGTGCTTTTGTTTTAATTCCTCCCCTCTACTTTTATAATACTAAATTACAAAGGTGTTACCCACCTATCACCCATTGGGAGTTGAGGAATTTCAAACCTATTTCTAATTGAATTTGAAACTATCTAATTAATGTATACTCATTGTTCTATTGCAGATTTATATTGATTTACCCAACTTTTTTTTTTTTTTTTCATGGCCAACTATTGTGGCAATGCATTCGAAGGATTCATGGATCAACTCCATAAATCCCAAAATGCGACGGGGGGGGGGGGGGGGGTTATCCATGGATCATTTCTTTCTCCGCCTCCAGGGGATGCTGGAAAAAAAAAGACAGAATTTACTCGAACAAATAGTATTTTTCTAAATATTTGGATGACCAGATTGCTCCATGGGGATTAAGAATACAAATTTTCCCCACAGTGAGCAAACTGGAACAAGATTTCAAAACCAATTGGGAATCTAATCTCCAATCTTGCTCCATGAAAATGATGGAATTATTATGCTGTCATTACAACGATGAACTTGCATCTCTAGATAAGGAAATTGAGAAACTGTATAATGAAAATAGCTCTATTGTCTCCAACGAACTCTTTACCAGCCGTGAGGGGACATTGAAAGCACATATAGAGACCTATGTGGCTGAAATTCTAAAGACAAAAGAAAAGAAATTTGTAAGAGACAAATTATCTTATGACAATAATCAAGCCTATGTCTGGACACAGACAAAAACCAATAGGGATGAGCCGAACACCCCCCGGTTCGGATCGCACCAGAACCTGCGAACGGACCGAAAATTTGCACGAACGTTAGAACCCCATTGACGTCTATGGGACTCGAACGTTCGAAATCAAAAGTGCTCATTTTAAAGGCTAATTTGCATGGTATTGTCCTAAAAAGGGTTTGGGGACCCAGGTCCTACCCCAGGGGACATGTATCAATGCAAAAAAAAAACTTTTAAAAACGGCCGTTTTTTCAGGAGCAGTGATTTTAATGATGCTTAAAGTAAAAAAAAAAAAAGTGAAATATTCCTTTAAATATCGTACCTGGGGGGTGTCTATAGTAAGCCTGTAAAGTGACGCGTGTTTCCCGTGTTTAGAACAGTCCCTGCACAAAATGTCATTTTTAAAGGAAAAAATCTCATATAAAACTGCTTGCGGGTTTAATGTAATGTCGGGTCCTGGCAATATGGATGAAAATCAGTGAGACAAACGGCATGGGTACCCCCCAGTCCATTACCAGGCCCTTTGGGTCTTGTATGGATATTAAGGGGAACCCCGCACCCAAATTAAAATAAGGAAAGGTGTGGGGCCACCAGGCCCTATATACTCTGAACAGCAGTATACAGGCGGTGCAAACAAGACAGGGACTGTAGGTTTGTTGTTAAGTAGAATCTGTTTGTAATTTTGAACGGGTACATTTTTAACGTGTTTAGCTCCAGCCAAAAAATCTTTTTTAAGCTTTTTGGAAAACATAAGGAAGGGTTATCACCCCTGTAAAATTTGTTTTGCTGTCTTTCCTCCTCTTCAGAAGATTTCACCTCACTTTTTGTCCCAATGACAAATGTTTTTTGAAAATTTGGGGTTTTTTGTGGAACAAGGATTGGAAAGCATCAGTGGAAAGGAGAAATGTTTTTCCCATATTAACTCTTATAGGGCGTACACACGGTCAGACTTTGTTCGGACATTCCGACAACAAAATCCTAGGATTTTTTCCGACGGATGTTGGCTCAAACTTGTTTTGTCTACACACGGTCGCACAAAGTTGTCGGAAAATCCGATCGTTCTAAACGCGGTGACGTAAAACACGTACGTCGGGACTATAAACGGGGCAGTGGCCAATAGATTTCATCTCTTTATTTATTCTGAGCATGCGTGGCACTTTGTCCGTCGGATTTGTGTACACACGATCGGAATTTCCGACAACGGATTTTGTTGTCGGAAAATTTTATCTCCTGCTCTCCAACTTTGTGTGTCGGAAAATCCGATGGAAAATGTCCGATGGAGCCCACACACGGTCGGAATTTCCGACAACACGCTCTGATCGGACATTTTACATCGGAAAATCCGACCGTGTATACGGGGCATTACAGGAGAGAATCTCCCTTCAAAGGGGTAGATTTCATCTCACTTCCTGTTGTCTCCTTCCGTTTGCAAGTAGGAGTCGTTTGTAAGTTAGATGTTTGAAAGTAGGGTCCTGCCCTATATACTCAGCAGAAATTTGGGCCTTAGGTGTTGTTGTGGCCACAACACTGTAAGCCCTCACAGGGCCCCGCTGTGAAATATTAGATCAAGAATTGTAATTACATGCCCCTGTTGAACAGGAGCTGAAAAATTAGGCCTTAGGCACTGGTGCTGGTGCCACAACACTGCAACCCCTCACAGACACTCTAGTTGGAACGCAGGAACGAGCCCTGCTGCAAAGTATTGCATCAAAAATTGTAATTACATGCCCCTGTTAAACAAGGGCTGAAAAATTGGGCCTTAGGCACTGGTGCTGGTGCCACAACACTGCAACCCCTCACAGACACTCTAGTTGGAACGCAGGAACGAGCCCTGCTGCAAAGTATTGCATCAAAAATTGTAATTACACGCCCCTGTTGAACAGGGGCAGAAAAATTGGGCCTTAGGCACTGGTGCTGGTGCCACAACACTGCAATCCCTCACAGACACTCTAGTTGGAATGCAGGAACGAGCCCTGCTGCAAAGTATTGCATCAAAAATTGTAATTACACGCCCCTGTTAAACAGGGGCAGAAAAATTGGGCCTTAGGCACTGGTGCTGGTGCCACAACACTGCAACCCCTCACAGACACTCTAGTTGGAACGCAGGAACGAGCCCTGCTGCAAAGTATTGCATCAAAAATTGTAATTACACGCCCCTGTTAAACAGGGGCTGAAAAATTGTGCCTTAGGCACTGGTGGTGGCGCCCAGAACCAAAAATGTACTTACAAGCTATCAGCGTGATCATTGAGGAGGAAGAGGATAATTACTCAGGGATAGTCACTCAGCATCAGCATAGGCAGTCTTTGAAGGGATCTGAGATTTAAAAAAAAATTATTCCGTTACATCAGCATCAGGTGCTTGGTAGCTGGTGGTGATCCAAGACTGATTCATTTTTATGAAGGTCAGTCGATCGACCGAGTCGGTGGACAGACGCACCCTGTGATCGGTTAACACGCCTCCAGCAGCACTGAATGTGCGTTCCGAAAGAACGCTGGATGCAGGACAGGCCAGTAGCTCAATTGCATACTGTGCAAGCTCTGGCCAGTGATCCATCCTCAAGACCCAGTAACCCAGAGGATTTTCGGTGGGAAAGGTGTCCAAATCTGATCTTGCCCCTAGGTATTCCTGCACCATGTAAAACAGACGCTGGCGATGGTTGCTGGAACCGATCATACCTTGGGGCTGCGGACCAAAAAATTGTCTGAACGCATCGGTCAGACGGCCACCTTCTCCACCGCTCCTTCTTTGACTGACCGAAGCCTCAGCAACACGTTGTCCAGAAACAGGAGTTTGTAACCTCCCAGTCTCTGGGAACGCGTTGCACAGATCTTTCTGCAAGGCCTCCCGAAGAAGTTTCATCCTCTGCTCCCTCTGCGATGGCAAGATAAGGTCCGCAACCTTACCCTTGTAACGTGGATTAAGGAGGGTTGCCGGCCAGTATTGGTCCTTCTCCTTGATACCACGAATACGAGGATCCTTACGCAGGCTTTGCAGGATCAGGGAGGCCATGCAGCGTAGGTTTGCTGAGGCATTCGGTCCGGAGTCCTCTGGGTCACAAAGGACGACATGGTCCGCAGCCACCTCCTCCCAGCCACGTACAAGTCCATGTGTTTCTTGGGACTGATCCCTTAAAGACTGCTGCTGATGCTGAGTGCCAGGCTCCACCTCCATACTGACACAATCTTCCTCCTCCTCCTCCTCCTCGTCCTCTTCCTGTGTGATCGGCGGGCACGCAGGAACACTGTCTGGATAAAGGGGGCCTTGAGAGCTAAGGAAGTCCTCCTCTTCCTGCCTCTGTTCTGCCTCAAGTGCCCTGTCCATTATTGCATGCAGCGTGTGCTTCAACAGGTGGACAAGGGGGACAGTGTCACTGATGCATGCACTGTCACTGCTCACCATCCTCGTGGCCTCCTCAAATGGTGACAGGACAGTGCATGCATCCCTGATCATGGCCCACTGGCGTGGGGAAAAAAAACCAAGCTCCCCTGACCCTGTCCTGGTGCCATAGTCACACAGGTACTCATTGATGGCCCTCTGCTGCGTGTGCAGCCGCTGCAGCATGGCCAACGTTGAGTTCCACCTGGTGGGCATGTCACAGATTAGGCGGTTCTTGGGCAGGTTAAACTCCTTTTGGAGGTCCGTCAGCCGAGCACTGGCATTATATGACCGGCGGAAATGCACACAGACTTTCCTGGCCTGCCTCAGGACATCCTGTAAGCCCGGGTACCTGCCCAAGAACCGCTGCACCACCAAGTTAAGGACGTGAGCCAAACAGGGCACATGGGTCATTTGTCCCTGTCGGAGGGCAGAGAGGAGGTTGGTGCCATTGTTGCAAACCACCATTCCTGCCTTAAGATGGCGTGGCGTCAACCCCCTCTGAACCTGCCCCTGCAGAGCTGACAGAACCTCTGCCCCAGTGTGGCTCCTGTCCCCCAAGCACACCAGCTCAAGCACCACATGGCATCTTTTGGCCTGCGTACTTGCGTAGCCCCTTGAACGGCTACGGAGCACCGCTGGTTCCGAGGACAAAGCACAGGAAGAGGCCATGGAGGAAGAAGAAGAGGAGGGGGTGGAGCAGAGAGGTGTGTCACAATCATTAGCATTTTGGAGGCGTGGTGGCGGAACAACCTCCAACACTACTGCACCTTGTCCTGCATCATTCCCAGCTGCCAGCAGAGTCACCCAATGCGCCGTGAAACTTAGGTAACGTCCCTGTCCATGCCTGCTGGACCATGAGTCAGCGGTAATATGCACCTTACCGCTGACCGCCCTGTCCAGCGAGGCATGGACATTGCCTTCCACATGCCGGTAGAGAGCCGGAATCGCCTTCCGTGAGAAAAAGTGGCGTTTGGGTACCTGCCACTGAGGAACATTCCACAAATTCACGGAAGGGGGCAGAGTCTACCAACTGAAAAGGCAGCAGTTGAAGTGCTAGCAATTTTGTCAAGCTAGCATTCAACCGCTGGGCATGTGGATGGCTGGGAGCAAACTTCTTTCGGCGGTGCAGCAGCTGGGGCAGGGAAATTTGCCTGGTACAATCTGACGTTGGTGTACCAAAAGCAGATTGCCCACAAGTACTTGGCTGTGACACACCTAATTCTACACCTTCATTCCTCTCAGTGCAGGTCTCAGAGAGGACTGAAGGTCTAGTGGGGTCGGAAATCTCAGCTGATGAGGAGCAAGGAGAGGTCCTCTTTGTTCTTTGGTGTGGGTCTTTTAGATACGCTTGCCAACTAACTGCATGGCAGGTCAACATATGTCTGGTCAAGCATGTGGTACCCAAGCGGGAGATGTTTTGGCCACGCGAGATACGCTTGAGACATATGTTGCAAATAGCAGCGGTGCGATCTGATGCACTCGTCTCAAAAAAGGCCGACACCAAAGAACTTTTTGAATAACGCGCAGAGACTGCAGCGCCCTGCACATGTGGAGCTTTGGGGTGTGATGCAGTCAATGTGCTGCCCTTAGGCTGGCCCCTGGAGGGCATCCTGCCTCGTTGGTGATGTGCCGCCTCCTCCTCCTCCTCCTCTCTCCTATCAGGCACCCACGTTGAGTCAGTGACCTCATCATCCCCTCCCTCATCATCACTGGAGCAAACCTGGCAGTATGCTGCAGCAGGGGGAGCATGACTGCCAGATTGCTGTCCTTCTTGGGCACCCCCTCTGTCCGTGCTCATGTTACTGCCTTCATCAAGCTCAGTATCATCATCAAAGCCTTCCAAACGCTGGGCATCCTTCTGGAGCATGTACCCAACACTGTGGTCAAACAGTTCGAGGGACTCCTCAGGAGGACATGGTGGGGCTTAGGAAGGAGTCACTGATGGAACTGAGCCAAGGGAAGAGGCCGCTGCTTTGCCAGACAAAGTATCCTGGGCATGGGTGAGAGAGGATGAGGAGGATGAGGACGGCTTGGTCATCCACTCGACCAAGTCTTCCGCATGTTGCGGCTCAACACAACCAGCTGCCGAAAAAAAGGCCAAGCGTGTCCCACGGCCACGTGCTGATGAGGATGCACCGTCTCCACGACCAGCACTAGACACAGAGCCTGCTTGCCCTCTCTTATTGGCTTGTGACTGTCTGCCTCTCCTACTTGGCCTTCCAGACATACTAATGGCCTGTAGCTGCACTAAGCTGGGATATATATATATATATATATATATATATATATATATATACTGATACTGCAGCTAGCAAAATCAACTGCCTGCCTGTAGTATGAGAACACCACCAACCTTCTACAGGTAGCTTTAGCTGAACACTGTGAGGTGGACGCACCCCACTAACTTGTAGGTTTAGCTGAACACTGTAAGCAGGACGCGCCCCACTAACCCACTAACTTGTAGGTTTAGCTGAACACTGTGAGCAGGACGCACCCCACTAACTTGTAGGTTTAGCAGAACACTGTGAGCAGGACGCACTGCACTAACTGTAAATAGTCTAGCTGCCTGACTGTGGTACTAATAGGATTAAAAGAACACCAGTAATTTTCTTCAGGTAGCTGTATATACTGTAACAAGACAAGCCTGCCTGTCAGTAAGAAGATAACAGGAACGGATCTAGCTGAACACTGTGAGCAGGACGCACCCCACTAGCTTGTAGGTTTAGCTGAACACTGTGAGGTGGACGCACCCCACTAACTTGTAGGTTTAGCTGAACACTGTGAGCAGGACGCACCCCACTAACTTGTAGTTTTAGCTGAACACTGTGAGCAGGACGCACTGCACTAACTGTAAATAGTCTAGCTGCCTGACTGTGGTACTAATAGGATCAAAAGAACACCAGCAATTTTCTTCAGGTAGCTTTATATACTGTAACAAGACAAGCCTGCCTGTCAGTAAGAAGATAACAGGAATGGATCTAGCTGAACACTGTGAGCAGGACGCACCCCACTAGCTTGTAGGTTTAGCTGAACACTGTGAGGTGGACGCACCCCACTAACTTGTAGGTTTAGCTGAACACTGTGAGAAGGACGCACCCCACTAACTTGTAGGTTTAGCTGAACACTGTGAGGTGGACGCACCCCACTAACTTGTAGGTTTAGCTGAACACTGTGAGCAGGACGCACTGCACTAACTGTAAATAGTCTAGCTGCCTGACTGTGGTACTAATAGGATCAAAAGAACACGAGTAATTTTCTTCAGGTAGCTGTATATACTGTAACAAGACAAGCCTGCCTGTCAGTAAGAAGATAACAGGAACGGATCTAGCTGAACACTGTGAGCAGGACGCACCCCACTAGCTTGTAGGTTTAGCTGAACACTGTGAGGTGGACGTACCCCACAAACTTGTAGGTTTAGCTGAACACTGTGAGCAGGACGCACCCCACTAACTTGTAGTTTTAGCTGAACACTGTGAGCAGGACGCACTGCACTAACTGTAAATAGTCTAGCTGCCTGACTGTGGTACTAATAGGATCAAAAGAACACCAGCAATTTTCTTCAGGTAGCTTTATATACTGTAACAAGACAAGACTGCCTGTCAGTAAGAAGATAACAGGAACGGATCTAGCTGAACACTGTGAGCAGGACGCACTGCACTAACTGTAAATAGTCTAGCTGCCTGACTGTGGTACTAATAGGATCAAAAGAACACCAGAAATTTTCTTCAGGTAGCTGTATATACTGTAACAAGACAAGCCTTCCTGTCAGTAAGAAGATAACAGGAACGGATCTAGCTGAACACTGTGAGCAGGACGCACCCCACTAGCTTGTAGGTTTAGCTGAACACTGTGAGGTGGATGCACCCCACTAACTTGTAGGTTTAGCTGAACACTGTGAGGTGGACGCACCCCACTAACTTGTAGGTTTAGCTGAACACTGTGAGCAGGACGCATCCCACTAACTTGTAGTTTTAGCTGAACACTGTGAGCAGGACGCACTGCACTAACTGTAAATAGTCTAGCTGCCTGACTGTGGTACTAATAGGATCAAAAGAACACCAGCAATTTTCTTCAGGTAGCTTTATATACTGTAACAAGACAAGCCTGCCTGTCAGTAAGAAGATAACAGGAACGGATCTAGCTGAACACTGTGAGCAGGACGCACCCCACTAGCTTGTAGGTTTAGCTGAACACTGTGAGGTGGACGCACACTACGAACTTGTAGGTTTAGCTGAACACTGTGAGCAGGACGCACCCCACTAACTTGTAGGTTTAGCTGAACACTGTGAGCAGGATGCACTGCACTAACTGTAAATAGTCTAGCTGCCTGACTGTGATACTAATAGGATCAAAAGAACACCAGCAATTTTCTTCAGGTAGCTTTATATACTGTAACAAGACAAGCCTGCCTGTCAGTAAGAAGATAACAGGAACGGATCTAGCTGAACACTGTGAGCAGGACGCACCCCACTAGCTTGTAGGTTTAGCTGAACACTGTGAGGTGGATGCACCCCACTAACTTGTAGGTTTAGCTGAACACTGTGAGCAGGACGCACCCCACTAACTTGTAGTTTTAGCTGAACACTGTGAGCAGGACGCACTGCACTAACTGTAAATAGTCTAGCTGCCTGACTGTGGTACTAATAGGATCAAAAGAACACCAGCAATTTTCTTCAGGTAGCTTTATATACTGTAACAAGACAAGCCTGCCTGTCAGTAGGAAGATATCAGGAATGGATCTAGCTGAACACTGTGAGCAGGACGCACTGCACTAACTGTAAATAGTCTAGCTGCCTGACTGTGGTACTAATAGGATCAAAAGAACACCAGCAATTTTCTTCAGGTAGCTGTATATACTGTAACAAGACAAGCCTGCCTGTCAGTAAGAAGATAACAGGAACGGATCTAGCTGAACACTGTGAGCAGGACGCACCCCACTAGCTTGTAGGTTTAGCTGGACACTGTGAGGTGGACGCACCCCACTAACTTGTAATTTTAGCTGAACACTGTGAGCAGGACGCACTGCACTAACTGTAAATAGTCTAGCTGCCTGACTGTGGTACTAATAGGATCAAAAGAACACCAGCAATTTTCTTCAGGTAGCTTTATATACTGTAACAAGACAAGCCTGCCTGTCAGTAGGAAGATATCAGGAATGGATCTAGCTGAACACTGTGAGCAGGACGCACTGCACTTACTGTAAATAGTCTAGCTGCCTGACTGTGGTACTAATAGGATCAAAAGAACACCAGCAATTTTCTTCAGGTAGCTGTATATACTGTAACAAGACAAGCCTGCCTGTCAGTAAGAAGATAACAGGAACGGATCTAGCTGAACACTGTGAGCAGGACGCACCCCACTAGCTTGTAGGTTTAGCTGGACACTGTGAGGTGGACGCACCCCACTAACTTGTAGGTTTAGCTGAACACTGTGAGAAGGACGCACCCCACTAACTTGTAGGTTTAGCTGAACACTGTGAGGTGGACGCACCCCACTAACTTGTAGGTTTAGCTGAACACTGTGAGCAGGACGCACTGCACTAACTGTAAATAGTCTAGCTGCCTGACTGTGGTACTAATAGGATCAAAAGAACACGAGTAATTTTCTTCAGGTAGCTGTATATACTGTAACAAGACAAGCCTGCCTGTCAGTAAGAAGATAACAGGAACGGATCTAGCTGAACACTGTGAGCAGGACGCACCCCACTAGCTTGTAGGTTTAGCTGAACACTGTGAGGTGGACGTACCCCACTAACTTGTAGGTTTAGCTGAACACTGTGAGCAGGACGCACCCCACTAACTTGTAGTTTTAGCTGAACACTGTGAGCAGGACGCACTGCACTAACTGTAAATAGTCTAGCTGCCTGACTGTGGTACTAATAGGATCAAAAGAACACCAGCAATTTTCTTCAGGTAGCTTTATATACTGTAACAAGACAAGACTGCCTGTCAGTAAGAAGATAACAGGAACGGATCTAGCTGAACACTGTGAGCAGGACGCACTGCACTAACTGTAAATAGTCTAGCTGCCTGACTGTGGTACTAATAGGATCAAAAGAACACCAGCAATTTTCTTCAGGTAGCTGTATATACTGTAACAAGACAAGCCTTCCTGTCAGTAAGAAGATAACAGGAACGGATCTAGCTGAACACTGTGAGCAGGACGCACCCCACTAGATTGTAGGTTTAGCTGAACACTGTGAGGTGGATGCACCCCACTAACTTGTAGGTTTAGCTGAACACTGTGAGGTGGACGCACCCCACTAACTTGTAGGTTTAGCTGAACACTGTGAGCAGGACGCATCCCACTAACTTGTAGTTTTAGCTGAACACTGTGAGCAGGACGCACTGCACTAACTGTAAATAGTCTAGCTGCCTGACTGTGGTACTAATAGGATCAAAAGAACACCAGCAATTTTCTTCAGGTAGCTTTATATACTGTAACAAGACAAGCCTGCCTGTCAGTAAGAAGATAACAGGAACGGATCTAGCTGAACACTGTGAGCAGGACGCACCCCACTAGCTTGTAGGTTTAGCTGAACACTGTGAGGTGGACGCACACTACGAACTTGTAGGTTTAGCTGAACACTGTGAGCAGGACGCACCCCACTAACTTGTAGGTTTAGCTGAACACTGTGAGCAGGACACACTGCACTAACTGTAAATAGTCTAGCTGCCTGACTGTGATACTAATAGGATCAAAAGAACACCAGCAATTTTCTTCAGGTAGCTTTATATACTGTAACAAGACAAGCCTGCCTGTCAGTAAGAAGATAACAGGAACGGATCTAGCTGAACACTGTGAGCAGGACGCACCCCACTAGCTTGTAGGTTTAGCTGAACACTGTGAGGTGGATGCACCCCACTAACTTGTAGGTTTAGCTGAACACTGTGAGCAGGACGCACCCCACTAACTTGTAGTTTTAGCTGAACACTGTGAGCAGGACGCACTGCACTAACTGTAAATAGTCTAGCTGCCTGACTGTGGTACTAATAGGATCAAAAGAACACCAGCAATTTTCTTCAGGTAGCTTTATATACTGTAACAAGACAAGCCTGCCTGTCAGTAGAAAGATATCAGGAATGGATCTAGCTGAACACTGTGAGCAGGACGCACTGCACTAACTGTAAATAGTCTAGCTGCCTGACTGTGGTACTAATAGGATCAAAAGAACACCAGCAATTTTCTTCAGGTAGCTGTATATACTGTAACAAGACAAGCCTGCCTGTCAGTAAGAAGATAACAGGAACGGATCTAGCTGAACACTGTGAGCAGGACGCACCCCACTAGCTTGTAGGTTTAGCTGGACACTGTGAGGTGGACGCACCCCACTAACTTGTAATTTTAGCTGAACACTGTGAGCAGGACGCACTGCACTAACTGTAAATAGTCTAGCTGCCTGACTGTGGTACTAATAGGATCAAAAGAACACCAGCAATTTTCTTCAGGTAGCTTTATATACTGTAACAAGACAAGCCTGCCTGTCAGTAGGAAGATATCAGGAATGGATCTAGCTGAACACTGTGAGCAGGACGCACTGCACTAACTGTAAATAGTCTAGCTGCCTGACTGTGGTACTAATAGGATCAAAAGAACACCAGCAATTTTCTTCAGGTAGCTGTATATACTGTAACAAGACAAGCCTGCCTGTCAGTAAGAAGATAACAGGAACGGATCTAGCTGAACACTGTGAGCAGGACGCACCCCACTAGCTTGTAGGTTTAGCTGGACACTGTGAGGTGGACGCACCCCACTAACTTGTAATTTTAGCTGAACACTGTGAGCAGGACGCACTGCACTATCTGTAAATAGTCTAGCTGCCTGACTGTGGTACTAATAGGATCAAAAGAACACCCGCAATTTTCTTCAGGTAGCTTTATATACTGTAACAAGACAAGCCTGCCTGTCAGTAAGAAGATAACAGGAACGGATCTAGCTGAACACTGTGAGCAGGACGCACTGCACTAACTGTAAATAGTCTTGCTGCCTGACTGTGGTACTAATAGGATCAAAAGAACACCAGCAATTTTCTTCAGGTAGCTGTATATACTGTAACAAGACAAGCCTGCCTGTCAGTAAGACGATAACAGGAACGGATCTAGCTGAACACTGTGAGCAGGACGCACCCCACTAGCTTGTAGGTTTAGCTGAACACTGTGAGCAGGATGCACCCCACTAACTTGTAGGTTTAGCTGAACACTGTGAGCAGGATGCACCCCACTAACTTGTAGGTTTAGCAGAACACTGTGAGCAGGACGCACTGCACTAACTGTAAATAGTCTAGCTGCCTGACTGTGGTACTAATAGGATCAAAAGAACACCAGTAATTTTCTTCAGGTAGCTGTATATACTGTAACAAGACAAGCCTGCCTGTCAGTAAGAAGATAACAGGAACGGATCTAGCTGAACACTGTGAGCAGGACGCACCCCACTAGCTTGTAGGTTTAGCTGAACACTGTGAGGTGGACGCACCCCACTAACTTGTAGGTTTAGCTGAACACTGTGAGCAGGACGCACCCCACTAACTTGTAGTTTTAGCTGAACATTGTGAGCAGGACGCACTGCACTAACTTTAAATAGTCTAGCTGTCTGACTGTGGTACTAATAGGATCAAAAGAACACCAGCAATTTTCTTCAGGTAGCTTTATATACTGTAACAAGACAAGCCTGCCTGTCAGTAAGAAGATAACAGGAACGGATCTAGCTGAACACTGTGAGCAGGACGCACTGCACTAACTGTAAATAGTCTAGCTGCCAGACTGTGGTACTAATAGGATCAAAAGAACACCAGCAATTTTCTTCAGGTAGCTGTATATACTGTAACAAGACAAACCTGCCTGTCAGTAAGAAGATAACAGGAACGGATCTAGCTGAACACTGTGAGCAGGACGCACCCCACTAGCTTGTAGGTTTAGCTGAACACTGTGAGGTGGACGCACCCCACTAACTTTTAGGTTTAGCTGAACACTGTGAGCAGGACGCACCCCACTAACTTGTAGGTTTAGCTGAACACTGTGAGGAAGGACGCACCCCACTAACTTGTAGGTTTAGCAGAACACTGTGAGCAGGACGCACTGCACTAACTGTAAATAGTCTAGCTGCCTGACTGTGGTACTAATAGGATCAAAAGAACACCAGTAATTTTCTTCAGGTAGCTGTATATACTGTAACAAGACAAGCCTGCCTGTCAGTAAGAAGATAACAGGAACGGATCTAGCTGAACACTGTGAGCAGGACGCACTGCACTAACTGTAAATAGTCTAGCTGCCTGACTGTGGTACTAATAGGATCAAAAGAACACCAGCAATTTTCTTCAGGTAGCTTTATATACTGTAACAAGACAAGCCTGCCTGTCAGTAAGAAGATAACAGGAACGGATCTAGCTGAACACTGTGAGCAGGACGCACCCCACTAGCTTGTAGGTTTAGCTGAACACTGTGAGGTGGACGCACCCCACGAACTTGTAGGTTTAGCTGAACACTGTGAGCAGGACGCACCCCACTAACTTGTAGTTTTAGCTGAACACTGTGAGCAGGAGGCACTGCACTAACTTTAAATAGTCTAGCTGCCTGACTGTGGTACTAATAGGATCAAAAGAACACCAGTAATTTTCTTCAGGTAGCTGTATATACTGTAACAAGACAAGCCTGCCTGTCAGTAGGAAGATATCAGGAATGGATCTAGCTGAACACTGTGAGCAGGACGCACTGCACTAACTGTAAATAGTCTAGCTGCCTGACTGTGGTACTAATAGGATCAAAAGAACACCAGCAATTTTCTTCAGGTAGCTGTATATACTGTAACAAGACAAGCCTGCCTGTCAGTAAGAAGATAACAGGAACGGATCTAGCTGAACACTGTGAGCAGGACGCACCCCACTAGCTTGTAGGTTTAGCTGGACACTGTGAGGTGGACGCACCCCACTAACTTGTAATTTTAGCTGAACACTGTGAGCAGGACGCACTGCACTAACTGTAAATAGTCTAGCTGCCTGACTGTGGTACTAATAGGATCAAAAGAACACCAGCAATTTTCTTCAGGTAGCTTTATATACTGTAACAAGACAAGCCTGCCTGTCAGTAGGAAGATATCAGGAATGGATCTAGCTGAACACTGTGAGCAGGACGCACTGCACTAACTGTAAATAGTCTAGCTGCCTGACTGTGGTACTAATAGGATCAAAAGAACACCAGCAATTTTCTTCAGGTAGCTGTATATACTGTAACAAGACAAGCCTGCCTGTCAGTAAGAAGATAACAGGAACGGATCTAGCTGAACACTGTGAGCAGGACGCACCCCACTAGCTTGTAGGTTTAGCTGGACACTGTGAGGTGGACGCACCCCACTAACTTGTAATTTTAGCTGAACACTGTGAGCAGGACGCACTGCACTAACTGTAAATAGTCTAGCTGCCTGACTGTGGTACTAATAGGATCAAAAGAACACCCGCAATTTTCTTCAGGTAGCTTTATATACTGTAACAAGACAAGCCTGCCTGTCAGTAAGAAGATAACAGGAACGGATCTAGCTGAACACTGTGAGCAGGACGCACTGCACTAACTGTAAATAGTCTAGCTGCCTGACTGTGGTACTAATAGGATCAAAAGAACACCAGCAATTTTCTTCAGGTAGCTGTATATACTGTAACAAGACAAGCCTGCCTGTCAGTAAGAAGATAACAGGAACGGATCTAGCTGAACACTGTGAGCAGGACGCACCCCACTAGCTTGTAGGTTTAGCTGAACACTGTGAGCAGGATGCACCCCACTAACTTGTAGGTATAGCTGAACACTGTGAGCAGGATGCACCCCACTAACTTGTAGGTTTAGCAGAACACTGTGAGCAGGACGCACTGCACTAACTGTAAATAGTCTAGCTGCCTGACTGTGGTACTAATAGGATCAAAAGAACACCAGTAATTTTCTTCAGGTAGCTGTATATACTGTAACAAGACAAGCCTGCCTGTCAGTAAGAAGATAACAGGAACGGATCTAGCTGAACACTGTGAGCAGGACGCACCCCACTAGCTTGTAGGTTTAGCTGAACACTGTGAGGTGGACGCACCCCACTAACTTGTAGGTTTAGCTGAACACTGTGAGCAGGACGCACCCCACTAACTTGTAGTTTTAGCTGAACACTGTGAGCAGGACGCACTGCACTAACTGTAAATAGTCTAGCTGTCTGACTGTGGTACTAATAGGATCAAAAGAACACCAGCAATTTTCTTCAGGTAGCTTTATATACTGTAACAAGACAAGCCTGCCTGTCAGTAAGAAAATAACAGGAACGGATCTAGCTGAACACTGTGAGCAGGACGCACTGCACTAACTGTAAATAGTCTAGCTGCCTGACTGTGGTACTAATAGGATCAAAAGAACACCAGTAATTTTCTTCAGGTAGCTGTATATACTGTAACAAGACAAGCCTGCCTGTCAGTAAGAAGATAACAGGAACGGATCTAGCTGAACACTGTGAGCAGGACGCACTGCACTAACTGTAAATAGTCTAGCTGCCTGACTGTGGTACTAATACAATCAAAAGAACACCAGCAATTTTCTTCAGGTAGCTGTATATACTGTAACAAGACAAGCCTGCCTGTCAGTAAGAAGATAACAGGAACGGATCTAGCTGAACACTGTGAGCAGGACGCACCCCACTAGCTTGTAGGTTTAGCTGAACACTGTGAGGTGGACGCACCCCACTAACTTTAAGGTTTAGCTGAACACTGTGAGCAGGACGCACCCCACTAACTTGTAGGTTTAGCTGAACACTGTGAGGAAGGACGCACCCCACTAACTTGTAGGTTTAGCAGAACACTGTGAGCAGGACGCACTGCACTAACTTTAAATAGTCTAGCTGCCTGACTGTGGTACTAATAGGATCAAAAGAACACCAGTAATTTTCTTCAGGTAGCTGTATATACTGTAACAAGACAAGCCTGCCTGTCAGTAAGAAGATAACAGGAACGGATCTAGCTGAACACTGTGAGCAGGATGCACTGCACTAACTGTAAATCGTCTAGCTGCCTGACTGTGGTACTAATAGGATCAAAAGAACACCAGCAATTTTCTTCAGGTAGCTTTATATACTGTAACAAGACAAGCCTGCCTGTCAGTAAGAAGATAACAGGAACGGATCTAGCTGAACACTGTGAGCAGGACGCACCCCACTAGCTTGTAGGTTTAGCTGAACACTGTGAGGTGGACGCACCCCACGAACTTGTAGGTTTAGCTGAACACTGTGAGCAGGACGCACCCCACTAACTTGTAGTTTTAGCTGAACACTGTGAGCAGGAGGCACTGCACTAACTTTAAATAGTCCAGCTGCCTGACTGTGGTACTAATAGGATCAAAAGAACACCAGTAATTTTCTTCAGGTAGCTGTATATACTGTAACAAGGCAAGCCTGCCTGTCAGTAAGAAGATAACAGGAACGGATCTAGCTGAACACTGTGAGCAGGACGCACTGCACTAACTGTAAATAGTCTAGCTGCCTGACTGTGGTACTAATAGGATCAAAAGAACACCAGCAATTTTCTTCAGGTAGCTGTATATACTGTAACAAGACAAGCCTGCCTGTCAGTAAGAAGATAACAGGAACGGATCTAGCTGAACACTGTGAGCAGGACGCACCCCACTAGCTTGTAGGTTTAGCTAAACACTGTAAGGTGGACGCACCCCACAAACTTGTAGGTTTATCTGAACACTGTGAGTAGGACGCACCCCACTAACTTGTACGTTTAGCTGAACACTGTGAGCAGGACGCACCCCACTAACTTGTAGGTTTAGCAGAACACTGTGAGCAGGACGCACTGCACCAACTGTAAATAGTCTAGCTGCCTGACTGTGGTACTAATAGGATCAAAAGAACACCAGTAATTTTCTTCAGGTAGCTGTATATACTGTAACAAGACAAGCCTGCCTGTCAGTAAGAAGATAACAGGAACGGATCTAGCTGAACACTGTGAGCAGGACGCACTGCACTAACTGTAAATAGTCTAGCTGCCTGACTGTGGTACTAATACAATCAAAAGAACACCAGCAATTTTCTTCAGGTAGCTGTATATACTGTAACAAGACAAGCCTGCCTGTCAGTAAGAAGATAACAGGAACGGATCTAGCTGAACACTGTGAGCAGGACGCACCCCACTAGCTTGTAGGTTTAGCTGAACACTGTGAGGTGGACGCACCCCACTAACTTGTAGGTTTAGCTAAACACTGTGAGCAGGACGCACCCCACTAACTTGTAGGTTTAGCTGAACACTGTGATCAGGACGCACCCCACTAACTTGTAGGTTTAGCAGAACACTGTGAGCAGGACGCACTGCACTAACTGTAAATAGTCTAGCTGCCTGACTGTGGTACTAATAGGATCAAAAGAACACCAGCAATTTTCTTCAGGTAGCTGTATATACTGTAACAAGACAAGCCTGCCTGTCAGTAAGAAGATAACAGGAACGGATCTAGCTGAACACTGTGAGCAGGACGCACCCCACTAGCTTGTAGGTTTAGCTGAACACTGTGAGGTGGACGCACCCCACTAACTTGTAGGTTTAGCTGAACACTGTGAGCAGGACGCACCCCACTAACTTGTAGTTTTAGCTGAACACTGTGAGCAGGACGCACTGCACTAACTGTAAATAGTCTAGCTGCCTGACTGTGGTACTAATAGGATCAAAAGAACACCAGCAATTTTCTGCAGGTAGCTGTATATACTGTAACAAGACAAGCCTGCCTGTCAGTAAGAAGATAACAGGAACGGATCTAGCTGAACACTGTGAGCAGGACGCACCCCGCTAGCTTGTAGGTTTAGCTGAACACTGTGAGGTGGACGCACCCCACTAACTTGTAGGTTTAGCTGAACACTGTGACCAGGACGCACTCCACTAACTTGTAGGTTTAGCTGAACACTGTGAGCAGGACGCACCCCACTAACTTGTAGTTTTAGCTGAACACTGTGAGCAGGACGCACTGCACTAACTGTAAATAGTCTAGCTGCCTGACTGTGGTACTAATAGGATCAAAAGAACACCAGCAATTTTCTGCAGGTAGCTGTATATACTGTAACAAGACAAGCCTGCCTGTCAGTAAGAAGATAACAGGAACGGATCTAGCTGAACACTGTGAGCAGGACGCACCCCGCTAGCTTGTAGGTTTAGCTGAACACTGTGAGGTGGACGCACCCCACTAACTTGTAGGTTTAGCTGAACACTGTGACCAGGACGCACTCCACTAACTTGTAGGTTTAGCTGAACACTGTGAGCAGGACGCACCCCACTAACTTGTAGGTTTAGCAGAACACTGTGAGCAGGACGCACTGCACTAACTGTAAATAGTCTAGCTGCCTGACTGTGGTACTAATAGGATCAAAAGAACACCAGCAATTTTCTTCAGGTAGCTTTATATACTGTAACAAGACAAGCCTGCCTGTCAGTAAGAAGATAACAGGAACGGATCTAGCTGAACACTGTGAGCAGGACGCACTGCACTAACTGTAAATAGTCTAGCTGCCTGACTGTGGTACTAATAAGATCAAAAGAACACCAGCAATATTCTTCAGGTAGCTGTATATACTGTAACAAGACAAGCCTGCCTGTCAGTAAGAAGATAACAGGAACGGATCTAGCTGAACACTGTGAGCAGGACGCACTGCACTAACTGTAAATAGTCTAGCTGCCTGACTGTGGTACTAATAGGATCAAAAGAACACCAGTAATTTTCTTCAGGTAGCTGTAAATACTGTAACAAGACAAGCCTGCCTGTCAGTAGGAAGATAACAGGAACGGATCTAGCTAAACTGAATACAGTGTATATATATATATGCAACACCTGGGATGCATATATATATACACAATACACTGTAAGTGCAGCTAACTGACTGACTGTTCTGCCTAATCTATCTAACTCAAATCAAATGTCACTGTCTGTCTCTCTCTCTCTCTCAATGAACGCCGGAACACACACTACACAGGGCCGCCGTGCAGGCGGCCTTATATAGTGTGGGGTGTGTACTAAATCCCCTGAGCCATAATTGGCCAAAGCCTCCTTGGCTTTGGCCAATTACGGCTCTCTGTTCAGGCGGCGCTGTGATTGGCCAAGCATGCGGGTCATAGTGCATGCTTGGCCAATCATCAGCCAGCAATGCACTGCAATGCCGTAGTGAATTATGGGCCGTGACGCGCCACACGAATTTGGCGCGAACGGCCCATATCTTTCGCAATTCGGCAAACGACCGAACAGCCGATGTTCGAGTCGAACATGGGTTCGACTCGAACACGAAGCTCATCCCTAAAAACCAATAAAAAACGGAATCCAAGAATGCGAACCTCTAAGGATGCCCACTCTGAACCTAATGACTCTGACACTTCTTCTACTTCATCCCTTTCTTCACAGGCACCAGAAGGCCCTAAGGACTTTGGATCCTCCAAGTGCACTAATAGCAACGCCAATATGCCCACTGGCCTAAGTAAGCAGCACCAAAACACGAATCGGGCACCAATTCACACAAGAGCTATTACGGCCAAAATGAATACTGCTTCTCACGCACCGGGTCACCGGGACACTACTTCTAATACTAATTTGACTACTCCACCATCTCAAACACTGGCATCACAAGTAAGTAATGTCAACGACCCAATTATTCAGTCGGATTTTCGTCCAGCACCGATCTTCACACAACCGGTGCACGATCCAAAAAAACGACCAAAGTGGAGTCATTACTTCAGAAACAGGCAAAAAATTCAAGGTAATCAATTTATCCTCCATCCCCTTGAGTACTGATCAAGTTTCTGTCTTGGAACTAGGTTTAACCTTTTGTCCAACACAGAAAATTGATCAGTTTGAACTTATAAAAGATCTCAATCTATTCGCTCGTAAGCTAATACTTCACATTATGTATGACAAACCCAAACAACCCAGCCCAACGTCACCCTCCGAGGTACCCCCATGCAAAAATATAACTTTGGATGACATCAAGGCTATGGAGGAGTTCATGGAGCTCTGGGATGAGGGACACATCGATGAAACGGAACTCCTTGAAGCCCATACTTTAGACCAGGAGGGACTTAATGACCCCCCATCTTCTGCTCCTCTCCTAAGAGCCATCTCCGCTCCCAGGGAATACAAATCCAAATCTAAAACTTTTCCCACACTACAGGGGAATCCCAATGTTTGGGCTTTTACCCAACAGGTCACAGATGACATCTGTAAAACTAAATGGAAGGGCCTAGCTCGTCTGGTTATAAAACCCTCAGACAAGGGAGGCAACCTTGTAGTGATGACCACCGACCAATACGAGTTTATGGTCTTGCGCCTTCTACAAAATCATGACTGGTACAAAAAAGTATCTGTAGCTCATGTCAATAACATGACTATTTGTTACAAACAACTGATTGGAACCGCCTATCACCAAGGCTTAATTACCAAACAAACATGGGACTTTCTCAATGTCCCATGTCCCCGCATTCCCACATTGTACGCCCTCCCCAAGATCCACAAGGATCTACTGAATCCCCCGGGTCGACCGATAGTATCCGGAAACGGATCGTTAACCAAAAATGCCAGCCAACTGGTGGACGATTTCCTCAGACCCCACGTCGAGGGTCTGACATCATATCTACAAGACACCAGTGAGCTTCTCAGGACATTGGACGGCTTGGTCATCCCTGATGAAGTCTGGCTTGTGACCCTAGATGTGGAGGACCTCTACAACTCCATCCCCCATGATTTGGGGGTGGCAGTTGTGGAGGGCTTCATTTCTCGTAACAGTGATGTTTCTCCGGCCTACAATGGGTTCATTGCGGACCTCTTGAGGTTCATTCTAACAAACAACATATTTTTGTTTGCACACTCCCACTACCTCCAGGTGCAGGGGGTCGCTATGGGGACCAGATGTGCCCCCTCATACGTGAACCTGTACCTGGGGGAGTGGGAGCAAAAATTGTTTTTCAGGGATGATATGCAAACTTTGGTGGAACACATACCAATATGGAAACGTTTTATTGACGACGTGTTCCTCATTTGGATGGCCAGCAGAGAGGATCTTTCCCGTTTCTTTGATGGCCTCAAATCTAATCCTTACAATCTGACCTTCACCATGGAAGCTAATCAATCTACTTTAACCTCCTTGGATATAACCATTTTTGTCAACCCCGATAGAACTATATGGACAACTCTCTTTCGGAAGCCCTCAGCAGGAAACTCTCTCCTGCATGCCACCAGTTCATATCCAATTCCCATGAAAACAATGTCCCGTATGGGCAATACTTGAGGTTAAAAAGAAATTGTAGTGAAAATGCCCACTTCGAATCTGAGGCCAAAGCACTAAGGGAGCGCCTTAGAATGCGGGGCTATAGCAACAAATGCCTGAAAGAGCCTACCTCAGGGCCAAAAAACAGGATCGTACCCATCTTATCCATGTCCGAGCTACCCCAAAATCAGATCTTAGTTTAAGACTAACTACTACTTTTTCTGGACAACACCAGCAGATACGGGATCGTTTACAGAAACATTGGTATTTACTGATGGGAGATCCCAATGTATCCAAACACTTAAAAGACCATCCCGAAATTACTTACAGACATTCCCGCTCAATTAGGGACCATATTGTTAATAGTCATCATGCCCCCCGGTCCAAAAACAATACCAAACTAAGGGGACTAGACCTTGCCACAAGTGCGACTTCTGCAGAAATATATATGCATCGCGCAATATCATTCTCCCCGATGGACAACTTTACAATCCCAACTTTCTAGCCACCTGCCAATCCATCGGCGTGGTCTATCTAATGATATGCGAGTGCAATGCCTTTTATGTGGGGAAAACGAAACGTCCCTTTTTTCACCGAATTAGAGACCATGTCTCTCTATTTACGAAGAAAAAGATGGAAACCCCCATTAGCCGGCACGTAGGTCTTTGTCATCATTTTGATGACAAAAAAATGCATTTTTTTGCTCTTGAATATGCCCCCCCAAATGAAAGAGGTGGAGATTACGATAGTGTTCTATTGCAGCGTGAGACTAAGTGGATTTTCACTTGAAACGCTTTCAAGTATTCTGGGTTAAATGATGTTTTAAGTTATAAACCATCTCTTTAATTATTAATTTATTAATCTGATTTATTCTTTGCCTATGTATAATAACTTTTTTTTTTGTGTGTTGTCTCCCCACCACCACTTATCTATAACCAATTCTATTTACATTTAATGATTTGAAATTTTATATCTGATATTTTTTTGGATACAGCTTTCTGATAAAGTTCTGTTTTTGTGCCGTTTTGCTTCTCCAGCCCATCCCCCAGTGCCTATGGCATGTACGGACACCCAGGGCACTCAGCAGTATGGCTTTTAATCAATATTCCGACTGCTTTGTTGCCCCACATTAGAGGATCGGTGTCGGCTCCCGCTCCCCAGCTTTTTCAAACATTGTTTTTTGGCCACGAGTCAGCAAACGCAATATCGTCACTGACGTTGCCGCCACTCTAAAGTCTGGATGCGCGCGTATGCGCGGTCCTCTTATTGACGGTCCGCAGCGTGATGGCGAGTCGGACGCCGTCACGCTGGAGAGGTTCATAAAGCGGGGATATCCCCGCCACCCTCTGTCATTCCCTTCTAATGCTCGGCAGGCAGACAACGCTGTTAGCTCTCTGGAAGAACCAATTTCCCCATTTTTTCTATCAATGCTGGCGATCCTTGCAAGTAAGTTTATTTATATCATGACAACCAGATTTTTTACTACATAGTCTCCACAGATGGGTTAGATTAAATTTAGTCCATTTTTTTCTTTTTTTAAAATTCCCTAGGTTCTCAGCTATAGGAACACAACTATTTTTTAGGCTTTGCGACTCGCAGGCTGCATGTGGGGTTCCTGTCCTAGATCCTGCCAAATTTGTTGTTTGTATCCTGCTGCACTTAAAGAACCCCATACTTCCAAAAAGGCGAATTGCTTCATACCATCCTTTGGATGTGATCTTGCCACATGATTGATGTGATATGTGTGGTGTGTTTTTTCTTTTTTGTTTTTTTTTTCCACTGTACAAAATATTTTTTTTTGTAATCCTGTTTTCGATACAATATTCAAGCAACTATATTCACCCCTATATTGATTTATTGATTTATACCTAAAATGTTGTGTTTTTTGCTGTACCCATATGTTTTGATTATAAATATTTCTAGACATGAGTTTTCTTGCCTTATTATGATTATTATCTTTTACTTTATAGTTGATTAAATGCTAAACTGTATCTCCTGAAGAAGCTTAAGAAAGCGAAACATGTTGAGAAAGTGGTATCAACCTTTGTATCAATCAGTTATTTAATTTGCTTTGTAAACATTTATTAGTGTTTTGTCTCATGTCAGTTCTCTTTTAAGATTGTTTAATAAAAGATTCTTTTATTCTATTATTCCTTATTTTGCTTATTAATAGCACCGTTAAAAGTCCCGGGGCCATACATATAAATATATAAATTAATCAAAACATGTGTATAGCAAGGCATGTGAAGAGTGATAACAAAATAAATAAATAAAGTCCAAAAAGATGAATTGGCGCCACCGGGAGCCAGCAAGTTAAAGTCCACCAACAGTGTAAACAAGAAGAAGGAGTGAAGAAGCCACCACCTAGGGTCATAGGGGGCTTACCAGATGCAAATGACTTGGAACGGCGTATGCCAGCCAAGTCAAAACAGGCTATGAGACCAGCGGGTCGCATAAGTGTAGTATTTTAGATGCCCATGTTGGATTGAAGTTTGGAACAGAGATATATGAAGAGGCTATGCAGAAGCAACCAGAATTCCCGGGAAAAGGCAATGATAGTGAAAAGCCGTCACCTGAAGATCTAAAGGCTTACCAGAGGTTGTTGACCTGGAAAGATGTATGTCAACCAAGTCAAATAGGCATAATGACCAACTGGTCGGAAAGGTATTCCCCTTTAGCATATCCTCAAAATACTTCAACTTAGGGCACCTGCTGGGCGTCCACAGTGAATCTCAACTGTCATAGGATTAATATCTCAATGGAAGGCCGCAAACGGGTATTCAAATGCCATGTGAGGAATAGATGAAAAAGACTCACATAGCATAATAACGTAGGTACTGGTTTATTAAAGATATTAAAAAAACAAACTCACATTTTCGTAGATCATCAACAGTTTCAAAGATCAAGTAGCAGTAATGGTGAGGGGTCCACCCAACATGTTTCTGCTAAAGAGCCGTCATCTCGGGTGTGGACCCCCCCAACTCACTGCTATATAAAGGACTAATGACCCCCTGTGGAAGTGACATGATACAGGAAGTGGAAGAGAATTACATCACTTCCGGTCTGTATATCTAAAAAACAGATAGCCAAATTAATCCATAGCAATCTGAAGATTAATATGCCTTTAGTAAATAGTTGATGTATATAAAGCTATGTTATATGTAGAACATGTAGACCAGCTATTAATACACAGGGAGCGGAACCACGCCTCGTTTTAGTGTCATATACACGGAGGCTGTCTGTATTACACAGAACCAAGCCTCGTTTTCATTCCACGTGGTGACGTCATCACGCGTCGCGCAACGGCATCACAACGCTCCAGCTCTACAGAGGCTGTCGTCTCTAGACAGAACAAAGCCTCTTGTTCAATTTGCGCAGTGACACCATACGCGATCACGCGGCGGCACCACAACGCTCCAAACAAGGCAAACCAAGCCTTCATTTGAGTGAGTTCACATGACCCCCTATGAGGACAATCCAACAGTGGTGGGCAGAACCAACACCGCCATCCAATGCGACACCGCCAAGCAATGCAACAGCGCCACAATGTCATCCACAGGGCTAGATGAACATCACAGCCAAAGTAGCCATATTCCTAATAAATGAGACAATTAATCATCCACCGGAATCAATCAAGGGGCAAAGTATTCAAATGGGGCTGGGAGGCATCTAGTAGATTATAGTGCAACCATATATTATGTGCATTCCAAATAACAGATATGCACTGTAATATTACTGTATATATATATTACTCATATTACTGTAACTACAAGGGCTTTTTCAGCATAGTCCTGCTGTAGTGTCTGCAACATATGAGTTCTTGTTTTTGGATGTTGGGAAGAACGGCCTCAACTCGGATGGAGGTGTCAATATGCAAACTGAGTTCTACCATCATCTCCAGAATGGCACCTTAAACTTGCCACCTGCTGAGGACAATGTTGAGGGCCTCAATTTTGTTTTTGTGGCAGATGAGGCCTTTGCTCCAGGGGAACATCTTATGAAGCCCTTTCCTATGAGGAATCTCACCCCAGAGCAAAGAATCTTTAATTATAGGCTCTCTTGTGCCAGAAGGGTGGTTGAAATCGCCTTTGGCATCCTTTCCAGATGATTCCAGCTGTTTTTAACACCTATTAACCTGGCACAATATAAAATAAACCATGTTGTATTGTGCTGTTGTATCCTCCACATTTTTTTACGGAGGAATGCTAGCAGCTACCTTGCCTCAGTGCCAACTAATGTGGACCCTGCAGTGTCAGGCCCAGCTGAAGAGGCTGCAGCTCGTCCGTCAGTGGGCATGACGGCTCTCGAAACTGGTCGTGCTGATTTGCCCTCTCAAAATGCCCGAGATATCTGGCAAAAATACATGTATTCTTTTGTGGGTAGAGGGGCAGTGGCTTGGCAGCAAACTGTAGCTGATCCAGAATAATATTTTTATTTGATCATAAACTCCAATTTCATTTGAACTACTGTTGTCTGTGTTTCTTATATGTATAATAGGTTCTCAAATGGCCTTTATTTTGGACATTTTATACAATAGTGCAAACGTACCTTATTTGCTACATGGGGTGACAATCTTTTCTTCAGCTAACTATTATGTTGTGCTGTGGGTTTGCTACACACACACAAGGTTGTTGTTCTTAATGTATATAATGCATTAGGTTCGAAAATAGTATGCCTTTTTAACTCCTTTAATTTCTTTGAGGCCATAAAATTGCCTGAGTTGCCATATTTTAGCACATTGTCACTGTAACTACACAAACTTAACAAATACTGTCAGAGAGCTCACCTTGCTGGTCGCGGTGCTGGCCGACCTGGTGCGCACCGGTGCGCGTAGGTGTGCGTTGGTGCACACGTTCCCGTGCATGCTGCTGTGCATGTCCCTGCAGGCACCGGTCTGTGTACTGGCGTGCAGGCGCCTGCGTGTGTGCACGCGCGCCTGTGAGCGTTGGCGTGCACGTGCGTGTGCCGTTTGGCACCAACTGGCCTATTTAGGTTTGCCATGCACTCTGCTCGGTGCTGCCTGATCAACAGCTTCTGGTTCCTTAGTTCCCACTACCTGTTCCTGCGTTCCTGTGTTCCAGATCTCCTGACGACCCGGCTTGCCTCTGATACCCCGCTGATTGCTGCCCGTACCTGACCTTGGCTCATTTGACCTTTCTTCTGCCTGCTCCTATTGTACCGTGTTGCCTGTCTGTTGCTGAACTCTGCCAGTGTCCTGACCTGCCTGCTTGCTCCTGCTCAGCACCTGTTTGCCTGTGTTCCAGCTCACCATCTGCTGCTTGAAGATCCTTATCTACCCAGCACCTGGAACCCTCATCAGGCTCTCTTACCATTCCATACTCCCGTGCCTCCTGTCCATTCTACCAGGGGCCGCGAGTAGGATACGTACGGGAGATCACCCTCTGCCCAAGCAGACTCACTGGTCTGGTAAGTAAAGTCTGACAGTATCAGGCAGCTATGACCGAGTCCGGGCAGGGGGCCTCCCCCATGGATGAACTTTGTAGAAATCTGGCGGGTCTTACTCAAGCCGTGAAGAGCCTTCAGGAAGGCTATGCAAGATTGAAGGAGCAAGTTTCGGTTCTATCCTTTCCCTCCAATCTCCAGAGAGCATCTTCTGCTGGACTTTCATCTGCACCCTCCATGGTAATGCTTCCTCCTGAGCCCAGAGTACCCACTTATGAGAGTGCTCCTATTGTACCGTGTTGCCTGTCTGTTGCTGAACTCTGCCAGTGTCCTGACCTGCCTGCTTGCTCCTGCTCAGCACCTGTTTGCCTGTGTTCCAGCTCACCATCTGCTGCTTGAAGATCCTCATCTACCCAGCACCTGGAACCCTCATCAGGCTCTCTTACCATTCCATACTCCCGTGCCTCCTGTCCATTCTACCAGGGGCCGCGAGTAGGATACGTACGGGAGACCACCCTCTGCCCAAGCAGACTCACCGGTCTGGTAAGTAAAGTCTGACAGTATCAGGCAGCTATGACCGAGTCTACTTTGTAGACATCTGGCGGGTCTTACTCAAGCCGTGAAGAGCCTTCAGGAAGGCTATGCAAGATTGAAGGAGCAAGTTTCGGTTCTATCCTTTCCCTCCAATCTCCAGAGAGCATCTTCTGCTGGACTTTCATCTGCACCCTCCATGGTAATGCTTCCTCCTGAGCCCAGAGTACCCACTTCTGAGAGGTTTGCTGGAGAACGCAGCAAGTACCGTGCGTTTCGCAACGCCTGCGAGCTCTCCTTGCAACCACGTACCTTCTCTTTAGAAGCAACTAAGGTCGGCTTTGTCATTTCTTTGTTGTCTGGTGAACCCCAAACCTGGGCCCACTGCCTGCTGGAACAAAAATCAGTATCCCTGGACAGTTTAGAAGCCTTCTTCTTGGCCATGTCTCAACTGTATGAGGATCCGCAGTTGACTGCGACTGCGGAAGCCGCTCTGCACTCTCTTCAGCAGGGTCGCAGGGCAGCAGAAGACTATGCAGTGGAGTTCAGACGCTGGAGCTCTGACACCAACTGGAAAGCCACCGCCTTGCGTCACCAGTTCAGAATGGGACTTTCGGATGCTCTGAAAGATGAGCTGGCACGTGTTGGAATACCCCCGTCCTTGGATAAACTCATCAACCTGTCCATCCAGATTGACCGTCGTTTGAGGGAACGCCAGTCAGAGAGGTCTTCTCACCAGTTCCGCCCTACTTGGATGCTACCTAAGGTCTCCAGTTCGGTCAGTCAATTTCCTCCTATCTCTACCGCACCTGCTCAAGATGCCCCAGAGCTTATGCAGCTTGGCTTGCTCCGCCCCACACTGACTCCTGAGGAAAAGCTGCGTAGATGAGCCCGCAACCTTTGCCTGTATTGCGGTGAACCCGGGCACTACGTGAGGGCTTGCCCCAACAAGATGCGTAAGTGTCTTCCTGCTTCTTCAATGTGTGCATCTATTGTACCTAAGTCTGGTTCTCACCTTGCTCTCTCCATCATTTTGCAGCTTCCAGGAGGGACTACTCCAGTGATGGTCATCGTTGATTCCGGTGCCTGCAGCTGCTTAATTGACCTGACTTTCGCTGTTAATCACCGCATCCCGCTTCAACCCAAGGCACAGGGGCTTACAATACACCTGGCAGATGGCTCCACCCTTCGTTCCGGCCCGGTCATCCAGGAGACTGTCCCTTTGCTGGCCATCATTGGCACCCATCACCAAGAATTCCTTCGTCTAGACCCTATCTCTTCTCCCCTCTTTCCCATCATCCTGGGAATACCTTGGCTACAAGCCCATAACCCCCATAAATCCCATTAACTGGATCACAGGGGAAGTTACTTTTCCTTCTGAGTACTGCCAACAGCACTGCCTGTACAGGTACTCCACTAAAACCTCCCAGCTCCTTTGTATGGACTCAGATCTGGAACTATGACAGTCCATCCCTGAACCTTACCGAGACTTTGTGGACGTATTCAGCAAGAAAGGAGCAGAAACATTGCCTGAGCACAGGCCTTATGACTGTCCAATAGAACTCCTACCAGGAACTGAGGTTCCCTTCGGAAGAATCTTTCCACTAACTGAGCAGGAGTTAAGCACACTAAAAGCCTACATTGACGAAAATCTGGAAAAAGGATTCATCCTAGACATGTGCATTTCGTTTAGTTCCGAATCGAAATTCGGACGAAATTTTCATTATTCGGACATTCGGATGCATCCGAAATACCGAATTACAATACTAACGAATTTAAACGAATCCGAAATGTTTCGAATTGAAAACCCACGGACGAAATTTGAATCAAATTCAAATCGAATTCGAATCGAATTTGAAACCAAATTCGATATATATGCGATTCGAAAACACATTCGAAATCTATTCGACTCGAATTCGAAAACAAATTCGAATCGAATTAGAAAAAATATAAATTGATTTCTAAAAAAGAATACAATAAAATAGAATCTAAAATAATAAAACATAGAATAAACATAAAAGAATTGTAAAGAATAGAGTAGAATTTAATAGAATTTAATAAAATACAACAGAATATGACTATCTTCTGAAATTCGAATTTTGAATAGTATAAATTCGAATTCGAAAATAGATTGGAAAATAACAATTTATATATATATATTCAAATTCATTCTATATGAAATTCGAATTTCGGAAAATAGTTATATATATATATATATATAACCATTTTCCGAAATTCGAATTTCATATAGAATGAATTTGAATTCGAATAGAAAAGAAAATAGACTAGAAAAACAATAGAACAGTATAGAATAAAATATAATATATTATTATTTTCTGTTCTATTGTTTTTCTATTCTAATGTTTTCTATTCGAATTTGAATTCATTCTATATGAATTTCGAATTTCAAAAGATGGTTTTATATATATATATATATATATATATATATATATATATATATATATATATATATATATAGCCATTTTCCGAAATTCGAATTTCATATAGAATGAATTTGAATTCGAATAGAAAAGATTAGACTAGAAATAGAAAATAGACTAGAAAAACAATAGAACAGAATTGAGTAAAATATAATGTGTATATGTATTATATTTTATTCTATTCTGTCCTATTTTTTTCTATTCTAATGTTTTCTATTCAAATTTGAATTCATTCTATATGAATTTCGAATTTCAATAGATGGTTATATATCAATAAATATATATATATATATATATATATATATATATATATATATATATATATATATATATATATATATATATATATATATATATATATTAAAAAAATTCTGAAATTTGAATTTCATATAGAATGAAATTGAATTGAAATAGAATAGAAAATAATATCTTAGAAAAACAATAGATCAGATCAGAATATATATATATATATACATATATATATATATATATATATATATTAGAAAAAAAATTGTACAGAATAGAATAAAATATTATATAATATATATAATTATATATATACTATTTTATTCTGTTCTGTTCTATTGTTATTCTATTCTATTCTTTACTATTCTAATCTTTTCTATTTAAATTTGAATTTACTCTATATGAATTTCAAGTTTCAGAAGATGGCTATATATATATATATATATATATATATCTATATATATATAGATATATATATATATATATATATATATCTATATATATATAGCCATCTTCTGAAACTTGAAATTCATATAGAATAAATTCAAATTTGAATAGAAAAAAATAGAATAGAATAGAATAGAGTAACAATAGAACAGAATAGAATAAAAAATAATATATATATATATATATATAGATATAGATATATCTATATTTATATCTATATAGATATAGATATATCTATATCTATCTATATATATATATATATATATATATAGATAGATATCTATATCTATATATATATATATATATATATATATATATATATATCTATATATAGATATATATCTATATATAGATATATAGATATATATCTATATATATAGATATAGATATATCTATATCTATATATATAGATATAGATATATTTATATATATCTATATCTATATCTATATATATATATTTTTTTTTGTAAACTCTATAACTTTTGCGCAAAGCAATCAATAAACGCTTATTGCGATTTTTTTTTTTACCAAAAATATGTAGAAGAATACATATCGGCCTAAACTGAGGAAAAAAAATGTTTTTTTATATATTTTTGGGGGATATTTATTATAGCAAAATCTAAAAAATAATGCGTTTTTTTCAAAATTGTCGCTCTTATTTTGTTTATAGCGCAAAAAATAAAAACCGCAGGGGTGATCAAATACCACCAAAAGAAAGCTCTATTTATGGGGAAAAAAAAGGACTTCAATTTTGTTTGGGAGCCTCGTCGCACAACCGCGCAATTGTCAGTTAAAGTGATGCAGTGCCGAATCGCAAAAAGTGCTCTGGTCAGGGAGGGGGTAAATTCTTCCGGGGCTGAAGTGGTTAAAGACTTGTAGTTTTATTAGCTGTTTTGTTTTTTTTTGACAGGGGCACAGTTTCAGTGCTTGCCATAGGTGCCATTTTCACTAGATACGCCTCTGGGAGACACAGAGAGAGAGAGAGAGAGAGAATGTAATCATTTTTATTTACCGATGACGGATGCAGTCTGGGGTGCGCTCAATCCCTCTCACAGCTTTTACTGCCATGGTGACGCAAAACCATGCAGCGTTCTTCTGGTTTGCTGAAGAGGAATATTATCTGAATATTATCTGAATATTATCAAATTCGAAAATAGAAATATTTTCTAATGCAATTGAAATATTATCGAATACGATTGAAATAATTTCTAATACAGTTGAAATAATTTCGAATGCTGTTGAAATATTTTCGAATGCGGTTGAAATATTATCGAATCCGATTGAAATAATTTTGAATACAGTTGAAATAATTTCGAATGCGGTTGAAATATTATCAAATTCGGTAGAAATATTTTCGAATGCGATTGAAATATTATCGAATACGATTGAAATAATTTCTAATACAGTTGAAATAATTTTGAATGCTGTTGAAATATTTTCGAATGCGGTTGAAATAATATCGAATACGGTTGAAATATTTTCGAATTCGACCGATTTTCGAATTCGGTCGAAAACGAAACCGATTTTAAAAACGAATTTAATGAATTTAACGAATCTAACTAAACTAAATTAAGTAAATAACGAACTAAAACGAAACGAAAAAAATTTTTTTTCATTTTGCACATGCCTAATTCATCCTCCCTTCCACCACTCCAGCCGGTGCGGGCATCTTTTTCGTCGAAAAGAAAAACCATTCCCTTCGTCCCTGCATAGATTATCGGGAATTGAATAGGATAACTATCAAGAACTGTTATCCCCTGCCTCTAGTGCCAGAACTTTTCCAAAGGTTGGGAACCACAGTCGTGTTCATGAAACTTGATCTTCGCAGAGCTTATATTTTAATTCGAATCCGGGAAGGGGACGAGTGGAAAATGGCATTCCGCACTCGATTTGGGCACTTCCAGTACCTTGTCATGCCCTTTGGTCTTTGCAAAACCCCCACAACATTCCAGCACTTTGTCAAAGACATTTTTCGCGACTACCTGGATTTGTACGTGATAGTGTATCTTGACGATATTCTGATCTTCTCCTCCTCACTAGCCGATCACCGCAGACATGTCCGGAATGTCCTAACCCGGCTCAAACAACACGTCTCTATGCAAAACTCGAGAAGTGTGAGTTCGAACTCCAGTGCATCCAATTCCTAGGCCTAATCATCTCGGTGGATGGCATCAAGATGGACCCTCAAAAGGTGTCCGCCATCCTGGACTGGCCTGCGTCTATGGATAAAAAAGGTGTGCAGCGCTTCATCAGCTTTTCTAATTTTTATCGGAAATTCATTAAGGGGTTTTCAGCAATAATCGCCCCAATAACCGAACTAACCAGGCAGGGAATCTGATTCTCATGGACTCCTAAAGCCCAGGCGGCTTTTGAGAAACTTAAAGAGCTCTTCACATCGGCTACCATCCTGAAACACCCTAATCCTGCTTTACCGTTTGTCCTGGAAGTGGATGCTTTAGAAATAGCAGTTGGAGCGGTTCTTTCTCAGCGGCAAGGTGCCAAAGCTCTTCTTTACCCAGTGGCATTCTTTTCACGCAAGCTCTCAATATCGGAAAGGAATTATGATGTGGAAGATTGGGAACTTCTTGCCATCAAGTCGGCTCTGGAGGAGTGGCGTTACTTTCTGGAGGGTGCTGCACATCCCATCTTGGTGTATACAGATCACAAGAATCTGGAATATTTGAGGACAGCCAAAAGATTGAGACCACGACAGGCTAGATGGGCACTTTTCTTTTCCTGATTCCAATTCCACATCACCTATAGACCGGGTTCTAAGAACATTAAGCCAGATGCGCTTTCGCGCATGTTTCATGATTTCGAAAAGACCCTGCCTCCTGACACGATCCTTCCCTCTGGGAACTTTGCTCATTCAAATGGACCTTATAACTCGGATAAAGAAGGCCTCTGTGGGAATGTTCCCGTACCCTGAAACCAATCTGAGTGAGGGTCTGTTTTGGCATGAAGATAAAATCGTAGTCCCTGAACCTTTACGGGTGGCGGTATTAGAACTTTGTCACGACCATAAATTAGCCGGACATTTTGGTGTGTTGAAAACTACAGAGTTGGTGCAGCGCACCTTCTGGTGGCCCCAACTGTCTAACGATTGTAAAAGTTATGTGGATTCATGCAACACTTGTGCCCGAAGCAAAAACAGCCAGACAAAGGCTTGGGGCCTACTAAAACCTTTACCCGTTCCAGAGAGAGCATGGAAAATTATATCGATGGATCTCATTGTAGAACTCCCTCCGTTGGAGGGATTTTCCACCATTTTCATTGTCATAGATAGGCTATCCAAGATGGCACATTTTTTGCCCATGAAGGGCACACCCTCGGCCATGGACACTGTGAAGATTTTTATTAAAGAAGTGGTAAGGCTGCATGGAGTCCTGGCAAGTATTGTGTCCGATCGCAGTGTCCAATTTACCTCGAGGTTCTGGAAGGCTCTCTGTGGCTCCCTGGAAATAGAGTTGGCATTCTCATCAGCTTATAAGTAACAGTAGTTCCGTGCTTAGGAAAAAAAGGAAGAAAGAAAGAACTGCAGCCCCCCTGACACAGAATATCACCTAGGTGAAATTCAAATCAACAAATGTTCTTAAAAAGGGGAATTGGCGCTGTTCGGCTATATGTGCATTAAATATTGTTCCTATATAAATACATATTTAAAAAATTATTATAGAAGATTATATATTAAGTGCAAAAAATATGATGAAAAAAAGGGAGCTAAAAATAAGTGCAAAAGCTCCAACAACCAAATTCTTTGCAATAAAGTGCAACGTGCTAAAAATATATATATATATGACAATAAGAATCTGCAAACATTCCAAATGTGATGAAAAAGATTTTTTGGTACAAACTTATTAAAAAATTAAACCATTAGAATAAAGTCCCCAACGTTAATATGTGCAAAGTCCAATTCATAAACAAAGTGATAAAAAAATATATAAAAACTGTGCTGAAAAAATTATAATTATATGATGAAAGCAATGTCCCAAAAATCTGTGTGCAGAGAAAATTCCTTGGATGTGTCCCTCCAATGGTAAGACGGTAATCTCAGTGCAGCAAGTGTTCCCCGTCTTCTACTACACCCCCACTCGTGCCCTCACTCACCGGACTGCCCAACCCCTGCAGGGGTAAAAGGCATGCAGACAAAATCCAGCGATGGTGAACCCAGGAAGCAGTCCTCAGCCCAGTAGTTGTTTTTCCTTCTCTGATGTTACGGTATCCCCAGAGTTTAAATATCCATATACAGCAAAAAAGAAATGAATCTCATAGCGTGAATCCGAAAAAAAGTGTGGATTTATTATTGTAAATCGATAAAACTTTAAAAACAGGAGCTGACAGTGCTCCGCTAGCCGGCTCAAAGCCTGGTGGGCAGCGTGGTTGAGTGTGCGTTCCACCGACCGCCTGCCTAAAACCGGAAGACTTTCAGGCAGTTTCAGGCAGGCGGGTGGTGGATTTTGTCTGCATGCCTTTTACCCCTGCAGGGGTTGGGCAGTCCGGTGAGTGAGGGAATGAGTGGGGGTGTAGTAGAAGACGGGGAACACTTGCTGCACTGAGATTACCGTCTTACCATTGGAGGGACACATCCAAGGAATTTTCTCTGCACACGGTTTTTTGGGACATTGCTTTCATCATATAAGGTTTTATAACAAACCAACATCTTGGTATATAACCATGTATGTTTGCCATTATTTTGCCTTTTTGGGGGCTAAACAGGCATGTTTGAAAACATAAGATACACATCCCCAACTCAGGAACTTACAAAGTTCGAGTTTGGTAAACTGAAGGCCATAGGAGACATTAGTATCCCAAGACTGTGTTGATGTTGCCTTCTTCAGATGAGGTTATCTCACCCCTCTAAAAGCCAAAATTTGAAGCCATGTACACGTAGAGGCATAACTGTTAAATGTCCCTTATGATCCCCTGCCTAAAATGTGTGTAGGTACAAACAGGTTAGTTTCTTAAGCCCCAAAACACACAGTAGTGTGTCAACATGTGCTATCTCCCATCACGGGGTATAAATGTATGCGTTTTGGGGTGCAACCCCTTCCTCATAACTAAAGTAGGTGAGAAGAAGGGGATGCACCCCCAAAACATGTCCATTTGTAACATGTGCTATCTCCCATCACGGGGTATAAATACTCATTTTGGGGGTGCAAGCCCTTCCTCATAACTAAATTAAGTGAGAGGAAGGTGTTGCACCCCCAAAAGGTGAGGCACCGCTAATTTGCAAAAGTAGTTCCTGTACTACTTTTGCTGATTTCAGGTGCGACTTCAATAGACATCTGGGCATGAAGCCATACAAATGTCTATCAAGTAGCACCTGAAATCGCGCTGACCTTGCGACTTAGAAATCGCGCAACTTCAAGTGAAGTAGCCCGATTTCCAAGTAGTATCAATGTGAACCAGGGCTTAAAAGTCAGAAAAACATGTAAAATATGAAAAGTGCAAACAGGAGCCAACAAGTGGAACAAAACTTCAGCGCATGCCAGATGAACTTAAAATTTGGTAAGCATGTCGACATAATCACGTATTCTTCTCTGTAAAGCAGTGGCAGCCTCCTTTATTTTCTCAAGATCATTCTCATTTAGCCAATTGTGCATCTTGGAAGTTTGTGACCTTATAAGAAGAGAAAAAAGTATTAAGGGAACAATGGTCAAGGGGCTGAGGCCCTACATAGTGAATTATGGTCAAGTTACTAGTCAAATTGTGTAAATACTTACCTACCCAATCTATTGCTGCTTGCAACCTGCTTGCCCTTCAGACACCTACACTACTAGGCATGTACACACTGCAACTACTATGTAATCTTGGCCCTGGTGCCTGGGTCTACACAACTCGGGTACCTAGCAACACTGCCAGCTCCTTCCACCTCTTCCTTCTCCATGCTAATGTTAAGGCACTACATACTTTGCTAATGTGTGGAGTGGGTGTTTAGTCGGGACATCTAAACACTTGACATGTATACACGTTCAAAGCTAGATTCAAATAATACTTGCTTGCGCAAACAAGAGGTTCACAAATAGTTTCTTCCACTTCTGGGTCTCTTTGGCCCTCTGTTTGACTTGTGTCACGGGATGTTACATCAACAAGCAGAAGGTCTGTGCTGGGTCCAGGTGTCAGATCCCACGCCTCAAAAACAACATCCTAGTTCAGCTGACCACACTCACTTTCCTCTAAAAAGAAACAATACATCATTTATTAAGCCACCCCAAGTCACATCTGTTTCTAGCATCCATTTTGCTGCAACCTTGCTTACCATGCTGCACTGTGTTTTTTTTCCAAGAAAAATGCATTGAAAAGGGAAGGTGACGTCATTTTACAGAGGGCAAACACTGGACAAGTGCCAACATTGAAAAACTCATGCAGTTGCCCCCCACCCCTCTTGTCTCCTATGGGATAGGGGATATATGAGGATCATTCTAACAGGCGTGACTCTGTGTGACTGTGATCCCCGGGGCCTCTCCTCAACCCATGTCTACCCTGTCAAGGCTGCATTAATGGGCACTGATGAGCCAGGCAGCAACCAGAAAGTGTTCTTTACCCCTTAAGTTCCGCACTAAGCCTATGGCCTTTGGTCCACCTAGAATAACCCCTGTCGGTGGCTAAATGAGTGTGTTTGAAGTTGGCACTTACAATTTTGGGGGGAAGATGGCCTTGTTGTCTCCCCTGTTGGTGTCCGAGTGAGGGTAGCTTCCCTTCGTCCCCTCTGGCGGCTTGTCTGTAGCCTCATTTTTTTGTGCTTCCCTGTTGAAGAACAGAAATTAAATAGTTTCACAAATAAATAAATGGCAAAACCCCCTCAAAAAAAGGAATGTTCATACCTGCTTTATATTTAACTTTTAAACATCTTTAAAAAACATTGTTTAAAAAACAAATTCAGACAAAATATTAGAGAAAACAATTAAGGGGTTATAAAGCTTTGTGTTTTTTCACCTTAATGCATTCTATGCAACCATTGGCTCCCGCAGCTGACAATCAAACCCAATGATGCGGGCGCCGGGGGTGGGGCCGAGTCCTGCATTTGGCATCTATGGACGCTGAATGCTGGATTCAGGAGCATGTCCGCAAGGTAACCCAAGGGGAGAATCGATCTCCCGGGGGTTATCTGATGCAGGGAGGAGCCGCTAAAGCCGCCGAGGGACCCCAGAAGAGCAGGTGTGGGGCCACTCTGCAAAAAGAGCTGCACAGTGGAGGTAAGTGTGCTATGTTTGTTATTTAAAAAAAAAAAAACTAACCTTTAGTGTCACTTTATCTTGATTTTTCAAGACCTACTTGGAGAACGCACATATACAGACAGCTAATTTACACATACACATATTGGTTAGATACAAATATTGCTTACTTTTTTTAATTATGTGATGGATGGACACCATCTATTCTTGCTTGCGGTGCTTTAGATCAGACCATCTCTTTCGGATTTGGTCCTTCGTTCGTTGCACCGAAAATTCTCCCTCCAAAACGGCGATGACCTTTTCCAAAATTAGGTCCTTTTGGCTGTTGGGCCTTTCATAGTTGCGCAGCTTGCAGTTGTAGTCGTGCTTCCGGAGGATGCGCACCATCTCACCCTTGCTCATGGGGGTTGCTTTGTGCCTCCTAGAAGCTCAACCACCACGCGCCTGCCTAGAATTCTCAGAATCTGCCATGTTGTCACTCCCATTTGTTCCGCTGTGTGTGTCGCAAACAGAAGAGAGATGGTCACACCCCAGCATCATGATGCACTGAGAGCGGAGTATCACGCATGCACAGTGTACATAAAGCCATAATGCACAGTGGATAGAACGGCCGTAGGAACAATCTGGGAGTGGAGGACGAACGATCGACATCGCCAACACGTGAAAGGAGCCCTGAAATGAGGGTACAATTGTAAATGGTGGTTAGTGGCCTATACTGCTTGGATTGAGGCCTATATTGGGACCAGATTATGAGTTAAGGCTGACATTATGGTTTGTCTTGTGTTCTGTCTTGCAGGCATCTGAGAATTTATCATGGTGGATAAATTCACTGTGCCCGACTTTTTGCCTCAATTTATAGACCAGTACCAGGAGCTGCCCTGTCTTTGGTAGCTGAAGAGTAGGGATTACTCTAATAAAATCAAGAGGAAGGCAGCATTGGAGAAACTTCTGGAATTGATGAAGCCTCTGTATCCCAGGGCAGACATCAATTTCTTGAAGAGCAAAATTTGGAATTGGGAACCTGAGGAGTACATTTAATAGGGAGCACAAGAAGGCCCAGGAATCACAGAGATCGGGAGCATCAGCAGATGACATATATGTCCCCAGGCTGTGGTACTACCACAGTGTGCATTTTTAGTCCGACCAAACCCAACCCAGGCCATAACTCTTAACACTCCCTTCCACATCGGATGAGGTCCACCCTGATCCTTCGACACAGATGAAGATGTGGAGGAGCCCAGCTTGACCCAGGTATAGCATTGTTGAACATATTTTTATCCAAAAATAGAATGATGATAACTAGATGTTATTATTCAGAAATCTCTGCCTTAACAAAGTGATTTCCATATCAATAGACAGTAGTGGCCAAAAATGATTGGGACAAGAATGAAAAATGCTGGGGTCAGAATGATATTCTATTTATCCACATTCAATTTGCAACAGTCATGAGCTCAAAATTATGTGTGATTGATGACCTAAAAAAATACTAATTATGTCCCATTTTCATACACAGGAAAGTGTCAGTCAGGAGGAGCCTGTGGCCAGTCCCAGATTCCTCCCCTACACCCTCCTGCTAAAAGGGCCAGGAAGAGCAGGAACCTGGACGAGGCCACAGCTGCCTTCCTCAGCCACTCAACAACTGCAATAAGTAGGGCCTCAGATGCAGCTGAGGCATTTGGCTGTCTGACAGCTAATAAGTTACGAGATATGGATGTGGAGTAAAGGAGGATGTGCAAGTAACTAATCCTGCAGCTCCTCAATAAGGGGGGGAGGGGACAAATTTCCTCCAAAACCCATATCTCGGATTTGGATGCCCCACCTCCACCACCTCCACGGCCACCACAGCAACTCCACCCATCACAGAAGCCCCTCCCACCACAGCAGCATGGCGGACATTGGCAATTCCAGCCCCAAGACCCCCAACAAGCCTGCTGGGCTGGGGATTTTCAGCCATACAATTACTAATTTGCTTTTTTTTGTTTTAAATAATGATTTTAGTTGTTATACTTTATTTCTTTTTGTATGCAGAGAATGCACTGTTTGGTTAAGTTATTGAATTTTGATTTGGATGGCAGGGAAAATGTCTAATTTATTTTATTTTATTTTTTGAATAATGCACAAAAAAATGGCCTCAGCCAATGTGGAAGGGAGCGTTGACAGCGATGGCCTGGGTTCGGTCTGGTCTGTCAAAAACCACAGGCTGTGGTACTACCACAGCCTGGGGACATACTGGTCATCTGCTGCTGCTTCCAATCTATCAGAGTCCAGGACATTCTTGTTCTCCCTATTAAATGTACTCCTTAGGTTCCCAATTTTGCTATTCACAAAATTGAGGTCTGCCCTGAGGTACAAAGGCTTCACTAATTCCAACAGTTTCTCCATAGCTGCCTTCCTCTTGATTTCTATAGTACCTTCTTGGGATCCCTATTAAATATAAAAAAAAATTAGAAAAATACTTGGCTATGTGTTTTACTTAAAATGACAGTTTGGGAGTAGGCAGGTACATTTAAAAAATACAGTGTAAAATTAACAAGGGACACAAACATAGTTTGAACATATTTTTGATCTTAAAAACTATGGGATAATGGTGTTGTGGTAACTTGACCCAAAAAAAAATATTCTTGATATCACTAGAAAAAAAAGCCTTTTTAAATATGTTTGGCAGACCTCTGTCAGTATCACCAGCAAAGCAGGTTCATTATTATCCCATTATCAAGAAGAAGAGAATGTGCCCTGCATTTAGAGATTTCATAATTTGCTGCGTCACAAATGTGAATTCTCCATTATGAACGCTAGTTTTACAAGACTGACCGCTTCCGGCTCGTCCTTGCTTCTGAGAATGCGTGTTTGTAGTTTGGACTTTTGTCCAACGGACTTGTGTACACATGCTTAGAAAATCTGACAATAGACCATTGTCCGCTGAAAATTTTAAAGCCTGCCATCGAACATTTGTCCGTGGAAAATCCAACAACAATTGTCCGATGGAGATTACAAATGGTCGGAATTTTCCGCCAACAGCCTGTCATCACACAATTCCCGTCGGAAAATCCGATCGTGTGTAGGAGGCTTTACTCTGCACTCATACCTGTGTGTGAGTGATACCTTTTTCTTCATTACACAAGATACTTCTTGAAATAATATCCTTACATTTCTTTATGCAAACAGCCCTATGTTTATCAAGCTGAAGTCAAGTTCTTTTTTTTACTCATAATTATTGTAATTGTTGTTGAACAAAACTAAACATCTCCTTTTTCCCCTGCAATATTTAGGTTTGGCATGAATATTTTATGGCATTGTAGTCTTGTTGTATGGAGGACACTTTCTTCTTTATTTTGCTTGAAGCTGAAGATAACATTATTAAATAAAGCAAAGGACTGAAAGGGCCTTTAAACATATATTAACTCATGGGCAATGATAAAAGCTGACTTCCAGGAAGGGAGCAGACCAAAAGATAAAGCAATAAAACTCTTAACCTAAACCTTCTAAGAGATCAGACAGTGGCAGATTCAAACTTGAGAACAAAAAAAATCATTTAGGCTGAACTTAAAACGGTGCTATCATCATCAGAAAAGAAACATTTTAAAAGCAGTTACCTACAAAAGATATGTTATAATATATCCTCCAAGGTCTGTGTTTTATATCTTGGCTACAGCCTCTGTCAGAATCTTAAACCCCGTACACACGGTACGATTGTTGGCCAACCGAGCGTCTGATTTTTGTCAAAAGGGCGTGTGCCAGAATATTGTCTTGCATACTAATGGTACACAATTGTCGTGCCACAAACACAAACGTAGTGACATACTATGAGAAATTTCAGCTCTTGAGCACCACCCTTTGGGCCCCTTCTGCTAATTTCGTGTTTGGTGAGCATTGATTCCGAGCATGCGTGTTTGTACTTTCGACTTTTGTGTGACGGATTTGTGTACTGACCATATGAAAATCTGATGTCAAACCATTATCCGCCGAAAATTTACTAACCTGTCATCCAACATTTGTTGGTGAAAAATTGGACAAAAACTGTCAAAAGGAGCGTACTAACGGTAAGATTTTAGGACAACAGTCTGTCAACAGACCATCCCCTGCCAACAATCGTACCGTGTGTACGAGGCTTTAGGCACTAAACATTTCTGAGAGTGGCAGATGCCTTTTTCCAAAACTCTGACCCTTATGTCACTATAGAACACAGCCGTGATCTAGGTGTCAATGCATGGAACTACAGCTCAGTTTTTTTTGCCTTAATAATACAAGAATATCAAATGGGGTGCATTATCACTGCTTAAAAATAAATAAAATGTGCTCTACTATTGTGCACTGCATTCAGCAGAGAGAATTCCATGGAACACTGCAGGCTATACACCGCAGCCTGCATTTTATAAATGGCGATTAAAACATGCCATGATGTGGAGTAATACTGTAGTGTCCAGCAAAGTCATGTGAGTTATAAAGCCAGAAAAAGTACCTATATAAGGACTGACTTTTCTCTGACTTTCCAGATCTGCATATTTGTTCTAGGTCAGTGACTCAAAAAGTATTGAAGCCAGAAAACTACCTAATTAGAGATCTCAAAATAAAATCTGCAATGGCAGCCTCTGTATTTCTCCCGAAACATGTTTTAACAAAGTACTCTAGACTGAAATGTACAGGATTTTTTGCATGACCTTGTCAGTAATATGTGAACATATAATTCACCTACTGAGATCTAAATATGTCCTGAATGTTGTTATGCATTTCTCTGAAAAACCTGACAACCTAAAGGTGGGTATGTGCTAGTGGAATTTTGTTTGATACTAATGATTTTAAGAATATTCATTCAATTTTGTAATTGGTACTGGTATCAAATCAATGTTCGTTTTCTACCATAGTGATGAGAAAACCTGTAGGAGCAGGATGGAAACATTATATTTGTTTCTTGTTTGGAAAATTACATTCATTAGAAAATCTAGTGTTAAAAGCAAACAGAATTTTGAAGTACAACAGACGTTTGAATGACATTTGTCAATGTACTGAAAATTTTTATATGAGCGTTAATTTGAAAGTTCGAATACTAGTGTATGTCCAACTTTAGTCATTGGTACATGAGTACAATAGTTCCCAGGAACAGAACGTCTTTGTAACAAGATTTTCTACAAGATTAATTGCAGCATTAACTTGGATTGGTTCAGGGAGCTATGGGATACTCTACATTACTAACTGGAACAATGAGGACACTCTTCCTTGTAGTAGCTCTACTGAATAATCCCTTAAGGGTTAATTTCACCTTTGTTCACCTTGTCGCCGATCACTAATGCCACAGCCCCGATAAAAATCGCATATCACCACCATTACTGATAAAAAAAAATTATAATAAAAATGCCATAAATCTATCCCCTATTTTTTAGACGCTATAACTTTTGCGCAAACCAATCAATATACACTTATTGCAATTTTTTTTTACCAATAACATGTAGAAGAACACAAATCGGCCTAAACTGAGAAAGAAATTAGTTTTTTATATATTTTTTGGGAATATTTATTATAGCAAAAGGTAAAAAAAAAATTTTTTTTTAAATTGTCGCTCTTTTTTTGTTTATAGCGCAAAAAATAAAAAACGCAGAGGTGATTAAATACCACCAAAAGAAAGCTATATTTGTGGGAAAAAAGGACGTCAATTTTGTTTGGGTACAACGTCGCACGACCGTGCAATTGTCAGTTAAAAGGACGCAGTGCCGAATCACAAAAAATGCTCTGGTCACTAAGGGGGTAAAATTTTCCAGGGCTGAAGTAGTTAAAGGCTTATATGCAAGTTATTGTCATAAAAAGTGATTGGGGACCCGGGTCCTGCCCCAGGGGACATGTATCAATGCAAAAAAAGTTTTAAAAACGGCCGTGATTTTAATAATGCTTAAAGTGAAACAATAAAAATGAAATATTTCTCTAAATATCATGTCTGGGGGTCTCCGTAGTCTGCCTGTAAAGTAGTGCATCTTTCCCATGTTTATAACAGTACCACAGCAAAATTACATATCTCTGAAAAAAATTTTTAAAACTGCTCGTGGCTGTAATGTATTGTCGGATCATGGCAATATAGATAAAAATCATTGAAAAAAATGGCGTACGTCTCCCCCCCCCCCCCCAGTCCATTACCAGGCCCTTTGGGTCTGGTATGAATATTAAGGGGAATCCCGCACCAAAATTAAAAAAAAATGGCATAGGGGTCCCCCAGGCCCCCAGGCACTATATATTCTGAACAGCAGTATGTATAATATACTGCCTGCCCTATATACTCGGCAGAAAAATTGGGCCTTAGGTGTTGGTGGTGCCAGAACACTGTAACCCCTCACAGTTACTTTTGTTGGGCGCAGGAACGGGCCCTGCTGTAAAATATTAGATCAAAAATTGTAAGTACATGGCCCTGTTAAACAGGGGCAGAAAAATTGGGCCTTTGGTTTTGGTGGCACCAGAACACTGTAACCCCTCATAGTTACTCTTGTTAGGTGTAGGCACGGGCCCTGCTTAACTATTATTTAAAAAATTGTAAATACACGCCACTGTTAAACACGTATTATATATATATTATACACCGCTTGAAGTGTATCAGAAACAGTACACCACCGAATGCACTGTAGATATAGGCTACACTGGATGCAGAGTATATATATATATATACACACAGTGGATATAAAAAGTCTACATACCCCTGTTAAAATGTCAGGTTTCAGTAATGTAAAAAAATGAGACAAAGATAAATAATTTCAGAGCTTTTTCCACATTTAATGTGACCTATAAACTGTACAACTCAGTTGAACAACAAACGGAAATATTTTAGGTGGAGGTAAGTAAAAATAAAAAACTAAAATAATATGGTTGCATAAGTGTGCACACCCTTAAACTAATACTTTGTTGAAGCACCTTTTGATTCTATTACAGCGCTCAATCTTTTTGGGTATGAGTCTATCAGCATGGCACATCCTGACTTGGCAATATTTGCCCACTCTTCTTTAAAAAAACACTCCAAATCTGTCAGATTGTGAAGGCATCTTCTGTGCACAGCCCTCTTCAGATCACCCCACAGATTTTCAATGGGATTCAGGTCTGGGCTCTGGCTGGGCCATTCCAAAACTTTAATCTTCTTTCTGGTAAAGCCAATCCTTTGTTTATTTGGATGTATGCTTTGGGTCGTTGTCATGCTGAAAGATGAAGTTCCTCTTCATGTTCAGCTTTCTAGCAGAAGCCTGAAGGTTTTGTGCCAATATTGACTATTAGTATTTGCAACTGTTCATAATTCCCCCTACCTTGACTAAGGCCCCTGTTCCAGCTGAAGAAAAACAGCCCCAAAGCATGATGCTGCCACCACCATGCTTCACTGTGGGTATGGTGTTCTTTTGGTGATGTGAAGTGTTGTTTTTGCGCCAAACATATCTTTTGGAATTAAAGCCAAAAAGTTCAACCTTGGTGTCATTAGACCATAACACATTTTCCCACATGCTTTTGGGAGACTTCAGATGTGTTTTTGCAAAATGTAGCCGGGCATGGATGTTTTTCTTTGTAAGAAAAGGCTTCCGTCTTGCCACTCTACCCCATAGCCCAGACATATGAAGAATACGGGAGATTGTTGTCACATGTACCACACAGCCAATACTTGCCAGATATTCTGCAGCTCCTTAAATGTTGCTGTAGGCCTCTTGGCAGCCTCCTGGCAGTTTTCTTCTCGTCTTTTCATCAATTTTGGAGGGACGTCCAGTTCTTGGTAATGTCCCTAATGTGCCATATTTTATCCACTTGATGTTGACTGTCTTCAGTGTGATCTCGCAGTGCATTTTAGGGCGTTCCGTGGCGCTCTAATTTCCCACAAACGCCCCATATGTTTGGTTTGTTTTAGAACAAACGAACACCCGATGTTTGAGTTGAACGTTTGTCTCGAGCCGCAGGCTCATCCTTAATTGTTTTGGATTACAGTATATTACCAAAAAGAGGGACAAATAATTCAGATATAAGATGCCATTGTTCAATTGAGATTCTACAATTTCTTATTTTGCCCTAGGCCAGGGCTATATTAAAATGACTGGTTTTCTTGCAAAAGAAGTGGACTTTGAGTCACTTTCAATGGAGGCCAGTAAGGTATTCTCTAAAGAGGTACTTACCACACCTAAAGAAACCCCTATTTTTGAGGCGTTTAAGCAGATGCTTAAGATCTATAAAAGACACACTAGGTGTTGGTGGGAGGTAGCCAGCCTAGAAATGTATATCCAAAAGAAAATCACTGTTCATGACTTCAGAATACTAATAAAATACTAATAAAACCCCATTCCCACACAGATGATAATGAATTAATGACTGGGTGGAAACTCCAAACTGAGAACACACTCAGGATGATGCAGTATATACCAGATCCTGAAAAGACCCAATTTGAGCTACTGAATAAACAGCTCAGAGACAATCAAAATAACATCTTACAATGTAGAGAACATCCTGACTTTTAAAGATTGGAAGACAAATTACAAAAACAAGTGGAACATCATAAGTCAACTATCAAAGCAAAAAAACATAAAACGTTTGTCTGTGACTCCAATGACTTTGCCACTGGCAAGCGCTATGATTGGTCAAGAAAACCCAATAACTGTCATAGTGGAGCAGAATATGACTCAGAAGCATCTAGAGAGTCAGAAAACTCTGAAATAGATGAATCTGAGCAGAGTGATAGTAGTGCGTCCATGAAGGAATTTGGACGCACAAGAGGAATAGGCCATGGCAGAAGAGGAAGATCAGGAAATACCTCTAGAGGCAGAGCTGATGCTTTTTTTAGGGGGGGGGGGGGGGGGGTTACCCAACTAAGGAACAGAGAACAATGGGGATATACAGGAACCAGGAGGGGGAAAAATGACAGATGTCCTCCTGAAAAGTGAAAAAGTACATGATGAGAACAGCAATCTACTTCTTTAATCTGTTGAAAACATTGCTATCCTCTGAGCATATTGTAGTTCTCAAGAAAGGTCTGTTCTTTGTTCCTACTCATGATTTAAATCTATTTGAGTGGGTAAAGGACATACACACGTTTGCTAAACAATTAGCACTTAAAAAGTAATATAAAGATAAGCACAATGAGCCCATACAATCAGTAACATCTAAGGATATTGAAACACTAATGCCGTGTACACACAACGGGACTTTTTGACCAAACTGGTCCAAGAATCGAAAAGAAAAAGAAAAACTGCGCTACAGAGCAAAAAGTCAAGGTAGAAGCTGCACATAATTCACTGGCGGTGACTCCAATAAGTGAGAAAAGTGGTAAAGGTGGACTCTTACCCTCCGTGTTGGACCCCCTCCTTGGCAGGGTCTATCAGGCATGCAGATTTTGCCCTCTGCAGGGACCGTATGATGAGAAGATCTCCCTAGCAGCTGTCAGGAGTGCTGTCTCCGGTCCGGGCTAGTCCAAGTGAAGCGCCTGAAGCGGGGGGAAGGACAGCTCTCTTGCTCCCAGTGTGGCAAAGGAAAAAACAAGGAGCGGAGCTCCAATAGTGTAAAAAAGTTTCAGGATTTATTAAATAAAAGTACAGACCGCAACGGAGAGTGCACGCTCCGTGAGGTAGAAATACAATTAAAAACAAGCCGGCATATAAAAATCGCAATAACCCGTGCATAACATGGGGCAATCGTGACGGCTTACGACGTAGCCACGGCAAACATGTTTCGTCATTAGTAGACGTCTTCAAAGGGGCACGGGCTACGTGTTAAGCCATCCCCTATATAGTATAACAGTGCACACCAAGCCTCGCTTTCACCTCCGCTCTCAGGGAAGGGAAAACCAAGCCTCTACCTAGTGCTCCTCAGTAAGTGGATGTTGCCAAGGTGACAAAATAAGATTGAAACTAAACAAAAACTCAACCACTCCCAAAAGTGCCAGCCTCCCGCGCCATCTGGAGGAAAAGGCTAGTATTACTAGACACTTGATATATCCTACAGATGCTAGTTCAAAACATAGAGCTGACAGGACAAAAAGGAAAAATCACTGAATCCCACCAAGGGGCACAGTGTGGAGGTTAATATTAAAAGTGTTAAAAAATTATAAATGTAAAAGTATACGGGAAAGAAAGAATTTTCATATCCATAGAGAAAATTATATATCCATAGAGAAAATTATATATTAGAAAAAAACATGTATAAAAAATATATATGTATTAGAGTCACACCATAATACATGGAGGCCCATCCATGAACGTGAAGAGCACTCGGTATCACAATGATGCGACTAGATCCTTATAATGTATGAAATCTAAACATATCACTACGTTCCCATCCTCTCAAGACTACTGGAAGCCCTAATCGCTGGATCCTCCCCATGTCACAGAGAACCAGGAGCGTGTAAGGAAGGAATAGATAATGCACCTTGATCCAACCGTTGCTAGGAGCAAAGTGAATGGATGGAAAGGTGAATAGACATAAAAAAGTGAATGGATGAAGAAATACAATAAAAAAAAGTGAATGGATGAAGAAACGAAAAAAAAGGTGAATGGATGGAAAAAAGGAAAAATGAAAAGAAGTGAGAAAAATCATGAAAATGATAAAAGAGTGTGCAAAAGAGGGAAAAGGGAGGAAAATAAAGAACCCAAAGCATCACTTATGAGTTGTCAATGAACGCATTCAACTCAATGTCAACATTTAGGCCTAAGGGTCTAAGGGAGCGGATCTTATAAATCCACTCCATCTCGAGTTTAGGGATGGCCCGTCTTTTAGATCCCCCTCTCCATGGGGGTTTAAGTTTATCAATGCCCATGAACACAGTACCACTAGGATCTTTTTTGTGTTTGTCTAAATAATGTTTAGAGACTGGGTGGCCCAAAAAGCCCCTTCTGATATTTCCAATGTGTTCCCCCAGTCTAACCTTTAACGGAAGGACCGTGCGGCCCACATAATGGAGCCCACAAGGGCAAGTGAGTAGGTAGACCACATGGGTGGTTGAACATGTGATAAAAGATTTAATAAGGAAATTAAGCGGGGAGTTATTGGTACTGAATTGACACACCTTCCTCTCTGTTAAAGCATTAATAGCACAAACCTCACAGTTTTTACATTTGAAATAGCCTGTCATATGTTGAAAAAACATAGGTTTGTGGACTGGAGGGTCACATGCAGCAGATACCACCCGTGAACTGATTGAGGGGGCACCCCTAAAGACCAGCTGGGGTCTGTCAGGAAGAGATGGTCCAAGCACAGGGTCATTCTTAATAATGTGCCAGTGTTTGTTCAACATCCTTCTGACAGAGAAGTGTTGACAGGAGTATCTTCTAATCAAGGGACAGGCTAACTGACAGTCCCTCTGTACCCTGGGTTTATCAGCCAGGAGAACGTCCCTGTCCAGTGATACAACCTGATTGAGTTTTTCAGTCAGAAACTGCGCTTCATACCCCTTCTCTATGAATCTGTCAGTCAAAACCTTAGACTGAACAAGAAAGTCAGTATTGGTAGAACAGTTCCTTTTCAGTCTGATGTATTGACTTTTGGGGACAGAGTCCAGCCAAGCTTTATGATGGCAGCTGTCCCTCGGGATAAATGAGTTGCGGTCAGTGACCTTGAAATAGGTAGAGGTAAGTAGAGAATCATTTTCACCTCGTATCTCCAGATCCAGAAAGTGTATTTTTTCCTGGCTGGCCTCATATTTAAAGGATATTTAAGTCCATCCATAAAGGAACAGAGAGAGTCATAGGAGCCATCCCATAGGAGTAGGACGTCATCTATATACCTGGCCCACAGGACCAATTCCGGTCTCCGGTGGGCATAGATGACGTCCTCCTCCCATTTCCCCATAAAGAGGTTTGCCAAGCTGGGGGCAAATTTAGCCCCCATGGCTACTCCCTTAGTCTGGAGATAAAACTGTTTATTATGCCATAAGAAATTATGTGTAGTGGCATATTCTAAAAGTTCCATAATGAAACGTTTTTGCTTCTTGGGTAGGGAGGCATCTTTATCAAGGAAAAATTTCACCGATTTAATACCCCAATGATGGGGGATGCTAGTGTATAGAGAAGTGACATCGGCAGTCACAAGCCAATGCCCCTCTCTATAATTACTAGTCTTGAATAAATTGATGGTATGTCTGGTATCCTTAATATATGCTGGCAGAAGTTGTACAAGCGGTTGGAGAAAATTGTCAATGTACTTACCTGCCCTAGAGGTAATGGAATCTATTCCACTAATGATGGGACGACCCGAAGGATGAATTGGGTCTTTGTGGACTTTGGGCAGGTAGTACATGACTGGAATTCTTGACGCAACCGGGATGAGAAAAGATTTCTCCTTCTTGTTAATGATGCCAGATTGAAAGCCATTATCCACGATCCTTTCCAGTACTTTTTTGAAGCGGATTCTAGGATCCGATTTGAGGGGTTGGTAAGTGTCCCTGTCTCCAACAAGTCTCTCCAATTCTCGAAGATAATCTGACTTGTCAAGGACCACTATACCCCCCCCCCCCCCCCCTTGTCGGCTGGCTTTATAACAAGGTCCTTACGTTCACAAAGTGAATCCAGGCCCAACTGTAATTCTCTCGTCATTTTCATTTTCTGAACTTTCAAACGATCGAGATCCCTCAAAAGAACATCCCTGAAAACTCTCAAAGAGGCAGATAAGCCACCCGGAGGGTTAAATAGGGACGCGTTGGCTAGACCAGACTGTCTGATGGTGTTAAGACCAGCAGCTTGGGGGGCAATGGGGTTGGACAGCATATATCTCCTAATATTTAATTTTCTAGTATATTTGTGTATATCCATGTAAGTTTCAAACTTATTGAGTGTTTTGGGTGGTACAAACTTGAGTCCTTTGTCTAAAATTGAAATTTCTGTTTCAGTTAGAGGAGTTTTACTCAGGTTGAAAATACCCCTACCACTCACACCCGCTTTCTTTTTGCCCCTTGATTTCCTCCCCCCTCGGACTCCTCTCTTTTTTCTATAGGTCCTAGATGGTTTTGGTGGGCTCAGGGAAAACCCCAGTGTTGGGGTTGAGAATATTGGCCCTGTCTCTGTCTATAGGGAGACTGCCAGCCACCTCCCTCTCTAATCTGAGAAGGGGGGGGTTGGTGCCAATATGGTCGATCATTCTGTGAACCCCTACCTGGAGTACGTGGTCCAGAATGATAGTCTGCTCTGTACCCATGATGATCATAGTTTATCATGGTGATACCCCTCATCCCTCAAACTCTGAAAGCGATTCTGAGTAGGTATAGGGTATCTAGAGGGGTGGTCGTCAGTATAAGTTCTCCTAGGGGAGTCATAACTATAAGGAAAGTCTCCAAACTCCTGTGGGTAATATTCCTGACTGTGTTGATTATACTCACTGGGTTTATGATTTTTGGGTCCCTTTTTCTGTTTTTTACCAGTTTCCTTCTGCGGCTTAGAACGTGGTTTAGGCTGAGGAGGTTTACCTTGTCTAACCGGAGATCGATAGGAGACCCTCCTAGAGGCTGACGGTTGTCGTGTCTGTGTTGGGGGGGGGCGTCGCTGGTATCCCTCGGACTCCACAGACATCGCTTCCCCACCAGGGGCAGAGGGACATCCAGTCACCTCAGTCGTTTTAGCTGCAATCTTACTCTGCCAGACAAAAACGGAACCTGCCTTGTAGTCCCCCACATCGCGGCAAAATTTTTTCTTTTTTTTAATCTTTTGTTCAGTTTCCTCTTTTTCCAACATTTTCCTAAGGTTCATTGATTTTTCCTTATATTCCTCGCTATCTTTGAAGGGAGATAATTTTTCTTTGATCATTTTAATCTCACCGTCAAGTCTAGCGAGTTTATCGTTTTTTTTCTTAATCAGGAACTGAAGGAGTTTTCCTCCAGCCTCATTAAAAAACTGGAACCAGTCTTGAAAGTCAGTCTCTCCTTTTTGGGGGCTGACTTCCCACCTAAGGCTCCTTGGGACCATTGAGTCCGTAACATATTGTGCCAAGAACCGAATGTCCCATTGTGTATGTATTTCTGAGACCATGAGATTTTTCAATCTCATGAACATGCCACTGACGTCACTCACCGGTGTATCGCCAGTTTCAAAGACCCCATCTTTAGCGATGACCCGCGAGGAACGGTAATCAAAAACGTCCATCCTAAATTTTGGACGTATATGTTTATAAGGGAATCAAAATATACAGAAACAAGGAAATATATAGTGGTTTCCCAAGGGAAGGAAAGAGAGACCTGGCAATCAAAAAAGGGAGTTCCTATCTAAAGGGCTTCAATCTCTATTGCCAATGTCTAAACAAAGTCCCCCCCAAGCAGCTGAATGGGGTAAACACTGCACACACAGGGAGAGAAAACAAAACCTCAACACTCCATGTACAAAAAACCAAGCATCAGGAGTAGGTTGCGCTACTAAAACTGAAATGCCAGGGCAGTGCAAAAAGGTAAATTGGAAAATTGAAAAAGCTAGCTCCAGCTGCAGGTTAGGCTGATATTGTGTATAGCAAGAATCGAAAATAAAAAGAAAAACTGCGCTACAGAGCAAAAAGTCAAGGTAGAAGCTGCACATAAAATACACCAATATCTGTGTATACCATGGAAAATAAAAGTAAATAAAGTGCGCTAACAGTATGAGAATATACACATAAATGTGAATGTATATGGGTGGTAGTGAAAACCACAATCTACTGAGAGCAAATAAATGACTCAATGGGTGGTGGAAAAATATACGTGCCAATCATAAAAACTCAAATAAAAAGAAAAAAAGTGTACATGTGAAGTACAACAATAATATTAACGTGAAAACATGATAATCAAACAGACTCAGTCCATGAGTTCAAACATAAAACGTTCATCAGTGAAAAAATGCTTCCATCCACTATACAGCTTAGCAGCAACCAATCTCCCTATGAGTGGATCGACAAAGGAGAGGGATGTGCAGGATGGTACAATTCCACTGGCGGTGACTCCAATAAGTGAGAAAACTGGTAAAGGTGGACTCTTACCCTCCGTGTTGGACCCCCTCCTTGGCAGGGTCTATCAGGCATGCAGATTTTGCCCTCTGCAGGGACCGTATGATGAGAAGATCTCCCCAGCAGCTGTCAGGAATGCTGTCTCCGGTCCGGGCTAGTCCAAGTGAAACGCCTGAAGAGGGGGGAAGGACAGCTCTCTTGCTCTCAGTGTGGCAAAGGAAAAAACAAAAGAGCGGAGCTCCAATAGTGTAAAAAAGTTTCAGGATTTATTAAATAAAAGTACAGACCGCAACGGAGAGTGCACGCTCCGTGAGGTAGAAATACAATTAAAAACAAGCCGGCATATAAAAATCGCAATAACCCGTGCATAACATGGGGCAATCGTGACGGCTTACGACGTAGCCACGCCCTACATGTTTCGTCATTAGTAAACGTCTTCAAAGGGGCACGGGCTACGTGTTAAGCCATCCCCTATAAAGTATAACAGTGCACACCAAGCCTCGCTTTCACCTCCGCTCTCAGGGAAGGGAAAACCAAGCCTCTACCTAGTGCTCCTCAGTAAGTGGATGTTGCCAAGGTGACAAAATAAGATTGAAACTAAACAAAAACTCAACCACTCCCAAAAGTGCCAGCCTCCCGCGCCATCTGGAGGAAAAGGCTAGTATTACTAGACACTTGATATATCCTACAGATGCTAGTTCAAAACATAGAGCTGACAGGACAAAAAGGAAAAATCACTGAATCCCACCACCCATGTGGTCTACCTACTCACTTGCCCTTGTGGGCTCCATTATGTGGGCCGCACGGTCCGTCCGTTAAAGGTTAGACTGGGGGAACACATTGGAAATATCAGAAGGGGCTTTTTGGGCCACCCAGTCTCTAAACATTATTTAGACAAACACAAAAAAGATCCTAGTGGTACTGTGTTCATGGGCATTGATAAACTCAAACCCCCATGGAGAGGGGGATCTAAAAGACGGGCCATCTCTAAACTCGAGATGGAGTGGATTTATAAGATCTGCTCCCTTAGACCCTTAGGCCTAAATGTTGACATTGAGTTGAATGCGTTCATTGACAACTCATAAGTGATGCTTTGGGTTCTTTATTTTCCTCCCTTTTCCCTCTTTTGCACACTCTTTTATAATTTTCATGATTTTTCTCACTTCTTTTCATTTTTCCTTTTTTCCATCCATTCACCTTTTTTTCGTTTCTTCATCCATTCACTTTTTTTATTGTATTTCTTCATCCATTCACTTTTTTATGCCTATTCACCTTTCCATCCATTCACTTTGCTCCTAGCAACGGTTGGATCAAGGTGCATTATCTATTCCTTCCTTACACGCTCCTGGTTCTCTGTGACATGGGGAGGATCCAGCGATTAGGGCTTCCAGTAGTCTTGAGAGGATGGGAACGTAGTGATATGTTTAGATTTCATACATTATAAGGATCTAGTCGCATCATTGTGATACCGAGTGCTCTTCACGTTCATGGATGGGCCTCCATGTATTATGGTGTGACTCTAATACATATATATTTTTTATACATGTTTTTTTCTAATATATAATTTTCTCTATGGATATGAAAATTCTTTCTTTCCCGTATACTTTTACATTTATAATTTTTTAACACTTTTAATATTAACCTCCACAATGTGCCCCTTGGTGGGATTCAGTGATTTTTCCTTTTTGTCCTGTCAGCTCTATGTTTTGAACTAGCATCTGTAGGATATATCAAGTGTCTAGTAATACTAGCCTTTTCCTCCAGATGGCGCGGGAGGCTGGCACTTTTGGGAGTGGTTGAGTTTTTGTTTAGTTTCAATCTTATTTTGTCACCTTGGCAACATCCACTTACTGAGGAGCAGTAGGTAGAGGCTTGGTTTTCCCTTCCCTGAGAGCGGAGGTGAAAGCGAGGCTTGGTGTGCACTGTTATACTATATAGGGGATGGCTTAACACGTAGCCCGTGCCCCTTTGAAGACGTCTACTAATGACGAAACATGTAAGCCGTGGCTACGTCGTAAGCCGTCACGATTGCCCCATGTTATGCACGGGTTATTGCGATTTTTATATGCCGGCTTGTTTTTAATTGTATTTTTACCTCACGGAGCGTGCACTCATCGTTGCGGTCTGTACTTTTATTTAATAAATCCTGAAACTTTTTTACACTATTGGAGCTCCGCTCTTTTGTTTTTTCCTTTGCCACACTGGGAGCAAGAGAGCTGTCCTTCCCCCCTCTTCAGGCGTTTCACTTGGACTAGCCCGGACCGGAGACAGCATTCCTGACAGCTGCTGGGGAGATCTTCTCATCATACGGTCCCTGCAGAGGGCAAAATCTGCATGCCTGATAGACCCTGCCAAGGAGGGGGTCCAACACGGAGGGTAAGAGTCCACCTTTACCACTTTTCTCACTTATTGGAGTCACCGCCAGTGGAATTGTACCATCCTGCACATCCCTCTCCTTTGTCGACCAAACTGGTCCAACAGGACTAATCCATCGGGCAATTTGATCGTGTGTGGGCTTCAACTGACCTTTTCTGTCAAAAAATCTGTTGGATTTTACTAATAGAACATGTTTCAAATCTTTCCGACTGACTCGAGTCCGATCAAAAAATCCGTTCATCTGTATGTTAGTCCGACGGACAAAACAGGACGCAAGGGCAGCTATGGGCCACTGGCTATGAACTTCCTTATTCTAGTCAGGTCGTACGTCATCACGTTCAAAACTATTGGCCTTTGGTGTAATCGTGTGTAGGCAAGTCCGTTTCGTTGGAACTCCGTCGGAACTCCGTCGAAACTCCGTCGAAAAGTCCTTCGGAGTTCAGTCCGACAAAAAGTCCGGTCGTGTGTATACGGCATAAGGCCCCTTTCACACGGACGGACTGTCTATCCGTTTTTTCTTCCATCCGTCAACGGACGACAATGCATTCCTTTAGGCAAATGTATGACCATCCTTTACCATCCATTAACCTCTGCCTCACTTTTTAACTGTTTTTTTTTAACGTACAAGGCTACGTCCAGATCTGTGAAAATGGATATTAACTGACGTTAACGGATGTCCGTCCGATCAGTTAAGATCCGTTTTGAAGAAATATTTTTTTTTTAATTTATCTGTGAACTCAACCTATGACCCAGGCAGTAGTTGAACAATAGAAAGTACATCCCCAGTACATCCCCAGTACATGCCCAAGGACACGCTGTCCCAAAAATTGTTGGAATCCATTGCACAATGCAAATAGCACACACAAGGAAAAAGGAAGGACACAGCAAGGACAAGTCACTCACTGAAAACTGCAATGCAGCATGGGAGGAGCAATGCTTTTTGGGTAATTTCCTAAAAGGCACAGAAACTGCTGTAAATGGATGAAAACGGATACTAAAACGGATGAAAAAATGGATGTAAACGTGTACATTAATGGATGAAAACGGATATTGATGGAACGGAAGACGGATGAAAACAGAGATTAACGGAACAGAAGACAGATGAAGATGGATGAAGCAACGGATAAGAACTGATATGTTTTTAACGTGGCTAAACTGACGGTGCCCGTGTGAATGAGGCCTAAGACTCCTAGGATGTTTGCCAGCAGAAAGTGAGGGTTGAGGGGCAGACGTTAGAGGTCCCTTCACACCATTTAGACCAAAATCATACTCCTCCAATCCCCAGGGAAGCCAGATACAATTTTTTGTAAAAGTGTTAGAGAGAAATCTAAACGTCTGTAGGATAAAACATGGGGAAAATAAGGGAAATAAAAATGTCAACTTCACTTATCTAGAATGGAAAGCACTTGAGGTGTTAAAGAATAATCAGGAGCTGCTTATAAAAACTGCAGATAAGGGTGGTAACATGGTCCTCATGGACAAACCCTTCTACCTAAGGATGTGTTATGATATACTCAGCAATGAGGAAAATTATTAAATCCTAGAGAGAGATCCTACCTCAAATTTTTACAGGAACTGAGACAAATCCTTATAGAGGGAAAACAGAAGGTGATTCTATCAAAAGAGGAGTTTGAATATATGATGAACTATCACCCACCAAGTGCCACTTTTGATGCACTAGCAAAGGTGCATAAAAACCAGCTTACACCTCCAGGGTGCCCAATAGTTTTAGGGAACAACAATCTAACCAAAAAGGCAGCTAGATATATTGATTTTGTCATGCACCCCTATGTACATTATATGGCTTATTGTCATAGATAGAAGATACTCTGGATTTTGTTAAGAAAATAGAAGGGGTGACTTTGACTGATGACATTTTACTGGCAAGTTTAGATGTAAAAGCCTTGTATAGCAACATCAATCATGATCTGGGTCGTAAAACATGTGAACACTTTCTTAACACTAGAGGCACTGTATTTCAATAACATGCACAATTGATTTTGAGATTTCTCAAGTTTGTGTTGGAGCACAATTTTTTCCTTTTTAATGGCAAAACATATCAACAGAAGAGGGGCACAGCTATGGGAACTGCATGTGCTCCCACATATGCAAATGTATTTGATAGATGGCGGGAGCAAACCATAATGTTCCAGGAAGATTTGGAGGGATACACGTCACATATTCTAATGTGGGCAAGATTTCTAGATGATATTTTCATCGTGTGGCAGGCCCCCAAAATAACTTTTATAGAATTTGTGACATGTCTAAACAACAACAGTATTGGTATGTCCTTCACAAGTGAAATCCATGAGGATCACCTTAATTTCCTTGATTTGGAAATAAGAAAAGGAATGAACGGTATGACAGGCAGGCTGCATTGATAGGCACTGATAGGCTGTACTGATGGGCACCGATCAGGCTGCAATGATGAGCACTGGTTAGGCTGCATTGATGGGCATTGGTGAGGCTTCACTGGATGGGCACTGCTCAGGCTGCACTGATGGGCACTGATCAGGCTGCATATTTAGGCACTCGTGAGGCTGCATTGGATTGGCATTGATCAGGCTGCATTGATGGGCAATGGTGAGGTTGCATTGATGGGCACTGGCAAGGCTATATTGATGGGCACTGGTGAGGCTGCATTGATGAGCACTAAACAGGCTGCATTGATGGGCACTGGTGAGGCTGCATTGATGGGCACTAATCAGGTTGCATTGATGGACACCGGTGAGGCTGCATTGATGGGATCTGGTGAGGCTGCATTGATGGGCACTGGTGAGGCTGCATTGGATGGGCACTGATCAGGCTGCAATGATAGGCGCTGATCAGGCTGCATTGATGGGCACTGGTAAGGCTACATTGATGGGCACTGGTGAGGCTGCATTGATAGGCACTAAACATGCTGCATTGATGCTCACTGGTGAGGCTGCATTGACGGGCACTAAACAGGCTGCATTGATGGGCACTAAACAGGCTGTATTGATGGGCACTAATAAGGTTGCATTGATGGGCACTAATCAGCCTGCATTGATGAACACTGATGAGGCTGCATTAATTGGCACTGGTGAGGCTGCATTAATGGGCACTGGTGAGGCTGCATTGATGGGCACTGATCAGGCTGCATTGATGGGCAATGGTGAGGCTGCACTGATGGGCACTGATGAGGCTGCACTGATGGGCACTAGTGAGCTGCATTAAGGGCACTGGTGAGGCTGCATTGATTGGCACTGGTGAGGCTGCATTGATGGGCACTGATCAAGCTGCACTGATGGGCACCGATCAGGTTGCACTAATGGGCACTGATGAGGCTGTGCTGTTGGACACTGGTGAGGCTGCATTGATGGGCACTGATGAGAATGTATTGATGAGCACTGGTAAGGCTACATTTATGGGCACTGGTGAGGCTGAATTGATGGGCACTAATCAGGCTGCATTGATCGGCACTGGTGAGGCTGCATTGATGGGCACTGTTGAAGCTGCATTGATGGGCAGTGGGCACTGATCAGGCTGCATTTATAGGCACTGATGAGGCTGCACTGATGGGCACTGGTGAGGCTGCATTGATGGACACTGATAAGGCTGCACTGATGGGCACTGGTGAGACTGCATTGATGGCACTGGTGAGGCTGCATTGATGGGCACTAAACAGGCTGCATTGATGGGTACTAAACAGGCTGCATTGATGGGCATTAATCAGGTTGCATTGATGGGCACTAATCAGCCTGCATTGATGGGCATTGGTGAGGCTGCACTGATGGGCACTAATCAGGTTCCATTGATGGGCACTGGTGAGGCTGCATTGATGGGCACTGGTGAGGCTGAATTAATGGGCAGTGGTGAGGCTGCATTGATGGGCACTGGCGAGGCTGCATTGATGGGCACTAAACAGGCTGCATTGATGGACACTGATTAGGCTGCACTGATGGGGACTGGTGAGGCTGCATTGATGGGCACTGGTGAGGCTGCATTGATGGGCAATGATCAGGCTACATTAATGGGCACTGGTGAGGCTGCATTGATGGGCACTGATCAGGCTGGATTGATGAGCACTGATCAGGTTGCATTGATGTACACTGGTGAGGCTGCATTGGATGGGCACTGATCAGTCTGCAATGATAGGCACTGATCAGGCTGCATTGATGGGCACTGGTGAGGCTGTATTGGATGGGCACTGATCAGGCTGCATTGATGGGCACTGGTAAGGCTACATTAATGGGCACTGGTGAGGAAGCATTGATGGCCACTAATAAGGCTGCATTGACGGGCACTGGTGAGGCTGCATTGATGGACACTGATCAAGCTGCACTGGTGGGCACTGGGGAGGCTGCATTGATGAGCACTGGTGAGGCTGTATTCATAGACACTGGTGAGACTGCATTCATGGACACTGGTGAGGCTGCATTGATGGGCACTGATCAAACTGCATTGATGGGCACTGATGAGGTTGAATTGATGGGCACTGATAAGGCTGCACTGATGGGCACTGGTGAGACTGCATTGATGGCACTGATGAGGCTGAGCTGTTGGGCACTGTTGAGGCTGCATTGATTGGCACTGATCAGGCTGCATTGAAAAAAACAGGTGGGCATGGATGGTGAACTGATTTGGTGGCTCAATGGGACACTTGCCCTCCAGGCTGCCAGCCCTCCCTTGCATGCACACACACATCACACACACTCACAACAAACACACACAACAAACACACCACACACACAAACACTACACCCAACTCTGCCCCCCTGTACACAAACAGCCCCTCCTCTCACTTATACACACTGACCCAACTTGTAAAGGATATCTTCCTAGTTCCAGCTTGTTTCCACAAAGCTGAGGCTGCATTGATGGGCACTGGTAAGGCTACATTGATGGGCACTGGTTAGGCTGCATTAATGGGCACTAAACAGGCTGCATTGATAGGCACTGCTCGGGCTGCATTCATGGGCACTGATAAGGCTGCATTGAAGGGCACTGGTGAGGCTGTATTGATGGCACTGGTGAGTTTGCATTAATAAACACTAAACAGGCTGCGTTGATGGGCACTGGTGAGGCTGCATTGATGGGCACTAATCAGGTTGCATTGATGGGCACTGGTGAGGCTCCCTTGAAGGGCACTGGTGGGGCTGCATTGATGGGCACTGATCAAGCTGCATTGATGGGCACTTGTGAGGCTGCATTGGATGGGCACTGATCAGGCTGCATTGATGGGCACTGGTGAGGCTACATTGGATGGGCACTGATCAGGCTGCATTGATGGGCACTAAACAGGCTGCATTGATGGGCACTGATAAGGCTAAATTGATGGGCCCTGGTGAGGCTGCATTGATGGGCACTAAACAGGCTGCATTGATGGGCACTGATCAGGCTACATTGATGGGCACTGGTGAGGCTGCATTTTTGGGCGCTAAATGGGCTTTCATCGATGGGCACTAAACAGGCTTTCATTGATGGGCACTAAACGGGCTGCATTATTGGGCACTGGTGAGGCTGCATTGATGGGCACTTATCAGTTTGCATTGATGGGCAACGGTGAGGCTGCATTGATGGGCACTGGTGAGGCTGCATTGATGGGCACTAAACAGGCTACATTGATGAACACTGATCAGGTTGCATTGATGGGCACTGGTGAGGCTGCATTGGATGGGCACTGATCAGGCTGCAATGATAGGAACTGATCAGGCTGCATTGATGGGCACTGGTAAGGCTGCATTATTGGGCACTGGTGAGGCAGCATTGATGGGCACTAATCAGGCTGCATTGATGGGCACTAGTGAGGCTGCATTAATGGGCACTAATCAGGCTGCATTGGTGGGCACTGGGGAGGCTGCATTGATGGGCACTGGTGAGGCTGCATTCATAGACACTGGCAAGGCTGCATTCATGGACACTGGTGAGGCTGCATTGATGGGCACTGATCAAGCTGCATTGATGGGCACTGATGAGGCTGCATTGATGGGCACTGATAAGGCTGCACTGATGGGCACTGGTGAGACTGTATTGCTGGCACTGGTGAGGCTGCATTGATGGGCACTGGTGGGGCTGCATTGATGGGCACTGGTGGGGCTGCATTGATGGGCACTGATCAGGCTGCATTGATGGGCACTGATGAGTCTGAGTTGTTGGGCACTGTTGAGGCTGCACTGATGGGCACTGATCAGGCTGCATTGAAAAACCAGGTGGGCATGGATGGTGAGCTGATTCGGTGGTTAAATGGGCCACCTGCCTGGACTTGTCCCCCAGGCCTAAGACTGCCAGACCTCCCCTGTCTAAATATTTTGACTGTGGATGCATTCACTTTAAAATTAAAAAAGTGACCAATTTCTTTATTTTCCCTAGGTAAAGACAAGAAAAGCTAAAAGTTATTCTTGGGTCAAATATATAGAGAAGTAGGTCATATGGGAGTAGGCTTAATTTATGTGTAGAGTCGATGATGGGTACGCCTGTACAGTATACAGTTGTGGTCAAAAGTTTGCATACCCTGGAAGAAATTGTGAAATTTTGGCATTAATATTGAAAATATGACTGATCATGCCAAAAACATTTCTTTTATTTAAGGATAGCAATCATATAAAGCCATTTATTATCACATAGTTTTTTGGATCCTTTTTAAATCATAATGATAACAGAAATCACCCAAATAGTCCTGATCAAAAGTTTACATACCCTGGAATGTTTGGCCTTGGTACAGACACAGAAGGTGGCACACACAGGTTAAAATGGCAAATAAAGCTTAATTTCCCACATTTGTGGCTTTTAGTGTCTGTGTATAAATAGTCAATTAGTGTCTGTGTATAAATTAGTGTCTGTGTATAAATAGTCAATGAGTTTGTTAGCTCTCACATGGATGCACTAAGCAGGCGAGACACTGCGCCATGAGGAGGTAGAAAAGAACAGTCAAAAGACCTGTGTAACAAGGTAATAAAACTTTACAAAGATAGACAAGGATATAAAAAGATATATAAAAAGCCTTGAATATGCCAGTCAGTACTGTTTAATCACTTATTAAGAAGTGGAAAATTCAGGGCTCTTTTGATACCAGGCCAAGGTCAGGTAGACCAAGAAAGATTGCAGCCACAACTGGCAGAAGAATTGGTTAAGCTGCCAGAAGGAAGCCTTTACTGCACCAATGCCACAAAAAAGCCACAATGAGGCATGTCAAGGTGTTGTCGGGCATATTGTAACCAGACTTTTTTGTGGAACTTGTGCAGTAAAGGCTTCTTTCTGGCAACTTGACCATGCAGCTCTTTTTTTTTCAAGTATCATTGTATTGTGCTCCTTAAAAACAACCGCGCCATCTTTTTCCAGAGCAGCCTTTTTTTTGTCCTGAGTAGGGATGAGCTTCGAGTTCGAGTCGAACTCATGTTCGACTCGAACATTGTCTGTTCGCAAGTTCGCCGAACAGCGAACAATTTGGGGTGTTCGCGGCAAATTCGAATGCCGCAGAACACCGTTTAAAAGTCTATGGGAGAAATCAAAAGTGCTAATTTTAAAGGCTGGGGTGTCTATAGTATGCCTGTAAAGGGGCGCATGTTTCCTGTGTTTAGAACAGTCTGACAGCAAAATGACGTTTGGAAGGAAAAAACACATTTAAAACTACCCGCGGCTATTGCATTGCCGACAATACACATAGAAGTTCATTGATAAAAACAGCATGGGAATTCCCCACAGGGAAACCCCGAACCAAAATTTAAAAAAAAAATTACGTGGGAGTCCCCCTAAATTCCATACCAGGCCCTTCAGGTCTGGTATGGATATTAGGGGGAACACCGGCCAAAATTTAAAAAAAAAATGACGTGGGGTGCCCCCTAAATTCCATACCAGACCCTTCAGGTCTGTTATGGATTTTAAGGGGAACCCCGTGCCAAAAAAAAACAAAAAACGGCGTGGGGTCCCCCCAAAAATCCATACCAGACCCTTATCCGAGCACGCAACCTGGCAGGCCGCAGGAAAAGAGGGGGGGACGAGAGTGCACCCCCCCTCCTGAACCGTACCAGGCCACATGCTCTCAACATTGGGAGGGTGCTTTGGGGTAGCCCCCAAAAACACCTTGTCCCCATGTTGATGAGGACAAGGGCCTCATCCCCACAACCCTGGCCGGTGGTTGTGGGGGTCTGCGGGCGGGGGGCTTATCGGAATCTGGAAGCCCCCTTTAACAAGGGGACCCCCAGATCCCGCCCCCCCCTTTGTGAAATGGTAAGGGGGTACTTACCCCTACCATTTCACTAAAAAACTGTCAAAAATGTTAAAAATGACAAGAGACAGTTTTTGACAATTCCTTTATTTATGCTTCTTATCACGGGTACTCACCGAGGCCGAGATGCTGAGAGTGGCTTCCCTTGCGACTGAGCGCACTACACCCCTGGTAGTGGTACAGAGGGTGTAGGGCACAGAGGGGCACGGGTCGCCTGCAGGCAGGAAGCTTCTAGAGAGGAGGACTTCAGTCATGCAGAGCTGAGAGCGATGGTGGCTCTGACCCAGAGCTGGAGAGGAGGACCCGGCCGGGGCTCTAACCCGCAGACACAATGGGAGCTGGGATAAGCGCAGGAGATCAGGCACTGAGAACTCAGCAGTGGGGAGACTAAGATGCAGACCAATAACTTGATACTGGAGACTGGTAGATGAGGAAGTCCAAGAAGCAGGCCGAGGGTCAAACACAGCAGAAGGTAAGTAGAGGAATCCTGAAGGCAAGCCAGAGGTAAGGGGTTGGAGATGTCAGCAGAGAAGTCCGTTTTAAACAAGCCGGGGTCATACACGAGAAGGCAGGAGAATCCGGAGACAGGCAGAGGGTCAAACACTGGAAGCAGATCGTGGGAAAGTCCTTTAAACAAGCCGAGGTCAAATGCTGGAGAGAGACAAGGTAGGTCAGGCAAATCCGGGTCAAACAGGTAAACAAGAAGCAGGAATCAGGAACGGAACACTGGAAGCTGAAAGACAAACCAGCAATTAAACAGGGCACAAGTCAGTCTTTATATAGGCCAGAAAGGGGGCGTGACGCTGACGAGCGAACGCCCGTACGCCGTTACGCCGTTACGCCGCTACTTTGCTAACGCGCATGCGCCGAAGCGCGGCTCCGCCGCGCAAACACACAGGGACCTTCCGATGTTGACAGGCTCTTTTCTGACAGTGCCCCCCCCCAAAGGGCAACCTCCGGGTGCCCAATCTGGCCAGTACTCCCGGATATTTCTTGTGAAATGCTTGTATTAACCGTGGGGCGTGTATATTGGAGGAGGGTTCCCAAGAATTATCTTCTGGGGGGTACCCCTTCCACTTGACCAGGTACTGGATATGACCCCCCCTCCTTCTACAGTCCATTATAGCCTCAACCTCGAATTCCTCTTCGCCTTCAATGTTAATTGGAGGAGGTGGCAACTCCTCCCTTCCTGGAAAAGAACTGGGAGTTACTGGTTTTAAAAGGGAAGTATGGAAGACAGGATGAATTCTGTAAGAGCTGGGTAAAGAGAGTTCAAAGGCCACTGGGTTCACTACTCTCTTAATCTTGAAGGGACCAATAAACTTTGGGCCTAATTTGCGTGAAGGACAAGAAAGTTTAAGGTTTGTTGCAGATAGCCAGACTTCATCCCCAATCTTAAAAATTGGGTTGCTCCTCCTACCCCTGTCATAGTATTTCTTGTAGCTGTCCTGAGCCTTCTTCATAGTTTCCTGAATTATTTGAAAATTGGCTTGAATGGAATTTATTCGGTCTTGTACCGCGGGAACTGATACTTCTGAAAAAGAATTAGGCAAAAAAGAGGGGTGAAATCCATAGTTAGCCCAGAAAGGAGTTTGATTGGTTGCTGTATGTATGGAATTGTTATAGGCAAATTCTGCACAGGGGAGGAGTGAAACCCAGTTGTCTTGAGAGCATGAGCAAAAACAGCGCAGGTATTGTTCCAGCGTTTGGTTCGTCCTCTCTGTTTGGCCATTACTTTGAGGATGATATGCTGAGGATAGGCATACCTTGATTCCCAGGGATTTACAAAGGTCTCTCCAAAATTTTGAGGTGAACTGAACTCCTCTGTCAGACACAATGCTAGCGGGTACTCCATGTAGCCTCACCACTTCCTTGATGAATATATCCGCGGTATCTGAGGCAGAGGGTGTGCCCTTCATGGGTAGGAAGTGGGCCATCTTTGAGAGGCGGTCGACTACTACCAGGATGGTGGAGAATCCTTCAGCAGATGGTAGGTCAACGATGAAGTCCATAGCCACTTCCTTCCAGGGTTGCTCTGGAATGGGGAGTGGTCTTAATAGACCCCAGGCTTTTGCATTGGATCCCTTGCTGCGCTGGCAAATAATACAAGAGTTTACGTAGTTCTTACAGTCCTGACTCCACCCTGGCCACCAGAAGGAACGATGTATTAGTTCCGAGGTCTTTTGTACCCCAAAATGTCCTGCAAATTTGTTATCATGAAATGTTTTTAGTACCAAGGGTCTTACTTGCGCTGGAACAAATATTTTATTTTGGGCCCATAGTAGACCATCCTGTTTCCTCAGTGTGGGTACTTCAGGGTTTAAGCATTGGCTGGAGGCCTGTTCAATGGCAGTTCTTAGATCTGGCTGGATTGCACAAAGAAAATTCTGTGAAGATAGAATAGTACCAGGTTCTGCTGGTGGAGAGGTTTCTGGGAACATTCGGGATAAGGCGTCCGCTTTCCCATTCTTAGAACCAGGCCGATAGGAAATGTGGAAGTTGAACCTGGAGAAGAACAAAGCCCAGCGGGCTTGCCGGGGTCTGAGGCGTTTTGCGGTTCTAAGGTACTCCAGGTTCTTATGATCGGTGAAGATCATAATGGGGTGAGAAGCACCCTCCAAAAGATATCTCCACTCCTCCAGGGCAAATTTGATGGCCAGTAGTTCACGCTCCCCTACGTCATAGTTCCTTTCCGGCGGGGACAGTTTCCGGGAGGCAAAAGCCACAGGATGGAGAAGGACCTTCTGGCCTCGTCTTTGGGATAGAATTGCTCCTAAAGCGGATTCTGAGGCGTCTACTTCCAACACATAGGGAAAGGCGGGGTCTGGATGCAGTAGTACCGGGGCAGAAGTAAATAGATTCTTCAGTTTATCAAATGCTTCCTGAGTTTCTGAGGACCACTGGAATCGACTTTGCTGGCGAGTCAGTTGGGTTATGGGAGAGATGATCGATGAAAAACCTTTTATGAACCTGCGATAGAAGTTGGCGAAGCCCACAAATCGTTGGACCCCCTTTTTGTCTGTAGGGGCTGGCCATTCTTGGATAGACTTCACCTTCTGAGGATCCATTGAGACCCCTTCAGTGGAGATAATGAACCCTAGGAATTGGACTACTGTTTTTTCGAATTCACATTTCTCTCCCTTTAGGTAAAGTCCGTGCTTCCTGAGGATCGTGAGTACCTTCTTCACATGGGCCTGGTGTTGCTCAATGTTGGTAGAAAAAATCAGGATGTCGTCAAGGTAAACGATCACAAAGTCATCTAAGTATTCACGAAAAATATCATTTACCAGGTGTTGGAATGTAGCTGGGGCATTGCACAAACCAAATGGCATCACTAGATATTCAAAATGTCCGAATCTAGACCTAAAAGCCGTTTTCCACTCATCCCCTGGGCGTATCCGCACCAAGTTGTAGGCGCCCCTTAGGTCAAGTTTAGAAAAAACTCGTGCGGTTCGAAACCGTTGGAACAGTTCTGGGATGAGGGGAAGTGGATAACGGTTCTTGATGGTGATCTTGTTGATCTCCCTGTAGTCCACACAAGGCCTTAAAGTACCATCTTTTTTCTCAACGAAGAAAATCCCTGCTCCAGCCGGGGAAGAGGAAGGACGAATGAATCCCTTTTCAAGGTTTTCGTTGATGTAGGACTTCAGAGCCTCCAACTCCTTTTCAGATAGAGGGAATATCCGACCAAAAGGGATCTCGGAGCCAGGTAAGAGATCAATGGGACAGTCGTATGGTCGGTGAGGGGGCAAACTGTCAGCTTTCTTTTTGTCAAAAATGTCCATGAATTCATGGTAGGCTGCAGGGACGTGCTGAAGGTGTTCAGGGACTGGCTGGATAGTTAGACAGGAAGCTGTGCGGACAGGACCAGAGGTGAAGCAGTGCTGGGAACAGTAAGTCGAAGAGAAGGAGATCTTCTTCTCCCTCCAATTGATATGGGGGTCGTGAGCTTGCAGCCATGGAAGTCCCAGGATGATAGGGAACATGGGGGAGCAGATGATATCAAAGCACAGAAATTCTTGATGTCCTGAATCTGTGATGGTGAGAATGGGTTTTGTTTCCTGGGTAACCGGCCCGGAACAAGGGGATGACCCATCGGCCAGGTGGATTTGGAGCCTTTGTTTTTTTATTTTGCAGAGGGATGCGTAAACTTTGAGATAGGGATGTATCCAGGAAGCAGCTGCAGGCGCCAGAATCAATAATGGCTGGTAGCCGGATCTCCTCGTCTGCCACCTGTAGGGAGACAGGAAGGACAAGATGGGTTGTACTTGAACCATTGACTTGAAAGTTCATAGCTGTTTGTAATTGGGACTTACTGGGTCTTATAGGACAGTTGCGCAAAAAGTGGCCTGACCCTCCACAGTATAGGCAGAGATTGGCCTCTCGTCGGCGTTGTTTCTCATCAGGTGTAAGTGGAGCCCGGATCAGTCCTAGTTGCATTGGCTCGCTCTCCAAGGTAGAGGAGGAAGGGACTGCAGGAAGAGGATGACCTGCGGAGACCCTGGGTAGCATCCATGTAGGCCGAGGAAATTGAAGACGTTCAGAACGTCGTTCCCGTAGGCGTCGGTCGAGTTTTATGGCTAGCTGGATCAATTCTTCCAGGGTGGAAGGAGAATCAACACGTGCCAATTCGTCTTTGAGAGTCTCTGAGAGTCCCTGGCGGTACTGGTATTTGAGAGCCGCCTCATTCCATCCAGTGTCCCCTGACCATCTCCGAAATTCGACCGTATAGTCCTCCACCGGTCTTTTTCCCTGGACTAAGGTGTGTAAGAAGGACTCGGCCGTGGCTAAGCGTTGGGGATCATCATATAATCTTCCCATAGATTCAAAGAAGGTTTCCACGGAGTTTAGTAAGGGACTCTTCTGTTCCAGGAGGTTATGAGCCCAAGCTTGGGGTTCTTCGGACAACAAGGAAATGATGAACCCAACTTTTACTGTCTCAGAACTGAAAGTCTTAGGTTGGAGAGCCAGGTATAACAAGCAGGCGTTTTTAAAAGCTCTAAACCTCTTCCGATTTCCGGAAAATCGTTCGGGTGTGGGCACCCTAGGTTCTGGGGGAGTCATAGCAACTGTAGGAGTTGTGCTGGAGTGATCTTGTGAAGAGCTGGCCCCACTGGGGGATGTGGAGGTTGCATCCCCGGGAGATAAGATTAGGTGCTGGAGACGACCTTCCAGTTGGAAATAGCCATCTTGTAGCCTCTGGACTGCTTGTGTAAGGGTCGTTACCTGCTGGCATAGAGCTTCGAGAGGGGAACCCACTCTGTCGGCCTCAGACATCTGGCTGGTTTGTACTATCACGGGTACTCACCGAGGCCGAGATGCTGAGAGTGGCTTCCCTTGCGACTGAGCGCACTACACCCCTGGTAGTGGTACAGAGGGTGTAGGGCACAGAGGGGCACGGGTCGCCTGCAGGCAGGAAGCTTCTAGAGAGGAGGACTTCAGTCATGCAGAGCTGAGAGCGATGGTGGCTCTGACCCAGAGCTGGAGAGGAGGACCCGGCCGGGGCTCTAACCCGCAGACACAATGGGAGCTGGGATAAGCGCAGGAGATCAGGCACTGAGAACTCAGCAGTGGGGAGACTAAGATGCAGACCAATAACTTGATACTGGAGACTGGTAGATGAGGAAGTCCAAGAAGCAGGCCGAGGGTCAAACACAGCAGAAGGTAAGTAGAGGAATCCTGAAGGCAAGCCAGAGGTAAGGGGTTGGAGATGTCAGCAGAGAAGTCCGTTTTAAACAAGCCGGGGTCATACACGAGAAGGCAGGAGAATCCGGAGACAGGCAGAGGGTCAAACACTGGAAGCAGATCGTGGGAAAGTCCTTTAAACAAGCCGAGGTCAAATGCTGGAGAGAGACAAGGTAGGTCAGGCAAATCCGGGTCAAACAGGTAAACAAGAAGCAGGAATCAGGAACGGAACACTGGAAGCTGAAAGACAAACCAGCAATTAAACAGGGCACAAGTCAGTCTTTATATAGGCCAGAAAGGGGGCGTGACGCTGACGAGCGAACGCCCGTACGCCGTTACGCCGCTACTTTGCTAACGCGCATGCGCCGAAGCGCGGCTCCGCCGCGCAAACGCACAGGGACCTTCCGATGTTGACAGGCTCTTTTCTGACACTTCTTCTTTCTTCTATCTTCCTTCATCTTCTTCTGGTTCTTCTGGCTCTTCTGGTTCTTCCTCCGGCGTTCTCGTCCGGCATCTCCTCCGCGGTGTCTTCTATCCTCTTCTCCTCGGGCCACTCTGCACCCATGGCATGGGGGGAGGCTCCCGCTCTTCTCTTCATCTTCTTCTTCATCCTCTTCGCTTCTTCCTTCTTCTCTTCTTCATTTTCTTCTCCGGGCCGCTCCGCACCCATGCTGGCATGGAGGGAGGCTCCCACTGTGTGACGGCGTCTCCTCGTCTGACGGTTCTTAAATAACGGGGGGCGGGGCCACCCGGTGATCCCGCCCCCCTCTGACGCACGGGACATGACGGGACTTCCCTGTGGCATTCCCCGTGACGTCACAGGGAAGTCCCGTCAAGTCACCGTGCGTCAGAGGGGGCGGGGTCACCTGGTGGCCACGCCCCCCGTTATTTAAGAACCGTCAGACGAGGAAACGCCGTCACACAGCGGGAGCCTCCCTCCATGCCAGCATGGGTGCGGAGCGGGCCGGAGAAGAAAATGAAGAAGAGAAGAAGAGAAGAAGGAAGAAGAGAAGAGGATGAAGAAGAAGATGAAGAGAAGAGCGGGAGCCTCCCCCCATGCCATGGGTGCGGAGCGGCCCGAGGAGAAGAAGATAGAAGACGCCGCGGAGGAGATGCAGGATGAGAACGCCGGAGGAAGAACCAGAAGAGCCAGAAGAACCAGAAGAAGATGAAGGAAGATAGAAGAAAGAAGAAGCATTTAAATAAAGGAATTGTCAAAAACTGTCTCTTGTCATTTTTAACATTTTTGACAGTTTTTTAGTGAAATGGTAGGGGTAAGTACCCCCTTACCATTTCACACAGGGGGGGCTGGGATCTGGGGGTCCCCTTGTTAAAGGGGGCTTCCAGATTCCGATAAGCCCCCCGCCCGCAGACCCCCACAACCACCGGCCAGGGTTGTGGGGATGAGGCCCTTGTCCTCATCAACATGGGGACAAGGTGTTTTTGGGGGCTACCACAAAGCACCCTCCCAATGTTGAGGGCATGTGGCCTGATACGGTTCAGGAGGGGGGGCTGCACTCTCGTCCCCCCCTCTTTTCCTGCGGCCTGCCAGGTTGCGTGCTCGGATAAGGGTCGGGTATGGATTTTTGGGGGGACCCCATGCCGTTTTTTGGGTTTTTTTGGCGCGGGGTTCCCCTTAAAATCCATACCAGACCTGAAGGGTCTGGTATGGAATTTAGGGGGAACCCCACGTCATTTTTTTTTAAATTTTGGCTGGGGTTCCCCTTAATATCCATACCAGACCTGAAGGGCCTGGTATGGAATTTAGGGGGACTCCCACGTCATTTTTTTTTCTAATTTTGGTTCGGGGTTTCCCTGTGGGGAATTCCCATGCCGTTTTTATCAATGAACTTCTATGTGTATTGTCGGCAATGCAATAGCCGCGGGTAGTTTTAAATGTGTTTTTTCCTTCCAAATGTCATTTTGCTGTCAGACTGTTCTAAACACAGGAAACATGCGCCCCTCTACAGGCATACTATAGACACCCCCCAGGTAAGAAATTTAAAAGGATATTACACTTTTATTGTTTGACTTTAAGCATTATTAAAATCACTGCTCCTGAAAAAACGTCCGTTTTTAAAACTTTTTTTTGCATTGATCCATGTCCCCTGGGGCAGGACCCGGGTCCCCAAACACTTTTTATGACAATAACTTGCATATAAGCCTTTAAAATTAGCACTTTTGATTATTCATGTTCGTGTCCCATAGACTTTAACGGTGTTCGCGTGTTCGAGCAAACTTTTTTCCTGTTCGCATGTTCTGGTGCGAACCGAACAGGGGGGTGTTCGGCTCATCCCTAGTCCTGAGGTTACTTGTGGGTTTTTCTTTGTATCCCGAACAGTTCCTGTGGCAGTTGTGGCTAAAATCTTTCTTGATCTTCCTGATCTTGGCTTGGTATCAGGAGATCCTCAAATTTTCCACTTCTTATTAAATGATTGAACAGTACTGACTGGCATATTCAAGGCTTTGGATATCTTTTTATATCCCTTTCCATCTGTGCAAAGTTTCATTACCTTGTTACACAGGTCTTTTAAATGTTCTTTTCTACCTCCTCATGGCTCAGTGTCTAGCCTGCTTAGTGCATCCATGCGAGAGCTAACAAACTCATTGACAATTTATACAAAGACACTGATTGTGATTTAAAAAGCCACAAATGTGGGAAATTAACATTTAATTGCCATTTTAACCTGTGTGTGCCACCTTCTGTGTCTTTACCAAGGCCAAACATTCCAGGCCTTGGTAAAGACACAGAAGGTGGCACACACAGGTTAAAATGGCAATTAAATGTTAATTTCCCACATTTGTGGCTTTTTAAATCACAATTAGTGTCTTTGTATAAATTGTCAATGAGTTTGTTAGCTCTCACATGGATGCACTAAGCAGGCTAGACACTGAGCCATGAGGAGGTATGTAAACTTTTGATCAGGGCCATTTGAGTGATTTCTGTTATTATGATTTAAAAAGGATCCAAAAAATGATGTGATAATAAATGGCTTCATGTGATTGCTACCCTTAACCCCTTCAGATCTGTGCTATAGCCGAGTGACGGCTACATCGTGGACCTATTTTGCCGGGAGGCCATCAATAGATGGCCTCCCCTTTGTACGATCCCCACATGCCCCCTGCAGTGTGCACGCTGTGATCACCGAGTCATTGAGACTCGGGTGATCACAGACCTGAATAAAGGGTCGATCCTGGCCCCTTACCATATGATCAGCTGTCAGCCAATAACAGCTGATCACATGATGCAAACAGAAGATCGGAAGAAAAAGGCAATCACCGGCTTCTGTGCAAGGGACATCGATCTCAAAGCCTCCTCATCTGTGCCAACCAGTACCGCCTGCCAGTGCCACCTGCCAGTACCCACAGTGCCACAAATAAGTGCCCACCAGTGCATAACAGTGCCAACAATCAGTGCCACCTATCAATGCCCACGAGTGCCACCTATCAATGCCCACTAGTGGTGCCAATCAGTGCCTCATCAGTGCCACCTAGCAGTGCTTCCTATCAGTGTCACCTACCAGTGCGGATCAGTGCCCATCACTGCCACCTATCAGTGCCCATCAGTGCCAGCTATCAGTGCCACCTATCAGTGCCCCCTGTAGTGCCCTTTAGTGCCACCTCTCAGTGCCCACCAATGCCACCTATTAGTGCCCACCAGTGCTACCTCATCAGTGCCCACCAGTGCTGCCTATTAGTGCCCATCAATGCAGCCAATTGGTGCCCATCAGTGCAACCTATCAGTGCCCATCAGTGCAGCCTATCAGTTGCCATCAGTGTATCCTCATCAGCGTACAAAATATAAAACGGTTTTGTATTTTTTTTTTAATTTAGTTTTTTTTAATTTTTTTAACAAAAGATAAAAAACCCAGAGGTAATCAAATACCACCTAAAGAAAGCTCTATTTGTGGGAAAAAATGATAAAAATGTCATTTGGGTACAGTGTTGTATGACCGCGCAATTGTCGTTCAAAGAGTGACAGCTCTAAAAGCTGCAAATTTGTGTGGGCAGGAGGGGGGCTTAGGTGCCCATTAAGCAAGTGGTTAAATAAAAGACAGTTTTTTGGCATGATCAGTCATATTTTCAATATTAACGCCAAAATTTCACAATTTCTGCCAGGGTATGCAAACTTTTGAGCACAACTGTAAATATATATATATACACACACACACACACACATACATACATATATATATATATATATATATATATATATATATATATATATATATATATATATATATATATATATATATATATACACACTTGTGCCATTAGTGTGCTTGCTTCCTATATATTCTGGCATAAACTGCTGTATTAAACAGTGGCATGGGCTCGCCCTGCAGTTGTACTGAGACAATGTGGGACAACTTTTTTCAGTCTCTAAGCTTTTAGCCTTTATATGCCATGTGCTTCTGATCCTGTATGATACTAAGGCTGGCCGGTTGACTGGAGTAAGAGACATTTGATTTGGCTAAGGAGGAAGTATGAATCATTGAAGGTGATCACTGGTGGAAGTCTTATTAGGCATGTGCATTCCGTTTCGTTCCGAATCGAAATTCGGACAAATTTTTCATTATTCGGAAATTCGGATGCATCTGAATTTCCGAATTACAAAAGTAAAGAATTTAAACGAATCCGAAAAAAAAACTAACAAATTCGAAAAAACATATTCGAATCGAATTCGAAAACTTATTGGGATCGAATTCGAAGACAAATTCGAATCGAATTCGAAAACATATTCGAATCGAATTCGAAGACAAATTCGAATCAAATTCGAAAACAAATTTGAATCGAATTCGAAAAAAAAAAACGTTTTTCTAAAAAAAACAATAAGATAGAATATAAAATAATAAAGCAATAGAATATATATATATATATATATATATATATATATATATATATATATATATATATATATATAAAATTTATTATTCTCTTCTATTGTTTTTTTATGCTTTTCTTTTCTATTATTTTATATTCTATAATAGTCTTTTCAATTCAAATTCAAATTCATTCTATACGAAATTCGAATTTCGGAATATGGCTTCTGAAGTTTGAATTTCGTATAGAATGAATTTGAATTTGAATAGAAAAGATTAGAACAGAAAATAATAGAAAAGAATAGAGTAGAAAAACAATAGAACAGAATAGAAGAAAATATAATATATATATTATATTTTCTTCTATTCTGTTCTATTGTTTTTCTAGTCCATTCTTTTCTATTATTTTCTATTCTATTCTAATCTTTTATATTCAAATTTGATTTCGGTCTATATGAAATTCGAATTTTGGAAGATGTTTTATATATATATATATATATATATATATATATATATATATATATATATATATATATATATTTTTTTTTTTTTTTTTTTCTTTTTTTTTTTTTTCTATGCTGGTTTATTGTTTTATTTTCTATTTTATTCTAATCTTTTCTATTTGAATGCGAATTCATTCTATACGAAATTTGAATTTGAATTTATGAAAATGGTTATACAGAAACAGAATGAAATAGAATGAAACCGAATTCTAATAGAAAAGAACTAACTAACTAGAACAGAAAAACAATACAACAGAATAGAAAAAAATTATATATATATATATATATATTTTTTTATATAGATAGATATATAAAACCATCTTCCGAAATTGGAATTTGGTACAGAATGAATTCAAATAGAAAAGATTAGAATAGCATAGAAAAACAATAGAACAGAATAGAAAAAAATATAAAATATTCTATTCTAATCTTTTCTATTCGAATTCATTCTGTACCAAATTCCAATTTCGGAAGATGGTATATATATATATATATATATATATATACACACACACACATATATATATATATATATAATATTTCTTTCTATTCTGTTCTACTGTTCTATTGTTTTTCTATTCTATTCTTTTCTATTAGAATTTGATTTCATTCTATTTCTATATAACCATTTTCTGAAATTCGAATTTTGTATAGAATGAATTTGAATTCAAATAGAAAAGATTAGAATATAATAGAAAATAATAGAAAAACAATAGAACAGAATAGAAAAAATATAATATATATATATATATATATATATATATATATATATATATATATATATATATATATATATATATATATATATATATATATACACATATATATACATATATATACATATATATATATAAATAAAACCATCTTCCGAAATTCGAATTTCGTATAAAATGAATTTGAATAGAAAAGATTAGAATAGAGTAGAAAGAATAGACTAGAAAAACAATAGAACAGAATAGAATAAGATATAATATATATATTATATTTTATTCTGTTCTGTTCTATTGTTTTTCTAGTCTATTCTTTTCTATTATTTTCTATTCAAATTCAAATTCATTCTATACGAAATTCGAATTTCAGAAGCCATCTTCTGAAATTCGAATTTCGTATAGAATGATTTCAAATTTGAATAGAAAAGTTTAGAATAGAATAAAAAAGAATAGCATAGAAAAACAATGAAACAGAATTGAATAAAATATAATATATATATATATTATTTTTTATTCTTTTCTGTTCTATTTTTTTTCTAGTCTATTCTATTTCTATTATTTTCTATTCTAATCTTTTCTATTCAAATTCGAATTCATTCTATACGAAATTCTAATTTTAGAAGCCATCTTCCGAAATTCGAATTTCGCATAGAATTAATTCAAATTTGAATAGAAAAGTTTAGAATAGAATAGAAAAGAATAGCATAGAAAAACAATGGAACAGAATAGAAAAAATATATAATATATATATATAACCATCTTCCGAAATAGGAATTTGGTACAGAATGAATTCTAATAGAAAAGATTAGAATACAATATATTATATTTTTTTCTATTCTGTTCTATTGTTTTTCTATGCTATTCTTTTATATTTTCTATTCTATCCTAATCTTTTCTATTGGAATTCGATTTCATTCTATACAAATTTCAAATTTCGCAAAATGGTTATATATAGTTTACTTTTTCAAATTCAGTTAATGTTTTTTTCGAATGCGGTAGAATGTTTTCGAATTTTATAGTTTTTTTCGAATGTGGTAGAATTTTTTCGAATTTGACAGTTTTTTTCGAATGTGGTAGAATTTTTTCGAATTTCATAGTTTTTTTCGAATGTGGTAGAATTTTTTCGAATTTGATATTTTTTTTTCGAATACGGTCGAATTTTTTCGAATTTGACAGTTTTTTTTCGAATGTGGTAGAATTTTTTCGAATTTGATAGTTTTTTTCAAATACGGTCGATTTTTTTCGAATGCGGTCGATTTTTTTCGAATGCGGTCGAATTTTTTCGAATGCAGTCTAATTTTTTCGAATTCGAATACGAAACTAAACGAATTCCGAAAACGAATGTAACGAATGCAACGAATTTACCTAAACGAATTTAGTTAAATAACAAATCGAAAAGAAACTAGACTAAACAAATTTTTTCATCCTGCACATGTCTAAGTCTTATGTATGAATGAGTGGGGTGATTTTGTTGGAATTGATTTCCTTGAAATTGCAGATTTCACCTTTGGCAAATTTTCACTAAAGCAGAGATTGTGTGACTTAATTATTGAGTTAGGCAGCACAGTGGTATAGTGGGTAGCACTCTCAACTAGCAGTAAAAAGGGTCACTGGTTCAAATCCCAATCACGAAACTACCTGCCTGGAGTTTGCATGTTCTCCCTGTGCCTGTGTGGGTTTCCTCCGGGTACTCCGGTTTCCTCCCACACTCCAAAGACATGCTGGTAGCTTAATTGGCTTCTGTCCAAAATTTGCCCTAGTATATGAATGTGAGTTGGGCTCCTTGAGGGTAGGGTGCAATGTATGTGTGGAGCGCTGTGTAAATTGACAGCGCTATATGGGTACCTTAAATAAATAATAATATAATAAATGAGCATCTTAATGAGACACAATGTACAGGGATAGGGAGAATTGTAGACACACACCCACACTCACTCAGGTTGAACTGGATGGACTGGTGTCTTTATTCAACCTCACTAACTATGAGTTGCCTGCTTTGTTGTAACTTTTTTTATATAGGGGTAGGGGTATTTAGGTTAGTTTTGTTTGTTTCATTTCCTGTTTTTGTACAGTATATGTGTTTTTTTCCTTTTTTTGTAAATGTCATCATTATTTGTGTACTGCTTCTTCAAATTTTTGTCTTGGGTTTTTGTGCAGATTTTATATTTGTCAAGTTACACACCAATTGCAGTTAATATGGTATCTCAAGACTATTTGTTGTAATTATATAGATTAAAACAACTTAAAAGTGCGTAAACCCCTTCATATTCAGGCTTCATACCCAACAACTTGGCTTGATAAATGTGAAAAAAGGTGTATCTAAAGGTTTTTCAATATAAACACTTGGTGAAAAATAAATAATAAATAAATAAAATATGCCAATTCATGTGACCTATATATCAAAAAAATTATCTTTAACCACTTCAGCCCCGGAAGGATTTACCCCCTTCCTGACCAGAGCACTTTTTACAATTTGGCACTGCGTCGCTTTAACTGCTAATTGCGCGGTCATGCAATGCTGTACCCAAACGAAATTTGCGTCCTTTTCTTCCCACAAATAGAGCTTTCTTTTGATGGTATTTGATCACCTCTGCCATTTTTATTTTTTGTGCTATACACGGAAAAAGACCGAAAATTTTGAAAAAAAATGATATTTTCTACTTTTTGTTCTAAAAAAAATCCAATAAACTCAATTTTAGTCATACATTTAGGCCAAAATGTATTCGGCCACATGTCTTTGGTAAAAAAAATGTCAATAAGCGTATATTTATTGGTTTGCGCAAAAGTTATAGCGTCTACAAACTAGGGTACATTTTCTGGAATTTACACAGCCTTTAATTTATGACTGCCTATGTCGTTTCTTGAGGTGCTAAAATGGCAGGGCAGTACAAAACCCCCACAAATGACCCCATTTTGGAAAGTAGACACCCCAAGGAAATTGCTGAGAGGCATGTTGAGCCCATTGAATATTCATTTTTTTTGTCCCAAGTGATTGAATAATGACAAAAAAAAATTACAAAAAGTTGTCACTAAATGATATATTGCTCACACAGGCCATGGGCATATGTGGAATTGCACCCCAAAATGCATTTAGCTGCTTCTCCTGAGTATGGGGATACCACATGTGTGGGACTTTTTGGGAGCCTAGCCGCGTACGGGGCCCCGAAAACCAATCACTGCCTTCGGGATTTCTAAGGGCGTACATTTTTGATTTTACTCCTCACTACCTATCACAGTTTTGAAGGCCATAAAATGCACAGATGGCATAACCCCCCCCAAATGACCCCATTTTGGAAAGTAGACACCCCAAGCTATTTGCTGAGAGGCATGGTGAGTATTTTGCAGCTCTCATTTGTTTTTGAAAATAAAGAAAGACGAGAAAAAAAATGTTTTTTTTCTTTTTTCAATTTTCAAAACTTTGTGACAAAAAGTGAGGTCTGCAAAATACTCACTATACCTCTCAGCAAATAGCTTGGGGTGTCTACTTTCCAAAATGGGGTCATTTGGGGGTTTTTTTGCCACCTGGGCATTCCATGGCCTCCGAAACTGTGATAGGCAGTGAAGAGTGAAATCAAAAATTTACGGCCTTAGAAAGCCTGAAGGCGGTGCTTGGTTTTCGGGGTCCCGTACGCGGCTAGGCTCCCAGAAAGTCCCACACATGTGGTATCCCCGTACTCAGGAGAAGCAACAGAATCTATTTTGGGGTGTAATTTCACATATTCCCATGGCATGTTTGAGCAATATATCATTTAGTGACAACTTTGCGCAAAAAATAAAAAAAAAATAAAAAATTGTCTCTTTCCAGCAACTTGTGTCACAATATAAAATATTCCATGGACTCGACATGCCTCTCAGCAAATAGCTTGGGGTGCCTACTTTCCAAAATGGGGTCATTTGGGGGGGGGGGTTTAAGTGTCCTGGCATTTTATGCACAACATTTAGAAGCTTATGTCACACATCACCCACTCTTCTAACCACTTGAAGACAAAGCCCTTTCTGACACTTTTTGATTACATAAAAAAATATTTTTTTTTTGCAAGAAAATTACTTTGAACCTCCAAACATTATATATTTTTTTAAAGCAAATGCCCTACAGATTAAAATGGTGGGTGTTTAATTTTTTTTTTTTCACACAGTATTTGTGCAGCGATTTTTCAAACGCATTTTTTGGGGAAAAAACACACTTTTTTAAATTTTAATGCACTAAAACACACTATATTGCCCAAATGTTTGATGAAATAAAAAAGATGATCTTAGGCCGAGTACATGGATACCAAACATGACATGCTTTAAAATTGCGCACAAACGTGCAGTGGCGACAAACTAAATACATTTTTAAAAGCCTTTAAAAGCCTTTACAGGTTACCACTTTAGATTTACAGAGGAGGTCTACTGCTAAAATTACTGCCCTCGATCTGACGTTCGCGGTGATACCTCACATGCATGGTGCAATTGCTGTTTACATTTGACGCCAGACCGACGCTTGCATTCGCCTTAGCGCGAGAGCAGGGGGGACAGGGGTGCTTTTTTTTTTTTTTTCTTTATTATTATTATTTTTTTTATCTTATTTTTAAACTGTTCCTTTCATTTTTTTTTTTTTTAAATCATTTTTATTGTTAACTCAGGGAATGTAAATATCCCCTATGATAGCAATAGGTAGTGACAGGTACTCTTTTTTGAAAAAATTGGGGTCTATTAGACCCTAGATTTCTCCTCTGCCCTCAAAGCATCTGACCACACCAAGATCGGTGTGATAAAATGCTTTCCCAATTTCCCAATGGCGCTGTTTACATCCAGCAAAATCTAAGTCATAAAATGCTCGTAGCTTCCGGTTTCTTAGGCCATAGAGATGTTTGGAGCCACTCTGGTCTCTGATAAGCTCTATGGTCAGCTGGCTGAATCACCGGCTGCATTTTCAGGTTCCCTGTTGAGACAGGAGAGCCAGAGAAAAACACGGAAGACGTTGGGGGGGCATTCCCTCCCACGGCTTGTAAAAGCAGTCTAGAGGCTAATTAGCCGCTAGGATTGCTTTTACATGAAAGCCGACCGCTGGCTGAAAAGAATGATACCAAGATGATACCTAAACCTGCAGGCATCATTCTGGTATAACCACTCAAAGTCGTGAATGGCGTACCTGAAGACAAAAAAATGGTAAACAATAAAGCACAGTAAGCGGTAAAGTATAAAAAATTGCATACTTGAAAAGCAAACATGATAAAACATAATAACAATAAAACATTGCAGAATAGAATACAGTAAAAAAGAGCAGAACAATAGAGAGAATAGAGAGAGAGAGAACAATAAAATATTCTATTCTAATCTTTTCTATTCGAATTCATTCTGTACCAAATTCCAATTTCGGAAGATGGTATATATATATATATATATATATATATACACACACACACATATATATATATATATATAATATTTCTTTCTATTCTGTTCTACTGTTCTATTGTTTTTCTATTCTATTCTTTTCTATTAGAATTTGATTTCATTCTATTTCTATATAACCATTTTCTGAAATTCGAATTTTGTATAGAATGAATTTGAATTCAAATAGAAAAGATTAGAATATAATAGAAAATAATAGAAAAACAATAGAACAGAATAGAAAAAATATAATATATATATATATATATATATATATATATATATATATATATATATATATATATATACATATATATACATATATATACATATATATATATAAATAAAACCATCTTCCGAAATTCGAATTTCGTATAAAATGAATTTGAATAGAAAAGATTAGAATAGAGTAGAAAGAATAGACTAGAAAAACAATAGAACAGAATAGAATAAGATATAATATATATATTATATTTTATTCTGTTCTGTTCTATTGTTTTTCTAGTCTATTCTTTTCTATTATTTTCTATTCAAATTCAAATTCATTCTATACGAAATTCGAATTTCAGAAGCCATCTTCTGAAATTCGAATTTCGTATAGAATGATTTCAAATTTGAATAGAAAAGTTTAGAATAGAATAAAAAAGAATAGCATAGAAAAACAATGAAACAGAATTGAATAAAATATAATATATATATATATTATTTTTTATTCTTTTCTGTTCTATTTTTTTTCTAGTCTATTCTATTTCTATTATTTTCTATTCTAATCTTTTCTATTCAAATTCGAATTCATTCTATACGAAATTCTAATTTTAGAAGCCATCTTCCGAAATTCGAATTTCGCATAGAATTAATTCAAATTTGAATAGAAAAGTTTAGAATAGAATAGAAAAGAATAGCATAGAAAAACAATGGAACAGAATAGAAAAAATATATAATATATATATATAACCATCTTCCGAAATAGGAATTTGGTACAGAATGAATTCTAATAGAAAAGATTAGAATACAATATATTATATTTTTTTCTATTCTGTTCTATTGTTTTTCTATGCTATTCTTTTATATTTTCTATTCTATCCTAATCTTTTCTATTGGAATTCGATTTCATTCTATACAAATTTCAAATTTCGCAAAATGGTTATATATAGTTTACTTTTTCAAATTCAGTTAATGTTTTTTTCGAATGCGGTAGAATGTTTTCGAATTTTATAGTTTTTTTCGAATGTGGTAGAATTTTTTCGAATTTGACAGTTTTTTTCGAATGTGGTAGAATTTTTTCGAATTTCATAGTTTTTTTCGAATGTGGTAGAATTTTTTCGAATTTGATATTTTTTTTTCGAATACGGTCGAATTTTTTCGAATTTGACAGTTTTTTTTCGAATGTGGTAGAACTTTTTCGAATTTGATAGTTTTTTTCAAATACGGTCGATTTTTTTCGAATGCGGTCGATTTTTTTCGAATGCGGTCGAATTTTTTCGAATGCAGTCTAATTTTTTCGAATTCGAATACGAAACTAAACGAATTCCGAAAACGAATGTAACGAATGCAACGAATTTACCTAAACGAATTTAGTTAAATAACAAATCGAAAAGAAACTAGACTAAACAAATTTTTTCATCCTGCACATGTCTAAGTCTTATGTATGAATGAGTGGGGTGATTTTGTTGGAATTGATTTCCTTGAAATTGCAGATTTCACCTTTGGCAAATTTTCACTAAAGCAGAGATTGTGTGACTTAATTATTGAGTTAGGCAGCACAGTGGTATAGTGGGTAGCACTCTCAACTAGCAGTAAAAAGGGTCACTGGTTCAAATCCCAATCACGAAACTACCTGCCTGGAGTTTGCATGTTCTCCCTGTGCCTGTGTGGGTTTCCTCCGGGTACTCCGGTTTCCTCCCACACTCCAAAGACATGCTGGTAGCTTAATTGGCTTCTGTCCAAAATTTGCCCTAGTATATGAATGTGAGTTGGGCTCCTTGAGGGTAGGGTGCAATGTATGTGTGGAGCCCTGTGTAAATTGACAGCGCTATATGGGTACCTTAAATAAATAATAATATAATAAATGAGCATCTTAATGAGACACAATGTACAGGGATAGGGAGAATTGTAGACACACACCCACACTCACTCAGGTTGAACTGGATGGACTGGTGTCTTTATTCAACCTCACTAACTATGAGTTGCCTGCTTTGTTGTAACTTTTTTTATATAGGGGTAGGGGTATTTAGGTTAGTTTTGTTTGTTTCATTTCCTGTTTTTGTACAGTATATGTGTTTTTTTCCTTTTTTTGTAAATGTCATCATTATTTGTGTACTGCTTCTTCAAATTTTTGTCTTGGGTTTTTGTGCAGATTTTATATTTGTCAAGTTACACACCAATTGCAGTTAATATGGTATCTCAAGACTATTTGTTGTAATTATATAGATTAAAACAACTTAAAAGTGCGTAAACCCCTTCATATTCAGGCTTCATACCCAACAACTTGGCTTGATAAATGTGAAAAAAGGTGTATCTAAAGGTTTTTCAATATAAACACTTGGTGAAAAATAAATAATAAATAAATAAAATATGCCAATTCATGTGACCTATATATCAAAAAAATTATCTTTAACCACTTCAGCCCCGGAAGGATTTACCCCCTTCCTGACCAGAGCACTTTTTACAATTTGGCACTGCGTCGCTTTAACTGCTAATTGCGCGGTCATGCAATGCTGTACCCAAACGAAATTTGCGTCCTTTTCTTCCCACAAATAGAGCTTTCTTTTGATGGTATTTGATCACCTCTGCCATTTTTATTTTTTGTGCTATACACGGAAAAAGACCGAAAATTTTGAAAAAAAATGATATTTTCTACTTTTTGTTCTAAAAAAAATCCAATAAACTCAATTTTAGTCATACATTTAGGCCAAAATGTATTCGGCCACATGTCTTTGGTAAAAAAAATGTCAATAAGCGTATATTTATTGGTTTGCGCAAAAGTTATAGCGTCTACAAACTAGGGTACATTTTCTGGAATTTACACAGCCTTTAATTTATGACTGCCTATGTCGTTTCTTGAGGTGCTAAAATGGCAGGGCAGTACAAAACCCCCACAAATGACCCCATTTTGGAAAGTAGACACCCCAAGGAAATTGCTGAGAGGCATGTTGAGCCCATTGAATATTCATTTTTTTTGTCCCAAGTGATTGAATAATGACAAAAAAAAATTACAAAAAGTTGTCACTAAATGATATATTGCTCACACAGGCCATGGGCATATGTGGAATTGCACCCCAAAATGCATTTAGCTGCTTCTCCTGAGTATGGGGATACCACATGTGTGGGACTTTTTGGGAGCCTAGCCGCGTACGGGGCCCCGAAAACCAATCACTGCCTTCGGGATTTCTAAGGGCGTACATTTTTGATTTTACTCCTCACTACCTATCACAGTTTTGAAGGCCATAAAATGCACAGATGGCATAACCCCCCCCAAATGACCCCATTTTGGAAAGTAGACACCCCAAGCTATTTGCTGAGAGGCATGGTGAGTATTTTGCAGCTCTCATTTGTTTTTGAAAATAAAGAAAGACGAGAAAAAAAATGTTTTTTTTCTTTTTTCAATTTTCAAAACTTTGTGACAAAAAGTGAGGTCTGCAAAATACTCACTATACCTCTCAGCAAATAGCTTGGGGTGTCTACTTTCCAAAATGGGGTCATTTGGGGGTTTTTTTGCCACCTGGGCATTCCATGGCCTCCGAAACTGTGATAGGCAGTGAAGAGTGAAATCAAAAATTTACGGCCTTAGAAAGCCTGAAGGCGGTGCTTGGTTTTCGGGGTCCCGTACGCGGCTAGGCTCCCAGAAAGTCCCACACATGTGGTATCCCCGTACTCAGGAGAAGCAACAGAATGTATTTTGGGGTGTAATTTCACATATTCCCATGGCATGTTTGAGCAATATATCATTTAGTGACAACTTTGCGCAAAAAATAAAAAAAAAATAAAAAATTGTCTCTTTCCAGCAACTTGTGTCACAATATAAAATATTCCATGGACTCGACATGCCTCTCAGCAAATAGCTTGGGGTGCCTACTTTCCAAAATGGGGTCATTTGGGGGGGGGGGTTTAAGTGTCCTGGCATTTTATGCACAACATTTAGAAGCTTATGTCACACATCACCCACTCTTCTAACCACTTGAAGACAAAGCCCTTTCTGACACTTTTTGATTACATAAAAAAATATTTTTTTTTTGCAAGAAAATTACTTTGAACCTCCAAACATTATATATTTTTTTAAAGCAAATGCCCTACAGATTAAAATGGTGGGTGTTTAATTTTTTTTTTTTCACACAGTATTTGCGCAGCGATTTTTCAAACGCATTTTTTGGGGAAAAAACACACTTTTTTAAATTTTAATGCACTAAAACACACTATATTGCCCAAATGTTTGATGAAATAAAAAAGATGATCTTAGGCCGAGTACATGGATACCAAACATGACATGCTTTAAAATTGCGCACAAACGTGCAGTGGCGACAAACTAAATACATTTTTAAAAGCCTTTAAAAGCCTTTACAGGTTACCACTTTAGATTTACAGAGGAGGTCTACTGCTAAAATTACTGCCCTCGATCTGACGTTCGCGGTGATACCTCACATGCATGGTGCAATTGCTGTTTACATTTGACGCCAGACCGACGCTTGCATTCGCCTTAGCGCGAGAGCAGGGGGGACAGGGGTGCTTTTTTTTTTTTTTTCTTTATTATTATTATTTTTTTTATCTTATTTTTAAACTGTTCCTTTCATTTTTTTTTTTTTAAATCATTTTTATTGTTAACTCAGGGAATGTAAATATCCCCTATGATAGCAATAGGTAGTGACAGGTACTCTTTTTTGAAAAAATTGGGGTCTATTAGACCCTAGATTTCTCCTCTGCCCTCAAAGCATCTGACCACACCAAGATCGGTGTGATAAAATGCTTTCCCAATTTCCCAATGGCGCTGTTTACATCCAGCAAAATCTAAGTCATAAAATGCTCGTAGCTTCCGGTTTCTTAGGCCATAGAGATGTTTGGAGCCACTCTGGTCTCTGATCAGCTCTATGGTCAGCTGGCTGAATCACCGGCTGCATTTTCAGGTTCCCTGTTGAGACAGGAGAGCCAGAGAAAAACACGGAAGACGTTGGGGGGGCATTCCCTCCCACGGCTTGTAAAAGCAGTCTAGAGGCTAATTAGCCGCTAGGATTGCTTTTACATGAAAGCCGACCGCTGGCTGAAAAGAATGATACCAAGATGATACCTAAACCTGCAGGCATCATTCTGGTATAACCACTCAAAGTCGTGAATGGCGTACCTGAAGACAAAAAAATGGTAAACAATAAAGCACAGTAAGCGGTAAAGTATAAAAAATTGCATACTTGAAAAGCAAACATGATAAAACATAATAACAATAAAACATTGCAGAATAGAATACAGTAAAAAAGAGCAGAACAATAGAGAGAATAGAGAGAGAGAGAACAATAAAACGACAACTATTTTTTTTTATTTTATATTTTTTTATGTGTTTTTTTTTTTTTTTTTACACTTTTTTTTGTAACTGTAACTTTTATAACTGTAACCGGTTCCAGGTTTGGGTCTCTCAAAATGTGATGGCATCTTGGGAGACCCTGTGAAAATGTGTCCTAGTCTGTGCAATGCTGTACCCTACGCTAATACTCAACTAGTGCATGGTAGCGTTCAAAACATTCACCAATGCAAAGATCAGGATTGTCAGGACAGGAGGGACAATAATAACGGGTGTCACGCCTATATCCGCGCTTGCTGCAGACACGACATCTTTTTTGGGGGGTTTGTTGGGTAGGGGTACTCGGGAGGACATAAAGAAAATGCCTCTCATGCAGCTGACTGCATTTGGTTGGGGATGTAAATGGGGGATGTACGGGCGCTGCAGAAGTGGTGGGTTCCCAATTAGGATTGGCGAATGCAGCAGGAAGGGCATTATGGGCACGACGGGCCTGTGTTTGTCTTTTTGGTGGCAGCGGGACACTACTTGTGCTTGCCACCTCACCAGCTTGAACTGCACTTATGGGACTCGCCACGTCACCAAGTGTTACTGCAGTGCTGGTTCGACTAGGACCGGGGTGTACTAGGCCGCTGGTGCTTGCCAGTTCACCAAAACACTGCCAAAAAAACTGTTAGCGATCGCAGGGATCAGGCCTGACTCTGCGAACGCTGCAGTTATGCGTTTAGTGTTTTGTAAGTGACAGTGATCGATCGATACTGCACTTGGGTGGGCTGGGCTGGGCCGGAGCGGAGGGGCAAAACGCAGGTGCTAGCAGGTATCTGGGCTGATCCCGCTAACACTGCGTTTTTGGGAACCCTAAACTGCTGGGGACACCAGTATAGATCTGATCGGATCAGATATTGATCCGTTCAGATACTATACCACTAAGGGAGGTGTACAGTGCGTGCGTGGGTGTTAGCGGTACTGGCGCTAACCTGACGCTGCCTGGGGCTGGTGCTTGCCAGTTCACCAAAACGCTACCAAGAAAACTGTTAGCGATCGCAGGGATCAGGCCTGACTCTGTGAACGCTGCAGTTATGCATTTAGTGTTTTGTAAGTGACAGTGATCGATCGATACTGCACTTGGGTGGGCTGGGCCGGGCGGAGGGGAAAAACGCAGGTGCTGCAGGTATCTGGGCTGATCCCACTAACACTGCGTTTTTGGGAACCCTAAACTGCTGGGGACGCTAGTATAGATCTGATCGGATCAGATATTGATCCGATCAGATACTATACCACTAAGGGAGGCGTATGCTGCGTGCGTGGGTGTTAGCGGTACTGGCGCTAATCTGACGCTGCCTGGGGCGACGCATATCACCGCCGGGCGATCAGGGGGCTAAACCTTTATTCGGTAATAAACGGCGGGTGCCCTGACACTATAAAAAATAAAGGAACTAACCAGCGTCACCCGTAATGGTTATACGGTGATCAGTGGTGAAAGGGTTAACTAGGGGGCAATCAAGGGGTTAAAACATTTATTAGATAGTATATGGGGGTCCCTGACGCTATAAAACGCTGACGGCGAACCTAAATATTTACGTCCCTAACTAGCGTCACCAGCGACACTAATACAGCGATCAGAAAAATGATCGCTTAGTGACACTGGTGACAGCGGGTGATCAAGGGGTTAAAACTTTATTAGGGGGGTTTGGGGGGTACCCTAGACCTACAGGGGGCTAATACTCACTGCCCTAACACAGTAACTGTCACAAACTGACACCGTGCAGTAATCAGAAAAAAAAAAAAAAAAAAACCTGCTTGGTGTCAGTTTGTGACAGGGGGGGGGTGATTGGGAGGGATCGGGGGGCGATCGGGGGGGGATCGGGGTGTTTTGTGTGCCTGGCATGTTCTACTGTGTGTGTGTAGTGTTGTGCACTCACATTCCAGTCTTCTCTCCTCGGCCCGGAACGGAAAATACCGAGCCGAGGAGAGATGACATAATTTCCTCTGCCTCTGTGTACAATACAGAGGCAGGGAAATGATCCCATTGGCCAGGAGCGATCGCGAGGGGGGGGCCAGGAATGGATGGCCTCCCCCTCACCACCGATCGCCGGGGGACATTTGCCGACCGCCGCAGGCACTGGGGGGGGTCCGATCGGACCCCCCACCCGCGGGCAGGCAAGGACGTACAGGTAAGCCCTTTTGCCTGCCCGTGCCGCTCTGCCGACGTACATCGGCGTGCGGCGGTCGGCAACTGGTTAAGGCCTCATTCACACCTCACTGTTTTGTAGCTTGAAGCTCAAAGTTACAAAATGCTGGAAGAAAAAATAATCAATTATTCTCTATGGAGTTGGTTCACATTTGCACTCCAAGTGGCCTGAAGCCAAACGCCTTAAGCTCAAAAAAGTTGGGCAGATTTGCACCTTTTTGGTGCATTTTTATTCCCATAGAAATTAATGGAAACGAGCAATTTGCGCGTATTTGTGCACTTTCACGCATTTTATTGCACATTTTTGCGTGATTTTCTGCTCAAATGAAAAAAACATAGTAATATATGAATAAATACACAAATAACTAAAAATCATCATAAATGAATAATAAATCAAATAAATAATAAATAAATAATAATTAACCCCTAACCTTAAAGAAATCTATTGAAAACGTTTTTATTATTATTACTAATCATCATCACCATCTATTTATTTATTTTGTGTTAGGGTTAGGGTGTTTATTTATTTTATTATTATTATTATTTTTATTATTACTATTATTATTATTATTATTATTTTGTTTTAAGGGTTAGGGGTTAAGGTTAGGGTTTATTTATTTATTTATTATTACATAGTAATAATGTATTGTATTTATTTAAAATTATTTGTATCTATTTGTGTATTTATTTATTATTATTTTTAGTAGTAGTAGTATTAACACCCTAACCCTAACAAAACAAAATAAATAAATAAATCATTAATAATAAGAGAACTAATAAAATATTCAAAAATATCTTTAATTTTAGCCTTTCTTTTGACTTCAGTGCATTTTTTCTATAATGGTGAATTTTGCTCATCACTAGTCTTAAGTAGGAAAGTGTCTTGCAACCTGTGGGACAGCCTGTAAGACGCTAAGACCACAAGTTAAAGTAGTAGGCAATTGTCACTGTTTTAGCTATGTTGTAATCACTTGGGATTGTCAAAGGGCAGAGAATGGTTTCTAGCTGATGATTTGTGTCATCGGATAGTGTTCGCCATATGAGATGAGGATGAGGGCATCAAACAGGAGAAGATCTTTCATCGCAAAATATGCCTTTAATTATGATTACTAGTCCAAATATGATTACCAGTTTGATGTACAGAGTTGCATAGATTTTCTTCAACTGATGCCAAATAAAATCTTAAACACACGGCCGCTATCATTTAGTTGTTAACTTTTAGCACAGCTCTTATCAGTGCTATAGAACAGTACTATTTGGGACAGAGTGAAACAAACTATAAGATAATGGCTAGGTACTTTGTAACTTACTACCGTGTTTCCCCAAAAGTTAGACCCACCCTGAAAATAAGACCTAGCGTGATTTTCTGTGAGGGCTGCAATTTAAGCCCTATCCCGAAAATAAGCCCTAGTTTAAAGTGCTTGTAAAATGCTAGAATCCACTCTATTACCGTATAATATCATGTGAACTGTGTATGTTTCTGAAATATAATTGTGGTAAATACCTTCTTTTAGCGCCGCTCAGTACTCAGATGATCTCCCGCTGCTCTCCTACTCTTCTCCTAGCTGCCAGCGGGGGACCTCGGCCCCCCACCCCTTTGCAGAGCTCGGGGCTGAAAAGACGGCACTCAGCTGATCTCCCGCTGCTCTCCCCTTCTCCTCTTCTGCCAGCTGTCTGCAGGGGATCTTGGGCCTCTGCAGTGTTCAGAGCGGGGAAGAGAGCTCAGGCGGGTCACGGAAGCACCAAGCAGCGCTATGAGAAGGTATTTAACACAGTTATATTACAGAAATATACACATTTTACATAATATAATACTGTAATAGAGAGGATTCTAGCATTTTACAAGCACTTTTACTCGGTTCCACTGGGGATTCCTGACAGGCGGGGGTGGGAGAGATGACCTACCCCGAAAATAAGCCCTACTATGTCTTTTGTTGCCAAAATTAATATAAGGCCCTGTCTTATTTTCGGGGGAAACACGGTAATACAAGAAATACACCACAAATGGACCTTTGGTATATCAGGTATCAAAAAAAACATCATTAAAGTATCGATAATGTCTTGAATTTCTGTCACCACAGCTGCTGTGGACCTGTCAGAGATCCTCAGGAATGGTTATTTTAAAAACCAAATCACTCGGATCTGTGTTGTAGAACTACTGACAGCAGTTCCTATTAAAATGAGCCCTGCAAACCCTGCTTGCAGGCTTTGGTTAACACTGTTAATGATACAATGTATTTAAACTGAAATAAGGTATCTGAGGGAATTCACCCTCTTTGTATCTCCAAGTGATCATTGTCTAGGATTTAAATACTTTAAGTACTGACAAAGTTATTGCCAATGCCCTCTTAGTTAGGCTGCTAGGTAAATTTAGTCTCTTTGGCTTCTGCTGTAACCACAGGAGCAGTAATTGTTTGGTCTTGTCTGTTCAGAGCTTCGGAGGCTGAGAATTTGATTGCTTCCCCCTGCTTCTGGAAGAAGTTTCTCGAGCTTAGGGAGGAAAAATTCAAATCTCCAGCCTGAATATTAAACAGAGCCTAGCCAATCTCTGGGTGGGGGGCCAGATGGTAGCTGGGCTTCTGTTAAATAGACTGGAGCCCCAAGGACATTGTCTCCCCCCCCCTGTGCGAATGGATCAGTTAGCTGAGAGGAAGAGGGGTGCTGCTTGCCCCTGGAGACCTTTAGACTGAATATTGGACTACCTTGCAAAAGGTTGCACCTTTGGACTGTCTGTGTACCAGGATCCAATGAACAGAGCCCCTTTTCTGTGTTGAAACTATTTTGTGGTCCCAGGCGTGAACCGTGGACTGTTCCATGTATATCTTTAACTTTACCAGTACTACTTCATGGTCTCCAGCCATGAACTGTGGACTGTTCCAGTCTACCTACATTAGTGCTTCTGCTGAAAAGTAAGAAGCATTCTATGCACAATTGTGCTCAAACATTTTGGAGTATCCCATTCCCCATTAGCCTCTCCTGTTACAAGTTTTTACAAGCAATGTTGAAAAGACAACCCCTAGAATGTTTAATGAGCTGGTGTGGATTAATTGTTGCTGTTGTATGCCTGACTGCCTCTGCACTGTTTTGGAAAGAACCTTTCTTACCTACAACAGCCCATTTGGGGGTAGCACCCCACCAAATTAACAAGTCAATGCAGAAATGTAAAATTTGCTCTGGTATATAAGGGGTATACTGGTGCATAAGCTGAAGTAGGTGAAAAAAATTTGCCTACTCTGGGTAAGGTGATAAAGACTCTTATTACCCCCCCCCCCCACTTGCTCTAACCCTTTTCGTGCTTGCCTGACATTCTATCGCTCTATAGCAGCACCCACTAATACTCTGGGCTTCTTTCTGCATGTAGAGGGGAGGCATGCAAACTTCTCCTAGAATGTAGTGCACATGCCGGAACTGTCAATCGGCAGGCCTGAAACACTGTCACTTGATGGGATTGCAAAAATGAATCCCAGGCAGCATACAGTTTAATTAACTAGAAAGCAGGCAGAACTGAACCATCAGTTTTGGGTGGAGGGTTTAAAATGGCTGTAGATGCTTGGACCGTTTCCTTACAAAAATGCATTTCTTTTTTTTTCCTAAATGATTGAAAATACTCTGCAAATACATTGGATGTATCTTAGTGTACAGATGAAGAAAGTCCTTTATGTCTGAATTAAATTGATGAATTGTGTTCATTACATTTGCTGAATTTCCTTCACACTGTGATACTAAGATCTTTCTTTTCATGCCGACTTGGTAGATTTCTCTAAATAATAAATGATGAAAATGACACAGTCTACAAAACAGGTATTAATCCTGCTGACAGTATGCACTCTCTTCCCATAAATTCTGTATTGTATGTGTAGATATATTGTAAACACACAGGCCTTTTACTCATTTAAATTTGTTTGAGTAATTAAGGGACCGCAGAACCTGCTGGCTTGTGGCCAAAGGGAAAAGAGCAGAGTAATGTACTTTATCCAAATCCAATGCATGACAGCTCAAGGATTGATTCTTTTTTTTACTCATTCTGTATTAAAAACAAATTTAATAAAATTAAATGGGGATACAGAATGAAGAAAAAGGTATGGGGTACAATGACAGGGAAAACAGCATTGATAATAGGAAATAGGTAGCCCCTTGAGCTAACATAATTGTTATGACAACCATAGATCCAGATTAATCAATATGAACTTGATAGCTTAATGAAGATGTAGCCACCCTGTGATCAGAGGTGTCTAATACATTTATCTCTCTTGGGCAGTCATTGGTTCAGGACAATTTATTCCCTGCTACCGCCACTGGGTGTCACTGGCATTCAGGGCAATGTTTGAGGGGAAAGTGGAAGTTCTGTGCTATTGAGCATTTATGTCCCTTCTGGCAACCACTAGGAGAAGGCTAAGCTAAAATTGCAGTTTTAGGTGGGTGCTAACAGGCTGAATGTCTTCTAATATTTCTTAAAGAAATATTCACAGGTAGATCAAACCCACTTACCAACAAAACCAAGAAAGAGTAACTTGTCCTCCTGTGATCTCTATACTGTACCATAAATTGGGAACTCAGTATGGTGGAGCTGGGAGCAATGATTTTCCCCCTGATGGTCTACAAGATTGACACGCCCACACTTGAAGCCCCACCACTGCACCAAGAGCAAATTAATAGAGGATACATTTAAGATGAAGCTGCCACTTTAAATATAACAAAATAAACAATGCATTTACCCTATACCTAAAAGTAAATAGTGGCGCTGGTGCCAAATTGCTGTAAAAAAAGGTTGCTATAAAACAAACACCTAGTGACAAGTGTTAGTCACTATATCAATAGTGGCTATAATTATAATCCGTAATTTAAAAGTCCAAAAATGTATCACAGTGATTCCAAAGATAATTGTAAAAGGATTGTGTAACGACACCCCAAGTATGAAATGGGTTAAAATTGTTTAGGACATTCCATACCCAAACACTAAGGCGGCTACCGAACACTCCGATCAAGCGAACAAGAATCCCATACGAATAATTCTTCCCCCCCTAAATACGAGACAAGGCTCTGTCTTGAGGGTCAAACAGGAACGAGTCTTTATTGAAGCAAATACAGTCTTATATACAGTAAAAGGAGGAGGTGTATACCTCCTGCTCATATTACTCTGAAAACACACCTGTGACCAGACCTAATTAACATGAGCTCATTAACTAATCCCTTTAAGCAGCCTGGTCATTGTTATGATAAATCAGGATTTCACTACAGGTCAGACTTGTTGTCACCGAGCTTCACACAGTAGATGGTACATTATCATACGTTTAAACACAGGACTCCTTCTCACAATGGCAGAGTTTATTAGCCCAGACAACAATGGCTGAAAGAGAAGCCACACTAGACTAATTTACATTAGGGATGAGCCGAACACCCCCCGGTTCGGTTCGCACCAGAACCTGCGAACGGACCGAAAGTTTGCACGAACGTTAGAACCCCATTGACGTCTATGGGACTCGAACGTTCGAAATCAAAAGTGCTCATTTTAAAGGCTAATTTGCATGGTATTGTCCTAAAAAGGGTTTGGGTACCCGGGTCCTACCCCAGGGGACATGTATCAATGCAAAAAAAACTTTTAAAAACGGCCGTTTTTTCGGGAGCAGTGATTTTAATGATGCTTAAAGTAAAAAAAAAAAGTGAAATATTCCTTTAAATATCGTACCTGGGGGGTATCTATAGTATGCCTGTAAAGTGACGCGTGTTTCCCGTGTTTAGAACAGTCCCTGCACCAAATGTCATTTTTAAAGGAAAAAATCTCATTTAAAACTGCTTGCGGGTTTAATGTCATGTCGGTCATGGCAATATGGATGAAAATCAGTGAGACAGACGGCATGGGTAACCCCCAGTCCATTACCAGGCCCTTTGGGTCTTGTATGGATATTAAGGGGAACCCCGCACCCAAATTAAAATAAGGAAAGGTGTGGGGCCACCAGGCCCTATATACTCTGAACAGCAGTATACAGGCGGTGCAAACAAGACAGGGACTGTAGGTTTGTTGTTAAGTAGAATCTCTTTGTAATTTTGAACGGGTACATTTTTAACGTGTTTAGCTCCAGCCAAAAAATCTTTTTTAAGCTTTTTGGAAAACATAGGGAAGGGTTATCACCCCTGTGACATTTGTTTTGCTGTCTTTCCTCCTCTTCAGAAGATTTCACCTCACTTTTTGTCCCAATGAAAAATGTTTTTTGAAAATTTGGGTTTTTTTGTGGAACAAAGATTGGAAAGCATCAGTGGAAAGGAGAAATTGTTTTCCCATATTAACTCTTACAGGAGAGAATTTCCCTTCCTAGGGGTAGATTTCATCTCACTTCCTGTTGTCTCCTTCCGTTTGCAAGTAGGAGTCGTTTGTAAGTTAGATGTTTGAAAGTAGGGTCCTGCCCTATATACTCAGCAGAAATTTGGGCCTTAGGTGTTGCTGTGGCCACAACACTGTAAGCCCTCACAGGGCCCTGCTGTGAAATATTAGATCAAGAATTGTAATTACATGCCCCTGTTGAACAGGAGCTGAAAAATTAGGCCTTAGGCACTGGTGCTGGTGCCACAACACTGCAACCCCTCACAGACACTCTAGTTGGAACGCAGGAACGAGCCCTGCTGCAAAGTATTGCATCAAAAATTGTAATTACACGCCCCTGTTAGACAGGGGCAGAAAAATTGGGCCTTAGGCACTGGTGCTGGTGCCACAACACTGCAACCCCTCACAGACACTCTAGTTGGAATGCAGGAACGAGCCCTGCTGCAAAGTATTGCATCAAAAATTGTAATTACACGCCCCTGTTAGACAGGGGCAGAAAAATTGGGCCTTAGGCACTGGTGCTGGTGCCACAACACTGCAACCCCTCACAGACACTCTAGTTGGAATGCAGGAACGAGCCCTGCTGCAAAGTATTGCATCAAAAATTGTAATTACATGCCCCTGTTAGACAGGGGCAGAAAAATTGGGCCTTAGGCACTGGTGCTGGTGCCACAACACTGCAACCCCTCACAGACACTCTAGTTGGAATGCAGGAACGAGCCCTGCTGCAAAGTATTACATCAAAAATTGTAATTACACGCCCCTGTTAAACAGGGGCTGAAAAATTGTGCCTTAGGCACTGGTGGTGGCGCCCAGAACCAAAAATGTTCTTACAAGCTATCAGCGTGATGATTGAGGAGGAAGAGGATAATTACTCAGGGATAGTCACTCAGCATCAGCATAGGCAGTCTTTGAAGGGATCTGAGATTTCAAAAAAAATTATTCGGTTACATCAGCATCAGGTGCTTGGTAGCTGGTGGTGATCCAAGACTGATTCATTTTTATGAAGGTCAGCCGATCGACCGAGTCGGTGGACAGACGCACCCTGTGATCGGTTACCACGCCTCCAGCAGCACTGAATGTGCGTTCCGAAAGAACGCTGGATGCAGGACAGGCCAGTAGCTCAATTGCATACTGTGCAAGCTCTGGCCAGTGATCCATCCTCAAGACCCAGTAACCCAGAGGATTTTCGGTGGGAAAGGTGTCCAAGTCTGATCTTGCCCCTAGGTATTCCTGCACCATGTAAAACAGACGCTGGCGATGGTTGCTGGAACCGATCATACCTTGGGGCTGCGGACCAAAAAATTGTCTGAACGCATCGGTCAGACGGCCACCTTCTCCACCGCTCCTTCTTTGACTGACCGAAGCCTCAGCAACACGTTGTCCAGAAACAGGAGTTTGTAGCCTCCCAGTCTCTGGGAACGCATTGCACAGATCTTTCTGCAAGGCCTCCCGAAGATGTTTCATCCTCTGCTCCCTCTGCGATGGCAAGATAAGGTCCGCAACCTTACCCTTGTAACGTGGATCAAGGAGGGTTGCCAGCCAGTATTGGTCCTTCTCCTTGATACCACGAATACGAGGATCCTTACGCAGGCTTTGCAGGATCAGGGAGGCCATGCAGCGTAGGTTTGCTGAGGCATTCGGTCCGGAGTCCTCTGGGTCACTAAGGACGACAACGTCCGCAGCCACCTCCTCCCAGCCACGTACAAGTCCATGTGTTTCTTGGGACTGATCCCTTAAAGACTGCTGCTGATGCTGAGTGCCAGGCTCCACCTCCATACTGACACAATCTTCCTCCTCCTCCTCCTCCTCCTCCTCTTCCTGTGTGATCGGCGGGCACGCAGGAACACTGTCTGGATAAAGGGGGCCTTGAGAGCTAAGGAAGTCCTCCTCTTCCTGCCTCTGTTCTGCCTCAAGTGCCCTGTCCATTATTATACGCAGCGTGTGCTCCAACAGGTGGACAAGGGGGACAGTGTCACTGATGCATGCACTGTCACTGCTCACCATCCTCGTGGCCTCCTCGAATGGTGACAGGACAGTGCATGCATCCCTGATCATGGCCCACTGGCGTGTGGAAAAAAAAACAAGCTCCCCTGACCCTGTCCTGGTGCCATAGTCGCACAGGTACTCATTGATGGCCCTCTGCTGCGTGTGCAGCCGCTGCAGCATGGCCAACGTTGAGTTCCACCTGGTGGGCATGTCACAGATTAGGCGGTTCTTGGGCAGGTTAAACTCCTTTTGTAGGTCCGTCAGCCGAGCACTGGCATTATATGACCGGTGGAAATGCACACAGACTTTCCTGGCCTGCCTCAGGACATCCTGTAAGCCCAGGTACCTGCCCAAGAACCGCTGCACCACCAAGTTAAGGACGTGAGCCAAACAGGGCACATGGGTCATTTGTCCCTGTCGGAGGGCAGAGAGGAGGTTGGTGCCATTGTCGCAAACCACCATTCCTGCCTTAAGTTGGCGTGGCGTCAACCACCTCTGAACCTGCCCCTGCAGAGCTGACAGAACCTCTGCCCCAGTGTGGCTCCTGTCCCCCAAGCACACCAGCTCAAGCACCGCATGGCATCTTTTGGCCTGCGTACTTGCGTAGCCCCTTGAATGCCTACGGAGCACCGCTGGTTCCGAGGAAGAGGCCATGGAGGAAGAAGAAGAGGAGGGGGTGGAGGAGAGAGGTGTGTCACAATCATTAGCATTTTGGAGGCGTGGTGGCGGAACAACCTCCAACACTACTGCACCTTGTCCTGCATCCTTCCCAGCTGCCAGCAGAGTCACCCAATGCGCCGTGAAACTTAGGTAACGTCCCTGTCCATGCCTGCTGGACCATGAGTCAGCGGTAATATGTACCTTACCGCTGACCGCCCTGTCCAGCGAGGCATGGACAATGCCTTCCACATGCCAGTAGAGAGCCGGAATCGCCTTCCGTGAGAAAAAGTGGCGTTTGGGTACCTGCCACTGAGGAACCGCACATTCCACAAACTCACGGAAGGGGGCAGAGTCTACCAACTGAAAAGGCAGCAGTTGAAGTGCTAGCAATTTTGCCAAGCTAGCATTCAACCGCTGGGCATGTGGATGGCTGGGAGCAAACTTCTTTCGGCGGTGCAGCAGCTGGGGCAGGGAAATTTGCTTGGTACAATCTGACGTCGGTGTACCAAAAGCAGATTGCCCACAAGTACTTGGCTGTGACACACCTAATTCTACACCTTCATTCCTCTCACTGCAGGTCTCAGAGAGGACTGGAGGTCTAGTGGGGTTGGAAATCTCAGCTGATGAGGAGCAAGGAGAGATCCTCTTTGTTCTTTGGTGTGGGTCTTTTAGATACGCTTGCCAACGAACTGCATGGCAGGTCAACATATGTCTGGTCAAGCATGTGGTACCCAAGCGGGAGATGTTTTGGCCACGCGAGATACGCTTGAGACATATGTTGCAAATAGCAGCGGTGCAATCTGATGCACTCGTCTCAAAAAAGGCCCACACCAAAGAACTTTTTGAATAACGCGCAGAGACTGCAGCGCCCTGCACATGTGGAGCTTTGGGGGTGTGATGCAGTCAATGTGCTGCCCTTAGGCTGGCCCCTGGAGGGCATCCTGCCTCGTTGGTGATGTGCCGCCTCCTCCTCCTCCTCCTCCTCCTCCTCTCTCCTATCAGGCACCCACGTTGAGTCAGTGACCTCATCATCCCCTCCCTCCTCATCACTGGAGCAAACCTGGCAGTATGCTGCAGCAGGGGGAGCATGACTGCCAGATTGCTGTCCTTCTTGGGCACCCCCTCTGTCCGTGCTCATGTTACTGCCTTCATCGAGCTCAGTATCATCATCAGAGCCTTCCAAACGCTGGGCATCCTCCTGGAGCATGTACCCAACACTGTGGTCAAACAGTTCGAGGGACTCCTCAGGAGGACATGGTGGAGCTAGGGAAGGAGTCACTGATGACATTGAGCTGAGGGAAGAGGCCGCTGCTTTGCCAGACAAAGCACCCTGGGCATGGGTGAGAGAGGATGAGGAGGATGAGGACGGCTTGGTCATCCACTCGACCAAGTCTTCCGCATGTTGAGGCTCAACACGGCCAGCTGGCGAAAAAAAGGCCAAGCTTGTCCCATGGCCACGTGCTGATGAGGATGCACCGTCTCCACGACCAGCATTAGACACAGAGCCTGCTTGCCCTCTCTTATTGGCTTGTGACTGTCTGCCTCTCCTTCTTGGCCTTCCAGACATACTAATGGCCTGTAGCTGCACTAAGCTGGGATAGAACACCAGTAATTTTCTTCAGGTAGCTTTATATACTGTAACCAGACAAGCCTGCCTGTCAGTAGGAAGATAACAGGAACGGATCTAGCTGAACACTGTGAGCAGGACGCACTGTACTAAATGTAAATAGTCTAGCTGCCTGACCGTGGTACTAATAGGATCAAATAGAACACCAGTAATTTTCTTCAGGTAGCTTTATATACTGTAACCAGACAAGCCTGCCTGTCAGTAGGAAGATAAAAGGAACGGATCTAGCTGAACACTGTGAGCAGGACGCACTGTACTAAATGTAAATAGTCTAGCTGCCTGACCGTGGTACTAATAGGATCAAATAGAACACCAGTAATTTTCTTCAGGTAGCTTTATATACTGTAACCAGACAAGCCTGCCTGTCAGTAGGAAGATAACAGGAACGGATCTAGCTGAACACTGTGAGCAGGACGCACTGTACTAAATGTAAATAGTCTAGCTGCCTGACCGTGGTACTAATAGGATCAAATAGAACACCAGTAATTTTCTTCAGGTAGCTTTATATACTGTAACCAGACAAGCCTGCCTGTGAGTAGGAAGATAACAGGAACGGATCTAGCTGAACACTGTGAGCAGGACGCACTGTACTAAATGTAAATAATCTAGCTGCCTGACCGTGGTACTAATAGGATCAAATAGAACACCAGTAATTTTCTTCAGGTAGCTTTATATACTGTAACCAGACAAGCCTGCCTGTCAGTAGGAAGATAACAGGAACGGATCTAGCTGAACACTGTGAGCAGGACGCACTGTACTAAATGTAAATAGTCTAGCTGCCTGACCGTGGTACTAATAGGATCAAATAGAACACCAGTAATTTTCTTCAGGTAGCTTTATATACTGTAACCAGACAAGCCTGCCTGTGAGTAGGAAGATAACAGGAACGGATCTAGCTGAACACTGTGAGCAGGACGCACTGTACTAAATGTAAATAGTCTAGCTGCCTGACCGTGGTACTAATAGGATCAAATAGAACACCAGTAATTTTCTTCAGGTAGCTTTATATACTGTAACCAGACAAGCCTGCCTGTCAGTAGGAAGATAACAGGAACGGATCTAACTGAACACTGTGAGCAGGACGCACTGCACTAAATGTAAATAGTCTAGAAGATAACAGGAACGGATCTAGCTGAACACTGTGAGCAGGACGCACTGCACTAAATGTAAATAGTCTAGAAGATAACAGGAACGGATCTAGCTAAACTGAATACAGTGTATATATATATATATGCAACACCTGGGATGCATATATATACACAATACACTGTAAGTGCAGCTAACTGACTGACTGTTCTGCCTAATCTATCTAACTCAAATGAAATGACACTGTCTCTCTCTCTCTCTATCTCTCAGCACACCGGAACACACACTACACAGGGCCGCCGTGCAGGCGGCCTTATATAGTGTGGGGCGTGTACTAAATCCCCTGAGCCATAATTGGCCAAAGCCTCCTTGGCTTTGGCCAATTATGGCTCTCTGTTCAGGTGGCGCTGTGATTGGCCAAGCATGCGGGTCATAGTGCATGCTTGGCCAATCATCAGCCAGCAATGCACTGCGATGCCGCAGTGAATTATGGGCCGTGACGCGCCACACGAATTTGGCGCGAACGGCCCATATCGTTCGCAATTCGACGAACGGTCGAACAGCCGATGTTCGAGTCGAACATGGGTTCGACTCGAACACGAAGCTCATCCCTAATTTACATTATAGAAGACAACAGACAGGTGGCTGGAATTGACATCAGCATCTCCTCACAGTATGGGTCCCAACAGTATGAATCAGTCACTATTTCTAATATAGCATATCCAGGGTCCCCAGAAGCTGTGTGTCTTGGGGGACATGGACCTGAATCTAAAGTAATGCCACCTCAAGGGTCCCCAGGCATACAGCTCACAAAGAGCACCGTTCCCCCAAATGCCAGGGCCCATAATCGGTTGGCAAGAGGCTGGCATTCAGTCCCCTCCAAAAGCCTCTGTCCCGGCTAGGTCTGTCACAGATTGTAGTCCTCCAAATCTTCCACCACACTGTATGTATATAGTGCTTCCGCTCCTCTTATGAAACGCACACACCAAATGAAGATGCCTTGCACTCTCATGCTTGGCAAACAAACATTCACCCTCATAGGGTTAAATCATCCAAGCGATAGCCAAGCATGAGTGGGGTGTCAAATCCTCTCCACATGAAAATAGATAAGTGCTCGGATAGTATGATATCATTTAAAATCAATTTATTCAATAAAAATCTTCAATTATTGCACTCACATGTAATCAAACGAAATAAAGCATGAAAAATCCTCTTGCAAAAGCAAGTAATGGTGTATTATGGTCACAGCGGACCCGTGGTGTATATCCTGTATCTCACCTACACTGACTCATCAGACTCGGATTGTCACTTCCGGTTTAATGTCAGACGTCACAGCTGGTTGCCGTACAGCCATGCCTCAACGCATTTCATCATCACGGCTTACTCATGGGATTGGCTGTATGGCACAACAGCCCTCCCTTTATAGTCTCACGTCCATCATTGACGGAAGTACTTCTACTGCGCATGCGCCCACTCCATGTCCCTGCAACCACAATACAACCAGCTCTTAGTCTGCTTACATTCACATTGCGGGATACAAGCTTAGTTTAGGTCAACATGTTCTTAAATCACCTGTTCCCCTTGTTGAGCAGCTTTATAACTGCTCATACCAGGACGGATAAATGTCCACTCAACATTACACTATTAATGCCATTAGTGACATAGTATTAAAACTTAATGCAAATTATGATCTACAATAATTTGGGTATTCCTGACAGATGAAATGTATACAAGAGAATGCAGGCAGTTATTAGTTGTTAAGGAGCAGGGCCGCCGCGCCCTTAACTACCAATGATGTTTCAGCTGTCAATGGGGATTTCCCTTCCCCGCAGTGAACTCGCCCCGACTCTGCCCCCTCCCGTGCTGGCTTCGCCCAACCCCCATAGCTCAGTTTTTTGTGTCCTCCGGTGATGTGCTTCTCCTCCTTGGGCCGCTCTGGGGTGACAGATCTGCCTGACTGGTGAGGAGTGTGTCCTGCACTAAGCCAGGCTTTGCTGCTGCAGAACTTCTTGCTGCAGGTCTGCTGGGTGTTGTAGTGCAGTGATTGGGTTCCTAAATACCCCCTTCCCCTCCCCCTCTCCGCCCAAAACAATAACCCCCCTCCCTGCCCCTCCACCCTAAACAATAACATCGCTCCCCCCTCTCAGCCCAAAACAATAACCCACCTCCCCACCCCTCCACCCTAAACAATAACAGCCCTCTCCGCCCAAAACAAAAAACCCCCTCCCCACCCCTCCACCCTAAACAGTAACCCACCTCCCCACCCTAAACAATAACCCCCTCTCTACCCTAAACAATAAGACCCCTCCCCCTTCTCCACTCTAAACAATAACCCCCTCCCCACCTCTTTGTCCAAAACAATAACGCCCCTCCCCACCATAAACTATAACCCCCATCCCAACCTCTCTACCCTAAACAATAACACCCCTCTGTTTAAAACAATAGCACACCTCCTCAACCCTCCACCCTAAACAATAACACCCCTCCCCCCTCTCTGCTCAAAACAATAACCCCCTCCCCACCCTTCCACCCTAAACAATAACCCACCTCCCCACCCTAAACAATAACCCCCTCTCCAACCTATACAATAACACCCCTCCCCACCTCTCCATCCAAAACAATAATGCCCCTCCCCACCCTAAACTATAACCCCCATCCCCACCTCTCTACCCTAAACAATAACACCCCTCCCCCCTCTCCGTCCAAAACAATAACGTCCCCCTTACCCTAAACTATAACCCCCATCCCCGCCTCTCCACCCTAAACAATAACACTCCTCCCCCTCTCCACCCTAAACAATAACACCCCTCCCTCTCTCCACCCAAAACAATAACCCCTCCCCAACTTTCCACCCTAAACAATAACCCCCCTTCTCCACCCGCAATAACACCCCTTCCAACCTCTCCACTCTAAACAATAATGTCCTCCCACCTTAAACAATAACCCCCTACAACCTAAACAATAACACCCCTCCCCACCTTTCCACCCTAAACAATAACACCCCTCCCCACCTCTCCACCCTAAAAAATAACCTCCTCCCCAACCTAAACAATAACCTCCTCCATCCTAAAAAAAAGCTCCCCTCCCCGCCCAAAACAGTAATGCCCCTCCCCACCCTAAACAATAACACCCTTCCCAAACTCTCCACTCTAAACAATAACCTCCTATCCACCCTAAACAATAACACCCCTCCTCACCTCTCCACCCTAACAATAACCCGCTCCACACCCTAAACAATAACCCCCTCCCCACCTGTCCACCCTAAACAATAACCCCCTCTCCACCCTAAACAATAACACCCCTCTCTACCTCTCCACCCTAAACAATAACCCCCTCCCCACCTCTCCACCCTTAACAATAACCCCCTTCCCCACCCTAAACAATACCCCCCCTCTCTACCCAAAACAATAATGCCCCTCCCCACCCTAAACTATAAACCCCTCCCTCTTTTCCATCCTAAACAAGAACACCCCTCCCCACCTCTCCACCCTAAACAATAACACCCCTCCCACCCTCCACCCTAAATAATAATCCCCCCTCCCAAATTCTCCACCCTAAACAATAACCCCCTTCCCCACCCTAATCAATAACCCCCTCTTCACTCTAAACAAGAATCCTCTCCAGCCTAAACAATAAACCCCCTCCCCCTCTCTGTACAAAACAAAAACAACTCCCAACCCTAAACTATAACTCCCATCCCCACCTCTCCACCCTAAACAATAACACCCCTCCCCCTCTCCACCCAAAACAATAACCCCCTCCCTAACTCTATACCCTAAACAATAACACCCCTCCCAACTTCTCCACCCTAAATAATAACACCCCCTCATGCCTCTCCACCATAAACAATGACACCCCTTCCCACCTCACCACCCTAAATAATAAACCACCTCCCCATCCCTCCACCCTAAACAATAAACCCCTCCCTAAACAAGAACCCCCTCTCCACCCTAAACAAGAACCCCCTCACCCTAAACAACAAACCCCCTCCCCCTTCTCTGCCCAAAACAATAATGTCCCCACATCCTAAACAATAACACCCCTCCCCCTCTCCACCAAAAACAATAACCCCTCCCCAACTTTCCACCCTAAACAATAACCCCCCTTCTCCACCCTAAACAATAACACCCCTTCCCACCTCTCCACTCTTAACAATAACCCCCTCTAACCTAAACAATTACCCCCTCCATCCTAAACAATAACACCCCTCCCCACCTTTCCACCCTAAACAATAACACCCCTCCCCACCTCTCCACCCTAAACAATAACCCCCTCCCTGACCTAAACAATAACCTCCTCCACCCTAAACAATACCCTCCTCCCCCTCTCCACCCAAAACATTAATGCCCCTCCCCACCCTAAACAATAACACCCCTCCCCACCTCTCCACCCTAAACAATAACCCCCTCTCCACCCTAAACAATAACACCCTCCTCACCTCTCCACCCTAAACAATAACACCCCTCCTCACCTCTCCACCCTAAACAATAACCCGCTCCACACCCTAAACAATAACCCTCTCCACCCTAAACAATAACCCCCTCTCCACCTTAAACAATAACACCCTTCTCCACCTCTCCACGCTAAACAATAACCCCTTCCCCACCTCTCCACCCTTAACAATAACCCCCTCCTCACCCTAAACAACCCCCTCTCCACCCTAAACAATAACCCCCCTTCTACGCCCAAAACAATAATGCCCCTCCCCACCCTAAACTATAAACCCCTCCCTCCTTTCCACCCTAAACAAGAACACCCTCCCCACCTCTCCACCATAAACAATGACCCCCACCTCTCCACCCTAAACAATAACACCCCTCCCACCTCCACCCTAAATAATAACCCCACTTCTCCACCCTAAACAATAACCCACTTCCCCACCCTAATCAACAACCCCCTCTCCACTCTAAACAAGAATCCTCTCCAGCCTAAACAATAAACCCCCTCCCCCCTCTCCACACAAAACAATAACATCCCTCCCCACCTCTCCACCCTAAACAATAACCCCCTCCCCACCCTAAAAAATAACCTCCTCCACCCTAAACAATAACCCCCTCCCACTCTCCGCCCAAAACAGTAACGTCCCTCCCCACCCCTAAACTATAACCCCCCTCCCCACCTGTCCACCCTAAACAATAACACCCTTCTCCACCCAAAACAATAGCATCCCTCCCCACCTCTCCACCCTAAACATTAACCCCCTCTCCACCCTAAACAATAATACCCCTCCCCACCTCTCCACCCTAAACAATAACCCCCTCCCCACCCTAAACAATAACCCCCTCCACCCTAAACAATAACACCCCTCCCCACCTCTCCACCCTAAACAATAACACCCCTCCCCCTCTCCACCCTAAACAATAACCCCCCTCCCCACCCTAAACAATAACCCCTCTACCCTAAACAATAACCCCCGTATATGCCCAAAACAATAACCCCCCTCTCCACCCTAAACAATAACACCCCTCCCCACCTCTCCACCCTAAACAATAACACCCCTCCCCAACACCCCTCTCCTCTCCACCCAAAACAATAACCCCCCTTCCCAACTCTTCACCCTAAACAATAACCCTCTTCCCCACCCTAAACAATAACCCCCTCTCCATTCTAAACAAGAATCCCCTCCACCCTAAACAATAAACCCCCTCCCCCTCTCCGCCCAAAACAATAACATCCCCCCACCCTTAACTATAATCCCCATCCCCACCTCTCCACCCTAAACAATAACACCCCTCTCCACCCAAAACAATAACCCCCCTCCCCAACTCTACACCCTAAACAATAACACCCCTCCCCCTCCCCACTTCTCCACCCTAAACAATAACCCCCCCTCTCCACCCTAAACAATAACCCCCTCCCCACCTATCCACCCTAAACAATAACCACCTCCAGACCCTAAACAATAACCTCCTCCACCATAAACAATAACCCCCCTCTCCCCTCTCCGCCCAAAACAATAACTTCCCCTCACCCTAAACTATAAAACCCATCCCCACCTCTCCACCCTAAACAATAACACCCCTCTCCACCCAAAACAAGAACCCCCCTCTCCAACTCTACACCCTAAACAATAACACCCCCCCTCTCCCCACTTCTCCACCCTAAACAATAACCCCCTCTCCACCCTAAACAATGACCCCCTCCCCACCTCTCCACCCTAAACAATAACCTCCTCCACCGTAAACAATAACCCCCCTCTCCGCCCAAAACAGAACGCCCCTTCCCACCCTAAAATATAACCCCCCTCCCCACCTCTCCGCCCTAAACAATAACACCACTCTCCACCCAAAACATTAACACCCCTCCCCACCTCTCCACCCTAAACAATAACCCCCTCTCCACCCTAAACAATAACACCTCTCCCCACCTCCCCACCCTAAACAATAAACCCCCTCCACCCTAAACAATAACACCCCTCCCCACCATAACTATAACTCCTCTCCCCTCCCCACCCTAAACAATAACCCCTCTACCCTAAACAATAACCCCCCTCTCCACCCTAAACAATAACCCCCTCTCCACCCTAAACAATAACCCCCTCTCCATACTAAACTATAACCCTCTTCGCCCTTTCCACCCTAAACAAGAACACCCCTCCCCACCTCTCCACCCTAAACAATGATCCTCTCCCCACCTCTCCACCCTAAACAATAACCTCCTCCCCACCCTAAACAATAAACCCCTCCCCCTCTCCCCCAAAAACAATAATTCTCCTCCCCAACTCTACACCCTAAACAATAACACCACTCCCCACCTCTCCACCATAAACAATAACACCCCTTCCACCCTCCACCCTAAATAATAACCCCTTCCCACTTCTCCACCCTAAACAATAACCCCCTTCCCCAGCCTAAACAATAACCTCCTCTCCACCCTAAACAAGAACCCCCTCCACCCTAAACAATAAACCTCCCCCCCTCCGCCCATAACAATAATGTCCCCCACCCTAAACTATAACCCAATCCCTACCTCTCCACCCTAAACAATAACACCCCTTCCCACCTCTCCACTCTAAACAATAACCCCTCCCACCCTAAACAATAACCCCCTGCAACCTAAACAATAACACCCCTCCCCACCTTTCCACCCTAAACAATAACACCCCTCCCCACCTCTCCACCCTAAACAATAACCCCCCTCTCCACACTAAACAATAACACCCCTCTCCACCTCTCCACCCTAAACAATAACCCCCTCCCCACCTCTCCACCCTTACCAATAACCCCCTCCCCACCCTAAACAATAACCCTCTCTCCTACCCTAAACAATAACCCCCCTGTCCACCCAAAACAATAATGCCCCTCCCCACCCTAAATTATAAACCCCTCCCCCTTTTCCACCCTAAACAACAACACTCCTCCCCACCTCTCCACCCTAAACAATGACCCCCTCCCCACCTCTCCCCCTAAACAATAACACCCCTCCCACCCTCCATCCTAAATAATAACCCCCTCCCCACTTCTCCACCCTAAACAATAACCCCCTTCTCCACCCTAAACAATATCCCCCTCTCCACTCTAAACAAGAATCCCCTCCACCATAAACAATAAACCCCCTCCCCCCTCTCTGCCCAAAACAATAATGTCCCCCACCCTAAACTATAACCCCCATCCCCACATCTCCACCCTAAACAATAACACCCCTCCCCACTTCTCCACCCTAAACAATAACCCCCCTCTCCACCCTAAACAATAGCACCCTCCCCACCTCTCTACCCTAAACAATAACCCCCTCCCCACCCTAAACAATAACCTCCTCCACCCTAAACAATAACCCCCTCCCCCTCTCTGCCCAAAACAGTAACGCCCCTCCCCACCCTAAACTATAACCCCCTTCCCACCTCTCCACCCTAAACAATAACACCCCTCTCCACCCAAAACAATAACACCCCTCCCCACCTCTCCACCCTAAACAGTAACCCCCTCCCCACCCTAAACAATAACCCCCTCCACCCTAAACAATAACACCCCTCCCCACCTCTCCACCCTAAACAATAACCCCCTCCCCCCTCTCCACCCTAAACAATAACCCCTTCCCCACCCTAAACAATAACCCCTCTACCCTAAACAATAACCCCCCTCTATGCCCAAAATAATAACCCCCCTCTCCACCTCTCCATCCTAAACAATAACACCCCTCCCCACCTCTCGACCCTAAACAATAACCCCCTCTCCACCCTAAACAATAACACCCCTCCCAAACACCCCTCCCCCTCTCCACCCTAAACAATAACCCCCTCTCCAGCCTAAACAATAACCCCCTCTCCACTCTAAACAAGAATCACCTCCACCCTAAACAATAAACCCCCCTCCCCCTCTCCGCCCAAAACAATAACATCCCCCACCTTAAACTATAACCCCCATCCCCACCTCTCCACCCAAAACAATAACACCCCTCTCCCTGCCCACCCAAAACAATAACCCCCCTCCCCAACCATACACCCTAAACAATAACACCCCTCCCCTCCCCACCACTCCACCCCAAACAATAACCCCCTCCCCACCCTAAACAATAACCTCCTCCACCCTAAACAATAACCCCCTCCCCCCTCTCTGCCCAAAACAGTAACGCCCCTTCCCACCCTAAACAATAACCCCCCCCTCTTCGCCCAAAACAGTAACGCCCCTTCCCACCCTAAACTATAACCACCTCCCCACCTCTCCGTCCCTAAACAATAACACCCCTCTTCACCCAAAACAATAACACCCCTCCCCACCTCTCCACCCTAAAAAATAACCCCCTCCACCTTAAACAATAACACCCCTCCCCACCTTAAACAATAACCCCCTCTCCACACTAAACAATAAACCCCTCTCCACCCTAAACAATAACCCCTCTCCCCCTCTCCACCCTAAACAATAACCCCCCTCTATGCCCAAAACAATAACCCCCCCTCTACACCTCTCCACCCTAAACAATAACACCCCTCCCCACCTCTCCACCCTAAACAATAACCCCCTCTCCATCCTAAACAATTACACCCCTCCCCACTTCTCCACCCTAAACAATAACCCCCTTCCCCACCCTGAACAATAACCCCCTCTCCACCCTAAACAATAAACCCCCTCCCCCCTCTCCACCCATAACAATAACGTTCCCGCACCCTAAACTATAACCTCCATCCCTACCTCTCCACCCTAAACAATAACACACTTCCCCCTCTCCACCCAAAACAATAACCCGCCTCCCCAACTCTACACCCTAAACGATAACCCCCTCTCCACCCTAAACAATAACACACCTCCCCCACCTCTCCACCTTAAACAATAACCCCCTCCCCACCCTAAACAATAACCTCCTCCACCCTAAACAATAACCCCCCTCCCCCCTCTCCTCCCAAAACAGTAACGCCCCTCCCCACCCTAAACTGAACGCCCCCTCCCCACCTCTCCACCCTAAAAAATAACACCCCTCTCCACCCAAAACAATAACACCCCTCCCCACCTCTCCACCCTAAACAATGACCCCCTCCACCCTAAACAATAACACCCCTCCCCACCTCTCCACCCTAAACAATAACCTCCTTCCCCCTCTCCACCCTAAACAATAACCCCCTCCCCACCCTAAACAATAACCCCTCTACCCTAAAAAATAACCCCCCCACTATGCCCAAAACAATAACTCCCCTCTCCACCCTAAAAAATAACACCCCTCCCTACCTCTCCACCCTACACAATAACCCCCTCTCCACGCTAAACAATAACACCCTTCCCCAACACCCCTCCCCCTCTCCACCCAAAACAATAACCCCCCTCTCCAACTCTCCTCCCTAAACAATAACCCCCCTCCCCCTCTCCTCCCAAACAGTAATGCCCCTCCCCACCCTAAACTGAACACCCCCTCCCCACCTCTCCACCCTAAAAAATAACACCCCTCTCCACCCAAAACAATAACACCCCTCCCCACCTCTCCACCCTAAACAATGACCCCCTCCACCCTAAACAATAACACCCCTCCCCACCTCTCCACCCTAAACAATAACCTCCTTCCCCCCTCTCCACCCTAAACAATAACCCCCTCCCCACCCTAAACAATAACCCCTCTACCCTAAACAATAACCCCCCCACTATGCCCAAAACAATAACTCCCCTCTCCACCCTAAAAAATAACACCCCTCCCTACCTCTCCACCCTACACAATAACCCCCTCTCCACGCTAAACAATAACACCCCTCCCCAACACCCCTCCCCCTCTCCACCCAAAACAATAACCCCCCTCTCCAACTCTCCTCCCTAAACAATAACACCCCTCCCCACCTCTCCACCCTAAACAATAACCTCCTCTCCACCCTAAACAATAACACCTCTCCCACCTCTCCACCATAAACAATACCCCCCACCTCTCCGCCCTAAACATTAACCCCCTCCCCACCCTAAACAATAACCCCCTCCACCATAAACAATAACCCCCTCCCCCAAACACAGTAACCACCCCTCCCCACCTCTCCACCCTAAACAATAACACCCCTCCCTACCTTTCCACCCTAAACAATAACACCCTCCCCACCTCTCCACCCTAAACACTAACCCCCCTCCCCACCTCTCCACCCTAAACAATAACCCCCTCTCCACCAAGAAAAAGTTAAAGTTATAAAAATGTAAATTAAAAAAAAATTTAAATTAGGAATCGGTAATCGGTATCGGCAAGTACTTGAGGAAAAGTATTGGTACTTGTACTTGGTCTTAAAAAACTGGTAGTGGTGCAACCCTACCTGAGACATAATTGAACTTTACGCTCATTGTAAGTCATCATGGTTTACCATATGTAAAAATTTTATAAATGAATAATGTGCATTGAATATATATTATGTATATCTCTTTTCATCCCTTCCAGTTATTCTTTCTAACCGCACCCCTCTGAGCCCTAGAAGAATCCGAAAGCATGTCTGGATGAGTTATCCTTCCCTACTATGATGTTCTATTGAACTACATTATATATGCGTAGGGAAGGACCTCTATCTTCAGGAGTCCCTTGGTTGGAGTTTGAGTTGTAAAAGCATTTTTCATGTTTTTAATACTACTTTTTAAACTTATTTTGTAATAAAAAACGTATTTTATTCATGTATGTGTACTGAGAATTTTTCTGCGAGGAGGGATCAACACCTTTAAAGTCCCCTTTCCTCCATGAATCCTTTCAGTACCCAATAATCAGGGATGTGGTGTTGATGTTTCAAATGAGCTCATGCTTTCTTCTTTGTAACTTTTGTTGATTGATAACAATTTGATTTGGCTCTTAGGTCTAATGCCCCGTACACACGGTCAGATTTTCCGATGGACAATGTCCGATCGGAGCGTGTTGTCGGAAATTCCGACCATGTGTGGGCGCCATCGGACATTTTCCATCGGATTTTCCGACACACAAAGTTGGACAGCAGGAGATAAAATTTTCCGACAACAAAATCCGTTGTCGGAAATTCAGATCGTGTGTGGCCTGTTCCGACGCACAAAGTGCCACGCATGCTCAGAAGAAATTCCGACACGGGACAGCTCGTTCTGGTAAACTTAGCATTCGCAATGGATACAACACTTTCGTCACGCTGCAATGTTAAAAATGGTTTAATACAGCGCACTCTCTTCTTCTTTATAATGTGAAAGAATGAAGTAGTTTTGCTGCTCATATTCACACACACTTCTCACAAACTTTTCTTTGTGTTTTTTTATTGGGATTCCCTCAATATATTGTTATTAGTTGTCACATCTGACATTTTTTTTTCTTTTTTTGGATTTTCAGCCTTTTTTTTTCTTTAATGTTTGGATTTTTTCAAAGGCTGATCTTTGTTCAATGTTATTTTTATTTTTACTCCAGAATATTTTTGTGTGTGTTTTGTGTGTCAAGTTACCCCAACACCATTGATATCTTTTATTATTTAATCTCCAGGAGATTGTTTGTTGTTGGTGTCCCTTGTTCATTTCACATTGTATATTACAAATGTACCTGAATCCTCACAAACAAACCATCATTTTTGAAGTAAAACACATAGGAGAGTATAATTCAAAACACAAATCCTTTATTAAGGGATCAGAACCAAACAAAGAGGAAGGCAACACTGGAGAAACAGGAGAAATTAGTGAAGCCTGGGACCCCCACGGCAGACAACAATTCTTCAACATCAAAATTGGTGGCCTGAGGAGTCCATATATAAGGGAGGGCAGTCTGGTCCGGGATTCGCAGAGATCCGGATAGCAGCAGATGACATCTGTGTCCCCAGGCTGTGGTACCCCAAGAGGCTGCATTTTTTGGCCGACCAGACTGAACCCAGGGCAATCACTGTCTGGTCTTCCTTACACGCTTCCTTCCGGGCTGTGGCTGTGCAGTTGGAGATGTGGCAGGAGGAGGAGTAGGACCTGGAGGAGGAGGAGGACTGGGAGGACCTGGAGGAGAGGGAGGAGGAGGACCTGCAGGAGGAGGAGGAGGACCATCGCGAAGGTGTGTCTCAGGTGTAATTTGGCCCCTAATACCTTTCTGAAGAGCCTCCAATATGAGGGCCTCACACATTACTTTTTGGCCCTCCTCCATCCTCTGCATTTTATATGCTATGAAGGCAGCAATGTTCTCCTGCATGGTGTGGGGTGCTCCCAGGACCTCTGTAGCCCTCCAAAAGAATCCTATAGCCGCCTCCTCTAGGGTACTCCTCCTACTGCCACTTTCTGTTTTCAGGGGGGGTGGAGGGACCTTGATATCAGCCAGCCGGCTCGGCCCGGCCACCTCCTGGCTGAGACTTCCCTGTGTATGAAAAAGGGACATGGTTTTAGTTTTTGCATCATCAATCACAATCCTAAATTAGTACTCCCAACTAACATCTAGTTAACATCATTGATTGGACAAGCAGAAATATTTAGAGGAATGCTATACCTGGCTCAATCTGGGCTCCTCCACATGTGGCCTGGAAGGCCCAGGTTGGGCGTCAGAAGCCTCAGCCGGGGGGGAAGGAAGCGTGGAAGGAAGACTGGAGAGGGATGGCCTGGGTTCAGTCTGGCCTGACAGAAAATGCAGCCTGTCGTAGTACAACATCCTGGGGACATAGATGTCATCTGCTGCTCCGGATCTCTGTGAATCCAGGACTTTCTTGCGCTCCCTTAGATATGTGCTCCTCAGGCCACCAATGAAGATCTTTAAATAAGTGATGTCTGCCGTGGGGATCACCTGCTTCACAATTTCACACAATTGCACCAGTGCTGCCTTCCTCTTTGCTTGGTTCTTGAAATGGGGGTGGGTAATCTCCCACAGACAGGGCAGCTCCCTTAGCATCTCGAGGAATAATGACATGAAGTCAGTATCTTTTAATAAGATATCCATGTTCACTGCAAGACACAACACAAGACAAAGCCTAATGTCAGACAAAACTCTCCTAATCTTGTTACAATATAGGCCTCAATCTAGAAGCAGTATAGGCACAAGTTTGTCTCTTACCTTCGTTCTTACGATCGGCGCGTCCAATGCTCCTTCCTCCGCTCACAGATCGTATGTAATACGCACGCGTGTTACGCTTTATACACACTGCGCATGCGTGTAACTCCGCCCGCCCCTGACGTTCTTTCTAGTCTATTCCCCGCCCCTTTTCGTTCGGCGCAGTGGGGGAAGAGCATGATGGCGGAGTTACAGCAGGTGCATGCTAATTCTAGCAACGAGGAGGAGGAGGAGGAAAGCCCGGATCCAGGCACGTCCCGATCCAGAAGGAGACGTTTTAAGGCCACAAATATGTCCTTTGGGGAGATGTTGAAGATGGTCGACATCATGAGGAAGTCCGACTATGACGGAAAATATGGGCCTTACCCCAACCCCAACATCCGAAAGGCCAAGATCATGGCAAAAGTGGTCAGGAGTCTTGAGAGGAATTTCGGGGTACGAAGATCAAAAGATCAGCTCCGGAAGCGGTGGTCGGACCTGAAGTTGAGAGAGCCAGAGCAGTACCGAAAGATCCGGAGAGTGCTGCAAAAAAGTAAGTAGTTGTGCTGTGTTCTTCCTATTCTTTCTGTCTTTATTCTGTTCGTTCTGCTCCATATGCTTTTATTAATTGTAACGTTTAAAAGAGCAACTTTAATGTTCATGGGCCCATTATTCGTTCGCATCAAACATTTTTCTTTCGGCCTCTAGAACACCATTGTTTAGGCCATATGCATTTTCACACATTTTTGGGGCCTACTTGGATGCCAAATATTTGTTTGTGTAGATGGGTTTGTTACTAGAATGAAATGCCAACTAGATTGTGTGTAAGGAGAGGACACTGAGCAGCTGTTTTCACATCTGGACGCTGGAGCACTAGTGTGGGACACAAGAACACCATTTTTATTAGGGGGGGCACACAGGTGCTCCAGTGTATACTATAGGGGGGGCTACATCTGTGAAGTTTGTACCAAACAGGTAAAGTATTGCAGCTTGACAAAGGGCAAGAAAAAATATACATCTTGGAACTCGGCTAAAATAGACAATTGTACCCCACTTCCAAGCAATGTTTCCTAGTTCTAGTTCTGCCATCAAATATCTGTGTGCTAAGTATACCATTTTTGTTTTACATAGGGGAGAAAAGACTCGGAGGACACCCCTCATCCGAGGAGACCAGAGACCCCCCACCTCTGGAAGAAGGGGAAATAACACCAACCCAAGAAGAAGAGCAGGAGGAAGAAGAAGATGTGGTGGAGATTGGCACCACAACAGGTGAGTGTCTGCGACCACAGGCTCAGGTAAGAGATGGATGGTGGCAGATTTTTGAGACCTTTTTTTTTGTTCTTTATCTCTTTTTAGGTGATCGTGATGTGAGGGAGAGAGAACGTTTCACATCTGAAAGTGCCCAGATACTGATCGGGGAGATCATAGGGTGTAATCTCGAATTGCACAACATACAGCAACAAATCAGTGATGTTATTATAAAAAATAATAACATCATTGATGTTTTTGGCGAATTTAAACCCCACAAAATCACCTGTTTTATTGTGGTCCAATCTTCCAAAAATTTTTACAATGTTTAGAAAAGCCAAATTTGGAGGATGCACACAGTGTGCCAACATGTGCTATCTGCCATCACGGGAGATCAATGGACGCGTTTTGGGGGTGCAACCCCTTCCTCAATTCTAAAGTCGCGTTGAGGAAGGGCTTGCTCCCCCAAAACACATCCCTTGATCCCCCCTGATGGCAGATAGCACATGTTGACATTCGTAAATTGGTGTGCATCTTCCAAATTTGGCTTTTCCAGGGGTGAGTTCCCCCCATCTGAACGCTATATCAAACCCAGTTCCTAAATACTGATGTCTGATATAGCCTTCAGGTTTTACCTAATGTGAACTTTGTAAGTTCAAGTTTTTTGGCTTTCTTGTTGGTTTTACACAGGCCTGTTTTATCTGAAATGGATATTTCGAATTTTGATAATGCTACTGCAAAAATTGTTATACAACAAGCATGTTGGTTTGTTTTAAAAACCTTTCGTAAATGCACATGTGATTGTGCAGGTATAAAAAAGTGGCTTACTCAAGAATGTGTGGATTATTGTCTCAACACTACAACACTTTTGGGGTAATGTAATTGCTGTTTTATGCAAAAATGGGGGTTATTTCCTAAGGGCAAATACACTTTGCACTACAAGTGCAGGTTCAGTGCAGTTGCAAATGGACTTGTAGTGAAATGTGTTTTTGCATTTAGGAAGGACCAGCCAACACAGTTTTTTATAAGGTTACCCAATCACGACATTTTCTGCACTCAACACATTTCTGCCAGGGTCAGCAAAAACAAACACAAGCAGTAAATGTCCACAAAGAATTTTTTTTGGTTGGTTTTTATTTTAAAAAGTTTTCACAGATTGTCTGGCATATTGATAGCCCCCCTACCCGCAAAGAACTCCAGGTAGCTTAACCGGACATCACGGGCACTCAGGGAGGGCAAGCCAGGACGGCCACTTTCAAGCGCCGTCAGTGTTGATGGATTTGGATTTCCGGCCTCAGGCCCAACTGAGCCAGCATAGTTTGCTGAATGTTTTCTTAAAAAATTATGGAGAACACAGCAGGCAAGTATTATATGGTTCAGTTTATACTCCGCCATATGGATGGGTGTCAGAAATAATCGGAACCGGCTGGCCAGGATTCCAAATGTGTTCTCCACCACTCTTCGGGCTCTGGCCAGCCGGTAATTAAAAACCCTCTGTTCCGGGGTGAGGGTCCTCATCGGGAATGGCCGCATCAGGTGGTCCCCCAGCGCAAATGCTTCATCGGCAACGAACACAAATGGGAGACCTTCAACATTGTCCTCTGGAGGTGGCAAGTCCAAGCTGCCATTCTGGAGACGCCTGTAGAACTCCGTCTGGGCGATCACTCCACCATCGGACATCCGGCCATTCTTCCCCACGTCCACATACAGGAACTCGTAATTAGCCGACACCACCGCCAACATCACTATACTATTAAACCCCTTGTAATTATAATAGTACGACCCCGAGTTGGGTGGTGGGACGATGTGGACGTGTTTCCCATCAATTGCCCCTCCGCAGTTAGGAAAGTCCCACCGCTGGGCAAAGTGGGAGGCCACAGTCTGCCATTCCTGTGGCGTTGAAGGAAACTGTTGAAGAAAAAACAATAAACATTACTATTTTTTCACAGAAACATGGCAAGCAGATTACACACAAATATTCTGGGTCAACCTCCAGATAGCATTTATTAAGGGGAATTTAACAACAACAAAGTATAAGGTACACCTATCATATTTCCCCTCCCCCTCATGGGCCATTTCTAACATTATAGGGGCGGAACTCTTGGACAGGTAACCCTCTTCACTTCATTTAGAGATGAATGCCTAAATAATGGGTATTACTTGGAACAGCCCCTCCTTAGTTACACTATTGGCAGACCACTGGACAGGTAAGAAGTGTCATAATACAAAGATATAAATACACACTGTACACATTTGAGGACATTTGGACATTCTACTATTACCTATCAAGATAATAATAGGATACCAAAAATTTAAACAGTACCATTGGAAAGTATACAGGCAGGCCCTTGCACTACATGCTTTGGGGAATTCATCCATAAATCTGACCAGTAAAGAGGTGGGTATAGTGTGTATGGGTTCGGCAAAGTCAGCAAATAGATGATTGAGGATAGAGAATTGGGATCAGCTGACTTAGCAGTTGGGGGAGGGAGGGTTACAAAAAATTTGGGGACACCACAAAAAAAGCCTCTGGCACTCTGCCTGAATTTAAATCAAAAATAACATTTCCTAACATTTTAGGGGGCGTTTGGGGTAAAGCACTACTATGGAGCTGATAAAATACATTGTTAAGTGACTACATGAGGTGAATATAGGGCAGGAGACACCATGCTGGAGAGGTTATTGAAGGGCAAATATGTATGAAGGACCTAAAATAATAATTACATAAAAATCCAGCATGCATGAGGACAAAGGGGACATTCACAGCATATTACAATCATGGTAATTAGGGAATGAGGAAAGAAATACAATATATTAGCAAACATTCAATACAATAAAATGTGATATTAAAGGATAAAAATCTTACCTTCATATATTCCTTCTGAAGGACCTGGATGATGGCAGAACAGGTCTCAGGGATAATGATCCCCAGAGCCTGGGGGGAGATGCCTGTCGAGAACTTGAGGTCCTGCAGGCTTCTCCCTGTGGCCAAATACCGCAAGGTAGCGACCAACCTCTGCTCCGGAGTGATGGCTTGCCTCATGCAGGTATCCTGCCTGCTAATATAGGGGGTCAGCGAAGCCAAAAAATGGTGAAACACGGGGTCCGTCATCCTGAGAAAGTTCCTGAAATCATCAGGATTATTCTCACGGATCTCACGGAGCAAAGGCATATGACAGAACTGGTCACGCTGAAGCAACCAATTCTTGGTCCATGAACTCCTCCCCACCCTGTTCATGGACTGGACTTGTGTCAAGGTCAGGACCCCAACACCAAGCCCCCGCACAGCACGAACTCTACGAGGAGTACGCATACGAAACATGGCTAGAAAACAGTCGGCTGCTCAGAACGAAGTAACAGAACGCACTGAAGAACAGCAAGGCCTGTGAAGAGTGACCTGAAAACCAGTAACGAACGAACAAGAATACAATGACTCCTTAAAGTCACGCGGAACTTGCTTGCACGCACTGAAGAGCAGATACAAACCCACAAGCACAAACTGAACGGCAGAAAACGGTCTGAAAGCCACGAGTCTGAAAAAGCACAAATTGTCTCTCACCAAACTTTTACTAACACGAGATTAGCAAAAGGAGCCCAAAGGGTGCCGCGCTTGGTTCTGAACTGGCCTTTTCTAGTCTCGTCGTACGTGGTGTACGTGACCGCGTGGTTGTCGATCGGATTTTCTGACAACTTTGTGCGACCGTGTGTAGGCAAAACAAGTTTGAGCCAACATCCGTCGGAAAAAATCCTAGGATTTTGTTGTCGGAATGTCCGAACAAAGTCCGACCGTGTGTACACCCTATAAGTATGGTGAACAAAGCATCATTTTATTTAAAATAATAGGCAAACATAGAATACAACAATAAAATAAAAAAACCCAAGAAGAGGGTTAACGCTGCGCTAGAACAGTGTATATTGATAAGTGAATTGTAAAAGCTGCCAGCACTAAAAGTCCAATACTAAACTCCAAAACACCAAAAAACAAAATAAGTGCAGCGCTAAAACTAAATATGAATTATATATCATACTAAAAATAACCATACAGAAGTGATTGATCCACCAAAAATAAAATATAAAAAACACAGAACAGGTCTCCCATAGAGGACAGAGACAGATGTCTCACCATATATCACATGTGAGAAATTATAAAAAATTAAAAAGTGATATAATAAGTCCCAATTATAAATATTGCAGAAAATCAAAAAAGTCCATAAATGAAGTGAGTAGATAATCAAAGTGCATATAATCAGGAGAGGTGTGACACAGGTGAATCCAGCATCCAAAGTGACTTGCACCCAAGTGAGGTATGAGGCTCCTTACCAGCTCAGGATGACCACCATGACAGTGGTCTCACCAGGCATTTGGGAAATTATCAGGTCACCCACAAACCTATGCCGATCTTTCCAGTAGTAAATGTGGAACTCAGAAGACTAGTGAGGTGGATGATATGCATTAGGATGCATCTATAGATGGGAGTTCAGCAGCGGTGTGCAAGATGTCACACCGTGCTGACAGCAAGATGCACGTGTCTCACGTGCATCTTGCTGTCAGCACGGTGTGACATCTTGCACACCGCTGCTGAACTCCCATCTATAGATGCAGAGAACTTTTTGCAGTTAAAGTAATTATCACAAAGTGAGCTTTCTCGTACAAGAAGGAGTACCAGCAGCACTTTTAGACAATGGCAGTAGAGGTACTTACTATAATGGAACATGTGGTCAAATGACTAGGGCAACTGGGTTAGAGAAGGCAACACCAAACCTCAAATTAGCTCTGATCACTTTTTTCCTTTTTTTGTCCATCTCTGGATATTGTTGACTAATTCAGAAATAGAACTGATTAATAAAAAAGGTGCCATTTGGCATATAATGCAGACGTCATGTTGCTTCCAATAGCACATTTTTTGCATTAAATCCTATTAAAATATCTGCTGGATCCGCATGCACCAGTTTTCTCCCCCCACAATGTCTAAATATGGTCCCGGTCAAACACACAGCTACTGTCAAGTCCAGTGTCAGAGCTGTGGTGGTAGGTCTGGGTATGACTGTTCTTCAAAAGAGGAAGTGCCTCTCCTTCTGGTAGGTTTCACAAGGTGTTTATGGAGTTTAAAACAACTGATATTGAAAGACATAAGGGGGGTGAATTACTAAGAAGAAGGCACTGCACCAGTTCATACATTAATTGGTGCGCTGGAAAGTCATTAATTGAATGTGCAAACCAGCGCACATTGAAGCGCAAATAATGATAGTAAATACCCGCATATGTAAACTGCAACTGGCGCCGCTAGGGTACCTGCGGTTTTCTCATTGATAATAGCACACGCTCTATTTCATCTCATTGGATGTGTCTTGTTAGGCAATTAGTAGGTGTTCTCAGTTAACTAACCCTTTTGATGCTAATCTCATTCCTATCACTTCTAATATATCTTTGAAATGTGTTGTTTTTACACAAATCTTTCAATACATTACAAAGAACAGAGAAGTGTTCCTAAACCCAATAAATATATATTTTCAGATCTTGATCTTTAAAAGGTGACCATACACTGCAATCAGTTAGATCTTAAATAAATTAGATTTAGTGCAAGAGCCTGTTTGATTTCCTATATTTTGAATTAATTGTTCAAGAGCGTCTTCCTATTACCTTTTTTTGCCTAAATATCGAGTTATACAGAGATTGGCCAATCAGATTGCATAGTGCATGGCCATCTTAAGTGCCAAATTTGGAATGTAGATGTGCCACGACCCACTTGTATTTTCCTAACGATATTTCTTGGGCATTATACAAGACACATGTAAAAACACCTTTTTTCCAGACATGCTATAGTGATCAGGAATCTTCAAACTATGGATCTCCAGTTGTTGCTGAACTACCCATCCCATGAGGCATTGTAAAATTCTGACATTCACAGACATGGTATGATGGGAATTGTAGTTCCTGACCAACTGGAGGGCCGTAGTTTGAAAAAACCTTTGCTAGACCATTATTATGCCTCCAGAATTGGGAGTGTGGCATCTACCCAACTTCTCTCTGCTGGTGGACACAAGAACCTACATCTATATGTAGCAATAACTAATGGTGGAGCTGCTGGTTTAAAGCGGGCTGTTACCGTCACCTTTGTTACCTCAATTTCACCAGAACCGAGTCTAGGGTCCTGTTGAGTTTAATACCAGACAGTGTAAACACCAGACACTTGAGTATCTTTTCCAATGCTTTAATAACGAGTAACTGAAGGAAGTAGCAGGAAAGAGGTAGAAGAAGAGTTGCAGGGAAGTTCAAATACCTTTTCTTGATGTAGTATTATGAATTGGAATCTTGTAGATGAATGTACTCTCCTTTTAGAGTTGAATCTTTGCCCGCCCGGATAGGTTCCTCTCACTAACCTAGCAACCGGCACGCAGCGCGAACAAAAGTCTCTGCCACAGACTTGAATGGATTAGAAACCTGTACGATCCTCTGCCACAGGATGTAATGGTTTACGATGGACAGCAAACACAGCACTAGAACCTTTAAGCTGACCTGGCAGTACTATGCGGTAGGTTCAATTTAGGATGCGTCCTCCAACTAAGTCACCAGGCCCATCTCCAGACCAGCACTCTGCATGATCCTTCCATGACGGGTCCTCCCCTGGGATCTTCTCAGTTGTCCAGTTTCTTCCCATAGGACAGACAGCACAGGACAATTTCCTCGCCGCTGTGGTAGGCCCCAGACAGGCTTCTGGGCCTACCCACACGCTGCAGCAACGTGGACCTTCCGGTCGGAGGACCACGCGGTAGTACTCCTAACACATACCTGTCGGCCAGGAGGGCCAGCAGGTGGAACGAAAAAGAACCCTAAAACATGGTGTCTGTCCCTTAAATACCCTCTCCCAGAATGCAACTCGGAGGACCACCTCCACTGAGTTATCTCCGGGACAGAAGAGCACCCATACGCTTCAGCGCGTTGCCTTTCCAACACCGACCCATGGCGACAACGACACCCACAGGCACAGTGTGAAACTACATGCAACACAGCTAAACTGGAACAGAGGCTAAATCTGACTATGTATAAACAGATAACCCACTAAATTTACCTATAAACGGTAGATGAAAATCTAGCAGCGCTACATATATATACTGTATATATTTCCTAATGATATTTATTGGGCATTATACAAGGCACATGAAAAAACACCTTTTTTTTGGGCCATTGACATGCATCACAGTTGAACTTAGGAATGTCACATAGTTACATAGTAGGTGAGGTTGAAAAAAGACACAAGTCCATCAAGTCCAACAAATGTGTGTGATTATATGTCAGTAGGGATGAGCTTCGTGTTCGAGTCGAACCCATGTTCGACTCGAACATCGGCTGTTCGACCGTTCGTCGAATTGCGAACGATATGGGCCGTTCGCGCCAAATTCGTGTGGCGCGTCACGGCCCATAATTCACTGCGGCATCGCAGTGCATTGCTGGCTGATGATTGGCCAAGCATGCACTATGACCCGCATGCTTGGCCAATCAAAGCGCCGCCTGAACAGAGAGCCGTAATTGGCCAAAGCCAAGGAGGCTTTGGCCAATTATGGCTCAGGGGATTTAGTACACGCCCCACACTATATAAGGCCGCCTGCACGGCGGCCCTGTGTAGTGTGTGTTCCGGTGTGCTGAGAGATAGAGAGAGAGAGAGACAGTGTCATTTCATTTGAGTTAGATAGATTAGGCAGAACAGTCAGTCAGTTAGCTGCACTTACAGTGTATTGTGTATATATATGCATCCCAGGTGTTGCATATATATATATACACTGTATTCAGTTTAGCTAGATCCGTTCCTGTTATCTTCTAGACTATTTACATTTAGTGCAGTGCGTCCTGCTCACAGTGTTCAGCTAGATCCGTTCCTGTTATCTTCTAGACTATTTACATTTAGTGCAGTGCGTCCTGCTCACAGTGTTCAGCTAGATCCGTTCCCGTTATCTTCTAGACTATTTACATTTAGTGCAGTGCGTCCTGCTCACAGTGTTCAGCTAGATCCGTTCCTGTTATCTTCTAGACTATTTACATTTAGTGCAGTGCGTCCTGCTCACAGTGTTCAGCTAGATCCGTTCCTGTTATCTTCTAGACTATTTACATTTAGTGCAGTGCGTCCTGCTCACAGTGTTCAGTTAGATCCGTTCCTGTTATCTTCCTACTGACAGGCAGGCTTGTCTGGTTACAGTATATAAAGCTACCTGAAGAAAATTACTGGTGTTCTATTTGATCCTATTAGTACCACGGTCAGGCAGCTAGACTATTTACATTTATTACAGTGCGTCCTGCTCACAGTGTTCAGCTAGATCCGTTCCTGTTATCTTCCTACTGACAGGCAGGCTTGTCTGGTTACAGTATATAAAGCTACCTGAAGAAAATTACTGGTGTTCTATTTGATCCTATTAGTACCACGGTCAGGCAGCTAGACTATTTACATTTAGTACAGTGCATCCTGCTCACAGTGTTCAGCTAGATCCGTTCCTGTTATCTTCCTACTCACAGGCAGGCTTGTCTGGTTACAGTATATAAAGCTACCTGAAGAAAATTACTGGTGTTCTATTTGATCCTATTAGTACCACGGTCAGGCAGCTAGACTATTTACATTTAGTACAGTGCGTCCTGCTCACAGTGTTCAGCTAGATCAGTTCCTGTTATCTTCCTACTGACAGGCAGGCTTGTCTGGTTACAGTATATAAAGCTACCTGAAGAAAATTACTGGTGTTCTATTTGATCCTATTAGTACCACGGTCAGGCAGCTAGACTATTTACATTTAGTACAGTGCGTCCTGCTCACAGTGTTCAGCTAGATCCGTTCCTGTTATCTTCCTACTGACAGGCAGGCTTGTCTGATTACAGTATATAAAGCTACCTGAAGAAAATTACTGGTGTTCTATTTGATCCTATTAGTACCACGGTCAGGCAGCTAGACTATTTACATTTAGTACAGTGCGTCCTGCTCACAGTGTTCAGCTAGATCCGTTCCTGTTATCTTCCTACTGACAGGCAGGCTTGTCTGGTTACAGTATATAAAGCTACCTGAAGAAAATTACTGGTGTTCTATTTGATCCTATTAGTACCACGGTCAGGCAGCTAGACTATTTACATTTAGTACAGTGCGTCCTGCTCACAGTGTTCAGCTAGATCCGTTCCTGTTATCTTCCTACTGACAGGCAGGCTTGTCTGGTTACAGTATATAAAGCTACCTGAAGAAAATTACTGGTGTTCTATCCCAGCTTAGTGCAGCTACAGGCCATTAGTATGTCTGGAAGGCCAAGAAGGAGAGGCAGACAGTCACAAGCCAATAAGAGAGGGCAAGCAGGATCTGTGTCTAGTGCTGGTCGTGGAGATGGTGCATCCTCATCAGCACGTGGCCATGGGACACGCTTGGCCTTTTTTTTGGCAGCTGGCCGTGTTGAGCCGCAACATGCGGAAGACTTGGTCGAGTGGATGACCAAGCCGTCCTCATCCTCCTCATCCTCTCTCACCCATGCCCAGGGTGCTTTGTCTGGCAAAGCAGCGGCCTCTTCCCTCAGCTCAATGTCATCAGTGACTCCTTCCCTAGCTCCACCATGTCCTCCTGAGGAGTCCCTCGAACTGTTTGACCACAGTGTTGGGTACATGCTCCAGGAGGATGCCCAGCGTTTGGAAGGCTCTGATGATGATACTGAGCTCGATGAAGGCAGTAACATGAGCACGGACAGAGGGGGTGCCCAAGAAGGACAGCAATCCTGCAGTATGCTGCAGCAGGGGGAGCATGACTGCCAGGTTTGCTCCAGTGATGAGGAGGGAGGGGATGATAAGGTCACTGACTCAACGTGGGTGCCTGATAGGAGAGAGGAGGAGGAGGAGGAGGAGGAGGAGGCGGCACATCACCAATGAGGCAGGATGCCCTCCAGGGGCCAGCCTAAGGGCAGCACATTGACTGCATCACACCCCAAAGCTCCACATGTGCAGGGCGCTGCAGTCTCTGCGCGTTATTCAAAAAGTTCTTTGGCCAAAACATCACCCGCTTGGGCACCACATGCTTGACCAGAGATATGTCGACCTGCCATGCAGTTCGTTGGCAAGCGTATCTAAAAGACCCACACCAAAGAACAAAGAGGATCTCTCCTTGCTCCTCATCAGCTGAGATTTCCAACCCCACTAGACCTCCAGTCCTCTCTGAGACCTGCAGTGAGAGGAATGAAGGTGTAGAATTAGGTGTGTCACAGCCAAGTACTTGTGGGCAATCTGCTTTTGGTACACCGACGTCAGATTGTACCAGGCAAATTTCCCTGCCCCAGCTGCTGCACCGCCGAAAGAAGTTTGCTCCCAGCCATCCACATGCCCAGCGGTTGAATGCTAGCTTGGCAAAATTGCTAGCACTTCAACTGCTGCCTTTTCAGTTGGTAGACTCTGCACCCTTCCGTGAGTTTGTGGAATGTGCGGTTCCTCAGTGGCAGGTACCCAAACGCCACTTTTTCTCACGGAAGGCGATTACGGCTCTCTACCGGCATGTGGAAGGCAATGTCCATGCCTCGCTGGACAGGGCGGTCAGCGGTAAGGTGCATATTACCGCTGACTCATGGTCCAGCAGGCATGGACAGGGACGTTACCTAAGTTTCACGGCGCATTGGGTGACTCTGCTGGCAGCTGGGAAGGATGCAGGACAAGGTGCAGTAGTGTTGGAGGTTGTTCCGCCACCACGCCTCCAAAATGCTGATTGTGACACACCTCTCTCCTCCACCCCCTCCTCTTCTTCTTCCTCCATGGCCTCTTCCTCGGAACCAGCGGTGCTCCGTAGTCGTTCAAGGGGCTACGCAAGTACGCAGGCCAAAAGATGCCATGCGGTGCTTGAGCTGGTGTGCTTGGGGGACAGGAGCCACACTGGGGCAGAGGTTCTGTCAGCTCTGCAGGGGCAGGTTCAGAGGTGGTTGACGCCACGCCAACTTAAGGCAGGAATGGTGGTTTGCGACAATGGCACCAACCTCCTCTCTGCCCTCCGACAGGGACAAATGACCCATGTGCCCTGTTTGGCTCACGTCCTTAACTTGGTGGTGCAGCGGTTCTTGGGCAGGTACCCGGGCTTACAGGATGTCCTGAGGCAGGCCAGGAAAGTCTGTGTGCATTTCCGCCGGTCATATAATGCCAGTGCTCGGCTGACGGACCTCCAAAAAGGAGTTTAACCTGCCCAAGAACCGCCTAATCTGTGACATGCCCACCAGGTGGAACTCAACGTTGGCCATGCTGCAGCGGCTGCACACGAAGCAGAGGGCCATCAATGAGTACCTGTGCGACTATGGCACCAGGACAGGGTCAGGGGAGCTTGTTTTTTTTTCCCCACGCCAGTGGGCCATGATCAGGGATGCATGCACTGTCCTGTCACCATTCGAGGAGGCCACGTGGATGGTGAGCAGTGACAGTGCATGCATCAGTGACACTGTCGAGCTTGTCCACCTGTTGGAGCACACGCTGCGTGGAATAATGGACAGGGCACTTGAGGCAGAACAGAGGCAGGAAGAGGAGGACTTCCTTAGCTCTCAAGGCCCCCTTTATCCAGACAGTGTTCCTGCGTGCCCGCCGATCACACAGGAAGAGGACGAGGAGGAGGAGGAGGAAGATTGTGTCAGTATGGAGGTGGAGCCTGGCACTCAGCATCAGCAGCAGTCTTTAAGGGATCAGTCCCAAGAAACACATGGACTTGTACGTGGCTGGGAGGAGGTGACTGCGGACGTTGTCGTCCTTAGTGACCCAGAGGACTCCGGACCGAATGCCTCAGCAAACCTACGCTGCATGGCCTCCCTGATCCTGCAACGCCTGATTAAGGATCCTCGTATTCGTGGTATCAAGGAGAAGGACCAATACTGGCTGGCAACCCTCCTTGATCCACGTTACAAGGGTAAGGTCGCGGACCTTATCTTGCCATCGCAGAGGGAGCAGAGGATGAAACATCTTCGGGAGGCCTTGCAGAAAGGTCTGTGCAATGCGTTCCCAGAGACTGGGAGGTTACAAACTCCTGTTTCTGGACAACGTGTTGCTGAGGCTTCGGTCAGTCAAAGAAGGAGCGGTGGAGAAGGTGGCCGTCTGACCGATGCGTTCAGACAATTTTTTGGTCCACAGCCCCAAGGTATGATCGGTTCCAGCAACCATCGCCAGCGTCTGTTTTACATGGTGCAGGAATACCTAGGGGCAAGATCAGACTTGGACACCTTTCCCACCGAAAATCCTCTGGGTTACTGGGTCTTGAGGATGGATCACTGGCCAGAGCTTGCACAGTATGCAATTGAGCTACTGGCCTGTCCTGCATCCAGTGTTCTTTCGGAACGCACATTCAGTGCTGCTGGAGGCGTGGTAACCGATCACAGGGTGCGTCTGTGCACCGACTCGGTCGATCGGCTGACCTTCATAAAAATGAATCAGCCTTGGATCACCAACAGCTACCAAGCACCTGATGCTGATGTAACCGAATAATTTTTTTTGAAATCTCAGATCCCTTCAAAGACTGCCTATGCTGATGCTGAGTGACTATCCCTGAGTAATTATCCTCTTCCTCCTCAATCATCACGCTGATAGCTTGTAAGAACATTTTTGGTTCTGGGCGCTACCACCAGTGCCTAAGGCACAATTTTTCAGCCCCTGTTTAACAGGGGCGTGTAATTACAATTTTTGATGTAATACTTTGCAGCAGGGCTCGTTCCTGCATTCCAACTAGAGTGTCTGTGAGGGGTTGCAGTGTTGTGGCACCAGCACCAGTGCCTAAGGCCCAATTTTTCTGCCCCTGTCTAACAGGGGCATGTAATTACAATTTTTGATGCAATACTTTGCAGCAGGGCTCGTTCCTGCGTTCCAACTAGAGTGTCTGTGAGGGGTTGCAGTGTTGTGGCACCAGTGCCTAAGGCCTAATTTTTCAGCTCCTGTTCAACAGGGGCATGTAATTACAATTCTTGATCTAATATTTCACAGCAGGGCCCTGTGAGGGCTTACAGTGTTGTGGCCACAGCAACACCTAAGGCCCAAATTTCTGCTGAGTATATAGGGCAGGACCCTACTTTCAAACATCTAACTTACAAACGACTCCTACTTGCAAACGGAAGGAGACAACAGGAAGTGAGATGAAATCTACCCCTAGGAAGGGAAATTCTCTCCTGTAAGAGTTAATATGGGAAAACAATTTCTCCTTTCCACTGATGCTTTCCAATCTTTGTTCCACAAAAAAACCCAAATTTTCAAAAAACATTTTTCATTGGGACAAAAAGTGAGGTGAAATCTTCTGAAGAGGAGGAAAGACAGCAAAACAAATGTCACAGGGGTGATAACCCTTCCCTATGTTTTCCAAAAAGCTTAAAAAAGATTTTTTGGCTGGAGCTAAACACGTTAAAAATGTACCCGTTCAAAATTACAAAGAGATTCTACTTAACAACAAACCTACAGTCCCTGTCTTGTTTGCACCGCCTGTATACTGCTGTTCAGAGTATATAGGGCCTTTCCTTATTTTAATTTGGGTGCGGGGTTCCCCTTAATATCCATACAAGACCCAAAGGGCCTGGTAATGGACTGGGGGGTACCCATGCCGTTTGTCTCACTGATTTTCATCCATATTGCCATGACCCGACATGACATTAAACCCGCAAGCAGTTTTAAATGAGATTTTTTCCTTTAAAAATGACATTTGGTGCAGGGACTGTTCTAAACACGGGAAACACACGTCACTTTACAGGCATACTATAGACACCCCCCAGGTATGATATTTAAAGGAATATTTCACTTTTTTTTTTTACTTTAAGCATCATTAAAATCACTGCTCCCGAAAAAACGGCTGTTTGTAAACGTTTTTTTTGCATTGATACATGTCCCCTGGGGTAGGACCCGGGTCCCCAAACCCTTTTTAGGACAATACCATGCAAATTAGCCTTTAAAATGAGCACTTTTGATTTCGAACGTTCGAGTCCTATAGACGTCAATGGGGTTCTAACGTTCGTGCGAACTTTCGGTCCGTTCGCAGGTTCTGGTGCGAACCGAACCGGGGGGTGTTCGGCTCATCCCTATATGTCAGTATTATATTGTATATCCCTGTATGTTGCGGTCGTTCAGGTGCTTATCTAATAGTTTTTTGAAACTATCAATGCTCCCAGCTTAGACCACCGCCTGTGGAAAGGAATTCCACATCCTTGCCGCTCTTACAGTAAAGAACCCTCTACATAGTTTAAGGTTAAACCTCTTTTCTTCTAATTTTAATGAGTGGCCACATGTCTTGTTAAACTCCCTTCCACGAAAAACTTTTATCTCTATTGTGGGGTCACCAGTACGGTATTTATAAATTGAAATCATATCCCCTCTTAAGCGTCTCTTCTCCAGAGAGAATAAGTTCAGTGCTCGCAACCTTTCCTCATAACTAATACCTTCCAGACCCTTTATTAGCTTAGTTGCCCTTCTTTGTACTCGCTTCATTTCCAGTACATCCTTCCTGAGGACTGGTGCCCAGAATTGGGCAGCATACTCTAGGTTCGGCCGGACCAGAGTCTTCTAGAGCGGGAGAATTATTATTTTATCTCTGGAGTTGATCCCCTTTTTAATGCATGCCAATATTCTGTTTGCTTTGGTAGCAGCAGCTTTGCATTTTGCATTCCATTGCTGAGCCTATCATCTACTAGGACCCCCAGGTCCTTTTTCATCCTAGATTCCCCCAGAGGTTCTCCCCCCAGTGTATAGATTGCATTCATATTTTTGCCACCCAAATGCATTATTTTACATTTTTCTACATTAAACCTCATTTGCCATGTAGTTGCCCACCCCATTAATTTATTGAGATCTTTTTGTAAGGTTTCTACAACCTGCAGAGAAGTTATTGCTCTGCTTAACATCATCCGCAAATACAGAGATTGAACTGTTTATCCCATCCATCAGGTCGTTTATGAACAAAATAAATAGGATTGGTCCCAACACAGAACCCTGGGGGACTCCACTACCCACCTCTAACCATTCTGAGTACTCCCCATTTTTCCCCACCCTCTGAACTCACCCTTGTAGCCAGTTTTCAATCCATGTACTCACCCTATGGTCCATGCCAACGGACCTTATTTTGTATTTTGTCTTTGCAAAGTTAAACTAAATGAAATTCTTATTTTTGCTTGGGGATAGAGTACAGAGGGATTAGAAGTCTTGTCAGTTTTTGGGGATGTCTGCAGCCTGATAGGGTGAAGACACCTCTCAAATTTTGCCAGTTTCTCCTTCAAATTTATTCACTTCCTGTCACATGCCAAACAGGAAGTGAGGGTAAAACCCTACCAATGTCTTTCCTTGGGGACACACAGGTCAATCTAAATAGTTTCCCCATTAGGTAAATTGCTGTGTACACCCCAAATTATTAGGTATCTTGGACTTTGGGGTTTATTTACTAAAACAAAATCCACTTTGCACTACAAGTGCACTTGGAAGTGCAGTTGCTGGAGATCCGAGGGGGCATGTAAGGAAAATAAAAAAAACAACATCTTTGCTTCTACATGGTTGGTTGATAAAATCACCAGTGCTTCCCCTCAGATTTATAGTGAGTGAACTTGTATTGCAGAGTGGATTTGCCTTTAATAAACCCCAAAATACCTAATAATTTGGGGTGTACACAACAAAGTGCTAGAGTGCAATAGTGCAATTTGCCTAATGGGGACACTAGTTAGATTGACCTGTGTGTCCCCAAGGAAAAACATTGGTAGGGTTTTACCCCCACTTCCTGTTTGGCTATGTGACAGGAATTGAAGCCAATTTTCAGAAAAGGGACACAAAGCCCAACCTAAAAAAGACAAGCAGGGGTTATAACACTCACTTGGTTTCCCTCAAATGCCCGCAATTAGAATAGGATTGTCTTGAGCTAGATTTTAGCTCAGTGCTCTAAACCAGTGGTTCTCAACCCTGTCCTCAAGTACCCCCAACAGGCCATGTTTGCAGGTTCACCTTCATCTTGCACAGGTGCTTTAAATCAGAGTCAATGGCTTGATATTTTGGACAGCTATTTACCTAAGATAAATTCCCAAAACATGTCCTGTACTTGAGGACTGAAGCTGAGAATCACTGCTATACAATGGAAAATTGAATACTTACCTCTCTGTAATTTTCTAAATTGTTTGTGGGGGGGGGGGGGTAGAGTGTAAAATGCATTACTTGGATTGAGCAGGCATCCGCAAAACAAATTATTAACAAAACATATAAAACATAAAAATTTGCTACAAATTGTATTGGTCAACAAAACAGGACTTGGAAAAGAGCAAGGAAAGCAAAAAACACATGTATGTTAATTTGAGACACTAACAGAATATGGTTTTGAGGTCTGACCATTTTGCAGAGGAAATTAACAGGAGTTAAAAGAACTGCGCCCACAAAGGACAGTCTCTTAAGGATTTAAAAATTTAGTAGTCACAACAGCTTGAGGAAGATTGTGCAAAATAATGCAGCACAGACAATTAAATCAAAGTGAAACTATAACTAAAATATCCCCCCCCCACAATAAAAAGTAAAACATACTTGCTCTAAAACACATCTGTTTTGCAAAGACATAACAAACAAAATACAAAGAGAAAATACATGTGATACAAACTCTATAAGGACACCCAAATGTACTCTCTTGCTCCACACACCATCAAGCAATCTTGCCTCTTTTCGGGGCAAGGTAAGGAATGCTATCGGCAAGCTTTATATAACAGAGGTTTGTGTGATAATTAGGCAATTGAAAACACATGCACAGTCCATGAAACACACAAAATGCAAGTTCACCCAATGTAGAGACAGAACTTCAAAGTGGGTACACCTGTTAAGGATGCCCTTAAATTACTAACCCAAAAAACACACTCTCTGAGCATGCCCAGAAAACTCCAAGTGCCGTTCACACACAAAAAGCACAAAAAAAGTCCCTGAGCATGCCCAGACCAACCCAAATGCATTTCACACACCAAAATCCACAGCAAAAAACCAAAGTCCCTGAGCATGCCCAAAACAAGTCAAATACAGCTAGCACAAAATAAGCCACCCCTGTCCAAAATTAAGCACATCATCCAGTATGCTACAAAATTACAAATGGGACAAACACCCCCAGGTCCAGGGGGGCAAACAAAGAGCCTAACATGGGCAAAAGTTGTACAACAAATACCATTGCAGTCTATGGGAATTGGCTTAGTCCCCACATGGCTGGCTTATTTTCTAGTTATTGGCCTTAAAATGGGTATGGGGGCCCAGGTCGCACCCTGAGGGACATATATCAATGTTACTAATTTGGACAATCCCAAAAACGAAACAAGGAGAAGTGCCTTTAAAAATGCAAAACTGCTTAAAAGCTAGTAACTTGGGGGGCTTACTCTGCCTGTAAAGTGGTGCATCTGTAGCATAAATCCAATATGTTGCTTCAAAGATGTATGGCTTTAGAGAAAACATACAAATCTACATTGCAGCTGCAAGATTTTAACCCAAACAAAAAATAGCCTGCCCCCCAATACATACAAGGCCATTGGGGTCTGTTAAGGCTTAAAATGAGAACCCACACGTGAAAAATACCACCCCAAACTAAAAAAAAAATTGTACCCCTCCCACACACTAACAAACCCCTAGCCAAACACACAGCAAGCCAGCCCATGAAAGAGGGGTGGATGCTTGGGGGCAGGGTGGGCTCGGCCACCCCAAAAGTCAACCACCTTGTTCCCATATTCAGGGGGACAAGGGCCTCTTCCACACAACCCTAGGCTGGCATTGTGGGGGCTGCAGACAAGGGGCTTTACGGAATGTGGAAACCCCCTTTAAACTAGTGGGTACAAGGTGCTTTGTGGTTGGTATTGGGCTGAGCCCAACATGCCCCAAAGGCAGCCAGCTATGTTGAGTGAAGGTGGCCTTGTATGGTTCAGGAGGGGGTTGGGTGATCGCTCTTTTTGCCCCTTTCCTAGCTGGCCCCGTTGGATGTGGTTTGGATTGGCGAAGGCAGTTCACAGCCTTTTGAGAATAGAGTGGAGTGTGGCGTTCCACTTTAAAAGCAAAAGGTAGCCCATGGAAATCCAAGGGGTTAGAGAGGGGAGACAAGAGCATTGGAGAATGGAGTGTGAAGTTCCCCTTTATAAGCAAAAGTTAGCCCATGGAAATTCAAGGGGTTAGAGGGGGAGAAAAGAGCATTGTAGAATGGAGTGTGGACTTCCCCTTTAAAAGCAAAAGCTAGCCCAAGGAAATCATATGCATTAGAGGGGGAAGGTTAAATGTACTTTAAGAAGGAGCTAGAGGAGCAAGAGTCTTTTTACATAATTTTAACAAGGTGCATGTCACATGTTGGCAACATAACATGCTAACATGACCTGTGTGAAAAACTCCTTAAAAGAATACATAAAGGTGAACCAGAGTAAAAAAAAAATTGTCAAGTTTAGAGGTGAAAGTACAGTTTTCCTTTAAAGTAGATCCAAATTCTTATTGGATGATATTTGGTTTGCTAAAGCACTGTGTATCATAAACAAGGGGTGTGCTCTTTTTTCCTATAAAATACTGTTTCCATCCTTTGTTGCCTTTACAGTGTTGCTGATCTCCTTTAGCCTCTTTCATCCAATTCTTGTCTAGTTTCCTTTAGTGTAAGCTGCACATCATCGGGCCAGTTTTACTTTTAGTCACAAGGTGGACCATATCTATGTAATGTGTGTCAGGGCTACTTGTGGTCTGCACCAAGTGACAGGTCAACAACATAGAAGCATACTTGGATTACAGTTGCCACCTCCTTACATGGTGTTCCCGAACAAGTACCTTTGTGGCAGCATCTTTAGGTTTTATTGTATTAAAATCTACATATTTTTAAAAAAGAATGAGAACAACTTTTGAAATTTTTTTACTCCTTTGAAAAATAGAAATTACAGCCGGTATGAGATTTTAATGGTTGGTTTTGGATCAATTTTAAAGTGGACCTTTCGGTAACTTTATAAATCTTTATCAAAGCATGTTGGACATATGTCAATATACAGCAGTATACCTTTTCAAAGAAGGCTCTATTCCAAAATCTCCCAATCAACATTAACATTTTTAACCACTTCAGCCCCAGAAGGATTTGCCCCTTTCCTGACCAGGCCATTTTTTTGCGATTCGGCACTGTGTCGCTTTAACAGACAATTGCGCGGTCGTGCTAAGTTGTACCCAAACAAAATTTATGTCCTTTTTTCCCCACAAATAGAGCTTTATTTTGGTGGTATTTTATCACCTCTGCGGTTTTTATTTTTTGCGCTATAAACAAAGAAAGAGCGACAATTTTGAAAAAAAAAACACAATATTTTGTAGTTTAGGCCGATATGTATTCTTCTACTTATATTTGGTAAAATAAATCGCAATAAGCGTATATTGGTTGGTTTGCGCAAAAGTTCTAGCGTCTACAAAATAGGGGACAGATTTATGTCATTTTAATTATTATTATTTTTTTTACTAGTAATGGCGACGATCTGCAATTTTTATCGGGACTGAGATATTGTGGCGGTCAGATCGGACACTTTTGACACTATTTTGGGACCATTGACATTTATACAGCAATCAGAGTCAAAAATAGTCATTAATTACTGTATAAATGACATTTGCAGGGTAGGGATCAACACTAGGGGGCGATCAAGGGGTTAACTGTGTTCCCTGGGTGTGTTCTAACTGTAGGGGGAATGGGACTGACTAGGGAAGGTGAGAGATCGGTGTTCATACGTAGTATGAACACACGATCTCTCTCCTCTCCCCCGAGAGAACAAGGATTTGTGTGTTTACACACACAGATCCTGGTTATCGCTCTGTCACGAGCGATCGCAGATGCCCAGTGGTCATCGGGCCCGCCGGGCATGCGCATCGGCTCCGGTACGTGTGCGAGCCTCTGCTGTCACATTTTAAAGGAGCGACGTACAGCTATGGCGATTGGCCCAGCCGAGCCAACCTGCAGCAGTACGACTGCGATGACTGGTCGGCTAGTGGTTAATCCTTATTCTGCTAGCATTAGTAAATAGATAGGAATACTCTTTGTGAGCATTTTTTTCATCTGGAGGAGGGGAAGAAGTGGCATTCTCATCTAAGCACGCAATCTTGCCAGCATGCCTAAGATAAGGGCAGATGTATTCAGAGTAAATGCTAAATGAATCATCTACCCTTACTCAAATGGCCACAGCTAGTAATTCAAGGGGAGTTTTTTGAAAGTGATTTCTCAATAAATTTAAGCATAGAGACATGAATAGATGAGTGAGTTGGCTATTAAATGACTTTTCTATTCTCCGCAATCTCCTCCTGCAGCCACTGCATCTTGACAGCTAGACCTGCCAGCTGTCAAAATATCTATACCAGTGGCTGCATCAGACTAGATACAGCCACTGTTCATCTAACAATTTTCTGCCCGGCTCCATCAATTTTTTAATCAGGAGAGGGCCAAGAGTGTTTGAATCTGGCCAAAATTCATACAGTTGGCCAGTTTTAGTCCAGGAATTAAGCGCTGACCCTGGATGATGCAAAAATAAAGATGGTGCGATCCTTTTAGAAAGAGAAGCAGTAGAACTCAATGTCAGGGGGAGTAGTGTGATCTCAGTTAGAGGTAGTACATATCAGAATGTGTTGCACTTATTGAGCATGCATGAACTGAACATGAAAACTACATATAATACTAGGTCTTTTTAAAGCAAGTAACAGTGTCAAATGGAATGGCAAATTTGTAGGTACTATTGCCTGCATACTACTTAAACCTTGTTTGGTGCCTAATTGGCACACTTGCTATCATCCTGGAAAACTCTTGTTAAACCGTTCACCATTATTCAAGTCATCTTACCGTTTAATCAGTAAATACCATTCCTGCTTTTTCACCCAGCCTCCCATGACATTACTCCATGCCTAATTATTACATTTACACAGCAAGGCCACAGAAGAGAACTTTACCTTGATGAATTCATAATGCATCACTATCATAATAGGACATCCAGTCTACTGAGACTTACACAAAATTCTGTGTTCCCCAACAAACATTCACATAATTCCTGTCTAAATAAACTTGTCATTGTTCTTATTCCCAGAGAGCCTCGATACAAAACTTTCTGCTGCCTCCATCTGTCGAATTGTCATCTCTCATGATATCTTTCTACTTTCAGTCGAGACCATTTGGCAACAGCAGGAGCAAACGCTAGTAGGGAGCCTGATTTTAATAAGCACTGAGCCTCTTCGCTTTGCTGTATCACAAGTGTTCGAAGTGTGCATGATGAGGGATAATTTACTTACATTGAATACCGCTGTCATCTCCAGAGAGTTTGAAGTTCTGTGAAAATTGCATTGATGCCAGTGATATTACAGGTTTTGTTCTTCCTAAATGATATCCGCTTTGTGTCAAGAAATCTCTCCACTATATTGCAGAAATTAAACAGATAAACTAATGTCTGAGTAAAACAAAGCTCTTCCTATCCTGGAGATTATTAGAAGGATTTCACAGACAATGACAGAATTAAGCATGAATTCATTTATTTTCAATTTATGTGTACAGTATTTTCCAACTGATACTTCACTGTCTGTCATTCTAATCCTGTTTACACTGAAAATCATTTATGAAGTTGATTGTTTTGCTTTAAAAAAGAAAAATGTGGGTGGCCTTTCCATTGTTTGCCCAAAGCCGAGTTGAATTTACAGAAATAAATATTTAGTTAGATAGACTTGATTATACTAACAGCCTTCATGCGGTATATCTAACATGACTGTACAGTCCAATAGAGACCCTAATGAAGCCTACTTGTTGGATGAAATTAAAAATATATGCATTCCTGATGTTTATAAAATTGTGTTTTTTTTTTTATGCATTCTTTATTTAAAGTTTTTTGACAGGGATGAATATAGATCAGTCCAATCATAACAAGAAACAGAAAAGGTACAGCACAATATTACAATTAGTCATCACAGTAGCATGAAATAAATATAATTTATGAATATTTATAGGGGGCTACATGCAGCTGATGTTTAAAAGCCCACAGTATGTAAACATGTGTGCCCTTTAAAAAAAAAAAGAGAGGCAATCATGTCAGCATCGTGGAGCTGTTGAGAAATCTAGCTTTTTCAAGGTGTTGGCTCAAAAATGTCCGATTCATACCGTGTGTAGTAGGTATGAAATCCAATTGAATGGGAAAGAAAGGAAAAGAAAGAGTTGAAGAGAATGTGCAAAGGATTAGGGGGCTTTCAAAAAGGTAGAAGGGATGGGAAAGGGGATAGGGGCCAGGGTACACCAGGCGAAGGGCTAAGCATGATTCATTATATAAAACAGGCCCTTGAGTCATCACCAGGGAATTGGATTTTAACGGTATATGTCAAGGTGTTATTCCAAAAGTAGGCATTTGCAATCCTCTGTACAATAGAACCAGGTGGTCGTGAATTTCGCAGATGTGTTTTTTAGTGAACTAGTCAGACACTCCAATGTCCTAATATCTTCCACTCTAACCCACTGCTGAATAATATGGGGGAGAAGCAGATTTCCACAATGAGGGAGATGCATGGAGAGCAGTGTTAACCAAATGTCATAGGTGTCCTTTTATGAAACTGAGATCAGCAGCGATCCTGAGTCTCATGTTCTCCACTGATTATCGCAGCACAGTGAGAATCTGTAACTGACTGTCACAGAAACGGCCAGTGTATGAAGGTGCGATCTGTGACAGAATTCTCACTTTCTGATTCACCATTCCAGAGGTGGAGAATCAGAGAGAGAAGCGCAAAGCTGGCTGAGTATTCTGGAGGAAGCAAAGTCTTTTGAATTCCTTCTTACATCCACTTACATACACTTACATCCTTCTTACACCCACGAGCAGCCATACAGTCAGAGCTCATCTTCCCTACCATTACACACCCCAAAATGAGCAGGTTAGCAATCTATAGTGTATATGTGTGTGTGTGTGTGTGTGTGTTTGTTTCAATGTATCTATCTATCTATCTATCTATCTATCTATCTATCTATCTATCTATAAATATATATAGATATAGATATATATAGATATATTATATATTTTCTTTATTTACATGTTCACGTCTCTGGCTGGGTTCACACTTGTGCGATGCGGGAACCAGCGTGATGCCTGTGCGGGTTTCCACATCCCACCTGCATTTACATCTGTGCACCACTGCGGCTGTCAATGTAAAGTTAATGACACCCCCAGATTATTTCAAAGATACAGTGTGAACTATGAAATGGTGCAGGAATCGGATCGCATCTGTGTTAACACCCATGCAATCCGTTTCCATTGCGGACCACCTAAAGTGTCCTGTATCATTTTGGTGCCAATGCAATATGATTTAAATTAATATCGCACAAACATTGCATGTGATATGCACAGCAATGCATCACATGCAATTTTTGTGATTGCACAATTGTGATGCCAGCCTCTTTCTCTCTCTTATTTACAGTACCTCACAAAAGTGGGTACACCCTTCACATTTTTGTAAATATATATATTTTCATGTGACAACACTGAAAAAATGACACTTTGCTATAATGTAAATTAGTTAGTGTACAGCTTGTATAACAGTGTAAATTTGCTGTCCCCTCAAAATAACTCAACACAAAGCCTTAATGTCAAAACCGCTGGCAACAAAAGTGAGTACACTTCTATAGCCTATGGGCGGAGCATTTGACCATAAATGTCCACTCGCGGCAACTGCTTCGTCGAATCTTCATGTCGAATCTTTTCTCTCTATGTCGAATAATCTTGGACTAATAGAGTTAGGTTAGGCACATTCAACCTTTTTTGCCATTGTCTCTATAATGTCGAATCTTTTCTTTCTATGTCGAATCTTTTCTCTCTATGTTGAATCTTTTCTCTCTATGTAGAATAATCTTGGACTAATAGAGCTAAGGTTAGGCACATTCGACCACAGGTTCGATGGACACAGATTGCTATTGTCAGCCTCATGTCGAATCTCCTATCTCTATCGAACTGTTGTTGCAACGAATACGAAAATAAAGCATTTGTTTATGTTAGATCTTTCGGTTTTCGGATTTTGCACGTTCGTTATCGTTTGTTAAACGATAACGAAAATACCCAAAATTCTGACGAAAATGCATTCGGACGAAAACGAATGCACATGTCTATTTATTGCTAGTATTTATTGTTAGGACTTGTAGGACAGTGAGAAAATTTTAGTATGATCCTCAGGGGTAAGAGTAATGTTCAAGTCTCTTTCCTATTGGTCAAGGAAGTTTAGAGTCTTCCAAAAATAAGAGTGTACAGGAGGTCCCTTACGAACCTCCGACTTGCGAACGACTCCTACTTAGGAATGGGAGGCAGCGGTGGCTAGCACATCGGAAAACAGCGGAAAACAGCAGAAAACAGCAGAAAACATCAGAAAACGACGTCAGAAAAACAGAGGAAAACATTGTAAATCGACGTCTCTGCCATTCTGCGCATGTGCTTCCGACCTACGAACAAATACGACTTAAGAACAAACAGGCAGTCCCTAACCCGTTCGTAACTCGGGGACTGCCTGTATAGGCCCAGAAGTGTGTATGCCGGTGTGAAGAAGGTGATTGGCATTCTTCTTCAAAGAATGTGAGATCCCGGGCAACTTTTTCCAGTTCTGGTAAAGAGCGCAAAAATTTGGACAATTGTATGAACCTGGAAAAGAGAAGTCTGGATCTAGGGACATTTGAGAAGGAGTCATCCAGGAAGCCCTATGTAGAAAATGTTTGACATGACACTTATTCTTGTGCTTTAGTAGAAGGAAAGATTTATTATGAGTGCCAGGAGTAAAGGTTGAATGACCTAATATAGAAAGAGGGGAGAGGGATAGGGCGAAATATCGTATATAAATTTTGGTGGAGACAGGGACTGCCAGGGCAGTGGAAGGGCACAGGTGCCAGGAATCTGCAGCAGTGGACTTGAGCTTGGAAACACATGGATCCATCCAGTAGCAGTATGGAGTCAGGTCACAAGCTATGTTCAGCAACAAATAGGAAGACAGGCACAAAATAACGATCAGGTTCACGGTCAGCGAGAGGCAAGAGTCCAAAACGTGCTGTCAGTGTGGTACCAAGTCAGGAGGCAGAATTAAGATCAGAAGTCCAGGAGAGGATTGATAACACAGATGAGCAGCAGACATTAGAGGTAAGGGCAATCCGAAGAGAAGTGTCAGGCATAGCTGGATCTGTAACAAGGTTAGCAGTAGAGATGGGCCGAACACCCCCCGGTTCGGTTCGCGCCAGAACTTTCAAACATCACAAAAGTTTGGAGCCGAACAACGAACTGCATTGAAGTCTAAGGTACCCGAACTGGAAAAATCAAAAGTGCCCATTTTGAAGGCTTATATGCAAGTTATTTGGCATACAAAGTATGGGGGTCAGGGTACTGCCCTGGGGGACATGTATCAATGAAAAAAAAGTTTATAAAAAAGATCATTTCAAATGAGCAGTGATTTACTGATGCTTAAAGTGAAACAATAAAAATGAACAATTCCTTTAAACATAGTGTCTGGGGGGTCCCCTTAGTCTGCTTGCATCTGTACCGTGTATAGAACCTGCTACAGCAAAAATGACATTTAAAAAGCCAAAAAAATGCCATTTTCTCTGCAAGTTTTCTCTATTTTATAAACAACGGATTGGGAAGCCAATCTGTATGATAAGGCCACAATTTAGTGCACTCGGAATAAGATTAGAGATTTTTTTTAGATAAATTCTGGTGTCTGTTTCGCAAACTTTTGATAGAAGTAACAGGTGCGGCTTTGGGTGTTGGTGGTGCCTTCACACCATAACCCTATAGAGGTACTCTTAATGAAAGCAAGAATTGGCCTTGTCAAAAATTTTAATTATATGCCCTGGTCCTTGGATGTTAATTGTGCCCACCTATAAAATCAATACCCACAAAGCTAGGCAGCCTAGACAGTCTTGCACAGATTTCACATCCCAAAAACACTTAATCATCAACATCGGCATCAGGGGCTTGATAAATGTCACCCGGGCAACGGAGTCTGTGTTTTTATCTGTCACAAAACCTCCAGCAGCACCGAATGCCCATTCGGAAAGCACGCTGGTTGTAGGGCAGCCCAGCAGCTCAATTGTATACTGGGCATGTTCTGGCCAGTGGTCTATTCCCATGACCCAGTGGATTGTCAACTGGAAAGCTCTCCATGTCTGTTTTTGCCCCTAGATAATCTCCCACCATATGATGCAGATGCTGCCAATGGGATGTGGAAGCTGACAGCCCTGGGCAACAAAGACTAAAAAATGTTTGAAATGCATCACTGAGGCAGCCCCCTTTTCCACCACTCCTCTCTTGACAAACAGAAGCCTCAAAACTAGCTTTTTCATGTGACTGTATCCTACCAGAATCTGGAAAGGCATTACATAAACTTCTCTTTGAGGTGTCCTCAAGATATTTCATCTTCTGCTCCCTCTGTGGGAGCGGGATGAGTTCCGAGACTTTCTCTTTATAACGGTGGTCAAGGAGGGTTGCCAACTAAAAGTGATCCTTTGCCTTGATGCCACAAATTCTCAGGTCCTTTTGCAGGCTTTGAAGAATGAGGTAGGCCATGCACCACAAGTTTGCGGAGGCATGAGAAGCAGAGTCCTTGTGGTCACTGAGGATTAGAGTATCTAGAACTGCCTCCTCCCAGCCACGTACTACTCCCAAGGGTTCTGGGGATGGAAAACCACCTCTTAAGGGTTGACGTAGGTCTTTCTCTGCTTCAATGCCTCCAAAATTGCCAGAATCCTCCTCCTCCTTCCCCCTCTCTTCTTGTGTGTTCAGGGGCATCGCAAGAAAGGTGTCTGCATAAAGCAGGCCTTGAGAGGAAAGGAAATCCTCCTCTTCTTCTCTTGCTCTGAGTGCCCTGTCCATAATTCCACTGAGAGTCTGCTCCAGCAGGAACACAAGAGGGATTGTGTCACTAATGTATGCATTGTCATGGCTCACCATCCTAAAATGGTGATAGTGGTGCATGGTGATAATGGTGCATGCATCCTTTATCAGTAGCCATTGATGTGAGGAAAAAAAGCTGAGCTGCTCTGAGCCTGTTGTTGTGCCATTCTCACATAGGTACTCATTGACGGCGCTCTGCTGCCATGCAGCTGCTACAGCATTGCCAAAGTTAAGTTCCACCTGGTAGGCATGTCACAATTCAGGCGGTTTACGGGCATGTTGAATTCTCCCTGAATTTCAGCCAACCGAGCAATGGCTGTGTATAACCGCCTGAATTGTTTACGGACTCTTCTGGTGTGCTTTAACAGATCTTCCAACTCTGGGTACCTTTTTAAGAAATTCTGCACCACCAAATTTAGGACATGTGCCAGGCATGGCACATGTGTCAACTTTCCCTGTCGAAGGGCGAACAGGAGGTTAGTGCCACTATCGCACACCACCATTCCTGGCTCAAGCTGTTGTGGCATGAACCACCTCTGAGCCTGCCCCTGCAGAGCTGAAAGAATCTCTGCTCCGGTGTGGCTCCTGTCCCCTAGACAGTTCAGCTGAAGCACCGCATGGCATCTTTTAGCCCCTTGAACGCTTGGGGGGTACAGGTGCTTCATAGGACAATTCAACAGAGGAGGGCATGGGGGAGGAGGAGGGGGTGGAGTTGACAAATCTTGCATCATCACCACCAGCTGCATGGAGACGTGGCGCAAAACAAGCTGCAGCACTGAGCCCTGCCCTGTATCCTTCCGAGTTGCAAGCAGAGTTACCCAGTGTGCTTTGAACAAAATATATCATCTCTGACCAAGCTTGCTGGACCATGTGTCAGCAGTAACGTGGACCTTGCAGCTGACTGCCTTGCCCAACGATGCCACAACATTGCCTTCCACATAATGGTACAGAGCTGAAATGGCCTTATGTAAAAAGAAATAATGACTGGGTACAGCACATTCTGCAAATTCACGGAAGGGGGCAGAAGCCATCAGATAGAAAGGCAGGAGTTGTAAAGCCAGAAGCTTGGACAAGCTGGGATTTAGACGCAGGGCACATGGGTGGCAGTGACTGTATTTTTTTTTCTTCGCTGCAGCAGCTGGGGCAGAGAAATTTGCCTGCTATACTCTACAGCTGGTGGTGTGCTGCTAGCAGATGTGCTGCAAGGACCTGTGACACCCTTCGCTACACCATCATCCCTGTCAATGGAAGGCTGCTGAGAGGTCAAGAGATATAGCGGGGGTAGACCTGAAAGATGAGGAACAGTATTGCATCCCTTTTGTGTGGCTTTCAGGTGCTCTTGCCAACGGGTTGAGTGGTGGGAGGTTAAATGCCTTGTCAAGTGGTACCCAAATGGCTGGTATTTTTACCACGCTTGATCAGTGTTCAACAGGGTGGGGGCAGGCAGGGTGAACAGCTGGGGGCAGGGTGAGCAGTGAGGGATACAGTGTTCTATAAGTTGGGGGCAGGGTGAGCAGTGAGGGGCACAATGTTCTACGGGGTGAGGGCAGGGTGAACAGTGAGGGGTACGGTGTTCTATAAGGTGGGGCAAGGTTTCATAGTGAGGGGTGGAGTGTTCTGTAGAGTAGATCAGTATGGGGTGAGGGGTGCAGGGTTCTGTGGGGTGGGGGGAGGGTGTATAGTGAGGGGTACAGTGTTGTACAGGGTGTTCAGTATGGGTGGGGGGTTCTATAGATTAGATCAGTATAGGTTGAGAAGTGCAGGGTTTTGTGAGGTGCGGGGGAGGGTGTATAGTGAGGGGTACAGTGTTGTACCGGGTGATCAGTATGGGTGGGGGGTTCTATAGATTAGATCAGTATAGGGTGAGGAGTGCAGGGTAGATGGGAGATGCAGGTAGAGGAGAGGGCTCCCACACAGGTTCAGTAGAGGAATAGAGAGCAGAGGACAGTATCGAAGGGGACCTCAGATAGCCTGGCAGGGTCAGAGGGAGCCAGCCCTCTGTACTAATCAGTGTGGAGGGGGTAGCTGGTGCTCACGATTTGGGCAGCCAGCAGCGGAGCCCGGTCTCTTCTTGCAGCACATCAGCTTGGCAGGGAGGTGAGTCGGAAGCACGAGGGAGGGACACACGGGAGGGATGGACACAGCCAGCCATGCTCTGCACTTGCGCTCGCTGCTCCATGTCAGTCACCGAGAGCCGGGCACAGCCCTGATCACTGGGATTTAGCTTCCCTGACCCGCACTAAACTGAGCTGGGCAACGGAGTCTGGGGCTGAAAGGGACTATTTATCCACGTTAGGGAGCAGGTGGAGTAATCCGCTACAGCTTTTCCTTGCAATTAGATTAAAGCCCCAGCAGACTGTTATAGAAAAAGTCGGGACTTTAATTTAATTTTCGGGTACCGCAGTGCAGTAGATCACTTAGTCTGTACCCGAAAGTGGTTAAATAGTCCCTTTTCAGCCTTGCCAGGCAGATAAAAAATGGAACCTGGGGATGTTTTTTGTTTTTAAATAGCTGTAGAGCAGAGGTGCCCAGGGTTTGTGAGTTGGCCTCCGTTCTGCTGCCCGGAACACATACGGAAATGACAGGGCCAGGCAGAGCGATGGGGGATGATTAGAGTGTGCACAGGCACACCCCGTGCACATGCCTATGTTGATGGGTTTATTTTGGGCCTGGCTGGTTCACATGTATGTGTTTTGGCGTCCCACATTTGCGCAGGCACAGCAGCACATTCATTTGAATGGGTTTCCTGCAGAAAAAAAGGGTGCATGCAGGATTTTAAAAATGCAGTGGCCTTGAAACCCATTCTGATTTTGCACCATGTGACTTACCTGCAGTTCCTGCACACACAAACGCACTGTGTTTTTAAAAGAATGGCCTAAACATCTAAAAATGCAGCAAGTTTGCCGGTGCAGGAACTGCGGGTAAGTCACATGGTGCAAAGCAGAATGGACAGACAGTGCTGTATTTCATTGCTTGATGGGCATAGGTGTGCACAGCCTATTACATGATGCATGCACATTTTTTTCTGCAGGAAACGCAGGCATGGCAGCCCATTCAAATGAATGGACTGCTGTGCTTGCTCAAATGTGGGCCGCCAAAAACACATACAGTAATGCTATGTGCTGTAATGCTGTGTGCTCTGTAATAAAAAATGCAGCCACAGCCTCACTCAGCCTGAACTGCAGGTTAGCGTTTTTAAACTTTCTACACATGGGGAGCCAGGGGAGGAGGAAGTAGACCTTCCTTATCCTCCTGGCCAGCTCAGCTCTGATCAATTCTCCACAGTAGTTTCCCTTGACCATCCAGCACTCTGACAGCACTCCACTCCATGGTCTGACTCCTCCTACCGAGGCCTCTGCTCCTATGATCATGTACACATGTACAGGCAGCAGTGACTGTGCACGCATAGCAAGGGGTGTTGCCAGAGCATCAGTGGAGCTCAAGGCCCCGCCCACCCACGGCCTGCTCCTTGATCGAGAAAATGCAGCACTGGCACTGCTGCACTGTGCGCGCTGATGCTGGCTGATGCTGCAGCTGCTTGTGACAGACTGTGTGGGGATTTTCAGCACTGATTATGTGCCAATTTGTGGGCAGCGCGCGGGCTTAAAGTGGAGGTCCGCTGAAAAAAAAAAAATTAAAAGCCAGCAGCTACAAATACTGCAGCTGCTGACGTTTAATATATGGACACTAACCTGTCCAGGGAGCCCGCAATGTCGGCAGCCGAAGCCGATCCGTTCTTCGGCTCTCGGCTGCTGCCGCCGCCATCCTCGATAAGGGAATAAGGAAGTGAAGCTGTGCGGCTTCACTACTTGGTTCCCTACTGCGCATGTGCGAGTCGCACTGTGCGTCCTCTCAGGTCCCTGCTGTGTTCTGTGTCTCACAGAATACAGCGGGGGAGGACGGGGTAGGCGCTGGAAGTGGCATAGGTCACCGCAAGCACCACGGTGAGCTATTCCAGGAAGTGGGAGCAAATACCTGTATTAGACAAGTATCTGCTCCCTCCTCCCCCCTGAAAGGTGCCAAATGTGACACCGGAGGGGGGGAGGAATCCAAAAAGTGGAAGTTCCATTTTTGGGTGGAACTCCACTTTAAGGGGCAGCTCTGCTTTGGGCCCCAAACAGTGACAGGGCCCTGGGCAGCTGCCCCATTTGCCCTGCGGTAAAGATGGCACTGCTTGATCTGCTTGAGGCAAAGTTTGCAAATTGCAACAGTGCGATTGGCTGCACATGTGCTAAAAAATGCCCAGACAGCTGAGCTGTGGGAAGTGGGCTGGGAGATAACAGCTCCAGAATGTGATGGAATATGGTGCCTGCTCTCTACTCTTCCATGATGGCTCCCTCATTGGGGTTGTGCCTCACCCTCACTTTCCTCCCCTGTGCTATCTGGCACCCAAGTTGCGTCAATGACCTCATCGTCATCATCTCCTCCATCCTCAACATCACTGGAGCCAACTTGGCAATAAACTGCGGCTGGGGGAACATGACTGCCAATTTGTTGTTTACCAGTGTTCTCCCCTCTCTGTAGGCTCATGTTCCTACCTTCCTCAACCTCAGAACCAACATCAGAATCGAGTAATGGCTGTGCATCGTCAAGAAGTAAGTGGCTGACTCTGTGTTCAAATAACTCAGCTGACTCCTCCAAGTATGATGCTGGTGCTATGGCAGGAGTAGCTGTGAACAAGGGGGCAGAATAATCCACTCTAGCAGCTGCAGTGGGCGGCGCACTAATCTATTCTTGGGTGATAGAGGATGAGGAGGATGAGGATGGTTTAGTAAGCCAGTCCACCACCTCCTCTGCATGCTGTGGCTGGAACATCACTAAACAGAGGAAATAGTGCCCTGCTTGAATACGGAACACGTCCACCTTTGCCTTTGGACACAGGCGCTGCTGGCCCCCTCACAGTGCCATGGGAATGTCTGCCTCTCCTTGTTGGCCTCCCAGACATGATGGGGGGGGGGGGGGGGGGGGGCTTATTATCGAAATGTAATAGAGACAGGGAAATGTGTACTTGGATGCACTTTAATCAATGGAAAGTGGTGTTTGGTGCAATTTAACTTGAGTACTCACTACACAGACACACTCCACTGACACACTACAATGTTCTGCAGTAAAACTGCACTGACGCACTTCAGTATATTGCAGCAAAAGTGCACTAATGCAATTCAAAATACTGCAGTAAAAGTGCCCTGACACCCTACACTGACACACTTCAATATACTGGATTAAACCAGCCCTGACCAGGGCCTGACTGGGAATAAAAACCAGCCCTGGAAATAATTTCATACCAGCCCCAGGGACGTAGCGTGGGTTGTCAGCACCCAAGGTAGGCAAGTGAATTGCACCCCTAACCGGCGGACATTTAGCGCTCCCCGAGTCTCTTCCACTCATACTGTATTAAACCCCTTATGGTACATTTTAGGATGTGCCACTCCTCTTTGTTCTCCTTTCTTTCCCCTTTATTTCTCTCTATCATAATTTCTTGTCCCCCCCCCCCCCATCTCTCTCTCTCTCTATCCATCTTTCTTGTTCTCTCTTATTATGTCTCTTCCCCTCTTTTCCATGCATTCTCTCTTTTTTCCCCTCTCTCATTTCCTTTCTTGCCCCCTTTCCTCTCCCTCTTTCCGGAAAGTAAATGGCTACATGCCCATTTATTGCATAAAATGATAGATAGATATATATAGATAGAGATATATATATATATAGATATAGAGATATATTATACACACACACACACACACACACGATGCGAGTTCTGTATGTGTAAAAAAACAAAATCATACTTGGGGGGCACACCCTACAATGCGTTTACATTCAAGATGGTGCTGATAAGACCAACAAACAGTAAAAATATTACAGCGCACACATACAAAAATGACATTAAAATCCTGCAAGGATATTTAAAAAAACCCGAACATATTCAAAAAAAATGGGGATTTGGTCACACTATATGGCAGCCCACTTACTGCATCAAAGTACCCCATTATTAGTGGGTCCTACACTAATAAAAGAATGAAAGACCCTGCGTCTCAACCATTGGAGATAGACTCCTCTATATGGGAGAACTCCACCCCCCCCCCCCCCATTACCTCTTATTAGTGTCCACCAGTTCATAGGAGGAGTCCCTTCAGTTCTCCCATAAAAGAGGAGTGTATCTCCCATGGTTGAGACGCAGGACCTTTCATTCTTTTATTAGTGTAGGACCCACTAATAATTGGGTACTTTGACACAGTAAGTGGGCTGCCATATAGTGTGACCAAATCCCCATATTTTTTGAATATGTTCAGGTGTTTTTAAATAGCCTTGCAGGAATTAAATGTCATTTTTGTATGTGTGTAAGACACACTACAATAGATGGTCAGAGATTGTGAACATGATACAAGAGATGGACAGAGACTGCAGACATGATACAGGAGATGGTCAGAGACTGCAGACATGATACAGGAGATGGTCAGAGACTGCAGACATGATACAGGAGATGGTCAGAGACTGCAGACATGATACAGGAGATGGTCAGAGACTGCAGACATGATACAGGAGATGGTCAGAGACTGCAGACATAATACAGGAGATGGTCAGAGACTGCAGACATAATACAGGAGATGGTCAGAGACTGCAGACATGATACAGGAGATGGTCAGAGACTGCAGACATAGTACAGGAGATGGTCAGAGACTGCAGACATAGTACAGGAGATGGTCAGAGACTGCAGACATAGTACAGGAGATGGTCAGAGACTGCAGACATAGTACAGGAGATGGTCAGAGACTGCAGACATAGTACAGGAGATGGTCAGAGACTGCAGACATAGTACAGGAGATGGTCAGTGACTGCAGACATAGTACAGGAGATGGTCAGAGACTGCAGACATAGTACAGGAGATGGTCAGAGACTGCAGACATAGTACAGGAGATGGTCAGAGACTGCAGACATAGTACAGGAGATGGTCAGAGACTGCAGACATAGTACAGGAGATGGTCAGACTGCAGACATAGTACAGGAGATGGTCAGAGACTGCAGACATGATACAGGAAATGGTCTGGGATTGCAGACACATTAGAGGAGATGGTCAGAGACTGCAGACTAAGGATGAGCTCCGGCGTGTTTGCACAGCCCATGGGCAGAGCCGGCCAGGAAGTTGGCACTGTGCTGTGCTAATCACAGGCAGTGAGACATTTCCCGATCTCTGCAGCTGCGCACTGTGATTAGCGCAGCGCCGACTTCCTGGCGGGCTCTGCACATGGGCTTTGCGAACACACCGGAGCTCATCCTTACTGCAGACATGATACAGGGGATGGTCAGAGACTGCAGACATGATACAAGAGAAGGTCAGAGACTGCAGACATGATACAGGGGATGGTCAGAGACTGCAGACATGATACAAGAGATGGTCAGAGACTGCAGACATGATACAAGAGATGGTCAGAGACTGCAGACATGATACAAGAGATGGTCAGAGACTGCAGACATGATACAAGAGATGGTCAGAGACTGCAGACATGATACAAGTGATGGTCAGAGACTGCAGACATGATACAAGAGATGGTCAGAGACTGCAGACATGATACAAGAGATGGTCAGAGACTGCAGACATGATACAAGAGATGGTCAGAGACTGCAGACATGATACAAGAGATGGTCAGAGACTGCAGACATGATAGAGGAGATGGTCAGAGACTGCAGACATGATAGAGGAGATGGTCAGAGAATGTGGACACATTAGAGGAGATGGTCAGAGACTGCAAACTAAGGATGAGCTCCGGCGTGTTCGCACAGCCCATGTGCAGAGCCTGCCAGGAAGTCGGCACTGCGCTGTGCTAATCACAGGCAGTGAGACATTTCCCGATCTCTGCAGCCGCGCACTGTGATTAGCGCAGCGCTGACTTTCTGGCGGGCTCTGCACGTGGGCTGTGCGAACACGCCGGAGCTCATCCTTACTGCAGACATAGTACAGGAGATGGTCAGACTGCAGACATAGTACAGGAGATGGTCAGAGACTGCAGACATGATACAGGAAATGGTCTGGGATTGCAGACACATTAGAGGAGATGGTCAGAGACTGCAGACATGATACAAGAGATGGTCAGAGACTGCAGACATGATACAAGAGATGGTCAGAGACTGCAGACATGATACAAGAGATGGTCAGAGACTGCAGACATGATAGAGGAGATGGTCAGAGACTGCAGACATGATAGAGGAGATGGTCAGAGAATGTGGACACATTAGAGGAGATGGTCAGAGACTGCAAACTAAGGATGAGCTCCGGCATGTTCGCACAGCCCATGTGCAGAGCCTGCCAGGAAGTCGGCACTGCGCTGTGCTAATCACAGGCAGTGAGACATTTCCCGATCTCTGCAGCCGCGCACTGTGATTAGCGCAGCGCCGACTTTCTGGCGGGCTCTGCACGTGGGCTGTGCGAACACGCCGGAGCTCATCCTTACTGCAGACATAGTACAGGAGATGGTCAGACTGCAGACATAATACAGGAGATGGTCAGACTGCAGACATAGTACAGGAGATGGTCAGAGACTGCAGACATGATACAGGAAATGGTCTGGGATTGCAGACACATTAGAGGAGATGGTCAGAGACTGCAGACTAAGGATGAGCTCCGGCGTGTTCGCACAGCCCATGTGCAGAGCTGGCCAGGAAGTCGGCACTGCGCTGTGCTAATCACAGGCAGTGAGACATTTCCCGATCTCTGCAGCTGCGCACTGTGATTAGCGCAGCGCCGACTTTCTGGCAGGCTCTGCACGTGGGCTGTGCGAACACGCCGGAGCACATCCTTACTGCAGACATAGTACAGGAGATGGTCAGACTGCAGACATAATACAGGAGATGGTCAGACTGCAGACATAGTACAGGAGATGGTCAGAGACTGCAGACATGATACAGGAAATGGTCTGGGATTGCAGACACATTAGAGGAGATGGTCAGAGACTGCAGACTAAGGATGAGCTCCGGCGTGTTCGCACAGCCCATGTGCAGAGCCTGCCAGGAAGTCGGCACTGCGCTGTGCTAATCACAGTCAGTGAGACATTTCCCGATCTCTGCAGCCGCGCACTGTGATTAGCGCAGCGCCGACTTTCTGGCGGGCTCTGCACATGGGCTGTGCGAACACGCCGGAGCTCATCCTTACTGCAGACATAGTACAGGAGATGGTCAGACTGCAGACATAATACAGGAGATGGTCAGACTGCAGACATAGTACAGGAGATGGTCAGAGACTGCAGACATGATACAGGAAATGGTCTGGGATTGCAGACACATTAGAGGAGATGGTCAGAGACTGCAGACTAAGGATGAGCTCCGGCGTGTTCGCACAGCCCATGTGCAGAGCTGGCCAGGAAGTCGGCACTGCGCTGTGCTAATCACAGGCAGTGAGACATTTCCCGATCTCTGCAGCCGCGCACTGTGATTAGCGCAGCGCCGACTTTCTGGCGGGCTCTGCACATGGGCTGTGCGAACACGCCGGAGCTCATCCTTACTGCAGACATAGTACAGGAGATGGTCAGACTGCAGACATAATACAGGAGATGGTCAGACTGCAGACATAGTACAGGAGATGGTCAGAGACTGCAGACATGATACAGGAAATGGTCTGGGATTGCAGACACATTAGAGGAGATGGTCAGAGACTGCAGACTAAGGATGAGCTCCGGCGTGTTCGCACAGCCCATGTGCAGAGCCGGCCAGGAAGTCGGCACTGCGCTGTGCTAATCACAGGCAGTGAGACATTTCCCGATCTCTGCAGCCGCGCACTGTGATTAGCGCAGCGCCGACTTTCTGGCGGGCTCTGCACGTGGGCTGTGCGAACACACCGGAGCTCATCCTTACTGCAGACATGATACAGGGGATGGTCAGAGATTGCAGACATGATACAGGGGATGGTTAGAGACTGCAGACATAGTACAGGAGATGGGCAGGGAATGCATGTATGGCTGAACTCAGTGTAAAAGCGTATAGTAGGGCTGCGTCACTCTACTTAAACCAGCTCTTCAAGATCGAGTTAGTAATCCTCCTTTTAAAGTACAATTGAGTGCCAGAAGACAGCAACACATCCAATTTCCAATATTCTAATTGCCTTACAGTGAAGTGGTCAGGATTAGTGGAGAACTTTAAACAGTTAATGAGTCTGTGAAGCTTCCAGCCTGAATCAGCAGTAAATCATCCAAAAAAAACATCAAACTGTGCAGAACACACAGAGCTCTGGCTAAATAGCTGAGCTTAAATGGTTAACAGATAGCCATGTGTGACCTCACTGGACACAGAATGCCGGTGGCTGCAGCGTCTCCCAGAGATCTTATCAGTGTGCATGTTAGGAAGCTAAAACAAAAGAGTATGGAGCCAGACAAGAGGAAGGGGAGGCTGATAGTAACCTGCACACTGCCCGAAGGCAGAGATTTCTGGATGACACCGGCCAGCATTACATCTGACATTGCTCCAGACGATCTTGTTTCCATTCAGCCAGAGCTCCTGTGTGCTGCAGGATTCGTTTGGCTGTGACCATACCTTCTTTCTATCTCCTCAGCTTCAGGTACTGTGTGTTATGTATCTCCCTCCCGATGGCCCCATTCATACCCGATCCAGCACCTCGGCACATTTAAATGTGGCGCGCTGGAGAGGGAGGGGGGTACACTGTATGCTGCGCCTGCACGATGGTTCCTTGCTCCTCCCCCCTCCCTGCTACATATTTCCTCAGCCAGCCCCGCCTCCTGTTCACAGCACAGCCGCTTCTCGCTCAGCTGTTCTTAAAAAAAAAAAAAGTTACAAAGCTCCTAGCTGACAGCGGCCTCGGAGCAGGCAGCCAACCGGGATATTTCCCGCTATCCCGGTAGGCCAGTCCGGCCCTGGCCCTGACACACTAAACTCACACACTTCAATATACTGCATTAAACCAGCCCTGACACACTAAACTCATACACGTCAATATACTGCAGTAAACCTGCCCTGACACACTTCACTGACACTAAAGTAAAAAAAAGCAAGGTCGCACTACACTCATGCTGCACTGTCACTATATTCACACTACATTGATACTTTACACTCACAATAGAATCAACATAGCACAATGTAGCACACTAACTCACTAGTAGCAATGAACAGAGCCCTGTTCTATCTCTCTCCACTCCAATATCACACTGCAAATAGTTGTTTTGGGAAGGAACATTTTATAGTGTGGGGTGGGTCCATGAGCAATGAGCCATGATTGGGCACAGTCATCCTTACTTTCTCCAGTCTTGGCTCTGACAGTGTTCTGTGCCCTGATTGGGCAAAGCCTTCATTGCTTCAGTCAATCGGGGTTTCCAATGCACTGTTCAGCGGGCTGAAAAAATGGTCGAACGCCCCGACAATTCGGGTGTTCGCCGATCGGGCGAACAGCCAATGTTCGGGCCACACTTATGCTCGCCCAACACTAGCAGGTTTTCAGGAACTCAGAACACAGGAGTCAGAGCTGAAGACAATTCAGCAATGATACTAGCCAGACTCCAGATTTAAACGCAAAGCTTTGCCCAAACAGAGCACAGTGTAAGCTGGTTGTTAAGGAGTGTGGCCAGGAAGCCGGCTGTGTCATCCTCAACAAACGATGAGTCATCAGCTGTCAATGGGTTTCCCCGCTGACATCAATAGAAAAAAAAATAGCCGATTAAAAAGAAGGACAAAATGGCATGGGGTCCCACAGTCCATACCAGGCCCTTCGGTATGGATTTTAAGGGGAAACCCATGCCAAAAAAAAAAAAAAAAAAATGACATAGTGTCCCCTTCAAAATCCATACCAGACCCTTATCTGGGCATGCAGCATGGCAGGTCAGGAAAAGGGGGGGGGGGTGCACGAGCGGCCTCCCCCCTCCTGAACCATACCAGGTCACATGCCCTCAACATGGGGGGTGGGTGCTTTGGGGCACCTTGTCCCAATGTTGATGGGGACAAGGGCCTCATCCCCACAACCATGGCCGGTGGTTGTGGGGGTCTGTGGGCAGGGGGCTTATCAGAATCTTAACAAGGGGGCCCCCAGATCCCAGCCCCCCCATGTGAATCAGTATGGGGTACATAGTACTACCCATTCACCAAGAAAGTGTCAAAAAGTAATAAAAACACACACACAGTTTTTTACAATTCCTTTATTAAAAAATAAAAAAATAGTATCCCTTGATGTAAATCCATTGTCAATCATGCCGCACACCACACCCCACACACCGCACCCGATAAATGTAAAAATAAAAGACGCTCCTGCCGACATGAACGCTGGCTGCCTACTGCAGGCTCCGCTGCTTGACAGTTCTTATATAGGTAAGGGGCAGGGCCACCTGGCTACGTCACCTGGTGTCACCACCCCCTTCTGATGTCACGAACCCAGTATGCACCAGTCTGTGATGTCAGAAGGGGCAGTGCCACCAGGTGACATAGCCAGGTGGCCCCACCCCTACCCTTATAAGGAATGTCAAACGGAAAATCCTGCACTAGGCAGCCAGCCTTCATGTCGGTGGGAGCGTCTTTTATTCTTTTATTTTTCGGGTGTGGTGAGCGGCATGATTGACGATGGATTTACATCGGGGACCTAATTTTTAAATTTTTTAATAAAGGAATAGTCAAACCTGTGTGTGTGTTTTTATTACTTTTTGACACTTTTTTGGTGAATGGGTAGGGGTACTATGTACCCAATACTCATTCACATAGGGAGGGTGGGATCTGGGGGCCCCCTTGTTAAAGGTGGGTTCCTGATTACGATAATCCCCCCACCCCCAGACCCCCACAACCACCGTCCACAGTTGTGGAGATGAGGCCCCTTTGCCCGTCAACATGGGGAAAGGGGCTTTTGCATGTTGAGGACATGTGGCCTGGTATGGTTCAGGAGGGGGGCACTTGCTTATCCCCCCTTTCCTGACCTGCCAGGCTGCATGCCCAGATAAGGGTCTGGTATTGATCTGGCGGGGGGGCACGCTGTTTTTTTCTTTATATTCCTAACCGGCAATGTGTTTTATTTTTTTTTTAGCTGTCAGCTGGGAAACCCATTGACAGCTGACGACTCATCAGTTGTTAAGGACGCCGCAGCCAGCTTCCCGCACCTGAACAACCAGCTTATACCGCACCCTGTTTGGGCAAAGCTTTGCCAATTTAGGGCACAAAATGCAAGTCTTTTCTTTATTTTTTTTTCAATAGCCAGGTGCCGCCAATTGCAACCGCGAGTCATAAATGTGATTTAACTTGTCTTTTTTTTAGAAATATTTTTGCTGCAGCATATTCTTTTGCATGCTAAAGATGTGCCACTTTACAGGCAGCCTAAGGGGATCCCCGGGCGCTATATTTAAAGGTATGTTTCGTTTTTTTTGTTGCTCTTTAAGCATCATTAAAATCACTGTTCCTGAAAAAATGATCGTTTTTAAAAAAAAGTTTGCATTGATACATGTCCCCCAGGGCAGTGCCCAGACCCCCATACCCCTTTTATGGCCAATTACTTACACATAAGCCTTCAAAAAAGGCACTTTTGATATTTCCTGTTCGGCTCCTATAGACTTCAATGGAGTTCGCCCTTCGGATTAGAACTTTTGGCCCATCTCTACTGTCTACCTGTTGTATACGTGACCTCTGTTTTGGACTCTGTATCCTGCTTCCTGGTTCAGTACCTTGCTGCTCTACTGTGAACTGACCTTGGATTGCATCCTGACCTTACCTCTGCCTTATGTTCCTGTTCCTCACTGCCCAGCTTTTGATGACCTTGACCTGCATCTTGAAGCTGTCTCTGTCTTCTGATTCTGTGCTTTCTTGCCCAGCTGTTGACGAGATTTGGCTTGTGTCCTGACTTCGCTCCTGTCCACTAATCAGGGCCACCATGTTCCTGCCTTTGGTCCTTATTCGGTGGTCCATAGTCATCTGTGACTCGCGTTCCAACAGTTGGCACTGCCCACAACATCATCCCTCATGCCACTTTGCCTCCTCACATCTCTTTAGAAAACCAGTGGTGTTGGGCAAGAGGTGCAAGAGAAACCACCTCTTCAATTTGATCTCCATCAGGTACCTGAAAGTATTAGAAATGTTATTTTTTTAAAAATCTATATGTTGCTGATGAATAGGGTGGGAAGGCAACATTTACTTTAAATGAATAGCAGTGTACCTGTGCGCTGCTATGTGTAAAAAAACAAATAGGATAAAGATAGGTAAATAGTGAAACAGAAAAGCTGCTACCATTTATTAGTGAACTCAAACACTAACTGATCAAATACTATAAGACCCCTTTCACACTGGGGCGTTTTTCAGGCGTTTTTTAGGCGCTTTAGCGTTAAAAAAAAGCGCCTGTAAAGCGCCTGAAAGAAGCCTCATCTGTAATCCCAATGTGAAAGCCCGAGTGCTTTCACACTGAGACCCCTTTCACACTGGGGCGTTTTTGGGCGCTTTAGCGTTAAAAAAAGCGCATGAAAGAAGCCTCATCTGCAATCTCAATGTGAAAGCCTGAGTGCTTTCACACTGGGGCGCAGCGCTGGCAGGGCGTCAAAAAAAGTCCTGCAAGCAGCTTCTTTGCAGCGCTTTCATGTTCTTGCCCCGGGCTGGGCGCGCAGATGGCCCGAGCCCTTTAACATTGCCAGCGCCTGAAAAACGCCTGAAAAACGCCCCAGTGTGAAAGAGGTATTAAGCGGCGCTTTACCAGCATTTTTCGGGCGCTAGCAGTGTGAAAGGGCTCGGGTTTTTACATTGGGATTGCAGATGAGGCTTCTTTCAGGCGCTTTACAGGCGTTTTTTTAACGCTAAAGCACCTGAAATACGCCCGAAAAACGCCCCAGTGTGAAAGGGGTCTTAGATCCCTTTCACACTGGGGCATTTTTCAGGCTCTTTAACGTTAAAAAAAGCGCCTGTAAAGCACCTGAAAGAAGCCTCATCTGCAATTCCAATGTGAAAGCCTGAGCCCTTTCACACTGCCAGCGCCCGAAAAACGCTGGTAAAGCGCTGCTTAAGACCCCTTTCACACTGGGATGTTTTTCAGGCGTTTTTCGGGCGCTGGCAGTGTAAAAGGGCTTGGGCTATTGGCGCACCCAGCCCGGTGGCAAAAACACCAAAGCGCTGCAAAGAAGCTGCTTGCAGGACTTTTTTTGACGCCCTGCCAGCGCAGCGCCTCAGTGTGAAAGCTCTCGGGCTTTCACATTGAGATTGCAGATGAGGCTTCTTTCTGGCGCTTTATAGGTGCTTTTTTAACGCTAAAGCGCCTGAAAAACGCCCAGTGTGAAAGGGGTCTCAGTGTGAAAGCACTCGGGCTCTCACGTTGGGATTGCAGGTGAGGCTTCTTTCAGGCACTTTACAGGCGCTTTTTTTACTGCTAAAGCGCCTGAAAAATGCCTGAAAAAAGCCCCAGTGTGAAAGGGGTCTAAAGGGTGTAAATGGTGTGTTTATTCAAATTACTGTATATACTCGTGTATAAGCCGAGTTTTTCAGCACATTTTTTTGAAAAAACTCAAGTGAGGCAGAAGGGCCCAGCTGTCTGGCGGGGATGGGAGAAGGCAAGGGTGGGTGTAGGAGAGCTCCGTGGCTGCAATGGCTTGTGTATGAGTTTTTATTGAGCTGACTTTGGGCTCTATGCTGCCCCCTCTGGTAAATTCCTGCATGTGAACCCCTTGTGTGTCCTGCACAAGAGCTGGGAGCGTTCTACAAGTAAGGGTGGGTTGTGTGTGTGTTTGTGTACATGTGTCTGTGTAAATGTGTGTGCCTGTGTACATGTGTGTGTCTGTGTACATGTGTGTGCCTGTGTCCGAAGTGGCAACCTTCCCATTGTGTCCCTTTGCTATATCTGCCAGTTTTAAAACTTTTCTCTGGCTGAACAAAAAATCGTTGGTTCAGAATGTATTCTAATATGGAAATGTATAATTCTAGACTGTGACAAGAACACACATACATTTTCTTTGGCAATCTGATTTTTAATTACATTTCCCACCCTTGGCTTATACTCGAATCAATGTGTTTTCCCATTTTTTTGTGGTAAAATTAGGTGCCTTGGCTTATTTTCAGGTCGGCTCGAGTATTCGGGTCGGCTCGAGTATATATGGTATATACAAAAATTGCACAATGATTAATTAAAACAAATATAATACATCCAAATAAAGGGCCAAAAGTCCAAGTGCAAAAAAAAGTTGGTAAATCAGTCCATAAAGTGAAAAAATAAAAATCAAACAAATCCAGTGAAAAAAAAAAAAAGAGTATCCAGTGAAAAATGTGCATCCACTGCCACCAATAGATGAAATTGCCACTCACCTCAGGAAATGACTATAAGGTCAAGCCAAATTTTAATAATCAAGAGGATATCTGCTGGACTCCATCCACACTGCACAGCTCCAGAACACCTGCTGCAAAGCTCAGAATCCACGACTCTCTATCGGCAAACACTCAGAGAGAGCACAAAATCACCATAGCACAATATAGCCAGTAAAATTAGGCACATTTAATAAGTAGCTGCTTACATTACAATACAGTAAAATCCGTAGTACAGATGAAATGGAAAAAAACAATTGCCTCCTCACCGCACTTCCGTACACTGTAGACACAGGAAGTGACAGTCACAGGCTCCACCCGACGTGCTGCGTCACAGGTCACGTGACTCCCTCTGAGTGACGTCATCGCGGCTCCAGCCAACTGCAGAGGCGAAGCCCGCAAACCCGGATGCAAGGCAGGTGGAAATGGAAGCGGCTTCAGCACTGACATTGTGGCACTGGCACAGCTTTGTTTTAAGGTAAGTTTCACATAATGTGCTAGTATGCGATTGAAGATTGAATGTGCAATCTTCCACCACCAAAATGTGCCGAACACCAAATAAATTGTGCGCTTACCAAAAGGCAAGCATCAAGAGCTTGCGGGTAAACACCCAGCCAGGGCCTTTGTCCACAGAAGTCTGAGACAGCAGCTCAAATGGCGTCAGACACACAGAGCGATATGCAGCCAATGAACCAATGTTAAGATCCAGAAGGGACTCACGAATGGATATCAAGTATCACCCAAAAATGAGAAAAAGGGAACTCTCCATAGTGTAATACTTCATACGTAAGCTAACCAGCTTTCCTCATTCTTTAACATCCAGAAATGCACTAGACTAGTGTTTCATCCTCTCCCCATGTGTTTGTGATCATCTGCACTAGCTTATCACTTATTTATGTTTTACTGTTAGCGTAGCTATTTTCTTCTTTTTTTTCTATGCTATATGTGTGTATCTCACATTATTAGTTACTGCTTTATTTTGGTTAAGTCCATTTTTTGTGTTAGAGCATGGTATTTCCCCCCTTTTTTCTGTGCACCTCAGTTATCTGCAATGGATCTTAGAGCCCCCGTTTCATTGTATTTTCCTTTTCAGTCCAACACTCCTTTCAGTGTTCAGTATTCATATCATTTCTTAGCTCGGTGCTGAATTCATTTCACCATCCAATTCTGCCTTCATTTCATTACCCTATTCTCATCTCATTGCTCTGACACATCATCTATTCTTTTCATAACCCAGTCATAAATTTCTTTCATAAGCCTGCTCGGAATGTATATCACTGCCATGTTCTCTATTGATTTCAATGTCTTGGTTTATACAGCCTCAAGTCACACCTCGCTCTCCCACAATGTATCATCCAAAGCCCCACCATGGTATAATGCAGGCATAATTGGGGTGTACTTAATTAACATAAACAGGTAGTGCTAAAAAAAAAAAAGAACATTTTTTATTACTAAATAAAATAAATAAGGATAATATATTAAAAAACTCTGTTGACTTCTACATTCTGTGATTTTTTTGTTTTGGATGCAAATCTCAAGTGAGAGCCCCAATAGTTTGGTACAAATTTTTGGACCAGAGCCTCAATTGTTTCAGATGGAAATTAATGCAAATCCAATTTGTATGCTGTTTGTCTAATTCTTGCAGTACAACTAAGATAGCTGACCCAGTAGCAGTATTAATGTGATTTTACTAAACAAAAGTATACAAACTATTTACAGTTTAGGAACACAATACAAAATATACAGAGTGCTATAAATATGCATACAACACACATGCACATGCTACCCAACCTTCCTAGTGATTGAACATTGACAAGTCTGTATTCTATAGGAATACACTAAAAAGTCACTTAGCTTCCGATATATAGCTGGTCCACAATTCCCATAGCAAACAGGACTACAAAAGACCAAAGAAGGGCTTTGTCAGAAGGGACTCGACAAGAACAAGGAAGACTCTGTCGGGGGGTCAACACAAGAAGCCACACTGCAAGAGAGACAGAACATCAAGAACCCCTTCCTTCAATCAGTTGAGATAAAAGAAAATGAGGAGGGGAGGCGCCACCGTGGTGCCTGCCAAACCACCAGCGGTGCCTGGAGGCGAGCAGCCGACTCTTACCTTATGATGAGCGACCTTTCACTTGATACTCTGAAAGTGTGTTTAATCTACTGTGAATAAAATTCTTATTTTTAATACTGCACTTAGATGACGCTTCCCCCTCCCTTTCTTTTATGTCTACAGAGCTGGTCAGACTCTAAGGATAGCTGACGCCATTGCTTCAACCCATAGATATTATCCTATATGGAACTTTATGCACTTTACGGGCCTTTATATAATTTTGTATTATATTGTTATATATTATATATATATATATATATATATATATATATATATATATATATATATATATTATATATTATATTATATATTATTTTAATTTATGGACCACTTGCCCACATATTTTAAAGATGTTTTGAGAATCTACTTAACAGCTGGGTACACACCCTCTGTGTGCCAGAACCCTCTGCTCTCTTAATCAGTTGAAATGTCTGAGTTCTATTTTCTATGGTAATCACAGACCAGCTATGAAAAGCTAACACATTTTTAAGTGTATTGCTATAGCATACAGAACATTGCCATGTTCAATCGCTAGGAAGGTTATGTAGTGCATGCATGTGTGTATACTTACTTGTAATACTATGTATGTTGTATATTGTATTCCTGTGACTGCAAATAGTTTGTATACACAGCATTTTTGTTTAGCAAAAGCACATTAATACTACTACTGGGTCAGATTCCCTAGCTTTAACCTTAGAATTAGACAAAACAGGGGTTCTCATCAGAGATTTGCACTAAACTCTCATCTGAGATTTGCACCGAAAACAAAACAGTGCTACCTATATTGTCCCATTCCATATTTTTTGGGGAGTCCTACTTTGATGTCCACTTATTTTTTTACCAGTTCCTCCCCCTCTTTTCCTTTTAATACCCATTTTATTTTTATTTTTGATCCAACTCTTATCACTTGTGTACAGTTTATATTATTTCAGCTTGGCTGCTGAGCAGCAAGGCCATAAAACTTTATCATACAATTAAAGAATGAGAAGATTAAACTGAAACTCCGCGCTTAGGACAGATGAAAGGTATGCAGCCTCCCCTAATAGACCCCCTAAGGGGCTAATATATAAATTCATTTAGAAAATGGGGTAAATGGTGCTCCCTAATTGGGGGGTAAAGTTTTTCTATTTAGGCACTCACAATGCTTAGAGGGGGAAACCATAAACAAAAAAAACAACAAAAACAAGAAACAAAGTAAAAAAAAAATGAGCAAGTGATATACCACTAATCATAACAATAGCCCCCTATAAAATCTCATATGTGTATTTAAACAAATAAATATGTATATCTAATCACATCCATTAATATGGCTAAAAATGACCATAATTCTAAATGTGAAAAATACTGGATTATTAATGTGCCAACTCAAAGTTGAAAATTCCGTGAATTCCAAAAATTACACCAATCACATTCAAAAAAATATATAAAATATATATATATAAATATATAAGTGCATTAGGTATTGTTCACCTATATATGTGCATCGTGCCGTCGATGATGAAACGTGTAAGGCGGGGCTACGCACTCACGTCATTCCGGTACGCAAGCAGGAAGCCTGGAACGCAGCTGGAGTGCACGCTGCGAGACGGCTCTTTCTGCTTTAATTTTTCACCATTACTGTAGTGTGTTTCTTACTTTTGTTTTTAATGTTTTAAATAAAAGTTTTTTACTTTTAACTGCTACACTATGGGAGTTTCTATCTCTTCCAATGAGCATTTAAGCCATGAAGAATAATTGGATTACTCCTGAAGTGACAACAGAGGCTGAGCTGAGTGGATGATCGGTTTCTGATGCCCTACACTGCTTAGGTGGATCGGGTGGAAGCATGGATCTGTGACGGAGGCACCTAGAGGGACCATTCACTACTATCCATTCATGCCTATTACCCCTGCAGGGGTACGGGGAGCTGGTGAGTGGGGACCCATAGGGGGAGCACAAGAGTCACCTGTTCAGTTTTGAGCACAAGAGTCACCAGACTGTTTGAACAATTTTTGCTATTTGAAACTTCACTTATATTTTATTTTTGGTCCACTAATTTTTGTGAATTTTTATTTTTTTGTTATTTTGTTATTTTGGATGCTGGTTTTGGGTTGTTTTTTGCTGGACTTGGCATGCTATTTCACTGCTGGACTTGGCACAATGCACATATATAGGTGAACAATACCTTATGCACTTATATATTTATATATATTTTTTATATATTTTTTTGAATGTGATTGGTGTAATTTTTGGAATTCACGGGATTTTCAACTTTGAGTTGACACATTAGTGATCCAGTATTTTTTACATTTAGAAATTTATGGTCATTTTTAGTCATATTAATGGATGTGATATACATATTTATTCGTTTAAATACACAAATGCGATTTCATAGGGGTCTATTTTCATTATTAGTGATATATCACTTGCTCAATTTTTTCACTTTGTTTTTTGCTTTTGTTGTTTTTTAAGTTTATGGTTTCCCCCTCTAAGCATTGTGGGTGCCTAAATAGAAAAATTTTACCCCCCCCAATTAGGGAGCGCCATTTACCCCATTTTCTGAATTAATTTAAGAAGCCAATTATGCTTGAATGACTTGGAAGCTAATTATGCTGAAATGGGCAAGACCACAGATTTATATATACGTATTACAATTTAGCATCAAACAAGCTTAGAAATTTCACCAAAACCTCATGCCGTTCACAGATAAATTATGAGTGCTGAAATTTAATTCCATATTCAACAAAATGGGACTTTCAAGGTGTCAAAGAATGGCCCAAAACTTGTAGTTTACAAAAAATATAGAAAAAACATTGCACATTACATAAAAAGCAAATGCTCCATTAATACAAAAAAACTAATTTTGCATGGGTCTTATTACACATCACGTTAAAACATGAACACACAGTTTATCATTGTTCGCACAATACCTTTTCACAGTATACTAATTATACAATAGCAATGATGGTGGAAAAATAGAGTAGACTCCACGTGTTTCCTAGAGAGACTTTCAACTTCTTAGGAAGTGGTTGTTGGCGACCAACTTAGAGTATACAGATATAGTAACAATAAATAAAGTACATTTGACCTCAAGCACCTATATAAAACATACATTACAATCAACAAAAAAGTTCTCATGGAACTTGTCAAAAGGAATGATAGACTCATCCAAAATATATAGACAAATTGGTTAGGAGAATACTGGGGGGGGGGAAGCCAGAATCCTACAATAATGGACTATAGCAGCCACAGAAGGGAGACATATCAGATAAAATTACTCTTTTGGACAGGAGTGTATTTCTTTAACTCTTTTAAAATTTACGCAATAAAACTATGTGATTTTATCTAGTATGTCTCCCTTCTGTGGCTGCTACAGTCCATTATTATAGGATCCTGGCTTTTTTTCCTGATATTCTCCTAACCAATTTGTTCTCATGAAACTTGTTACCGTATTTACATAACAAAACAGTGTTGCACTTCCAAAATAACTACCAATAAATCCTTAAATAAGAATAAATTATTAACTTGCAATGTAGCAAGATACTGAGTGCTCAATCAAATATTCGTGTTCCCTGACTGGGAATAGTGAACAACACACAATAATGAAATATACGTGTTCCCTAAATAGGAATAGTGAACAATAAACAATAAAGATCAAGTCCACACACTCAAAAAAAATAATTGAATAAAAATAAGAGTCCAAATGCACAAATATAATGCTCAGAGTCTTCTGCATGGATACAAACGGATCAGCTGGTCATGGAGCTCCTATTCCGTCCGTGCTGCCTCCGGCTGATTAGATGGATACCAGCCAGAACAGATTCCCTAAATGGGGTACAGACCCTTTACTGAAGAAGTCACGGTGGTGTAGTAGCTGATTTGAGGTAACGCGTATAGGGGGAAGGAGTCGCAGTGGCAACGTCGTCCCACGAGCATCTTGTCGTTTCCATGAATCCTGAGCCCGCACTGCATAAATGCTGTGTTTGTGAGTAACGTTTTAACTTGTTAATAAGGAAATAAACCGATATACAGAGAGCACTAGATTTTGCCTTTTCTATGCCTATGTGCACCGGACCCCACTGAGGGAACCTGTACTGGCTGGTATCCATCTAATCAGCCGGAGGCAGCACGGACGGAATAGGAGCTCCATGACCAGCTGATCTGTTTGTATCCCAAAGAGGGAACCTGCTTTTTCTGACCTTCTGGTGAAACAGGGGTCAGAACGTGAGGTGAGCAGATAGGATATTGAGGTGGAGGAGAGCACTTGCATTTTTCAATGTTTATGCACTGGTGGTGTGTTGTGCGTTTTCGTGCAGAAGACTGAGGATTATATTTGTGCATTTGGACTCTTATTTTTATTCAATTCTTTTTTTTTGAGTGTGTGGACTTGATTTTTATTGTTTATTGTTCACTATTCCCATTTAGGAAACACATATATTTCATTATTGTGTATTGTTCACTATTCCCAGTCAGGGAACACGAATATTTGATTGTGCACTCAGTATCTTGCTACATTGCAAGTTAATCATTTATTCTCATTTAAGGATTTATTGGTAGTTATTTTGGAAGCGCAACACTGTTTTGTTATGTATATTCTATATGTGAAGTGAACGCATTTTCTGTGTGTGCAGCAGCCAGGTGGGGGGGGTTCAATTTTTAAATGTTTTTGTTTTTTGGTGGGATTTTGTTATATCACTTATTACACATCTCACTACATAGTGATTAAGGTTATTATTTTTTGTGCTGATAGAAATTTGTTTTATTGTTACCGTATTTATCAGCATATAACACGCACAGGCGTATAACATGCACCTTCATTTTAGGAGGGAAGTTTCAGGAAAAAAATCTAAATTTTAAATAAAGAACTTTGAAGCAAAATAAGGGTCAGTGCCCATCAATGCAGCCTCACCATTGCCCATCTGCAGCCTGACCATTGCCCATCTGCAGCCTCACCATTGCCCATCAATGCAGCCTGATCAATGCCCATCAATGCAGCCTCACCATTGCCATCAATGCTGCCTGATCAATGCCCATATGCATCCTCACCATTGCCATGAATGCAGCCTGATCAATGTCCATTTGCAGATTACATACAGTGAGAATCTCCTGGTAAATCGGCGTCCTCTTTAATACAAAGTCCCACCTCCTGGACCGGCTTCTATGATAGACAGAACACTGGTCCAATGCCAGCCCAGGAGATGGGACTTCCTATTACAGAGGCCGCTGAGTAAATAGGAGATTCTCGCTGTATGTAATCTGACGGCGCTTGTCCCACCCTCCTCCCGGTTCCCTCCTAGGCTGCCCAAATTACAGTATCGGCATATAACACGCACACGCTATTTGCACCCGATTTTTAGGGTGAAAAAGTGCGTGTTAAACGCCAATAAATACAGTACTTACAAAATCATGTGCATGTAGCACAACTTGTTTACTGCCAGGGTTTTATGGGGAATACCAAGACCAGCAGAGAGAACACACTATGAGTACTGAAATATCAAACTTGCTTAATCACCTGTCCTATTCATCATTCCCGAACAAGCATCCAATTGACCAGAGGCCCCAGAGGGCATTAACATTTAACCACTGACAAGACAAAACTGACCAATAAAGCTGTGAGAAAAAAAAGAAAGAAGGAAGGTTAGAAATTCGAAAAAATCAGAAGAGACAGAATTCTTTCCCTTCCATAGTCTTGTAGAAGGCCCAATTCTCGCCCTTTTGAGCAGAGATGTCCAATAACTCATTTCAATACCTGACCACATCCAATTTTTCATTAGCCAAGTCTCCCTTTCACTTCAGCTTAAGGGGGTATTCAATCCTCTTTGTTATTCACCTTAAAGCAGTGGCGGAACAATAGGGGTCGCTGCAGTCGCACTTGCGACTGGGCCCTTCCATTCTGCCGCTGTGGGGGGGCCCAAGACCTGGCATTTCTCCCTGCACCTCTGGCTTGCCGTTTGTAATGCAGTGGGGGGAGGTGGGAGGCAGCGATCGGCAGCTCTATTGTGCCTGTATGCGGTGGGATCTCTCTTCCCAGTGTCAGTGTAAACAGTGGAGAGAGGAGGGGAGGGGCCCGGGCAGGTATTAGTTTCACTTTCAGTGAGTCGGCTCTGCTTGTGCTGCTGATACATCCCGGGTCAGAGGCCCCTCCCCTCTACACTGTATACTCAGGAGAACTACAAGCCACATGGAGATTCCCTGCCTGTGGACACTATAGAGCTGCTGGTCGCCGCCTCCCACCTCCACAAGCCAGGTACATGGGGAACTTCTTGAAGGAGGGGGGGCAGCAGTCTGGGGACCCTGATGTAAGGGGGGGGACCTTTCTGGTTACATTAATGTGAGAAGGGGCTCTCTGGGGACCCTGATGTCTTGGGGGGGCTCTCTGGGGACCCTGATGTAAGGGGGATCCCTGGGGACCCTGATGTAAGGGGAGGCTCCCTGGGGACCCTGATGTAAGGGGGGTTCTCTGGGGACCCTGATGTAAGGGGGGTTCTCTGGGGACCCTGATGTAGGGGGGGCTTTCTGGGGACATTATTGTAAGGAAGGGGCCCTCTGAGGACACTAATGTAAGGGGGAGGCTCTCTGGGGGCCCTGATGTAAGGGGCAGGCTCTCTGGGGGCCCTGATGTAAGGGGGAGGCTCTCTGGGGGCCCTGATGTAAGGGGGAGGCTCTCTGGGGGCCCTGATGTAAGGGGGAGGCTCTCTGGGGACCCTGATGTAAGGGGGAGGCTCTCTGGGGGCCCTGATGTAAGGGGGAGGCTCTCTGGGGGCCCTGATGTAAGGGGGAGGCTCTCTGGGGGCCCTGATGTAAGGGGGAGGCTCTCTTGGGGCTCTGATGTAAGGGGGAGGCTCTCTGGGGGCCCTGATGTAAGGGGGAGGCTCTCTGGGGGCCCTGATGTAAGGGGGAGGCTCTCTGGGGGCCCTGATGTAAGGGGGAGGCTCTCTGGGGACACTGATGTAAGGAGGGGCTCTCTGGGGACACTGATGTAAGGGGGAGGCTCTCTGGGGGGCCCTGATGTAAGGAGGGGCTCTCTGGGGGCTCTGATGTAAGGGGGAGGCTCTCTGGGGGCCCTGATGTAAGGGGGAGGCTCTCTGGGGACACTGATGTAAGGAGGGGCTCTCTGGGGACACTGATGTAAGGAGGGGCTCTCTGGGGGCCCTGATGTAAGGGGGAGGCTCTCTTGGGGCTCTGATGTAAGGGGGAGGCTCTCTGGGGGCCCTGATGTAAGGGGGAGCCTCTCTGGGGACACTGATGTAAGGAGGGGCTCTCTGGGGACACTGATGTAAGGGGGAGGCTCTTTGGGGGGCCCTGATGTAAGGAGGGGCTCTCTGGGGACCCTGTAAAGTGTATTATTTCCGCGTTACCATGTAGTCTGTATAGTACTAAGGGGAGAAGCTGCTTGCACAGGATGGGGTCCAACCTGGCCCCTAATAGAGATATAAGCTAGCAAGTGGGTGTGGTGCTGCGCTAATCCTGGTAACTAAACAAATGCATGAGTGCAACCATGCTACAATGTTGATGAGTCAGAGGCTAGTCGCCTAACGTGAACGTGGGGTGTGAATAATCATCAAACACCATTGTAAGAGAATAAAAATATAAATATACTCCGCCCAGTGTAAAAAGTGACTAAATTGGGAAAAAGTGTCCGGACTATAAAAATTGCAATAATAGCATTAACATAAACAGTTAAAAGGCATGCAGTGTCGGACTGAACATATAGTGCATATGTAGGCAAGTGGGTGACTAAAACATTTATAGCACAATATACAACTTCCAGAAAAATAAAACAAAAAAGTGCAATGTTACACTATACGTCCGGAGAGATCACAATGCCTGTGGAAATGCAAAAAAGTGTCCAGTGCAAACAATAAGTGCTCAAAAATTGTCTAAAGACATAGGCGTGCGCACGGGGTGTGCCGGGTGTGCCTGGGCACACCCTAATCACCCCGTGCTGTCTCCAGAGATTTGCCCCAAAATGCTGCATCCAAGATAGTGTGTGGCCCGCGCTGCCTGTGAAACAGTTTCACAGGCAGCAGATCGTGAGAATTGCCAGAGCTGATCAGTGTATGAAACTGTCAGATAATGACACTGCATGCAGGAAGTAAGACCAGCTGTCTTAATGTCAGGGTGATGTCGGGGGTGGGCGGGACTGAACGGCCATCAAACACCAGCCAATGGGATGGGGTCTGGGCGGGCCGCTACATTTACGTGGTCCCGCCCCCTCTCTAAAGCAGCTCAAACATTGGCTGGTGTTTATAGCACTTGGTCCCGCCCACCCCCGACATCGCGGCTCAGTTGTAAGTCATCACAACTCAGCCGTGATGTCGGGGGTGGGCGGGACCAAGCGCCAACACCAGCCAATGATTGGGCTGCTTCAGAGAGAGGGCGGAGCCAGAGAAATGTAGCGGCACGCCCAGACCTATCCTATTGGCTGCTGTTTGGTAACTGTTCCGTCCTGCCCACCACCAGCATCACTGCTGACTTTTAACAGCTGGTCTCTCCCCTTGCATGCAGTGTCATTATCTGACAGTTTCATACACTGATCAGCTCTGGCAATTCTCACGATCTCCTGAATGTGAAACTCCCCCTCTCCCCTATCTGTGCCACCCAATGCTGCCTATCAGTGCCAACCAATGCTGCCAGTGCCAACCAATGCTGCCAATCAGTGCCAACCAGTACTGCCTATCCATGCCAGTGCTGCTTATCAGTGCCAACCAATTCTGCCTATCCATGCCAGTGCTGCTTATCAGTGCCAACCAATTCTGCCTATCAGTGCCAACCAGTGCTGTCTATCAGTGCAAACCAGTGCTGCCTATCAGTGCCAACCAATGCTGCCAATCAGTGCCAACCAATGCTGCCAATCAGTGCCAACCAATGCTGCCAATCAGTGCCAACCAATGCTGCCAATCAGTGCCAACCAGTACTGCCAATCAGTGCCAACCAGTACTGCCTATCCATGCCAGTGCTGCTTATCAGTGCCAACCAATTCTGCCTTTCAGTGCCAACCAGTGCAAACCAGTGCTGCCTATCAGTGCAAATCAGTGCTGATTATTAGTGCCGACCAATGCTGCCTATTAGTGCCAGTGTTGCTTATCAGTGCCAGTGCCAACCAATGCTGCCTATCAGTGCCAGTGCTGCTTATCAGTGCCAACCAGTGCTGCCTATCCGTGCCAGAGCTGCTTATCAGTGCCAACCAATTCTGCCTATCAGTGCCAACCAATGCTGCTTATCAGTGCCAACCAATGCTGCCTATTAGTGCCAACCAATGCTGCCTATCAGTGGCAACCAGTCCCAGTCAGTGCACCCTATCAGTGCCAACCAATGCTGTAAATCAGTGCCAACCAATGCTGTCAATCAGTGTCAACCAATGCTGCCTATCAGTGCAGCAAATCAGAGCCTATCAGTGGCCATAAGTGCTACCAATCAGTGCCCATCAGTGCCAATCAGTGCTGACAATAAGCGCCCATCAGTGACGCCCATCAGTGCCACCTATCAGTGCTGCCTATCATTGCCACCTATCAGTGCACATCAGTGCTACCAATTAGTGCCCATCAATGCTGCCAATCAGTGCAGCCTATTAGTGCCCATCAGTGCTGCCTATCAGTGCCCATCAGTGCTGCCTTAGCAGGGATGGTGGAAACCCCTCTTCAGATAATTGCAATACAAATTACCTTAAAGTGCAACAACTTTTTAGTTGGGAGGTTCACACCATTATAGGACTTTGGAATTTTTATTTTTTAGAGTGATTTTTTTAGAGTGTTACACTTAATTGTATATGTTTTAGTTACGGTTATAATGTGAATGATTGCACTTGAAGTTAATTTCCCACCACCCCTGCTAAGTCCATGTCTTTATGGACCTTGTTTGTGCACTGGTGGGCAGTCATGTTGGAACAGGAAGGGGAGATCCCCAAACTGTTCTCACAAAGTTGGGAGCATGAAATTGTCCAAAATGTCTTGGTATGCTGATGACAGAAGAGTTCCCTTTACTGGCACTAAGGTGCCAAGCCCAACCCCTGAATAACAACCCCCCACCATAATCCCCCCCCCCCACCATAATCCCCCCTCCACCAAATGATTTGGACCAGTGCACAAAGCAAGATCCGTAAAGACATGGATGAGCGAGTTTGGGGTAGAGGAACTTGACTGACCTGCAAAAAATGCCCTTCTGGAAGAATGGTCAAACATTCCCATAGACACACTCCTAAACCTTGTGGACGGCCTTCCCAGAAGAGTTGAAGCTGTTATAGCTGCAAAGGGTGGGCCAACTCAATATTGAACCCTACGGACTAAGACTGGGATGTCATTAAAGGTCATGTGTGTGTAAAGGCAGGTGTCCCAATACTTTTGACTATATATATATATATATATATATATATATATATATATATATATATATATATATATATATATATATATATATATATATATATATATATACACACGTATGTGTGCTTGAGCTTTCGGTGCACACCCTAATGTAATAGGCTGCGCACGCCTATGTCTAAAGACATAAATACAGTCCAAAGAAAGTTGGCTTGTGTAACAGCAAAATCTCCAATGATTCATCAATCCTCAAAGTACCAAACAGTGAGATGCAAGCAGAAAACTGGATTGTAAAGTCAGTCACTTTGAATAGGTGAAAAGTGTGAAGTGTATAGATCAGTCCTCTTCATGCAGCGATCCTACACTGGTGTATAATGGCCCCTTACCTCATTCTACTGAGGTTACAGCATAAGTCAGTCCCAGGGACAGGCACCTTCCACTGTCAGCAGTGTACGAGCTCGCAGCTCGTTTGGTTATATGCGCCCTCTGCCGTTTTCACTGTGTGAGTACCTTCTTTTACCTTTGAATAAAGTTTAGATGCTTTAAAAATGACTACACTATATCCCATCCTTTTTCCCCTTTCGGCCGCCATGCCCCCCTGTGGACCTGAGGCATATAGAGGCATAGTCCGGGACCCAGGACCAACCTCCATAGGAGCTGCCATAAGCGGTGACTGACTTATGCTGTAACCTCGGTATAATGAGGTAAGGGGCCATAATACACCAGTGTAGGATTGCTGCATGAAGAGGACTGGTCTATACACTTCACACTCCTCACCTCTTCAAAGTGACTGATTTTAGAATCCAGTTTGCTCTCAGGTCCACAGGGGGGCATGGCGGCCGAAAGGGGAAAAAGGATGCCATATAGTGTAGTCATTTTTAAAGCATCTAAACTTTATTCAAAGGTAAAAGAAGGTACTCACACAGTGAAAACGGCAGAGGGCGCATATAACCAAACGAGCTGCGAGCTCGTACACTGCTGACAGTGGAAGGTGCCTGTCCCTGGGACTGACTTATGCTGTAACCTCAGTAGAATGAGGTAAGGGGCCATTATACACCAGTGTAGGATCGCTGCATGAAGAGGACTGATCTATACACTTCACACTTTTCACCTATTCAAAGTGACTGACTTTACAATCCAGTTTTCTGCTTGCATCTCACTGTTTGGTACTTTGAGGATTGATGAATCATTGGAGATTTTGCTGTTACACAAGCCACCTTTCTTTGGACTGTATTTATGTCTTTAGACAATTTTTGAGCACTTATTGTTTGCACTGGACACTTTTTTGCATTACCACAGGCATTGTGATCTCTCCGGACGTACAGTGTAACATTGCACTTTTTTGTTTTATTTTTATTTTTCTGGAAGTTGTATATTGTGCTATAAATGTTTTAGTCACCCACTTGCCTACATATGCACTATATGTTTAGTCCGACACTGCATGCCTTTTAACTGCTTATGTTAATGCTATTGGGGAGGGTTATTCCCGCGCTATCAGATATGGAAGCAGCTGAGGGTGAAAAAGCTGCATGCGCCGATTAAGGTAAACACCTGACCTTTTGAATAAATGTGTAAGTGGGTGGTGCTGCGCTAATCCTGAATGCAAGAACCAGTGTGGCTTAGGTGATAGACATCACTTATATCGCCAAAATAATAAATGGTAGAAATAAATTACACTGATGGTATTGGTATTAGGACTGATAAAGTGACTAGTAGTGCGTAAAGTATTCTGGATAAAAATAGTAACAACATAAATCGTGACAGAGATTGATAAATATATAGTATAGCATAAAACGTGACAAAGATAAGATAATAAGATAAAACACACATATTGAAGGGTAAAGCTGGCTAAACATCAATATCTGAATAAAAAAAATCCTTTGAATTTAAATATGTGACAGCAACGTTCTAGCATGCACACGTTGCAATTAAAGTGCTAAAGTGAATCACATCAGGTGCTTCTTCGTGTGCACTGTACACATTGTCACTTTTGAGCTGTGGATGCACACAGCCCCAACTAATATGCACCTTATGTAGGATTACTGTCAGATATTGATGTTTAGCCAGCTTTATTATCACTGTTATTTACCCTTCAATATGTGTGTTTTATCTTATTATCTTATCTTTGTCACGTTTTATGCTATACTATATATTTATCAATCTCTGTCACGATTTATGTTGTTACTATTTTTATCCAGAATACTTTATGCACTACTAGTCACTTTATCAGTCCTAATACCAATACCATCAGTGTAATTTATTTCTACCATTTATTATTTTGGTGATATAAGTGATGTCTATCACCTAAGCCACACTGGTTCTTGCATTCAGGATTAGCGCAGCACCACCCACTTACACATGTTAATGCTATTATTGCAATTTTTATAGTCCGGACACTTTTACCCAATTTAGTCACTTTTTACACTGGGCGGAGTATATTAAATAATAGTAATAATATCAAGGGTCAAGGTAACAGTGGGTACAGGGGGCCAAATAATCCCCCAAAAATAAAAGTACTCACAGCAATTATGGGTAGATAATGAATGGCCAGGTACGGCAACCATCCGGGACTGATGCCGGGCCGGGAGCTGAGGCGGGCCCCCCCGTCGCGGCGACCAAAACAGGCATCCCCCCAGGGCGATGCAGAGCCACGAGGTACCCTAGAGTTGAGAGTGATAGATGAGTGATAATGCAGGGAGTAATAATATTATTACTATTATTTTTAATTTCCAGAAACATGACATGTCTGCTCCTGATGAGTGGTCTTGAACCACGAAACGCGTCGAGCTACCGGTTGTCCTTTATTGTCCCAACCCATGCTATACAGAGTTTTACCCTTTAACAGGAATTTGAGGCCGGCTATCAGGCAGGCATTACCTTGTTTTAACTATCTACGCATTCTGACACCTGGTGATCCCTTGTCTATCTTCAGTAATATTGCTCATACCCATGTTATTACTCATGTTACCTTTTATATCCTTGATAACTATACTAATGGTCCTTATGTTGATCCCTGGTTATCATTGTTAACATTTTACCAAGTGTTAAATTGATATTGTCTGATACCATTGTTTGTATGAATATGCAAATAAAGAATTTTATTGACCCACCGTTTTGTGTCGGCTTGCAAACCATTGGCTTCATTCAAAGTCCCACCTCCTCCTCCTTCACCCACTGGCTTCTGCTTGTGGGTTTTTAGATATTGTGTGATAGGGATGGAAACGTGCGACCTCTACCCGGCGCAGTTTCATTTAAAGTCCCAATTCCCCTCCCCCTTGTTGTTTATACTTTCTGTACTGAGCTGACCATGCGGAGCTCAGTGTACATTAATGCTGACCTGCAGGGAGAAGCGCTTATAACAGAAGAGACCAATAGAGTTTGTTTTGTCATACAAAATCCTACCTGTCAAATTTTTTCTTCAACTTTAATGCTCTGAATACTCTGTGCTTTTATTACCTCATTTTTCATTTCTATTCATTTTCTCGGTGTACACAATTCCTTTTTTTCCTTTCTTTTTTTTTTTATCTTTTTGTGAAATGATCTGTGTTTCAGAAATGCTACTTCTAAAGCTGATTCACCTTTTTGTGTATCTCAGTCTATTCAATGATATCCATCCATAGGCTTGCTTTGGAACATATGCATACAGTATCTGTCCCTATCCAATATCCATTTTTTCCCAAGACATAAAGCCTTTTTCAGTTTCTCTCTTGATTGACACAATTCATCCTCTTTTTTTTAATAAACAAAGGATTGTGTTGAACGGAAAAAAAGAAAGGATTGTATTCTGCGACAATGCTGTGGGGATTGAATCAATTTTCTTATCAATTTCTTTTCAGTTCTTGCCATCAGTTGTTGACATCACATTATATGTGCATTTCCGCAATTTTTTCTTCTACCTTGTTTTTAAACTCCCCAGAGCATTCTCTAATATTGGAAATGCTTTGAACTGACTGTCTCTGTGGACAAATATTTTTCTTCAAATATTTCTTGAAAAAGAAACCCTGCACGAGAGAGAATGATCAGATACAGAATAGATAATTATGTTTTATTTTACTGAATTGTCCTCTTGGCCTCAAGGTTTCCATTAAAGTAAAACTTTACTTTTGGATTTTCACCTTCTTTAAAGTTAACATAGATATTTTTACTTTTTGTTTTTCTACAACCAAAAACGTAAATGTATTTTATTAGGTTTTTATGTGATAGACCAACACAACGTGGCACATGATTGTGATGTGGAAGGAAAATGATAATTGGTTTTCAAAATGTTTTAAAAATACATTTGTGAAAAGTGTGGTGTGCATTTGTATTCAGCCCTCTTGAGTCAATACTTTGTAGATCCACCTTTCACTGCAATTACAGCTGCAAGTCTTTTTGGGTATGTCTCTACCAGCTTTTCACTCTAGCGAGTGAAATTTTTTGCCCATTCTTTTTTGCAAAATAGGTCAAGCTCTGTCAGATTGGATGGAGAGCGTCTGGGAAGAGCAATTTTTTCTTGCCACACATTCTCAATTGGATTTAGGTCTGGACTATTGACTGGGCCATTCTAACACATGAATATGCTTTGATCTAAACCATTCCATTGTAACTCTGGCTGTATGTTTAGGGTTGTTGTCCTGCTGGAGGGTGAACCTCTACCCCAGTCGCAAAACTTTTGCAGACTCTAACAGGTCTTCTAAGATTGCCCTGTTTTTGACCAACTTCCCTATTCCTGCTGAATAAAAGCATCCCCACAACATTATGCTGCCACCACCATGTTTCAAGGTGGGGATGGTATGTTCAGGGTGATGTGCAGTGTTAGTTTTCAACCACACATAGCGTTTTGCTTTTAGGCCAAAAAGTAAAATTTTGGTCTTATCTGACCAGAGCGCCTTCTTCCACATGTTTGCTGTGTCCCCCACATGACTTCTCACAAACTGCAAACGGGACTTCTTATGGCTTTTTACTTGCCATTCTTTCATAAAAGCCAGATTTGCTATAATAAATATCCCCCAAAAATATATAAAAAAACATTTTTTTTCCTCAGTTTAGGCCGATACGTATTCTTCTACATATTTGTGGTAAAAAAATCGCAATAAGCGTATATTGATTGGTTGGCACAAAAGTTATAGCGTCTACAAAATAGGGGATAGTTTCATGGCATTTTTATTAGTAATTTTTTTTTTACTAGTAATGGTGGCGATCAGCAATTTTTATCATGACTGCGACATTATAGCGGACAGATCGGACACTTTTGGTACAATATTGGGACCATTCACATTTATACAGGGATCAGTGCAATTAAAAATGCATTGATTACTGTGTAAATGTGACTGGCAATGAAGGGGTTAACCACTAGGGGGCAGTGAAAGGGTTAAGTGTGTCCTAGGGAGTGATTCTAACTGTAGGGGGGCGTGGCTATGTGTGGCACAACACTGATCACCGCTCCCGATTACAGGGAGCTGTGATCAGTGTCCTGTCACTAGGCAGAACCGGGAAATGCTTGTGTACATCAGCATTTCCCCGTTCTTCCTCTTGATCACGGGTATCCCCACTGACAGCGGGTCTGCAGGACATGCGATCACACTCACAGAGGTCGCGGCAGGTGCACGCACCCGCAAACCGCTTCTTAAAGGGCAACTAACAAGTACGTTAATCTGCCTGTACGTGCCCTTCTGCCGACGTATATCGGTGTGAGCCAGTCGGCCAGCGGTTAAAAGTTGGGAAACTGAGTTGCCAATTTGTTTTAACCCTAATATATATATATATACACACACCTTATTTTGTTCATACACAATCATCTGTTTGCTATTGTTGTAGTTCTTTGGAAAACCTATATTACTGTCGAGTAGCAGGATCAAATGTACCTTGAACCTATGGATTACCCTATCCTTACCTAAGTGCTGGGGACTTAAATATCTGTCTGTAAGCCCTGGTTCACATTGCAGCGATTTGGCATGCGATTTGACATGTCAAATCGCATGCCAAATCGGTGGCTATTGCTGGCGTTGGCACCGTCCGAATCAGTGTGCACTGATTCCAAAAAAGTAGTTTCTGTACTACTTTTGGCGACTTCGGGGCGCAATTTCAATAAACATCTGAGCTGAAACCAGCACAGATGTCTCTGAAATCACCGCTGAAGTCAGGACTGATATGCGGCAATGAAATCGTGCGAATTCAGCTAAACTTGCACAATTTCATTCTTGCTGTCAGTGTGAATCTAGGCTAAAGAATGGTGTACTTTTTTCTGCTCCTTGCTTGCTTTATTGGCACTTCAAATGATAACTAAGAGAAAAGGAGGCATATAAGAGCCTTGAAAAAGTATTCATACCACTTGAAATGGCTCAGGAGTGTGCTACATAAAGAATGCAGGGCTCAGGTGTGCGCTACATAAAGAATGCAGGGCTCAACTGTGCCCATCTATGCAGTCTCACCAGTGCCCATCTGTGCAGCATCACCAGTGGCCAGCAATGCAGCCTCACCAGTGCCCAGCAATGCAGCCTCACCAGAGCCCAGCAATGCAGCCTCACCAGAGCCCAGCAATGCAGCCTCACCAGAGCCCAGCAATGCAGCCTCACCAGAGCCCAGCAATGCAGCCTCACCAGAGCCCAGCAATGCAGCCTCACCAGAGCCCAGCAATACAGCTTCACCAGTGCCCAGGAATGGAGCCTCACCTGTTCCCTGTCATGAAAAAGGACCCGGGTCCTGGTCCAGGGGACATATATCAATGCAAAAAAAAGTTTTAAAAAGGGACGTTTTTTCGGGAGCAGTGATTTTAATAATGCTTAAAGTCAAACAATAAAAATGCAATATTCCTTTAAATATCATGCCTGGGAGGTGTCTATAGTATGCCTGTACAATGGCACAGTTTTCCCGTGTTTAGAACAGTACCACAGCAAAATGACATTTCTAAAAGGAAAAAAAATAATTTAAAACTGATTGTGGCTGTAATGAATTGTCGGGTCTCGGCAATATAGATAAAACTCATTGAAAAAAATGGCATGGGTCCCCCCGTCCATTACCAGGCCCTTTGGGACTGGTATGAATATTAAGGGGAACCACCGAACCAAAATTTTTAAATAAAATTGAGTGGGGGTCCCACCAGAATCCATACCAGGCCCTTCAGGTCTAGTATGGATATTAAAAGGAACCCTTCACCAAATTAAAAAAAAATGGCATAGCCCCCCCCCCCCCCAAAATCCATACCAGACCCTTCAGGTCTGGTATGGATATTAAGGGGAACCCTGTGCCAAAATTTAAAAAAAAATGGTGTAGGGGTCCCCCCCAAATCCATGCCAGACCTTTATCCAAGCACACAACCTGGCAGGCTGCAGGAAAAGAAGTAGGAATGCTGAACATGGGGAGATGCTTTGGAGTCACCCCCAAAGCACCTTGTCCCCATGTTGATGGGGACAAGGGCCTCATTCCCACAACCCTTGCTCGGTGGTTGTGGGAGTCTGCGGGCAAGGGGCTTATGCAAATCTGGAAGCACCCTTTAATAAGGGGATCCCCAGATGCCGGCCTCCCCCCCTATGTGAATTGGTAACGGGTACATTGTACTCCTACCATTTACCAAAGTGTAAAAAAATAGTAAAAAAGACAGGAGACACTTTGGAACAAGATACAGAAAAAAACTGCGCTTGGAAAATAAAAAAGGTAAACAAGGTAAACAACAGCTGCGGTTACAAGTGTAGCCCACTTTGGAATAAGACCTTTATTAAAAAATAAAGAAAATAAAAATGACCCCACCCCCCTGATGCCACGTGATGTCAGAGGAAGGCGGGGTCACCCATTTACATCACCGCGTGGCCCTGCCCTCAGCTATATAACAGCTGTCATCGAGAAGAAGAGAATTTGTTTTAGAACGGCAACTTACTGTATTTTTTGTGCCACATCCAGGTTCAAAGCTAAACAACAAGAAAAACCCCTAGTGGTGGACTTTTAAGGCACATAAACAAATATAAAAAATGTTTCTAATACAAATTTAATTTATTAGGCTTAAACAATAAAAACACAACAAAGGTGTAACATCTATTATTTAGAATGCATATCAAGCATTTTTACATCAATGTATATACAATATCAAAAAGTACTCTTGCATCCGACGCGTTTCGGAGTATGTGTACCTCCTTCCTCAAGGGTGGGTATGAGCTAGAGACATTTCTATTCTAGAGAAGTATATTAAAAAAGCAGATATAAGCGTTCAAGCATATATATGAGTGTAACAGTTCATAATGTAGTCTCCATGTTTTTTACACTTACGTTTTTATAATGTGTTGCTGACCTGGCATTCCATATGACTCTAATTAAAAACAACAGCAGTGACACGGTCTGTCTACCAGATAGATTCTTGATTCCAAAGGAAAAACAATGGTTTGAATATTACGAGAAATTATTTTGTATCCGTACCCAGGTGAAAACAAAAACTAGTTCAAAAAGTATGTGTTTTTTTCATCTAGTGATAATAGGGGAGGGAAGGAACCCTCCCTTAAGCTGGCCATACACCATACAATTTTCCTGTTCAATTTTCTTTAGATTTACCTTCAACTATGTAGTACAAGGGCCTGCCTGATTGTATCCAAATTGAAAGTGTTTAGGTTTGACCTCCTATTTTATGGTTTTGGTAAATCTAAAGGAAAGTTGAACAGGAAAATTGAATAGTGTATGGCCAGCCTTAGCCTTCCAAAAGTAGAGAAGCCAATAGAGGACATAATAGCGGGGTATATATTCTGAGGATTCACTGAGGCCGAAAGGCAGGTACTGCAAAAAACATAATAGTAAAAATGTATAATAGAGTATCGTGTTTGCTTATTATTGTAAATAAAAAGCATTAATTTTAATTTGAGATAATAGGAGATAATTTAGTGTGCAGACGTTAAATCATACCTGAAATTTGTTTAGGAGCTCAGCGACTGATGTTGCTGGTATATAAGTAGTAACTATAATAGTAACAAATGAATAGGTCACTTATTTAATTAGTTGAATGGCCAGTTTTAAATATTATGTAGAAACATCACAGGTGTACTGTTATAATTGCTATATTGCAATGGTGTTAAGACAAGGTAGATTTACTTGTTAAAAATTATTTCTGTATAATAAAAAATATAGAGCAATTGAGCCTTAATGATATAATATTATACTGACATTGTTAATCAACTAGTTAATAGCATTGTCTAAACCAGAGCAGAGCCTTGGTCTAAGCATTGGAAGCTACAGACAGCACACAAAGGAAGCGGTAACGGTCACAAAAAAAGTTTCTTACTTATGTAGTTCAGGGATGAGGAAATCTCTGACTGCTCAAACCCGTGTCACGTAGCAAAGTGTGGTGGATATTCGGCATGCTCTTACAATAGTGTTATAAAGCCCCTCCCCTCCAATCAGCTGTCGCTACTGATTGCAACAGCTGATGGTGTGGGAGGGAGAGGGAGCAGGAATTAGCCAGGTATGGCCCCTCAAGTTGAGTGCACGCCGCCCCATCCATGGCGCGCATGCGCGGGCATGCACGCATGTCAGAACGGGGCACGCCCACTCCACCTGCCAACACAGTAGCCTTTCCCCTGGGACTGCGCATGTCTGCTGGGGTCGTAAACTATGTAAAAGACTATTGCTGCGAGGCTACTCTCATGCCTTGTTAAAACGATCTTTCAAACAAGCGTCCCTACAATCAAGAAACTAGCTATTATACCCTCAAAAACCTAAAAGTGACACTAATGCTATCAGAATCATTATCAAATATAGCAATCAGCAAAAGCAAATTAAAACCATCATAGATAAATATTGGCATATGCTTCAATGTGACCTAGCACTGGGACAATTTGTCCCACCCAGACCATTATTTACCTTTAAACGAGCCACATCCCTTAGGGATAGGATGGTTACCAGCGAATACAAAGGAGAAACGCACAAACCTCATTGCAAATATAAAGGAACCTTTAAATGTGGGGCATGTAATTACTGCAAATTCATAATCACACAAAAAAATCCTATTCTTCCTAATGGCCAGACTTTTTTCCCAAAGCATTTTGCTAATTGTAAAACATTTGGGGTAATCTACATGCTTTTGTGCGATTACACATGCTTCTATGTTGGCAAAACAAAATTGGAATTTTGGAGAAGGGCGCATAGACATGTAACTAGCAGGCAAACCTGCGACCCCGATCTCCCTCTCGGCCGACATACCCCATTAGTGCACAATGGAAAATTTCCAAGAATAAGGTTTCTTACCTTGGATCGCATACACCCAAGTCCCAGAGGAGGGGACTGGAATAAGATTTTGTTGCAAATGGAATCACGATGGATCCATGGATTAAAGGCCACCCAGCCTCCTGGTTCAAATGAAACAATCTGGTTCAAACCCTTTCTGGAGGGTTTTTCCTCAGGAGGAAGGGAACAGTAATGGTAGAATATTCTTTTTCTAAGAAATAGATAAACAACTCAGACCGAGATAGCCAATATATACCTATTTATGGTAATGGGCTATAAAAATTAATATGTCAACAATTTACCCTGTGGCGCGTACTATCACTTACATCTACGTACTACATTGGTGATAAAAAATTTGCCACCATAAAAAAATATATATAACATATCTGAATGAAGTATTCTATGTTGATCCTGACAAATATATGCCACCCCATACGATTAAACACTTTATGTAACTTTGTCTTGCCATTTAACAGCTATTATCACTAATATTGTCTGATTTAATGTATCATGTCTTGCCTGAATGAGATATATCTTTGTTGATCCTGCCAAAAATATATGCCACTCCGCATGACTAAATACATTATGTAATTTGGCCATGCCATTTAACAGTTATTATCATCAGACTGTATGATGGATATCTATGTGTGTCTTGCTCAATGTACTCCACTTTATGCAATTTGCAATGTTATGTAACCCTGTCATATTAATCAACATCTGCTACCGTTATTTTTTTGCTTCCGCAAGGTCATTGATTACTGCTAAGTGCAATTACGGACCTATTGTTGCCACAAGATCCTTATATAGGATACATTTGTACCTAATAATTATCATCATTACTCTTGCAAACAAATCTGAGGTTCGCCCGGCACACCAAGCCGCCCCGGCCATGCAACCCGTGGCGGCATCATGGAAAGGTACAGTCAATTCCATCTATGACTGACCTCCATATTGTGACCCCAGTGGACATGCGCAGTCCGAGGGGGAAGCCTACTGTGTCGGCGGGTGGAGTGGGCGTGCCCCGTTCTGATGTTTGTGCGTGCCCGCACATGCGCGCCATGCACGGGGCGGCGTGCACTCAATTTGGGGGGCCATACCTGGCTAATTCCTGCTCCCTCTCCCTCTCACACCATCAGCTGTTGCAATCAGTAGCGACAGCTGATTGGAGGGGAGGGGCTTTATAACACTATTGTAAGAGCATGCCGGATATCCACCACACTTTGCTACGTGACACCGGTTTGAGCAGTCAGAGATTCCCTCATCCCTGAACTACATAAGTAAGAAACTTTTTTTGTGACCGTTACCACTTCCTTTGTGTGCTGTCTGTAGCTTCCAATGCTTAGACCAATGCTTAGGTCTGCTCTGGTTTAGACAATGCTATTAACTAGTTGATTAACAATGTCAGTATAATATTATATCATTAAGGCTCAATTGCTCTATATTTTTTATTATACAGAAATAATTTTTAACAAGTAAATCTACCTTGTCTTAACACCATTGCAATATAGCAATTATAACAGTACACCTGTGATGTTTCTACATAATATTTAAAACTGACCATTCAACTAATTAAATAAGTGACCTATTCATCTGTTACTTATATAGTTACTACTTATATACCAGCAACATCAGTCGCTGAGGTCCTAAACAACTTTCAGGTATGATTTAATGTCTGCACACTAAATTATCTCCTACTAACTTAAATTAAAATTAATGCTTTTTATTTATAATAATAAGCAAACGCGATACTTTATTATACATTTTTACTATTATGTTTTTTGCAGTACCTGCCTTTCAGCATCAGTGAATCCTCAGAATATATACACCCTGCTATTACGTCCTCTATTGGCCTCTCTACTTTTGGAAGGCTAAGGGAGGGTTCCTTCCCTCCCCTATTATCACTAGATGAAAAGAACACATACTTTTTGAACACATTTTTGTTTTCACCTGGGTACGGATACAAAATAATTTCTCGTAGTATTCAAACCATTGTTTTTCCTTTGGAATCAAGAATCTATCTGGTAGACAGACCGTGTCACTGCTGTTGTTTTTAATTAGAGTCATATGGAATGCTAAGTCAGAGCAACACATTATAAAAACGTAAGTGTAAAAAACATGGAGACTACATTATGAACTGTTACACTCATATATATGCTTGAAAGCTTATAACTGCTTTTTTAATATATTTCTCCAGAATAGAAATGTCTCTAGCTCATACCCACCCTTGAGGAAGGAGGTACACATACTCCAAAATGCGTCGGATGCAAGAGTACTTTTCGATATTGTATATACATTGATGTAAAAATGCTTGATATGCATTCCAAATAATAGATGTTACACCATTGTTGTGTTTTTATTGTTTAAACCTAATAAATTATATTTGTATTAGAAACATTTTTTATATTTGTTTGTGTGCCTTAAAAGTCTACCACTAGGGGTTTTTTCTTGTTGTTCATCGAGAAGAAGTGTCAGCGGGAGCGGAGCTGTTGCGGCTTTTTTTTTTCTTTTTTTGGCTCGTCGGGCGGCGTGAGATGGATCTACATCGTGGGACATTTTTATTTTTTTATTTTTTAATAAAGGACTTGTCCCAAAGTGTCTCCTGTCTTTTTTACTATTTTTGACACTTTTTGTGAAATGGTAGGGGTACAATGTACCCATTACCAATTCACATAGGGGGGAGGCTGGGATCTGGGGGTCCCCTTGTTAAAGGGGGCTTCAAGATTCTGATAAGCCCCCCCGCCCGCAGACCCCCGCAACCACCGGGCAAGAGTTGTGGTGTTTTGGGGGGCTACTCCAAAGCACCCTCCCCATGTTGAGGGCATGTGGCCTCGTACGGTTCAGGGGGGCACTATGTCGTCCCCTCCTCTTTTCCTGTGGCCAGCCAGGCTGCGTACTCGAATAAGGGTCTTGTATGGATTTTGGGGGGACCCCTATGCTGTTTTTTAAAACTTTGGCACAGGGTTCCCCTTAATATCCATACCAGACCTGAAGGGCCTGGTATAGATTTTGGGGGGACCCTCACACAATTTTTTTTAAAAATGTTGGTTCGGGGTTCACCTTAATATTCGGGTTCAGGGTTCCCCTTAATATTCATACCAAACCCAAAGGGCCTGGTAATGGTCTGGGGGGAGTTTTCAATGAGTTTTATCTATATTGCCGTGACTCGATAATTCATTACAGCTGCAATCAGTTTTAAATGACTTTTTTTCCTTTAGAAATGTCATTTTGCTGTTGTACTGTTCTAAACATGGGAAAATTGTGCCACTTGTACAGGCATACTATAGACACCCCCAGGCATGATATTTAACCACTTCGTGCCCAGGCCAATTCTGACATTTCTGTCCTACATGTAAAATTCATCATTTTTTTGCTAGAAAATTACATAGAACCCCCAAACATTATATATATATATTTTTTTTAGCAAAGACCCTAGAAAATGCAATGGCGGTCATTGCAACTTTTTATCTCGCGCGGTATTTGCGCAGCAATTTTTCGAACGGGTTTTTTTTGGAAAAAAAAACAGTTTCATGCTTTAAAAAAAACCAAAACATTAAAGTTAGCCCAATTTTTTTGCATAATGTGAAAGATGAAGTTATGCCGAGTAAATAGATACCTAACATGTCACACTGCAAAATTGCACACACTCGTGGAATGGCGCCAAACTTTGGTACTTAAAAATCCCCATAGGTGAGGCTTTAAAATTTTTTATGCAAAAGCAGCATGGAGAAGGGGTACCGGCTGATGCGTTTCGACCCAATGGTCTTCAACTGGGGCAATTGCAATTGCCCCAGTTGAAGACCATTATGTTGAAACGCGTCGGGCGGTACCCCTTCCCCATGCTGCTTTTGTTATTAATCTTGTGATCGCTATTTTATTGTTCGTGGTTTTTTAGCAATAAAAATCCCCCTATTTTTACCTGCACCATGCGGAAGCGATGATTTTTTCTCTTACATAATCTCCGGACAAGAGTACCTTTCTTCTGGATGACTGGTGCTGTTTTGCCACTCTACACCTGGAAATTTCCATCCTTGGCACCCTCCGAATGTTCCTTGGTGTTCCTGCTGCTTGAAGTTTATCCTGTCTGTTTCAACACGCTGGATCTTCTTCTTCTAGCCCGATGGGGCTCATTGCCTAATTGACTCTATGTCGCTGACAGGGGAGTCCACCTCTTTTGGTAAGAGTACCCATTTGTTTTACTTATTTGATGTCTAACACCATCGATGCCAGCCCAGCCCTACGGATCTACACCACACTCATCAGGTTTTGGGTCCCCAACCATTCATTTCCGTCCTGCCTCCAGTGTATGGACATGAGCGAACACTCTATTTATCCACTATTCTACATTTTGGACTTATGTTTTTTATCAAATTCTTCTACCAATACCCCACATATGGACTTATGTATGTTTCACTTTTTTACTCATAGTTACAACACTGTTTAGCGCTGCATTTTTGAATTTTATCCTTAGTTGTTTGTCACAACGTATGCTGCTGCTTATTCACTTTTGTTTTTCCTAGAGCGCAGTGTTCTTTACCTATTTCATCATTCAGATATAGCCCTGCAAAGTCGAGGATGTCCCAGGACGACCTCCGGGCACAAAGTGGTTAAAGAAATATTTCATTTTTATTGTTTCACTTTAAGCACTATTAAAATCACTGCTCCTGAAAAAAACGGCCGTTTTAAAAAAAATATTTTTGCATTGATACATGTCCCCTGGGGCAGGACCCGGATCCCGAAACACTTTTTATGACAATAACTTGAATATAAGCCTTTAAAATTAGCCCTTTTGGTTTTTCATGTTAGTGTCCCATAGACATTAAAGGGGTTCCGCGGCTTTTGAATTTGCCGCGAACAACGCATAATGTTCGTTGTTCGCCGAATGTCCAAACAACCAAACTTCGGCCCGAACTTATACTCGGGCTGAACTGTTCGCCCATCCCTAGTGCCCAGCAGTGCAGCCTCACCTTTGAGTCTGATATGGATTTGGAGGGCAACCCCACACCAAATTGTTTTAAAAAAAATGGCTTGGAGTCCCCCTCCAAATCCATACCAGACCCTTATCTGAGCATGCAGCCTGGCAGGTTAGGAAAGGGAGAGGATGAGCAATCCCCCCCTCTCCTGAACCATACCAGGCCGCATGTCCTCAACTATACCAGTTGGTGTTGTCCCAAGGGGACGGGGCCACCAAGTGACGTCATCAGGTGGCCCCGCCCCTTACCTAATTAAAAATTGTCTGACGGAGGAGCGGTCAGTAGGCAGTTAACACGGTTTTATTTTTTTTCCGGTTTCGGCAGCTGTGTGATTGATGATGGATCTACATCGGGGGACATTGTTTTTTTTTGTCTTAATAAAGGATTTATCAAAAACTGTGTGTGTGTTTTTTTTCTCTTTTTGACATTTTTTTGGTGAATGAGTAGAGGTACAATGTACCCCATAGTGATTCAAATAGGGGGGCCGGGAGCTGATGGCTCTTTTGTTAAAGGGGGCTTCCAGATTCCGATAAGCCCCCAAGCCACAAACCCCCACAACCACTGCCCAGGGTTGTGGGGAAGAGGCCCTTGTCCCCATTAACAGGGCCTGGTATGAATTTGGGGGAGGACCCCACGCCATTTTTTCACATTTTTTTTTTACCGTCAATTTTTTTTTACATTCAGCTGTCAGCGAGGAACAGCCGACAGCTGATGACTCTTCAGTTGTTAAGGATGCGTTGGCTGGCTTCCCGGCCCACTCCTTAGCAACCAGCTATACACAGCGTGCTTAAAGAGAAAAAAAATGCTAAATGCATCAAAAACGCAACACTTGCATTTTTGGTACGACTCCATTGAAGTCTTTTACACGCAAAACGCAATCTGCTTCTGGAAAAAAGTCCCTGACCCTTTTCAAAAAACACAGCGCAGTAAAACATACAGATATGAACTACATCTATAGTAAACCAAGTTAAATGGACTGTAGTACGTTTCTGCAAAACACACGAAAAAATGCATAGGTGTGAACGTAGGTTTACAAATGCTGTGCATCCCAGCAGCAAGAATCTGTGCACTCCTGCAGCTGGGACTGACAGATGTGTCCGAATAGCTGCAGCTGCTAAGCCTGTACAAAGAACTGATCACCGGCGTTGATCATGGCTGGACACATACAATGGGGTTTGTGTGTGAGAGTGCAAAATCAATCCCACTTCTGCATAGAAACCTAATCAGCTTCCAGGTTTTATTGCCAAAGCTTAATTGAACAAGCTGAGGTTAAAAGCTGATTGGTTTCTCTGCAGATGTGAGACTGATTTTACACTCTCCAGCTTTAGTAAATAAACCCCAATGCATCGGTGGAATTCACAGTGTGAGTAAACATCCATGCAAATGGAACCTTATAGTTCTTAGTGCTTGTTTACAAGCCCCAGATCAGACTGGTTTAAAACAATTTATCTCAGCAACTATTGATCAGGTAGGGAGAGCTGTTGCAGTGAAATACAAATAACCACTAGAGGGTGAATTTACAAATCTGTATACAAATCTACAAATCTGTAATTCAGTAGTGAAAATATGGTACAGGAAGCTGTAAAACTGAGAATGTTACTTTAAGGAAGGCAAGTGACTTTAAGGAACACATTACAATAATATTCTAAAGGATGGGCCTACTGAAAAATCTGAATTTCTTTCCTTTAAACCAAGTTTGTTTTCAATAATGTTGCTTGAACACAGGTTATCCATAATTCATGTTGCTGTCATTTGATTATTATGTGTTAAACCTCATTAGTTCTATAAATATAAGTAGAGTTTATTTTATTGCATTCCACATTTATAAGCAACTGATCTTGTACAAGGCACCAATGAAAGGCCCTTAAATTTTATAACACTGAAGAAGCGAGCTGGCTGTGTTTTAAAGGGAGTCATTTGTATGAGGATAGAACATCACACTGCAGGTAATTTATACATAAGACAATGGGGTTATGGGGTCCCTCTGGGAGCTAGGATTTCTATAGCTGCATTATCCACTTACAGCAGCCTTCTGGGTAATATGCAAATCCACAATTGTATAGATTAGTAATTTATTACTTTCAAAAGCAAACGTGAAGCTGGACTGCAGTGAAAGAATACATAATCAAATAGGTTGCAACTGAAGCTAGATATAGCCTATTATTTACCCACTTAAAAAATACATGCAGAATCCTCAAAAGAGCATATTGACCTGCAGCATTTACTGAATAGATTCAGTGACATATTAGAAGTTCACAACCTCTTTGTCACTAATGCCTTTAATCTACTTGATGTCACCAAAACCTGGCTTCATGAATCCGACACGCCTTCTCCTGCTTCCCTCTCCCATGGTGGCCTGCTCTGGACTCCCTCCCCCAGACCTAATGGATGCAAGGTAGGTGGAGTGGGAAGGAGGAAAGGAAAAAACTGCGCTAGGGTGAAAAAATAATGTACCTAAAAACAAATTGTACTATTGGTAAGTAGATCTTAAATAAAGCAGCAATTCTTCTGTACAACAAATTACAGTGCCAATATAGAAAGATAATAGAATCGCGCTAAAGCATCAACTTAATAATGTGTACGTTGATCCATAATACTGCTCAAACATCCTGTTTACGTACCGTAAACAAATTAGCAAATATTGACGTGACACCAAAATTTAAATAAAAATCAATCAATGTTGATGAAATTAAATTAATAATGTATATGGCATATAGTGTAATGTTCAAACACTAAAATAGCCAAACACCTGTGAAAAAATAATAAATATATAGTGAAATACAAAAATGTTAGAGTAATAGAAAGTCCATCAAAATATAAATTAAATTAAATATAATCTTCTATGACGTGAAAAATCTTGTGTTCAATCCACCACCAGTGATAGAGACTTGCCGCTTACCAGAACTCCATGATCCCCCACTACAGAAGATCAGTGGAAGCCTGTATAGAAAAAAGCCCTCCAGAGCTTAGCAAATGGACCTGGACTCTGGATTCGTAGATGGTAATAAACATCCAAAAACACCAAATGGAGCTATCAAACCTCAGATCCCATCATATCTCCCCAGCTCATAAATATCGAGTGTGGCATTACCTCCTCTGGTGCCAGATCCAGCAACGTCTCCTCTACTTTTGGTAGAGGAGACGTTGCTGGATCTGGCGCCAGAGGAGGTAGAGCCACACTCGATATTTACAAGCTGGGGAGATATTATGGGATCTGAGGTTTGATAGCTCCATTTGGTGTCTTTGGATGTTTATTACCATCTACGAATCCAGAGTCCGGGTCCATTTGCTAAGCTCCGGAGGGCTTTTTTCTATACAGGCTTCCCCTGATCCTCTGTAGTGGGGGATCATGGGATTCTGGTAAGCAGCAAGTCTCTATCACTGGTGGTGGATTGAATACAAGATTTTTCACGTCATAGAAGATTATATTTAATTTAATTTATATTTTGATGGACTTTCTATTACTCAACACTAATTGCCTAACCATCACCCGTAGAAACCTTCACCACTTCAATCGTTCTCTTGTCTATTATGCTACTGACCACCTCTATGGCAAAATCTCACCCCTGTCCTGTCCCAACCTAGCCACTTTTGTCTACAATAAATCCCTGTCTTCGACCATGGACGAGCTCGCCCCCCTCACTACACACAGAATCAGGCCTCGACCACTACAACCCTGGCAAACAGATGACAGCAGAAACCTCAAAAAATGTAGCCTTGCTCTTGAGCGTCTGTGGCATAAGACTAAGTCTTTCGAAGACTTCAACCAATACAAATCTGCCCTCCAAAAATACAATTCTTGCATCCACACTGCCAAGCAAACCTATTGTATCACTCTTATTAACACCTTTTCATCCAGTCCCCTTCAACTCTTCTCTACCTTTAACTCTCTACTTCGTCCTCCACTGCCTCCACCCACTAATTCACTTACTGCCCAGGAGATTGCTAGTCACTTTAAAAATAAGATTGATTCAATTCATGATGAAATCTCCACTAACTAATTTCTAACACCCACCTAACCACCTGTCCCCTGGACCTTATTCCCTCTCAAATACTACGGCCACCCTCTCACTCTATCCTACACTCTCTAACCTACATCTTCAAACTCTCCCTCTCTTCTGGCATCTTCCCCAATGCTCTAAAACATGCACTGGTCACCCCCATACTTTAAAAGCCATCCTTAAACCCTACCAATCTTAACAATCTATGTCCGATCTCCTTGCTCCCCTTTTCCTCTAAACTCCTTGAACGCCTGGTCTACAACTAACTAAGTGACCACCTCATTAAGAATAACCTTCTTGATCCCCTTCAGTCTGGATTTCACCCTCAACACTCCACAGAAACTGCTCTTCTAAAACTCACAAATGACTTACTAACAGCAAAAACCAATGGACACTATTCTGTACTCCTACTTCTGGACATTTCGGCTGCCTTTGATATGGTTGACCACCCTCTCCTCCTCAATAAACTTCACTCCCTCTGTCTCTATGACTGTGCTCTTCACTGGCTCTCATCCTACCTATCCCACCATACCTTCAATGTCACTTACAATTCTACTTCCTCCTCTCCTCTTCCTTTTTCCTTCAGGGTCCCCCAAGGTTCTGTTCTTGGACCTCTCCTATTTTCAATCTACACCTCCTCTCTGGGTCAGCTGTAGGGATGAGCCGAACACCCCCCGGTTCGGTTCGCACCAGAACCCGCGAACGGACCGAAAGTTCGCACGAACGTTAGAACCCCATTGACGTCTATGGGACTCGAACGTTCGAAATCAAAAGTGCTAATTTTAAAGGCTAATTTGCATGGTATTGTCCTAAAAAGGGTTTGGGGACCCGGGTCCTACCTCAGGGGACATGTATCAATGCAAAAAAAACTTTTAAAAACGGCCGTTTTTTCGGGAGCAGTGATTTTAATGATGCTTTAAGTAAAAAAAAAAAAAAAGTGAAATATTCCTTTAAATATCGTACCTGGGGGGTGTCTATAGTATGCCTGTAAAGTGACGCGTGTTTCCCATGTTTAGAACAGTCCCTGCACCAAATGTCATTTTTAAAGGAAAAAATCTCATTTAAAACTGCTTGCGGGTTTAATGTCATGTCGGGTCATGGCAATATGGATGAAAATCAGTGAGACAAACAGCATGGGTACCCCCCAGTCCATTACCAGGCCCTTTGGGTCCTGTATGGATATTAAGGGGAACCCCGCACCCAAATTAAAATAAGGAAAGGCCCTATATACTCTGAACAGCAGTATACAGGCGGTGCAAACAAGACAGGGACTGTAGGTTTGTTGTTAAGTAGAATCTCTTTGTACTTTTGAACCGGTACATTTTTAACGTGTTTAGCTCCAGCCAAAAAATCTATTTTAAGCTTTTTGGAAAACATAGGGAAGGATTATCACCCCTGTGACATTTGTTTTGCTGTCTGTGCTCTTCTTCAGAAGATTTCACCTCACTTTTTTGTCCCAATGAAAAATGTTTTTTGAAAATTTGGGTTTTTTTGTGGAACAAGGATTGGAAAGCATCAGTGGAAAGGAGAAATTGTTTTCCCATATTAACTCTTACAGGAGAGAATTTCCCTTCCTAGGGGTAGATTTCATCTCACTTCCTGTTGTCTCCTTCCGTTTGCAAGTAGGAGTCGTTTGTAAGTTAGATGTTTGAAAGTAGGGTCCTGCCCTATATACTCAGCAGAAATTTGGGCCTTAGGTGTTGCTGTGGCCACAACACTGTAAGCCCTCACAGGGCCCTGCTGTGAAATATTAGATCAAGAATTGTAATTACATGCCCCTGTTGAACAGGAGCTGAAAAATTAGGCCTTAGGCACTGGTGCTGGTGCCACAACACTGCAACCCCTCACAGACACTCTAGTTGGAACGCAGGAACGAGCCCTGCTGCAAAGTATTGCTTCAAAAATTGTAATTACACGCCCCTGTTAGACAGGGGCAGAAAAATTGGGCCTTAGGCACTGGTGCTGGTGCCACAACACTGCAACCCCTCACAGACACTCTAGTTGGAACGCAGGAACGAGCCCTGCTGCAAAGTATTGCATCAAAAATTGTAATTACACGCCCCTGTTAGACAGGGGCAGAAAAATTGGGCCTTAGGCACTGGTGCTGGTGCCACAACACTGCAACCCCTCACAGACACTCTAGTTGGAATGCAGGAACGAGCCCTGCTGCAAAGTATTACATCAAAAATTGTAATTACACGCCCCTGTTAAAGAGGGGCTGAAAAATTGTGCCTTAGGCACTGGTGGTGGCGCCCAGAACCAAAAATGTTCTTACAAGCTATCAGCGTGATGATTGAGGAGGAAGAGGATAATTACTCAGGGATAGTCACTCAGCATCAGCATAGGCAGTCTTTGAAGGGATCTGAGATTTCAAAAAAAATTATTCGGTTACATCAGCATCAGGTGCTTGGTAGCTGGTGGTGATCCAAGACTGATTCATTTTTATGAAGGTCAGCCGATCGACCGAGTCGGTGGACAGACGCACCCTGTGATCGGTTACCACGCCTCCAGCAGCACTGAATGTGCGTTCCGAAAGAACGCTGGATGCAGGATAGGCCAGTAGCTCAATTGCATACTGTGCAAGCTCTGGCCAGTGATCCATCCTCAAGACCCAGTAACCCAGAGGATTTTCGGTGGGAAAGGTGTCCAAGTCTGATCTTGCCCCTAGGTATTCCTGCACCATGTAAAACAGACGCTGGCGATGGTTGCTGGAACCGATCATACCTTGGGGCTGCGGACCAAAAAATTGTCTGAACGCATCGGTCAGACGGCCACCTTCTCCACCGCTCCTTCTTTGACTGACCGAAGCCTCAGCAACACGTTGTCCAGAAACAGGAGTTTGTAACCTCCCAGTCTCTGGGAACGCGTTGCACAGACCTTTCTGCAAGGCCTCCCGAAGATGTTTCATCCTCTGCTCCCTCTGCGATGGCAAGATAAGGTCCGCAACCTTACCCTTGTAACGTGGATCAAGGAGGGTTGCCAGCCAGTATTGGTCCTTCTCCTTGATACCACGAATACGAGGATCCTTACGCAGGCTTTGCAGGATCAGGGAGGCCATGCAGCGTAGGTTTGCTGAGGCATTCGGTCCGGAGTCCTCTGGGTCACTAAGGACAACAACGTCCGCAGCCACCTCCTCCCAGCCACGTACAAGTCCATGTGTTCCTTGGGACTGATCCCTTAAAGACTGCTGCTGATGCTGAGTGCCAGGCTCCACCTCCATACTGACACAATCTTCCTCCTCCTCCTCCTCCTCGTCCTCTTCCTGTGTGATCGGCGGGCACGCAGGAACACTGTCTGGATAAAGGGGGCCTTGAGAGCTAAGGAAGTCCTCCTCTTCTTGCCTCTGTTCTGCCGCAAGTGCCCTGTCCATTATTCCACGCAGCGTGTGCTCCAACAGGTGGACAAGGGGGACAGTGTCACTGATGCATGCACTGTCAGTGCTCACCATCCTTGCGGCCTCCTCGAATGGTGACAGGACAGTGCATGCATCCCTGATCATGGCCCACTGGCGTGGGGAAAAAAAACCAAGCTCCCCTGACCCTGTCCTGGTTCCATAGTCGCACAGGTACTCATTGATGGCCCTCTGCTGCATGTGCAGCCGCTGCAGCATGGCCAACGTTGAGTTCCACCTGGTGGGCATGTCACAGATTAAGCGGTTCTTGGGCAGGTTAAACTCCTTTTGGAGGTCCGTCAGCCGAGCACTGGCATTATATGACCGGCGGAAATGCACACAGACTTTCCCGGCCTGCCTCAGGACATCCTGTAAGCCCGGGTACCTGCCCAAGAACCGCTGCACCACCAAGTTAAGGACGTGAGCCAAACAGGGCACATGGGTCAGTTGTCCCTGTCGGAGGGCAGAGAGGAGGTTGGTGCCATTGTCGCAAACCACCATTCCTGCCTTAAGTTGGCGTGGCATCAACCACCTCTGAACCTGCCCCTGCAGAGCTGACAGAACCTCTGCCCCAGTGTGGCTCCTGTCCCCCAAGCACACCAGCTCAAGCACCGCATGGCATCTTTTGGCCTGCGTACTTGCGTAGCCCCTTGAACGCCTACGGAGCACCGCTGGTTCCGAGGAAGAGGCCATGGAGGAAGAAGAAGAGGAGGGGGTGGAGGAGAGAGGTGTGTCACAATCAGCATTTTGGAGGCGTGGTGGCGGAACAACCTCCAACACTACTGCACCTTGTCCTGCATCCTTCCCAGCTGCCAGCAGAGTCACCCAATGCGCCGTGAAACTTAGGTAACGTCCCTGTCCATGCCTGCTGGACCATGAGTCAGCGGTAATATGCACCTTACCGCTGACCGCCCTGTCCAGCGAGGCATGGACATTGCCTTCCACATGCCGGTAGAGAGCCGGAATCGCCTTCCGTGAGAAAAAGTGGCGTTTGGGTACCTGCCACTGAGGAACCGCACATTCCACAAACTCATGGAAGGGGGCAGAGTCTACCAACTGAAAAGGCAGCAGTTGAAGTGCTAGCAATTTTGCCAAGCTAGCATTCAACCGCTGGGCATGTGGATGGCTGGGAGCAAACTTCTTTCGGCGGTGCAGCAGCTGGGGCAGGGAAATTTGCCTGGTACAATCTGACGTCGGTGTACCAAAAGCAGATTGCCCACAAGTACTTGGCTGTGACACACCTAATTCTACACCTTCATTCCTCTCACTGCAGGTCTCAGAGAGGACTGAAGGTCTAGTGGGGTTGGAAATCTCAGCTGATGAGGAGCAAGGAGAGATCCTCTTTGTTCTTTGGTGTGGGTCTTTTAGATACGCTTGCCAACGAACTGCATGGCAGGTCAACATATGTCTGGTCAAGCATGTGGTACCCAAGCGGGAGATGTTTTGGCCACGCGAGATACGCTTGAGACATATGTTGCAAATAGCAGCGGTGCGATCTGATGCACTCGTCTCAAAAAAGGCCCACACCAAAGAACTTTTTGAATAACGTGCAGAGACTGCAGCGCCCTGCACATGTGGAGCTTTGGGGTGTAATGCAGTCAATGTGCTGCCCTTAGGCTGGCCCCTGGAGGGCATCCTGCCTCGTTGGTGATGTGCCGCCTCCTCCTCCTCCTCCTCCTCCTCCTCTCTCCTATCAGGCACCCACGTTGAGTCAGTGACCTCATCATCCCCTCCCTCCTCATCACTGGAGCAAACCTGGCAGTATGCTGCAGCAGGGGGAGCATGACTGCCAGATTGCTGTCCTTCTTGGGCACCCCCTCTGTCCGTGCTCATGTCACTGCCTTCATCGAGCTCAGTATCATCATCAGAGCCTTCCAAACGCTGGGCATCCTCCTGGAGCATGTACCCAACACTGTGGTCAAACAGTTCGAGGGAATCCTCAGGAGGACATGGTGGAGCTAGGGAAGGAGTCACTGATGACATTGAGCTGAGGGAAGAGGCCGCTGCTTTGCCAGACAAAGCACCCTGGGCATGGGTGAGAGAGGATGAGGAGGATGAGGACGGCTTGGTCATCCACTCGACCAAGTCTTCCGCATGTTGCGACTCAACACGGCCAGCTGCCGAAAAAAAGGCCAAGCGTGTCCCATGGCCACGTGCTGATGAGGATGCACCGTCTCCACGACCAGACACAGAGCCTGCTTGCCCTCTCTTATTGGCTTGTGACTGTCTGCCTCTCCTTTTTGGCCTTCCAGACATACTAATGGCCTGTAGCTGCACTAAGCTGGGATAGAACACCTGTAGGGATGAGCTTCGTGTTCGAGTCGAACCCATGTTCGACTCGAACATCGGCTGTTCGACCGTCCGTCGAATTGCGAACGTTATGGGCCGTTCGCGCCAAATTCGTGTGGCGCGTCACGGCCCATAATTCACTGCGGCATCGCAGTGCATTGCTGGCTGATGATTGGCCAAGCATGCACTATGACCCGCATGCTTGGCCAATCACAGCGCCGTCAGTAGAGAGAGCTGTAATTGGCCAAAGCCAGGGTGGCTTTGGCCAATTATGGCTCAGGGGATTTAGTACACGCCCCACACTATATAAGGCCGCCTGCACGGCGGCCCTGTGTAGTGTGTTCCGGTGTGCTGAGAGATAGAGAGAGAGACAGACAGTGTCATTTGATTTGAGTTAGATAGATTAGGCTAGATCTGTTCCTGCTATTTACATTTAGTGCAGTGCGTCCTGCTCACAGTGTTCAGCTAGATCCGTTCCTGCTATTTACATTTAGTGCAGTCAGTGCGTCCTGCTCACAGTGTTCAGCTAGATCCGTTCCTGCTATTTACATTTAGTGCAGTGCGTCCTGCTCACAGTGTTCAGCTAGATCTGTTCCTGCTATTTACATTTAGTGCAGTGCGTCCTGCTCACAGTGTTCAGCTAGATCCGTTCCTGCTATTTACATTTAGTGCAGTGCGTCCTGCTCACAGTGTTCAGCTAGATCTGTTCCTGCTATTTACATTTAGTGCAGTGCGTCCTGCTCACAGTGTTCAGCTAGATCCGTTCCTGCTATTTACATTTAGTGCAGTCAGTGCGTCCTGCTCACAGTGTTCAGCTAGATCCGTTCCTGCTATTTACATTTAGTGCAGTGCGTCCTGCTCACAGTGTTCAGCTAGATCTGTTCCTGCTATTTACATTTAGTGCAGTCAGTGCGTCCTGCTCACAGTGTTCAGCTAGATCCGTTCCTGATATTTACATTTAGTGCAGTGCGTCCTGCTCACAGTGTTCAGCTAGATCCGTTCCTGCTATTTACATTTAGTGCAGTGCGTCCTGCTCACAGTGTTCAGCTAGATCTGTTCCTGCTATTTACATTTAGTGCAGTGCGTCCTGCTCACAGTGTTCAGCTAGATCCGTTCCTGCTATTTACATTTAGTGCAGTCAGTGCATCCTGCTCACAGTGTTCAGCTAGATCCGTTCCTGCTATTTACATTTAGTGCAGTGCGTCCTGCTCACAGTGTTCAGCTAGATCTGTTCCTGCTATTTACATTTAGTGCAGTGCGTCCTGCTCACAGTGTTCAGCTAGATCCGTTCCTGCTATTTACATTTAGTGCAGTGCGTCCTGCTCACAGTGTTCAGCTAGATCTGTTCCTGCTATTTACATTTAGTGCAGTCAGTGCGTCCTGCTCACAGTGTTCAGCTAGATCCGTTCCTGCTATTTACATTTAGTGCAGTGCGTCCTGCTCACAGTGTTCAGCTAGATCTGTTCCTGCTATTTACATTTAGTGCAGTGCGTCCTGCTCACAGTGTTCAGCTAGATCCGTTCCTGCTATTTACATTTAGTGCAGTGCGTCCTGCTCACAGTGTTCAGCTAGATCTGTTCCTGCTATTTACATTTAGTGCAGTGCGTCCTGCTCACAGTGTTCAGCTAGATCCGTTCCTGCTATTTACATTTAGTGCAGTCAGTGCGTCCTGCTCACAGTGTTCAGCTAGATCCGTTCCTGCTATTTACATTTAGTGCAGTGCGTCCTGCTCACAGTATTCAGCTAGATCTGTTCCTGCTATTTACATTTAGTGCAGTCAGTGCGTCCTGCTCACAGTGTTCAGCTAGATCCGTTCCTGCTATTTACATTTAGTGCAGTGCGTCCTGCTCACAGTGTTCAGCTAGATCCGTTCCTGCTATTTACATTTAGTGCAGTGCGTCCTGCTCACAGTGTTCAGCTAGATCTGTTCCTGCTATTTACATTTAGTGCAGTGCGTCCTGCTCACAGTGTTCAGCTAGATCCGTTCCTGCTATTTACATTTAGTGCAGTCAGTGCGTCCTGCTCACAGTGTTCAGCTAGATCCGTTCCTGCTATTTACATTTAGTGCAGTGCGTCCTGCTCACAGTGTTCAGCTAGATCTGTTCCTGCTATTTACATTTAGTGCAGTGCGTCCTGCTCACAGTGTTCAGCTAGATCCGTTCCTGCTATTTACATTTAGTGCAGTGCGTCCTGCTCACAGTGTTCAGCTAGATCTGTTCCTGCTATTTACATTTAGTGCAGTCAGTGCGTCCTGCTCACAGTGTTCAGCTAGATCCGTTCCTGCTATTTACATTTAGTGCAGTGCGTCCTGCTCACAGTGTTCAGCTAGATCCGTTCCTGCTATTTACATTTAGTGCAGTCAGTGCGTCCTGCTCACAGTGTTCAGCTAGATCTGTTCCTGCTATTTACATTTAGTGCAGTCAGTGCGTCCTGCTCACAGTGTTCAGCTAGATCCGTTCCTGCTATTTACATTTAATGCAGTGCGTCCTGCTCACAGTGTTCAGCTAGATCTGTTCCTGCTATTTACATTTAGTGCAGTGCGTCCTGCTCAGTGTTCAGCTAGATCCGTTCCTGCTATTTACATTTAGTGCAGTGCGTCCTGCTCACAGTGTTCAGCTAGATCTGTTCCTGCTATTTACATTTAGTGCAGTCAGTGCGTCCTGCTCACAGTGTTCAGCTAGATCCGTTCCTGCTATTTACATTTAGTGCAGTGCGTCCTGCTCACAGTGTTCAGCTAGATCCGTTCCTGCTATTTACATTTAGTGCAGTCAGTGCGTCCTGCTCACAGTGTTCAGCTAGATCTGTTCCTGCTATTTACATTTAGTGCAGTCAGTGCGTCCTGCTCACAGTGTTCAGCTAGATCTGTTCCTGCCATTTACATTTAGTGCAGTGCGTCCTGCTCACAGTGTTCAGCTAGATCTGTTCCTGCTATTTACATTTAGTGCAGTGCGTCCTGCTCACAGTGTTCAGCTAGATCCGTTCCTGCTATTTACATTTAGTGCAGTGCGTCCTGCTCACAGTGTTCAGCTAGATCTGTTCCTGCTATTTACATTTAGTGCAGTCAGTGCGTCCTGCTCACAGTGTTCAGCTAGATCCGTTCCTGCTATTTACATTTAGTGCAGTGCGTCCTGCTCACAGTGTTCAGCTAGATCTGTTCCTGCTATTTACATTTAGTGCAGTCAGTGCGTCCTGCTCACAGTGTTCAGCTAGATCCGTTCCTGCTATTTACATTTAGTGCAGTGCGTCCTGCTCACAGTGTTCAGCTAGATCCGTTCCTGTTATCTTCCTACTGACAGGCAGGCTTGTCTGGTTACAGTATATAAAGCTACCTGAAGAAAATTACAGGTGTTCTATCCCAGCTTAGTGCAGCTACAGGCCATTAGTATGTCTGGAAGGCCAAGAAGGAGAGGCAGACAGTCACAAGCCAATAAGAGAGGGCAAGCAGGCTCTGTGTCTAGTGCTGGTCGTGGAGACGGTGCATCCTCATCAGCACGTGGCCATGGGACACGCTTGGCCTTTTTTTCGGCAGCTGGCCGTGTTGAGCCGCAACATGCGGAAGACTTGGTCGAGTGGATGACCAAGCCGTCCTCATCCTCCTCATCCTCTCTCACCCATGCCCAGGGTGCTTTGTCTGGCAAAGCAGCGGCCTCTTCCCTCAGCTCAATGTCATCAGTGACTCCTTCCCTAGCTCCACCATGTCCTCCTGAGGATTCCCTCGAACTGTTTGACCACAGTGTTGGGTACATGCTCCAGGAGGATGCCCAGCGTTTGGAAGGCTCTGATGATGATACTGAGCTCGATGAAGGCAGTAACATGAGCACGGACAGAGGGGGTGCCCAAGAAGGACAGCAATCTGGCAGTCATGCTCCCCCTGCTGCAGCATACTGCCAGGTTTGCTCCAGTGATGAGGAGGGAGGGGATGATGAGGTCACTGACTCAACGTGGGTGCCTGATAGGAGAGAGGAGGAGGAGGAGGAGGAGGAGGAGGCGGCACATCACCAACGAGGCAGGATGCCCTCCAGGGGCCAGCCTAAGGGCAGCACATTGACTGCATCACACCCCAAAGCTCCACATGTGCAGGGCGCTGCAGTCTCTGCGCGTTATTCAAAAAGTTCTTTGGTGTGGGCCTTTTTTGAGACGAGTGCATCAGATCGCACCGCTGCTATTTGCAACATATGTCTCAAGCGTATCTCGCGTGGCCAAAACATCTCCCGCTTGGGTACCACATGCTTGACCAGACATATGTTGACCTGCCATGCAGTTCGTTGGCAAGCGTATCTAAGAGACCCACACCAAAGAACAAAGAGGATCTCTCCTTGCTCCTCATCAGCTGAGATTTCCAACCCCATTAGACCTTCAGTCCTCTCTGAGACCTGCAGTGAGAGGAATGAAGGTGTAGAATTAGGTGTGTCACAGCCAAGTACTTGTGGGCAATCTGCTTTTGGTACACCGAAGTCAGATTGTACCAGGCAAATTTCCCTGCCCCAGCTGCTGCACCGCCGAAAGAAGTTTGCTCCCAGCCATCCACATGCCCAGCGGTTGAATGCTAGCTTGGCAAAATTGCTAGCACTTCAACTGCTGCCTTTTCAGTTGGTAGACTCTGCCCCCTTCCGTGAGTTTGTGGAATGTGCGGTTCCTCAGTGGCAGGTACCCAAACGCCACTTTTTCTCACGGAAGGCGATTCTGGCTCTCTACCGGCATGTGGAAGGCAATGTCCATGCCTCGCTGGACAGGGCGGTCAGCGGTAAGGTGCATATTACCGCTGACTCATGGTCCAGCAGGCATGGACAGGGACGTTACCTAAGTTTCACGGCGCATTGGGTGACTCTGCTGGCAGCTGGGAAGGATGCAGGACAAGGTGCAGTAGTGTTGGAGGTTGTTCCGCCACCACGCCTCCAAAATGCTGATTGTGACACACCTCTCTCCTCCACCCCCTCCTCTTCTTCTTCCTCCATGGCCTCTTCCTCGGAACCAGCGGTACTCCGTAGGCGTTCAAGGGGCTACGCAAGTACGCAGGCCAAAAGATGCCATGCGGTGCTTGAGCTGGTGTGCTTGGGGGACAGGAGCCACACTGGGGCAGAGGTTCTGTCAGCTCTGCAGGGGCAGGTTCAGAGGTGGTTGATGCCACGCCAACTTAAGGCAGGAATGGTGGTTTGCGACAATGGCACCAACCTCCTCTCTGCCCTCCGACAGGGACAACTGACCCATGTGCCCTGTTTGGCTCACGTCCTTAACTTGGTGGTGCAGCGGTTCTTGGGCAGGTACCCGGGCTTACAGGATGTCCTGAGGCAGGCCAGGAAAGTCTGTGTGCATTTCCGCCGGTCATATAATGCCAGTGCTCGGCTGACGGACCTCCAAAAGGAGTTTAACCTGCCCAAGAACCGCCTAATCTGTGACATGCCCACCAGGTGGACCTCAACATTGGCCATGCTGCAGCGGCTGCACACGCAGCAGAGGGCCATCAATGAGTACCTGTGCGACTATGGCACCAGGACAGGGTCAGGGGAGCTTGTTTTTTTTTCCCCACGCCAGTGGGCCATGATCAGGGATGCATGCACTGTCCTGTCACCATTCGAGGAGGCCACGAGGATGGTGAGCACTGACAGTGCATGCATCAGTGACACTGTCCCCCTTGTCCACCTGTTGGAGCACACGCTGCGTGGAATAATGGACAGGGCACTTGAGGCAGAACAGAGGCAGGAAGAGGAGGACTTCCTTAGCTCTCAAGGCCCCCTTTATCCAGACAGTGTTCCTGCGTGCCCGCCGATCACACAGGAAGAGGACGAGGAGGAGGAGGAGGAGGAGGAAGATTGTGTCAGTATGGAGGTGGAGCCTGGCACTCAGCATCAGCAGTCTTTAAGGGATCAGTCCCAAGGAACACATGGACTTGTACGTGGCTGGGAGGAGGTGGCTGCGGACGTTGTTGTCCTTAGTGACCCAGAGGACTCCGGACCGAATGCCTCAGCAAACCTACGCTGCATGGCCTCCCTGATCCTGCAAAGCCTGCGTAAGGATCCTCGTATTCGTGGTATCAAGGAGAAGGACCAATACTGGCTGGCAACCCTCCTTGATCCACGTTACAAGGGTAAGGTTGCGGACCTTATCTTGCCATCGCAGAGGGAGCAGAGGATGAAACATCTTCGGGAGGCCTTGCAGAAAGGTCTGTGCAACGCGTTCCCAGAGACTGGGAGGTTACAAACTCCTGTTTCTGGACAACGTGTTGCTGAGGCTTCAGTCAGTCAAAGAAGGAGCGGTGGAGAAGGTGGCCGTCTGACCGATGCGTTCAGACAATTTTTTGGTCCGCAGCCCCAAGGTATGATCGGTTCCAGCAACCATCGCCAGCGTCTGTTTTACATGGTGCAGGAATACCTAGGGGCAAGATCAGACTTGGACACCTTTCCCACCGAAAATCCTCTGGGTTACTGGGTCTTGAGGATGGATCACTGGCCAGAGCTTGAACAGTATGCAATTGAGCTACTGGCCTGTCCTGCATCCAGCGTTCTTTCGGAACGCACATTCAGTGCTGCTGGAGGCGTGGTAACCGATCACAGGGTGCGTCTGTCCACCGACTCGGTCGATCGGCTGACCTTCATAAAAATGAATCAGTCTTGGATCACCACCAGCTACCAAGCACCTGATGCTGATGTAACCGAATAATTTTTTTTGAAATCTCAGATCCCTTCAAAGACTGCCTATGCTGATGCTGAGTGACTATCCCTGAGTAATTATCCTCTTCCTCCTCAATCATCACGCTGATAGCTTGTAAGAACATTTTTGGTTCTGGGCGCCACCACCAGTGCCTAAGGCACAATTTTTCAGCCCCTCTTTAACAGGGGCATGTAATTACAATTTTTGATGTAATACTTTGCAGCAGGGCTCGTTCCTGCATTCCAACTAGAGTGTCTGTGAGGGGTTGCAGTGTTGTGGCACCAGCACCAGTGCCTAAGGCCCAATTTTTCTGCCCCTGTCTAACAGGGGCGTGTAATTACAATTTTTGATGCAATACTTTGTAGCAGGGCTCGTTCCTGCGTTCCAACTAGAGTGTCTGTGAGGGGTTGCAGTGTTGTGGCACCAGCACCAGTGCCTAAGGGCTAATTTTTCAGCTCCTGTTCAACAGGGGCATGTAATTACAATTCTTGATCTAATATTTCACAGCAGGGCCCTGTGAGGGCTTACAGTGTTGTGGCCACAGCAACACCTAAGGCCCAAATTTCTGCTGAGTATATAGGGCAGGACCCTACTTTCAAACATCTAACTTACAAACGACTCCTACTTGCAAACGGAAGGAGACAACAGGAAGTGAGATGAAATCTACCCCTAGGAAGGGAAATTCTCTCCTGTAAGAGTTAATATGGGAAAACAATTTCTCCTTTCCACTGATGCTTTCCAATCCTTGTTCCACAAAAAAACCCAAATTTTCAAAAAACATTTTTCATTGGGACAAAAAAGTGAGGTGAAATCTTCTGAAGAGGAAGAAAGACAGCAAAACAAATGTCACAGGGGTGATAACCCTTCCCTATGTTTTCCAAAAAGCAGTGTTGTTTAGCTCCAGCCAAAAAAGATTTTTTGGCTGGAGCTAAACACGTTAAAAATGTACCCGTTCAAAATTACAAAGAGATTCTACTTAACAACAAACCTACAGTCCCTGTCTTGTTTGCACCGCCTGTATACTGCTGTTCAGAGTATATAGGGCCTTTCCTTATTTTAATTTGGGTGCGGGGTTCCCCTTAATATCCATACAGGACCCAAAGGGCCTGGTAATGGACTGGGGGGGTACCCATGCCGTTTGTCTCACTGATTTTCATCCATATTGCCATGACCCGACATGACATTAAACCCGCAAGCAGTTTTAAATGAGATTTTTTCCTTTAACCACTTCAATACCCGCCTATAGTAAAATGACGTCCTCCTCTTTGTGGGGTGATATCTGAATGATGCTTGCAGCTAGATGCATCATTCAGATATCATTCTTTTCAGCTGCCGATTCTGTGCACGATAAGAACGATCATAGCGGCAGTTCCGCCGCTTGATCGTTCTTATAGGCGACGGGAGGGGACGTCCCCCCCCTCCCGCCGCCATCCGGTGCTTCTCCGGGCTCTCCCGTGCCATCGGGGACCCGGAGAATGAATCGGCCGGCGCCGGATGTTGACGATAGAGATGACTGGTGACCAGATGGTCACCAGTCATCTCTATGACCGTGGGAGGCCCGGGCGCGTCGTTATGACGTCACGCCCGGGTACCCGGAACTAACCGAAGCCGCGATCGCGGCTGTCAGCATGAGATCGGTAAATTTTTTTTTTCTGATCTCATGCTTTCCAGCCTAGAGGAGAGATGTGGGGTCTTATTGACCCCACATCTCTCCATAAAGAGGACCTGTCACATAGATTCCTATTACAAGGGATGTTTACATTCCTTGTAATAGGAATAAAAGTAATTAAAAAAAAAAAAATGTTAAAAAAAGTGTAAAAATAAAAAAAATGAAGTAAAAAAAAAAATTAAATAATAAAATTTTTTTTTTAAAACGCCCCTGTCCCCGATAGCTCGCGATCAGAAGCGAACGCACACGTAAGTCCCGCCCACATATGTAAACGCCGCTCAAACCACACATGTGAGGTATCGCCGCGTGCGTTAGGGCGTGTGCAACAATTCTAGCACTAGACCTCCTCTGTAACTCTAAACTGGTAACCTGTAAAAAATTTTAAAGCGTCGCCTATGGAGATTTTTAAGTAATGAAGTTTGGCGCCATTCCGTGATTGTGCGCAATTTTAAAGCGTGACATGTTAGGTATCCATTTACTCGGCGTAACATCGTCTTTCACATTATACAAAAAAATTGGGCAAACTTTACTGTTTTGTTATTTTTTAATTCATGAAACCGTTTTTTTTCCAAAAAAAAGGCGTTTGAAAAATTTTTGCGCAAATACCGTGTGAGATAAAAATTTGCAATGACCGCCATTTTATTCCCTAGGTTGTCTGCTAAAAAAACATATATAATGTTTGGGGGTTCTGAGTAATTTTCTAGCAAAAAAATAATGATTTTTACATGAAGTAGAGAAATGCCAGAATAGGCCCGGTATTGAAGCGGTTAAAAATGACATTTGGTGCAGGGACTGTTCTAAACATGGGAAACACGCGTCACTTTACAGGCATACTATAGACACCCCCCAGGTACGATATTTAAAGGAATATTTCACTTTTTTTTTTTTTACTTTAAGCATCATTAAAATCACTGCTCCCGAAAAAACGGCCGTTTTTAAAAGTTTTTTTTGCATTGATACATGTCCCCTGGGGTAGGACCCGGGTCCCCAAACCCTTTTTAGGACAATACCATGCAAATTAGCCTTTAAAATGAGCACTTTTGATTTCGAACGTTCGAGTCCCATAGACGTCAATGGGGTTCTAACGTTCGTGCGAACTTTCGGTCCTTTCGCAGGTTCTGGTGCGAACCGAACCGGGGGGTGTTCGGCTCATCCCTAGTGGATTGGTTATCCCATTAATGAACCAAAGGCGCATCATTTAAGAAGTATCTGGTGAGTGGCCAATCTAAAAGGTGGTGGTGTGTTACTAAGTCACATATGAAATATGAAAATTTTTGGGCTTTTTTCCGGCTGTAGGGGGGAGGAGCTGACGCCCAAGATGGCTGCCTAAGGAGATCGAGGGGCAGACACGCTGCAGATGCTATAGACGCTGCTGAAGAGGGAGGCTGCGGCTGACTGACACACATGCTTACATGTCCTGGCTGCATGATAGAAGATACCTATGGTGAGAGATTGAGCCATCAGCGCGCCACAACTTACCGGGAGGGTGAGACACAAAAGACCGGGGAGACCAAGGAAGGATCGGTACCTGGTGGGTGCTGGGAGCGGTAACCTAGGACGGAACCAGGAGACAGCGCAAAGCCGTGCGGGAGTCTCTGCCTGCTTGAATACACAGGCAGCAGAGGCGGCTCGCTGGGAGGACGCATACTCCGGTGGAGGTTCTCGGATTACAAGCAGCAGAGAGGAGATACATCAGCTGATTTCCCGGCGCTTAGGCTCCACAGTCTACACAGTGGAAAGCTCAGCAACACAGACGACACACCAGGTAATGAAGGAAATCAATAACCTCTACACCAGGTATGTCTATGGAAGACATGTAAAGCTATAATATATCCTTCATAGACTATGTAAGATGGTAAAAAACAAAGACAAAATATCATCATATTTTTTTTTTCTTTGGAAGTATCTTATTGAGAAGCTAAAAGGACTCTGTGTAAGCATAAAACATTTATGGGACAATAGAGTATATTTGAAAAGTATTTTGTGGAAGAAATAATGTATAAATAATATGCACTACCTCCCCAACGCTAATTAACGGTTTGAGGGTAAGGTATATAACAAAGTTTAAAGTAAAACATCTGGACAAATAGTGTGTTTCCTGCCATCCTTACACCTCCTGTCATACCGATATACTCTACCATCCATCCCTGCATTTTCTGTTGCTCATCCATCCCTATATACTCCGCCATCCCCGCCACTTGGCCACCCATCCCGGCATTCTCTGTCACCCATCCATCCCTATATACTCTGCCATCCCTGCACACTCCGCCACCCAGTCCCGCATTCTCTGCCACCCATCCATCCCTGCATACTCTTCCATCCATTCATCCTTAAAAAAGAAGGGAAAGATCTAAAGTGGTAAGAAGAGGAGAGGAGAAAGAGGAAGAGGCAGAACGAGAGGAGATAAGGAAAAAGAGGAGACAGAAGCTCTAATAAAAAGATGGCACCCAAGAAAGGAAATAAAACACCTCAGCCCCAAAAAAATAAGAAAGATAAAATTGAAAGTAAGAATAAAAACCCTACAGGGGCTCAATCTACTCAGACAGCGGATATAAAAGAGATTTTTCAACAATTACAATTGCAATCACCCCGGACGGCTCAAGTCTCACATACATCACAGGAAATTTTAAATCTTGCGGAGATATCGGCAACATCCAGATCGTCTGGGGAAGAACTAATGGTCCATCCCAGAAACAGCTCACCAATAGATACAACAGGTGCATCTAATGAACAAAGGGAAGAGGATACAGGAAAATGGGATATTAGAACATACATTCAATCTCTCCCAACCAGAGCAGATATGGACCAATATGTACACAGATTGGAGGAAACATATAAAACAGAGATCCGAGAACTCAAGATATCTACAAAAGATATACAGGAAAAAACGGTCAAATTAGACAACAGAGTATTCAAAACAGAACAAGAACTAATGAAGGTAAAAGAAAGGGTACAGAAACAAGGAAATCAAATAAACCAACTAATAAATAGCCTAGACGAACAAGAAAATAGAAGCAGAAGATCCAACATAAGAATCAGAGGTTTAAAGGAAGAAGTAAATCCTAAAGATCTTATAATAACATTGCAGAAAATCTTTCAGGAAATAGCACAGGATATGGACATAAAAGATCTGATAATCGATCGGGCACATAGAGCAACAGGAAGAAGGAGATTAGATCCTAGCAAACCGCGAGACGTCATCTGTAAGATGCACTATGCACATATAAAAGATCGAATCATGCTAGCAGCTCGTCAAAATAAAAACATCCAGTATGAGGGAGATCCATTACTACTCCTCCAGGACCTATCGAAATACACATTAGACCGGAGGAGAGCTCTAAAACCTCTAGTGGAGCAACTCAGAAAGAATAATTTGCAATATAGATGGAAATTTCCATTTCAGCTACAGGCTCAAAGAGAGGAATCGACGGCAACATTCAGCGATTCGGAAGATCTACCACAGTTTCTTACAACCCTTAAATTGTCAGATATAGAACTGCCGGACTGGCCTATTTCTTATATGAAATTACCCAGAAAGTCTTGAAGAGCAGTTTGGGGTGGGGGGGGGATGGGAGGAAAAGCGTGGTGAACAATTAATAGCTCAGCTCAGCGATTAAGAGGTAGATATAATTAAAGACGGGGGGGGGAGGAGGGGGAGGATAGGGGAGAGGGAGGGAGGGTGGGGGTGTGCATTAGGGGGATGAAAGAAAGGAGGGAAGGAGAAGGAAAGAGAGAAGGAGAAGGAAAAAAAGAGAGAAAAAATTTGCCCCCTTTTCTTTTTTTTTTTTTTTTTTTTTTTTGGGCATCCACAGACGGTTGGTAGGATAATGTGAGGGTTATCAGCACTGTACAACACAACACGGTAGCTATAATGGGGGGAAACATGAATTAAAGGAGGGAGGGGTATGTGGTAGAAAGGGGTTTTATTTTACTAGGGGAAGAAATAGGAAGGAAAATAAATTTGTCGTTTTTTTTTTTTTTTTCTTGCACAAAAGGGTTTTATAGGTTTTTGGTAGGTCATTGTGAGGTTTATTAGCACTGTATAACACGGTACGGTAGCCTATAATTTGTATACCCTTTTTTTTTTTTTTTTTTCTTTCTTTTATTTTTATTTTTTTATGACACCTAGAAGACTGTGGAAATCACGTATCACATAGGAGGGATGGGTATTTGGTGGAAAGGGCCTAATTTTTCTTTTTGGACAATGTTGTAAATGATGTTTCACCTTGATATTTTTTTTTTTTTTTTTTTTTTGACACAGGGGTATGTGGATAACACATTAATGCACCTGGTCAACGTGATTTACATGAGGGTATGGACCAGGCTAATGGGATAATGTTGTAAAATGATGTTTCACCTTGATAATTTTTTTTTTTTTTTTTTTTTTCTTTCTTTGCACTTATTAGGTATTCACTGGATGCATGTATGATTTGAGATGGCTAACACTGTATAACATATTATAGTAATTTATAATAGCACTAAATATAAGATATGACACTAAGTAGGATGGGGGAAATATGAACCAATGAGTGGTGGAAGAGGAAAATGGAAAGTAAGCAAGAGTATCCCTGTTCTTCCCCGCCTCCTCTCTCTCCCCCCTTCGGGTTATGCTTCTGTGTCCCCCCCCCCCCCGCAGAGGTGGGATGGAGGGGAGAGTTTTAGGAAAAATTATGATATATATAAGTTCTAAGAGCTCTATACATGGGGAGATCATCCTCGTGCCCCCCTTCACTTTTTGCCTCCTTCTTTTCTCCCTGCTAGATTAGGATGAGGTTGTAGGTAGTAGGGAGAGGGGAGTGATAGCATACAATAAAAGGAAAAGACATTAAAATCTAAAAATGCAGCGTGCGCCACCGATCGAGTGGTGGATCTTGGACGTCAGCGTCTTCTTATCCCTTCATAGGGTACTTACTTTAGTTAGTAAGATAGACTTGTTATAAGTCAAATAGCTTTGGGGTAGTTTGGGGTTAAGTGTGAGTGTGGGTGGTGTGTGTTGGTTTTTTTTTTTTTTCTCCCTCATCGGTTCTGAATTATGAAAATCTGTTCATATAATGTAAGAGGTTTTAATTCAGCAACAAAAAGGTCCCAGGTTCTGTACTCTCTCCATAAACAGAAAGTGGGGGTGGTATTCTTCCAGGAAACGCATTTCCGTACGGACCATGTCCCTAACCTACAAAACAAATTTTACACTACTTGGTATCATGACTCCTTTGGGTACTCAAAATCAAAAGGTGTCTCTATTGCAATTCATAAGACAATACCACACCAAGTGCTGGAAGAATGGCGTAATAGGGACGGAAGAGCAATACTACTCAAACTTATTATATTTGGTAAAAAATACACTTTTATAAATATATACCTACCTAATCAAAACCAACATAAAATAGGAACACAAATGCTGAAAAAGCTTATGGAGAAGGCGGAGGGTGTAACAATAATTGGGGGAGACTTTAATTTTGTATTAGACAGAGAGAAAGATACTACAGCTCCTTCAGTGGTACAGTCAGGTAGAGAGAAAAAACTATTTCTAGAAACAATGGCAAAATATCAATTAATTGATATTTGGAGAGTTTTTCATCCAACGGAAAAAGATTTTACGTTCCATTCGAAAGTTCATGGGACTTATCATAGATTGGATTTCTTTTTGATAAACCAGATGGGGATGGAGATAACTACATCGACTGATATAGGCAGTGCGTTATGGTCAGATCATGCACCTATATTTTTGGTACTTGACCCACTTAAGAGCAAAAGCAGTAGGGGCAATTGGAAGCTTAATGATAATCTGTTATATGATGAGAATTGTGCATCAGAAATTAGGAAGGTAATAGCAGACTTTTTACACGACCATATTAACGACACCACATCTCTTCCGATTCAGTGGGAAGCACTAAAATGCGTAATTCGTGGGTATTTTATAAAACATGGGGCCAGACTGAAAAAACTGAAAAGTAATAGAATGACTCAACTATTAAAAGAAATACCCAAAATAGAAACCCAACACAAACAAAACCCTACACGCGAAATATTAATGGAATTAACAGAAAAGAAAACAGAATTAAAAACTTTAATAAATGAGCAAACGTTACGTATAAGAGATAGTAACCGTTCCTTATATTATCAACTAGGTAATAAACCAGGTAAACTTCTTGCAAGAGCGTTGAGCCACAGAGGCAATATATCACCTATTGTTAAAATCAAGTCAGAAAAAGGAGACATGAAATATGAGCCAAATGAGATACTAAAAGAGTTTCAGACATTCTACACGAAATTATATAACATACCTAAAGATGGCACAAAAAATGACACGGGGGGACTTCAACAAAATATTTATCAATATATAAGAGAAACTGCACTCCCTGTTCTAGCACTGACAGAAACTGTACAATTAGAGCAGGACTTCTCTGAGATGGAGATACAAGAGGTAATCGACGCATTGGTACCTAGGAAAAGCCCAGGCCCAGATGGCTTCACCCCAAGATTCTATAGAATATTTAAAGAAGAACTCACCCCCATTTTAAAACGGACCTTTAATGCTGTTTCTACATCAGTGCCTTTTGTCCCACAGAGCCTACAAGCGTATATTTCACTCATACCCAAACCAGAGAAGGACCATACCCTATGCGGAAATTATAGACCAATTTCCCTTACAAATATTGATCTTAGATTGTACTCTAAAATTATCGCTAATAGACTCGCCTCTATAATACCGGCACATATACACCTAGACCAGGTGGGTTTTATAAAAAGGTAGAGAGGCTAGAGACAACACCTTGAAAACACTTACACTAGTAGAATATGCACAGAGAGGTTCCATCCCATCCTGTCTACTGACGATTGATGCGGAGAAAGCTTTCGACAGGGTGGGATGGAACTTCCTTAGAGAGACCTTGGTGCAGTGGGGGTTGGGCCCTGTACTTATAGATAGAATAATGGCCCTATATCAGAATCCAACGGCCAGGATCCGGGTGAATGGAGATTTATCGGAGGTAGTACCTATAACAAACGGAACCCGACAAGGATGCCCGCTATCCCCATTGTTATATATATTAGTGATGGAGCACCTGTTAATAGCAGTTCGAGAAAATAAGGATATACAGGGTATTAAGGTGGGAGATATAGAATACAAGATGTCAGTATATGCAGATGATATCTTGCTTTACATTACAAACCCCCTGATTTCAATACCAAACCTGATATTTGAATTTAAACGATTCGGTGCACTAAGTAATTTCAAGGTAAATTACAATAAACCTGAAGCCCTAAACGTTAATTTGCCAAGCGCTATGGTGGAACTCCTTAAAAAGGATTTCTCTTTTAAATGGCAGGCGAAGGCAATTAAATATTTAGGTATATACATCCCCACTGACCTCAATAAACTACAGGAATATAACTATGCCCCGTTGATACAGAAAACTATGAGATCGTTACAACAATATGAAAAAGGTATGTTTTCCTGGATGGGTAGAATAAGTATTGTAAAGATGGATATACTACCTAAAATATTATATACCCTACAAGCAATACCCATTTTTCCCTTAACAAATACCCTGAAAAAACTACATAAGTTAATAGGAAATTTCATCTGGGGAGGCAAGACCCCCAGAATCAATAGATCGGTTTTGAATAAAACTAAGAAAAACGGGGGCCTGGCCCTTCCAGATATAGATATGTACTTGAGAGCAATAATGACAACAAGAATAGTGGATTGGTTCCACAATAGAGATATCAAACAGTGGGTGAAGCTTGAAGAGAAGATCACAGCCTTAAAATTAAAATCACTACCCTGGATAAAAAGAGAGCCAAGACCGCCGGATAGTGAATTGCCCTCCTTAGTGGTATCAACATTAAAAGTATGGGATATTATGATTAAGAGAGGGATTGGATCGACTAATAGGGGACCTATGACTCCACTATTTAGTAATCCAGAATTTCCACTGGCACTAGAGTCTGAAACATTTCTTAAATGGAAGAGATGTGAAGACACAAGGTTGGTGGAAACGATGGAAGGCAACAGGCTCCTCCCAATGGAAAGGTTGGGTGTAGAACATAAAATAAAATGGATGCAGTATGGGATGCTACAACGGTATATCACATCTCTAATAAAATAATCGGTCATAGATAGGCCCTTGACAACTTTAGAAAAAATCTTTTTACAAGAACATAGACCCACCCACGTCCTCTCTAAAATCTATAAATACCTGAATTCTGAAAATAAAGGACAGGAGCTACCTTATATTAAGAAATGGGAATTAGAGATAGGAACTGAAATCCCCAGGGAATCATGGGAAAAGGCAATCATAGTAACCCATAAACTCTCGATATCTGCCAAACATCAGGAAAGAAATTATAAAATATTAGCTAGATGGTATAGGTGCCCTGTGGACTTACATAAAATGAACCCTGACAACGAGGATATCTGTTGGAGATGCCATAAAGCACAGGGTACAATGTCACATATCTGGTACTATTGCTCAGAAATCCAACCATTCTGGCAGAAAATATTTGAAATATATAGAGCCATGACCGGGACTGATATGTATCCAGAAATACAAATAGCGTTATTATCTATGATCCCAGGATCGGTTAAGAAAATAAGAAAAGGAATATTGAAATATTTTTTGACAGCAGCACGAACCATCATAGCAAGAAAATGGAAAAGCACATGTGTGCCTTCTGTAGTGGAGTGGGAGTGTGAGATGGCGGACATGCATGCCCTGGAAGAAAGAATGGTGATAGAGGAGGGGGTGAAGGTACAATTACTTAACACATGGGCTAAATGGGAAGAATTCAGAGTCTCTTCTGGGCTATTGAAGACTGTTATATAGAATTTATTAGAAAACTACAAGAGGGAAATTCCTTTTTTTTTTTTTTTGTTTGTCTGTGGTTGTTGTTGTTGTTGGGCAGTATGAATGGATGAGTGAGTAGAAAGAGAGGGTATGGGATGGAGGGGGGGGGGGTGGTTGGAATAGGGGTTACACATTCTTGCATCAATTAAGTAAATAACTAAAAGGTTAATGAAATTTGAACTATCGCTTTGATAAAGAAGTATAGAAGTATTGTATGTTTTGGATGTGTACAAGTTTCTTTTTTTCTTTTTTAACTTATGGTAAAAATGTTTTGATAAATAAAGATTGTAAAAAAAAAAAAAAAAAAAATGACATTTGGTGCAGGGACTGTTCTAAACATGGGAAACACGCGTCACTTTACAGGCATACTATAGACACCCCCCAGGTACGAAATTTTAAGGAATATTTCACTTTTTTTTTTTACTTTAAGCATCATTAAAATCACTGCTCCCGAAAAAACGGCCGTTTTTAAAAGTTTTTTTTTGCATTGATACATGTCCCCTGGGGTAGGACCCGGGTCCCCAAACCCTTTTTCGGACAATACCATGCAAATTAGCCTTTAAAATGAGCACTTTTGATTTCGAACGTTCGAGTCCCATAGACGTCAATGGGGTTCTAACGCTCGTGCGAACTTTCGGTCCGTTCGCGGGTTCTGGTGCGAACCGAACCGGGGGGTGTTCGGCTCATCCCTAAACACCTGTAATTTTCTTCAGGTAGCTTTATATACTGTAACCAGACAAGCCTGCCTGTCAGTAGGAAGATAACAGGAACGGATCTAGCTGAACACTGTGAGCAGGACGCACTGCACTAAATGTAAATAGCAGGAACGGATCTAGCTGAACACTGTGAGCAGGACGCACTGCACTAAATGTAAATAGCAGGAACGGATCTAGCTGAACACTGTGAGCAGGACGCACTGACTGCACTAAATGTAAATAGCAGGAACAGATCTAGCTGAACACTGTGAGCAGGACGCACTGACTGCACTAAATGTAAATAGCAGGAACAGATCTAGCTGAACACTGTGAGCAGGACGCACTGCACTAAATGTAAATAGCAGGAACGGATCTAGCTGAACACTGTGAGCAGGACGCACTGACTGCACTAAATGTAAATAGCAGGAACAGATCTAGCTGAACACTGTGAGCAGGACGCACTGCACTAAATGTAAATAGCAGGAACGGATCTAGCTGAACACTGTGAGCAGGACGCACTGCACTAAATGTAAATAGCAGGAACGGATCTAGCTGAACACTGTGAGCAGGACGCACTGCACTAAATGTAAATAGCAGGAACGGATCTAGCTGAACACTGTGAGCAGGACGCCCTGACTGCACTAAATGTAAATAGCAGGAACAGATCTAGCTGAACACTGTGAGCAGGACGCACTGCACTAAATGTAAATAGCAGGAACGGATCTAGCTGAACACTGTGAGCAGGACGCACTGACTGCACTAAATGTAAATAGCAGGAACAGATCTAGCTGAACACTGTGAGCAGGACGCATTGCACTAAATGTAAATAGCAGGAACGGATCAAGCTGAACACTGTGAGCAGGACGCACTGCACTAAATGTAAATAGCAGGAACGGATCTAGCTGAACACTGTGAGCAGGACGCACTGCACTAAATGTAAATAGCAGGAACGGATCTAGCTGAACACTGTGAGCAGGACGCACTGACTGCACTAAATGTAAATAGCAGGAACAGATCTAGCTGAACACTGTGAGCAGGACGCACTGACTGCACTAAATGTAAATAGCAGGAACAGATCTAGCTGAACACTGTGAGCAGGACGCACTGCACTAAATGTAAATAGCAGGAACGGATCTAGCTGAACACTGTGAGCAGGACGCACTGACTGCACTAAATGTAAATAGCAGGAACAGATCTAGCTGAACACTGTGAGCAGGACGCACTGCACTAAATGTAAATAGCAGGAACGGATCTAGCTGAACACTGTGAGCAGGACGCACTGCACTAAATGTAAATAGCAGGAACGGATCTAGCTGAACACTGTGAGCAGGACGCACTGCACTAAATGTAAATAGCAGGAACGGATCTAGCTGAACACTGAGCAGGACGCACTGACTGCACTAAATGTAAATAGCAGGAACAGATCTAGCTGAACACTGTGAGCAGGACGAACTGCACTAAATGTAAATAGCAGGAACGGATCTAGCTGAACACTGTGAGCAGGACGCACTGACTGCACTAAATGTAAATAGCAGGAACAGATCTAGCTGAACACTGTGAGCAGGACGCACTGCACTAAATGTAAATAGCAGGAACGGATCTAGCTGAACACTGTGAGCAGGACGCACTGCACTAAATGTAAATAGCAGGAACGGATCTAGCTGAACACTGTGAGCAGGACGCACTGCACTAAATGTAAATAGCAGGAACGGATCTAGCTGAACACTGTGAGCAGGACGCACTGCACTAAATGTAAATAGCAGGAACGGATCTAGCTGAACACTGTGAGCAGGACGCACTGCACTAAATGTAAATAGCAGGAACGGATCTAGCTGAACACTGTGAGCAGGACGCACTGACTGCACTAAATGTAAATAGCAGGAACAGATCTAGCTGAACACTGTGAGCAGGACGCACTGCACTAAATGTAAATAGCAGGAACGGATCTAGCTGAACACTGTGAGCAGGACGCACTGCACTAAATGTAAATAGCAGGAACGGATCTAGCTGAACACTGAGAGCAGGACGCACTGCACTAAATGTAAATAGCAGGAACGGATCTAGCTGAACACTGTGAGCAGGACGCACTGCACTAAATGTAAATAGCAGGAACGGATCTAGCTGAACACTGTGAGCAGGACGCACTGCACTAAATGTAAATAGCAGGAACGGATCTAGCTGAACACTGTGAGCAGGACGCACTGACTGCACTAAATGTAAATAGCAGGAACAGATCTAGCTGAACACTGAGCAGGACGCACTGCACTAAATGTAAATAGCAGGAACGGATCTAGCTGAACACTGTGAGCAGGACGCACTGCACTAAATGTAAATAGCAGGAACGGATCTAGCTGAACACTGTGAGCAGGACGCACTGCACTAAATGTAAATAGCAGGAACGGATCTAGCTGAACACTGTGAGCAGGACGCACTGCACTAAATGTAAATAGCAGGAACGGATCTAGCTGAACACTGTGAGCAGGACGCACTGCACCAAATGTAAATAGTCTAGATAGAAGATAACAGGAACGGATCTAGCTAAACTGAATACAGTGTATATATATATATGCAACACCAGGGATGCATATATATACACAATACACTGTAAGTGCAGCTTATGCCGCGTACACACGAGCGGACATTACGGCGGACTTTGCCCGGCGGACTGGATTTCGTCGGACAATTCGATGTGTGTGGGCTCCAGCGGACTTTGTTTTCTCAAAAGTTGGACGGACTTAGATTTGAAACTTGTTTAAAATTTATCCGTTGAAATCGAGTCCGGTCGAAAAGTCCGCCGTCTGTATGCTAGTTCGACGGACAAAAAGCCACGCTAGGGCAGCTATTGGCTACTGGCTATGAACTTCCTTGTTTTAGTCCGGTCGTACGTCATCACGTACGAATTCGACGGACTTTGGTGGATTGTGTGTAGGCAAGTCCGTTCATTCAGAAAGTCCGTCGGAAAGTACGTCGAAAAGTCCGCCGGGCAAAGTCCGCCGTAATGTCCGCTCGTGTGTACGCGGCATAACTGACTGACTGTTCTGCCTAATCTATCTAACTCAAATCAAATGACACTGTCTGTCTCTCTCTCTATCTCTCAGCACACCGGAACACACACTACACAGGGCCGCCGTGCAGGCGGCCTTATATAGTGTGGGGCGTGTACTAAATCCCCTGAGCCATAATTGGCCAAAGCCACCCTGGCTTTGGCCAATTACAGCTCTCTCTACTGACGGCGCTGTGATTGGCCAAGCATGCGGGTCATAGTGCATGCTTGGCCAATCATCAGCCAGCAATGCACTGCGATGCCGCAGTGAATTATGGGCCGTGACGCGCCACACGAATTTGGCGCGAACGGCCTATATCGTTCGCAATTCGACGGACGGTCGAACAGCCGATGTTCGAGTCGAACATGGGTTCGACTCGAACACGAAGCTCATCCCTAGTCAGCTGATAGCCTCCCATGGCTTACAATATCATTTATACGTTGATGACACCCAAATTTATCTCTCCATCCCTCAGCTCACTCCATCAGTCTCCTCACGCATTACTAACTTACTAACAGATATATCTGTATGGATGTCACACCACTTCCTCAAACTCAGCTTGTCCAAAACCAAGCTCATAATATTTCCTCCCTCACATGCCTCTTCCCCTGACTTCTCTGTCAAGAGCAATGATACAACCATCCACCCATCCCCGCATGCCAGGCTGCTAGGTATTATCCTGGACTAGACATGTGCAGAATGAAACATTTTTTTGTTTCGATTCGTTATTTGCATAAATTCGTTCAGTTAAACTCGTTTCATTAGTTTTCGGGATTTGTTTCGTTTATTTGTTTTCGAATTGATTCAAAAGGTTTTCGAATCAATTTTGAATAGCTTTCTAATCAATTTTGATTAGTTTTCGAATCAATTACGAATAGTTTTCGAATTCGAATAGTTTACGAATTCAAATAGTTTTCTAATTTCCAAAAGAATAAAATAGAATAGAAAATAAAGGAATAGAATAGATTTTTTTTTTCTATTCTATTCCTTTATTTTCTGTTCTATTTAATTCTCTTTGGAAATTGGAAAACTATTCGAATTCGAAAAGTTTTCGAATTTAAAAACTATTCGAATTAGAAAAGTATTCGAAAAATATTCAAATTTTCATCCAAATTCAAATTTCGCTATTTCAGATTCGTTTAAATTCAGTACTATTCTAATTCGGAAATTTGGATACATCCAAATTTCTGAATAACGAAAAATCGTCCAAATTTTAATTCAGAACGAAACAAACCGCACATGTCTATCCTGGACTCTGAACTCTCCTTTTGGCCCCACATCTAATCCCTTTCCAAAGCTTGCCACCTCAACCTCTGCAACATCTCCAAACTACATCCCTTCCTAACCAATGAAACTACAAAGAGGAACATCTCTGTTTCCTCCTGGGGATCTACATCCAATTCTACCTTAAGCTCCCCCAGTGCTTTTGCACGGTTCCACATGGACCATTGAGCAGACACGGTTTATTTGCTCATTGGTGCCCCCCCATGGTTGCTGCAGTGCTACTATTTATTATTGGCTATTTACTGGCCCTTCCTCGTTGGAACTGAACCCCGAGATCGGTTGTAAATGGAAACAGTTGATGATCATCCACCTCTATTACTAAGACCTTGACGCCTATATTTGAATAAATTTGAACTACTGTTTTTGAACTTGTGAAAGCCTCTTTACAAGTGAAACCCTCTTGTGTATTAACTGAAACCTGAATGTGTCCTAAAGAAGTTCTATACGAAACGCGTAGGCACATTGGGGCCTGTATCATGTAGATTTTTTTATATAGATGATTTTTTACTATCTTTTGTCAATGTCTTTGTATTGTATGTATTTATATTGAATAAAATTGATTATATTGTTATTTTGATTATGCTTTCTCAGGTTTGTTGTGCCTCTAAAGTCCGCTCAGGGGGTCCTTGTTGAACCCACTTCTTTTTTCTTATGACATACAAAGCTCCTTATTCTCCCCCTGATTATCTCCCACCTCGACTAGTGCAACTTCCTCTTTATTGGCTTACTTTAAAATAGGCTATCCCTCCTTCAGTCCATTATGAACGCTGCTGCCAGATTCATCCGCCTTACAAACCACTCAGTGTCTGTTACCCCTCTCTGCCAATCCCTCTATTGGCTGCCACTCACCCGACAAATTAAATACAAAATGCTAACAATAACTTACAAAGCCATCTACAACTCTGCCCCCAGCTACATCACTAGCCTAGTCTCAAAATACCAACCCAATCGTCCTCTTCGTTCCTCCCATGACCTCCTGCTCTCTAGCTCCCTCATCACCTCCTCCCCAACTCGCCTGCAGGACTTCTCCTGAGCCTCTCCCATCCTCTAGAATTCCCTACCATAATCTGTCAGACTATCTCCAAATCTATCCATTTTTAGGGCGATTCCTGAAAACGTTTCACTTCAGAGAAGCCTATCCTGCTTCCACATAATAACTGTACTTTCGTTCTCTTCATCAGCTCATGCCCCACAGTTTTTATTCTTTTGTATCACTTGACCCTTCCTTCTAGATTGTAAGCTTTAATGAGCAGGGCCCTCTGATTCCTCCTGTATTGAATTGTATTGTAATTGTACTGTCTGCCCTAACATTGTAAAGAGCTGTGCAAACTGTTGGCGCTATATAATAATACAGTATGTGGAAGATTGAGATCGCCAACCAGTTGCATTGGTCAAAGGAAACAGCGCTTTTATTTTTAAAAACAGGCAAACAGTAAAAATCTAATCCTCAGCAAAGAAAAACAAACAAAACAGTTCATCAATTTCTGGTACAAAAATAAAAGTTTGGCTCATGGCTAGTAACAATCGTCTCTTAAAGGTGTTTTTGAAAGTTCCCGTCTGCCTCAGGGGTCCCAAAGGAGAGGTCTTCACAGTCCAGGAGCCATGTTTCAGCCACAAGCTTGTCTTGCTTAGTTCTGCTCTATTCCACCCCACAGACACACCTTTTAGCTGTTTCCTGTTCCTCTTCTGGGCACCCCTGCAGACAGGTTAACCCTTTTGGGACCAAAGTCACTGTAATCAGAATATGGAGGTTATTTCCCATCCAAAGTCTCTCTAAGCCTCTGAATTGTGGGTCCCAAAAGAGGACCAATACAGCATTTACTGTACTGTAAATCAGTCCTCTCCTCTCTAACTGGACTACTCTGGAACCCCTCACCCTGCATAGGTTTGAACCCCCAAGTACTAAAAATATCTCCTGAGCTCTCCCTTAAAGGTATCATGATAGTACTGGTGGATAGCCAAGGCACCACATCCCCTAAATACAGATAAAATCAGACTGTATGGGATGTTAAGGGTGCTGATTATGTAGTAACTAATCACAAACAATTACAACCTCCTATTTTGTAGATGCTATAACTTTTGCGCAAACCAATCAATATATGCTTATTGTGATTTTTTTTTACCAACAATATGTAGAAGAATACACATCGGCCTAAGCTGAAAAAAATTAGCTTTTTTTTAAAAAATAAAGAAAGCTCTATTTGTGGGGAAAAAGGACATCAATTTTGTTTGGCTGCAGCGTCGAATGACTGCGCAATTTTCAGTTAAAGCAACACAGTGCCGAATCGCAAAAAATGACCCGGTCATTCAGCAGCCTAATCTTCTGGGGCTGAAGTGGTTAATACAGTAAAAATAAAAAAACTATTAAAAACATATGGAAGAGAGTCCATATACATTGATAAAAAATATGTTGAAATAGCACGTATTGTCAAGTTTTCCTAATGTTAATATCTAAGATTTAAGCCAGATACCTCTGACAGCCAACTCTCATACTTTATGCCGATCATTTTTACATATAATAAGCACTCAATACTTTCCTCTTGACACCATATGATAAATCTTGAATGTCTAGTAGTTCAATTAGGATTAGGAGGAGATTTCTAACTTGGGCGTGTTTCGTGCTCAGCTTCCACAGCCATCTTGGGTTAGGCAAAGTCTATTTAAGACCCTGGCTCCCAGGCTTGGCACGCAAATTCACATGTGGGTAGTGTAGGGACAGGTCAACTATCTGGCAGGGACAGTGATTAGCAGTAGGGAGAGGTTCCAGATGAGTAGGAAAAGAGAGGGGCACGCTATCCTTCCTGGAGACCCCCCCATTTAGGTGTGGACCGGCAGACCGCATTTTACCCCTCAAGACAGGCGCTGTCAGCACATCCAAGACCTGCTCTGCTACACATCGCTGTTACATCTTGTGAGTGTTCCTGGTTAGGTGCCTTCCTACTATGCTTGTTGTGAATTACAGTAGGGAAAGCTTCCAGATGAGTAGCAAAGGAGAGGAGCACACTATCCTTCCTGGAGACCACCCCATTTAGGTGTGGACCGGCCAGGCTGCATTCTACCCCTCAAGACAGGCGCTGTCAGCACATCCAAGACCTGCTCTGCTACACATCTCTGCTACATCTTGTGAGTGTTCCTGGTTAGATGCCTTCCTACTGTGTTTGTTGTGTATTGCCGAACTTGAAGTTTTATACAAGTTCTGTTTTCTGCAACTGGACTCTGAGGGGTTGATTTACTAAAGGCAAATAGACTGTGCACTCTGCAAGTGCAGTTGCAACAGAGCTTAGTAAATAAGGTAAGATCCCCATAGAAGAGGCTTTATTATATGCTTAACTGTTGGAACCTACAGTATATCCACAAATCTCCCTGCCTATGTCGCAAAATGGGAGATAAATCTAACTATTACTCTAGAGTCAGTAGATTGGTCACACATTTGGGAGGCAACCACATCCTCTTCACAGAATACTGTGGCTCTTGGAACCAAATATAAGTTGTCGACCAGATGGGATTTGATCCCGCCAGGATTACTAAGTTCCTCCCATAGTACTCCCCCCACTCCTTCGAGGCTGTAGTGTTGAAGGTACACACCTGCACATTTGGTGGGATTGTCCCGTAGCTAGAACTTTTTTACCGGCATCAAGATGCTCTCAAAGCTCTTTGATACTAGGGATGAGCTTTCTGCTCGGGTCGAACATGAGTTCGACTCAAACATTGGCTGTTTGCCCGTTCGTCGAAAAACGAACATTATGGGCCGTTCTTGCCAAATTCGAGCGGCGCGTAACGGCCCATAATGCACTGTGGGAGCGCAGTGCATTTCTGTATGATGATTGGCCAAAGCATGCACCATGACCTGCATGCTTTGGCCAATCCCAGCGCCCTTAGCTAAGAGAGCCATAATTAGCCAAACGCAGGGTGCCTTTTGCCAATCATGGCTCAGGGGGACTGAGCCACGCCCCACACTATATAAGGCTGCCTGCACGTCGGCCCCGTGTAGTGTGTTGTTGGTGTGGACAGAGAGAGAGTGTCTTATTCAGGTTATTCAGTTAGCTGCTGAGAATTTAATATATATATATATATATATATATATATATATATATATATATATATATATATATATATATATATATATATATATACACACATATACAGACAGTCTTGTAGATACTGTATATATATATATATATATATATATATATATATATATATATATATATATATATATATATATATATATATATATATATATATATATATATATATATATATATCCACTGTATCCAGTTTATATATATACACATATACAGACAGTCTCGTATATATATATATATATATATATATATATATATATATATATCCACTGTATATATATATCCACACACACACACACAGTCTCGTCTATATATATATATATATATTCAACTGTATCCAGTTTAGCTATATCTGACTGCAGGCCATTTCTGATGTACTTTTTCTAATATACTTCAGGTGGTTTACACAGTACCATGCACCCATAGTGCAGATGCTACTACTTTTCTGGTGGTGTACACAATACAGTACACCCATAGTTGTTATTACACTTCTGTTGGTGTACACAATACCGTGCACCCATAGTGCAGTTGCTACTACTTTTCTGGTGGTGTACACAATACAGTACACCCATAGTTGTTATTACACTTCTGTTGGTGTACACAATACCGTGCACCCCTAGTGCAGTTGCTACTACTTTCCTGGTGGTGTACACAATACAGTACGCCCATAGTTGTTATTACACTTCTGTTAGTGTGCACAGTACCGTGCACCCCTTGTGCAGTTGCTACTACTTTTCAGAGAGTCCCGGAGCTAAGGACAGGAGGGAAATGGGCGCAGGGACGGCATGACAGTGCTGGACAGCACAGTTGCCGTTTTAAGAATGTAAAGTGGTGTTCCCCCTTTAATTGAATAGGGGGAGGGGCTGGGTGAGGGCGGCGCTCGAGCCTGTGAGAGGAAGGGAGAAGGGGGAAGTGACGTCAGTTCCAGAGCGGAGGAGAAAGCGATTGGACGTCTCACCCTCACCGCTCCATGTCCTCTTCTTTCACAAGGCAGTAAGGCGGCATGGAGGGCTTTCCTACTCAGCGTAGAGCGGCGGCTGCGCACTAGAAGCGTGCAGGCTGTGTGCCCGGACCACAGCTGGAGCGGCTGTTAGCGGTACGGCGACGGGGGGGGCGCGACACCTCGTGGCGGCACGGCCGCCGGTAAGGTTTTCCCGGCTGCAGGCCCTGGAGACTCACAGAGCAGGCTGCATGTAGCAGAGAGGAGTTAACCCCCTAACCCCCAGGACACAGTGGAGCCAGAGTATTAAGCACAGGGAGGAGAGTCGCACTCAGCGAAGAGGCAGGTACGCGGCGGGGGGGGAGCCCTGTACAGCGTACGGCTCTGCTCCCCTGGCTTGTACAGGAGCACAGTGAAAGTGGCCAGCCGGCCCAGCGAGGGAATACCTGACTACAGGGTGGGAGCCAGACAGCTAACACGGCCCACAGTCACACGCAGCCCGGAAGAAGGTCCACGCAGAGCACAGGGTTGTGGGGAGAACGACGGCTGAGGCGGGTGACGAGGACCCAGTCTAACAGGAGGCGCAGGTGCCAGTTACGGGGGGGCCAACGAGCGGGTCTGGCGGGACCGGTCGGAGGACAGAGTGAGAGCAGCGCCACAGACCCAGGGCAAACGGAGCGGGTCCATCGAGGATGCAGCCTGCGGTCGTTCGATGTACAATGGGCAGCAACAGGCATGGAGGTGAACGGTCCGTGTCGGAAGGTGGCGATGGACAAGGACATCCAGCAGCGGTGGTTCCCGGAGTGGCGGCTGGTGGGCTCTTGCCTGGGCAGCCTGGTGAGTGTACTTCTTTACTTTTCTTTATACTTTACTGTATATTTGGTTGGGTCAAGGTAGTCAACCGGGGTCTTTAGGTTTAGGGGTAATTTGGGGGATCAGGCAGGGGCACACCTCCGGCAGGGGGCAACCCCGGGGTTGCGGGAGATGAGGCTGCGAAAGCCACGGGGACGGCCACGGCGGTCGGTGAGTCTCTCGGTTTATCAAAATAAGCTCCGAATAGCCTGGGCAAGAAAGGGGACGAATCAGCGGACTCGGTCAGGTTGGGCAAAAGTGGTGCACATCTGCTTTGAGGGCCTCCTGGAGCCCCACATGTGCAGACAGCAATACCAACAATATTAAAAAGGGAATGGGTGGCGATATTCACGTATGGCATTTGGTGAAGTTCTACCGGCCGGGTTGAAGCCAGCATAGAACAAGGACGATTAGGAACAATGTAGGTATTGGTTGAATCCCCTGTATCGCTGCCACCTAGATACAGGCGATCGCCATATGGGCGAGCATAATAGAGGAAAACAACCCCGAACACTGTTCGGCTCGGTTGGCTCACGTGCAGGCGTTGGGTCAGCACACTGGATTTCATGGCTTAGGCGGGATGAATAGTTTTGGCAGTGGAGGGCCGTCCGACTGGCACTACGCTGGGCCCAGAAGGACATCAGCCGGGGGAGGAAGCTGCATCGCAGCATCGTGGGCACCTAATCAGTTTCAGGCTTGTGTAAATTTGGGACAAACTATCGGGTAAACACACATGGGGTGCAGGTGAGTGGGATCCCTTTAACTGTCCAGAGGTTTTTGAGAACAAAAAAGTACATATGTAGGTTTTGGTAGCAAGAGGTACTACGCCGGGTCGGTTGGAAAGGATGCTTCCTTTCCTCGGTAGTTACCCGAACCGCGCAGCGGCGCACGTGTCAGGGGCCGGTTTAACTGAGGGTTTGATAATACGGGTTGGGTTGAAGACGGTCCCGCCGGGGGGCTGGCAATTTACGGGTGGCCCTGGTTCATTCAAAAGTGGTTTTGAGAAAACTAGGGAAGGAGGTTGTTGTAGGGCTCATGCCAGCCATCTTTAGCAGGCCGCTTCCAGGGAGGGTGGTCTCCCCGCTGTAAGTGGTTCCCCAGATAGAGCCCATCAAGCTCGGATTGATTCATCACCTGCTTATCGGTGAGGTGGGCTGGTCAGTGATTCAATTGCTCCGGAAGAGGGGGGGCTAACGTACACTTCTTTCAATGGAGCGGTTGCGTAAATGCGGCGTTATGGGTAGGGGTCATTGTTGGCCCAACCAGACATTGTATGGGTTTTTCAACTGTTTCGGTACATCCGGGCAGCTTGCAGCTGCTGAGCGGCATAGGGAACAGGGCACAGCAGGTGGAGCGTTGACCGTTGATGGGTTGCTTCATTTAGTGTGCCTTCTTCAAAACGTTCAGCTCCTTCTTATATGGGGTAGTTTGGGATGTTTTGGGTATCGAATCGGGTGTGCATTGGATGGGTCAGTTTGTTAGGGTTGGTCCGGTGGGTTACAATATCTACGCAGTCTTGTTGAAAGTTGCGACAGTTGGCGGTATGTTTCGGGGTTCCTTTAGTTCCCACTGCAACATTACATTCCTGTGACTGGGAAGTGTTTCTTTAGGGATGAATTCGGGCTACTGAGGGACAAGCCAGGGAGGCTAAAAGACGAGGTGCAAGGGACCTTTAGAGCAAGCAAGGTGCAGTTACGTCAACTACAATATTTGCAGGGTGGCTGAGTGTGGCTTGCTGCAACATAATCCCCATGGGCAAGGTTTATTCTTGCCTTTGGATGGCGGCTGCAGCTAAGGGAGTACGGGCTCCTACTCACGTTTCAGCCGCAAAAAAAAAAAAAAGGATTACAGGGAGCACTTGTGGGTTAGGCAGGATTTCTTAGAATCGTACAGCGGGCGTGTTTTTTGTATGTCATGTCCCGCCAGCGATTTTGACTTGGAACTAGTAACGCATGCTGCAGGCTCCACGGGGATGTAGCATTGTTTCAGGGGAATATGGAGTGCAGCTCGGTCCCCCCCCCCCTCCTCCCCAGCTGGTTGCCGGGCAGGTTTGCTGCAGAACCTGTCTTAGGGCGGAATTGTCTAATTGTAGCGGCCTTGAAAATTCAAGGGGAATCCTTCAGCAACCAAAAAGTCTGAGGCAACCGAGTCGATTTGGGGGTGGTAGAGGTGGTTTATCTATTGACAACGACATATGTGCCGGTGGTCAGATTCTTGCGACATTGGGCACTGCGTGGCTTACAAGGGATGTATTCATCTACGCGGTACTCTTATCAGGGTGTGATAGCAATTTTCTGACGCGTTGTCCCGTTTTCAATGGGACAGGTTTACAGGAGTTGGGATCATTAGCAGGCATTATATGGGGTATGTAACAAAGGGTATCAAGCAACTTGTGCGTATGGCTATTTGGTATGCCTACTCAAATGATATAGCAGGAATGGTTTGCTTTATTAACGGGGTTGTCAGGGCCCCAGAAGGTCAGTACGCAGCCTATGCGGTTATCTTAGTTTTTCAACGTGGCAGGAGACGGGGTGTCTCAGCAGCTGTTTTTGACCACGGGTTGGCAGGTTTGGCCTTTCTTCTTAAGTGTCAGGGCAACGTTACCACGCCAAAGAGTTTAGGTTAAAAACGAATGTCGTCAGGGTACAGGATGGGTACAATTAAGGGTATGGGAGGCGCCCGGTCTCCTGTAAGATGTTACAGGTTTTTTGTATCCCAGTGTGGAGAAGGTCTATGTTCTCTTTATGCAGGGGCTTTATTACGGGAAGCATTTGCATTAGCTTTCTTGGGTCAGGACATGCGGCCGGGGGGTAGGAGTCCTGTCAATATGTCAGGACAGGTGCGTCCTTATCACATTTACAGAGGATAATGGTGTCTGCAGATGTGTGTGTTAGTAGCTGGGTACGACCCGAAAGTTTCTCTGGTCAGTCTTTTGGATGGGGGCAGACAGGTAGGCGTTCATTCCGGGCCTTAGACAAGTATCGGTCTGGCGCATTGGTAGGTATGACTCGGAGAGAGGTTCAGTGGTACATTTCCCACATCCAGGCTGTTGCAGGTTCACATGATTTTGGGCTGTTATATTGTACTTGTGATCGATACTTTATGTGGTTGGTGCGGTCATGTATTTTCGTTCACAGGTCGAGAGGCGGGCCTGGTGGTTTATACTTGGTTATTCCTAAGTTCATTGGGGGGCCTATGGGCATAGGTTCAGCCGAACGGTAGGCAATCACGCAACCCCAGGCTGTAGGCTCAGGCCGGTTCATGGGGGTCCAGGCATGTGGGGTACAGGGTGTGGGGTGAAGTACGCAGGTTTTTCCTGTTTATACAGTTCCCCATATGGTTTTTTGCTGCTACATGCGGGGGGAAATGGTATGGGAGCCAGAGCTATGTGGCCCCTCATTCGTGATTTAAAAAAGGTATTTGTTATGTTTGAGTGAGCTGGTTTGGTTTTCATTAAAAAATGGGGGTTGGCTATATACGCCACGGTGAGCTGTAGGTTGATCCATGGAGGGATCTGTGTAATTGTGGGGTACATCTTAATGGTGTGGGGACCGTTTTGTGGGCATTGGACCTTCCAGGAAGGCATACAGCGAGGGCTGAGGGTGTGGGGGCGCACGCAAGGGTAAGGGGTTACCCCTTTCGTGCTGTGGCAGTGTTGGGTCGCTGGAGAAGGAGAAGATAGAGGTTACATTTATGGAACATGTTGTACCCATCCATGGGATGGGGGTTATTTCTGGTACCCATCCATGAAAGGATGGGGGTTGTTTCTGGTACCCATCCATGAAAGGATGGGGGTTGTTTCTGGTACCCATCCATGAAAGGATGGGGGTTGTTTCTGGTACCCATCCATGAAAGGATGGGGGTTGTTTCTGGTACCCATCCATGAAAGGATGGGGGTTGTTTCTGGTACCCATCCATGAAAGGATGGGGGTTGTTTCTGGTACCCATCCATGAAAGGATAGGGGTTGTTTCTGGTACCCATCCATGAAAGGATGGGGGTTGTTGCTGGTACCCATCCATGAAAGGATGGGGGTTGTTTATGTACTTCCAGGTTACGAGGTACCGCCTCCGAGTCAGGGGTTTCCGACTGGAGGCCTAAAGTTTAAAAGAAGTTTGTTATTTATTGAATTTTATAATTTGTTTAATAAAAGGCCGTCAAGGCCATTTACTCCAAAACCTGGTCAAGTCATTTGTGAAGGGGTTTGGAGGAGGGGAAGTTTTGGGGGATATAAGGTGATCAGGAGACTGGGCTTAAGTCCTACAAATGTCAAGAGAGTCCCGGAGCTAAGGACAGGAGGGAAATGGGCGCAGGGACGGCATGACAGTGCTGGACAGCACAGTTGCCGTTTTAAGAATGTAAAGTGGTGTTCCCCCTTTAATTGAATAGGGGGAGGGGCTGGGTGAGGGCGGCGCTCGAGCCTGTGAGAGGAAGGGAGAAGGGGGAAGTGACGTCAGTTCCAGAGCGGAGGAGAAAGCGATTCCCACCCACCCGCCCTGAGTTGGTTAAAAAAGGGGACAGGTCAGGGTGACCGGCAGTGTTGGGTCGCTGGAGAAGGAGAAGATAGAGGTTACATTTATGGAACATGTTGTACCCATCCATGGGATGGGGGTTATTTCTGGTACCCATCCATGAAAGGATGGGGGTTGTTTCTGGTACCCATCCATGAAAGGATGGGGGTTGTTTCTGGTACCCATCCATGAAAGGATGGGGGTTGTTTCTGGTACCCATCCATGAAAGGATGGGGGTTGTTTCTGGTACCCATCCATGAAAGGATGGGGGTTGTTTCTGGTACCCATCCATGAAAGGATGGGGGTTGTTTCTGGTACCCATCCATGAAAGGATAGGGGTTGTTTCTGGTACCCATCCATGAAAGGATGGGGGTTGTTGCTGGTACCCATCCATGAAAGGATGGGGGTTGTTTATGTACTTCCAGGTTTCGAGGTACCGCCTCCGAGTCAGGGGTTTCCGACTGGAGGCCTAAAGTTTAAAAGAAGTTTGTTATTTATTGAATTTTATAATTTGTTTAATAAAAGGCCGTCAAGGCCATTTACTCCAAAACCTGGTCAAGTCATTTGTGAAGGGGTTTGGAGGAGGGGAAGTTTTGGGGGATATAAGGTGATCAGGAGACTGGGCTTAAGTCCTACAAATGTCATGGTGGTGTACACAGTACACAATACATACAGTGCACCCATAGTTGCTATTAGACTTCTGGTGGTGTACACAATACAGTTCACCCCTAGTGCAGTTACTACTACTTTTCTGGTGGTGTACACAATACAGTACACCCATAGTTGTTATTACACTTCTGTTGGTGTACACAGTACCATGCACCCCTAGTGAAGTTGCTACTACTTTTCTGGTGGTGTATACAGTACACAATACATACAGTGCACCCATAGTTGTTATTAAACTTCTGTTAGTGTACACAGTACAGTGCACCCCTAGTGCAGTTGCTACTACTTTCCTGATGGTATACACAATACATACAGTGCACCCATAGTTATTATTACACTTCTGTTGGTATACACAGTACCGTGCACCCCTAGTGAAGTGCTACTACTTTTCTGGTAGTGTACACATTACACAATATATACAGTACACCCATAGTTGTTATTACACTTCTGTTGGTGTACACAGTACCGTGCACCCCTAGTGCACTTGCTACTACTTTTCTGGTGGTGTACACAGTACACAATACTGTGTAGTGTGGTTTTGCTAAATAAAATTTACAGCATGTCCAGAAGGCCACCAAGGAGAGGTAGACGTTCACAGGCCACTAAAACAGGGCAAGCAGGCTCTGTGTCTACAGTCGACAGTGCTGGTCATGGACACGGTGCATCCTCAGCACGTGGTCATGGGGCACGCTTGTCCTTTTTTTTTGCAGCTGGCCGTGTTTTTGAGCCACAACATGCAGAAGAGTTGGTGGAATGGATAACAAAGCCCTCCTCATTCTCTGTCACCCAGGCTCAGAGTAGTTTGCCTGCCAATGCAGCTGCCAAAGCGGCCTATTCCATCGGCTCCATGTCAACAGTCACTCCTTCCCTAGCCCCACCATCATGCATGGAGGAGTCCCCCGAACTATTCGACCGCAGTGTCGGGTACATGCAGGAGGAGGATGCGCAGTGATTTGAAGTCTCTGATGATGGTATCCAGGTTGAGGAAGGGAGTAAAGTGAGCCCAGAGAGAGGGGGTGCCCAAGAAGGTCAAGAAACTGGCAGTCATGTTCCCCGAGCTGCAGCATACTGCCAAGTTTGCTCCAGTGATGAGGAGGGAGGGGATGATGAGGTCACTGACTCTACTTGGGTGCCTGATTGAAGAGAGGAGGAGGAGGCACATCTCAAACGAGGCAGGATGCCCTCCAGGGGGCAGCATAGGGGAGCCACCCTATTGCATCACACCGTAAAGCTAAGCAGGTGCAGGGCGCTGCTGACTCCCCACATATTTTGAAAAGTTCTTTGGCGTGGGCCTTTTTTGACACGTGTGCAGCAGATTGAACCATTGCCGTTTGCAACATATGTCTGAAGCGTATCAAGAGTGGCCAAAACAGTAGCCGCTTGGGCACCTCATGCTTGACCTCCCATATGACGACCTCCCATGCAGTCTGTTGGCAACAGCACTTAAAAGACCCACATCAAAGAACAAGGCGGACCTCTCCTTGGTCCTCATCAGCTGGGATCTTCAACCCCACTATACCTCCAGTCCTCTCAGAAACCTGCACAGAGAGGAATGACGGTATAGAAATAGGTGTCCCAGGTACATGCGGCCAATCTGCTAGCGGTACACCAACATCTGATTTTAGCAGGCAAATTTCCCTACCCCAGTTGCTAAAACGTCAAAAGAAATTCGGTCCCAGCCATCCACATGCTCAGCATCTGAATGCTAGCTTGGCCAAATTGCTAGCACTGCAACTGCTGCCTTTTCAGCTGGTAGACTCTGCCCCCTTTCATGAATTTGTGGTATGTGAGGTACCTCAGTGGCAGGTTCCCAAGCACCATTTCTTTTCTCGGAAGCCCATTCTGGCTCTCTACCAGCATGTGGAAGGCAATGTCTTGGCCTTGTTAGACAGGGCGGTCAGCAGTAACGTGCATATTACTGCTGACTCCTGGTCCAGCAAGCATGGACAGGGACGTTACCTTTCTTTCATGGCGCACTGGGTAACTCTGCTGGCACCTGGAAAGGATGCAGGACAGGGTTCAGTATTGTTGGAGCTTGTTCCACCACCACTCCTCCAAAATGCTAGTGGTGATTCTGCCACAGCTCTCTCCTCCACCCCCTCCTCTTCTTCTTCCTCTATGACCTCTTCCTCTGCAGATTTCTCCTCTGAACCAGCAGTGCTCCGTAGACTTTCAAGGGGCTATGCAAGCACTCAGGCAAAAAGATGCCATGCGGTGCTTTATTTGGTCTGCTTAGGGGACAGGAGCAACACTGGGGCAGAGATTCTGTCAGCTCTGCAGGGGCAGGCTCAGAGGTGGTTGATGCCACACCAGCTTCAGCCAGGAATGGTTGTATGAGACAATGGCACCAACCTCCTCTCTGCCCCCCGACACGGACACTTAACCCATGTTCCCTGTTTGGCTCAAGTCCTGAATATGGTGGTGCAGCGGTTCTTGAGCAGGTACCCTGGCTTACAGGAAATCCTTTAGAAGGCCAGGAAAGTCTGTGGTCATTTCCACCAGTCATATAATGCCAGTGCTCGGCTGGTTGACATTCAAAGAGAATGCAACCTGCCCAAGAAGCGCCTCATTTGTGACATTTATTGAGAAAGCCCAATCAGAGGGTAATATGCATGTAGAGGAGAGAAGCTGAGCCCATGACGTCACGCAGCCACAGTGAAAAAACCCATATAACCGGAGAGACAGGATCAACATCATACGCTCGTACCCCTGCAGGGGTGGAGTGCTTCGGTGAGTGCAACCACATTGGGGGGTGACTGCCAGTAATTACAGCACGTCTTTTTACCACTAAAGAAGAACCTTCTGCACGATTTCTATGGGGTTTTGGTGCACGGCACATTATATTACTGTTATGAACACTTTGCAACAAACAGTATATGGGATTTTCTTTGATACATAGTTGCGGTTTTTACACATTATTAATGATTTACTATTGTAAATGGTTTTTGCACATCAATGCACTATGGTTTGATAACCACAGTTTTTGTCACTTGTCACTTTATATTTACTAATTAGAAGATTTAGATATGTTATATAATGGTGATGATTTAAAATTTGTGTTATTGTTTGCACATATAGTAGCAAATTCCCTTTATCGCTAAATAAGGATTTTTCACTAATATAGGGATACCTTGATTTTTGGGAGTTTCGTATTATAACACATTTCTTCACTTCTAAAAAGCAATTATATTACACACTTGAGCACTTGTTTAATTTCCAGCCACACCCTTTGTTCTAACACAGCGCCACTCCCTATACTTTGATTTTCATTTGTGACATGCCCACCAGGTGGAACTCAACGTTGGCAATGCTGCAGTGGCTGCACACGCAGCAGATGGCCATCAATAAGTACCTGTGCGAGTATGGCACCAGGACAGGGTCAGGGGAGCTTGGCTTTTTGTTGCCACGCCAGTGGCTACTGAGCAAGGATTCATGCACTGTTCTGTCAAAGCAGGGCCTGTTCCTGCACTCAACAAAAGTATCTGTGAGGCTTTACAGTGTTGTGCCACCACCACCACCACCTAAGGCCCAATTTTATGCCCCTGTTTAACAGGGGCGCGTAATTACAATTCTTGATATAATATTTCACAGCAGGGCCCGTTCCAGCACCCACCAAGAGTAACTGTGAGGGCTTATAGTGTTCTGGTACCACCAACACCTAAGGTCCAATTTTCCGCAGAGTGTATAGGGCAGGCCGTATAGTATATACAGGCGGTCCCCTATTTTCAAACATCCGACTTACAAATGACTCCTACTTAGAAACGGAGGGAGACAACAGGAAGTGAGAGGAAATATACCCCTAGGAAGGGAAATTCTCTCCTGTAAGAGTTAATATGGGAAAAAGGTGTCTCCACTGATGCTTTATCACCAATCCTTGTTTCCCTAATAACCCAACATTTTCTAAATCCAATTGTCATTGTGGCAGAAAGTGAGGTGAAATCTTCTGAACAGGGGTACAGACAGCAAAACAAATGTTACAGGGGTGATGATAACCTTTCCCTGTGTTATCCAAAAAGCTTAACAATAGATTTTTTGGCTGGAGCTACACTTACAAAATGTACCTGTTCCAAATTACAAACAGATTCAACTTAAGAACAAACCTACAGTCCTTATCTTGTTTTAACCCGGGGACCGTTTGTATACTGCTGCTGTTCAGAGTATATAGAGCCTGGGGGCCCCACGCCTTTTTTTTTTTAAATTTGGGTGCGGGGTTCCCATTAATATCCATACCAGACCCAAAGAGCCTGGTAATGGGCTGGGGGGGGGACATTACATTACAGCCACAAGCAGTTTTAAATTACTTTTATTTTTTTAGAAATGTCAGTTTGTGCAGGGACTGTTCTAAACACGGGAAAAATGCGCCACTTTACAGGCATACTATAGTCACCCCCCAGGAATGATGTTTAAAGGAATATTTCACTTTTATTGTTTCACTTTAAGCATTATTAAAATCACTGCTCTCGAAAAAACTGCCATTTTTAAAACTTTTTTTTGCATTGATACATGTCCCCTGGGGCAGGACCCGGGTCCCCAAACACTTTTTATGACAATAACTTGCATATTAGCCTTTAAAAGTAGCATTTTAGATTTTTTCACGTTTGAGTCCCATAGATTTTAACGGTGTTCGCACAAATTTTTTGCCTGTTCGTATGTTCTGCTGCGAACCGAACTGGGGGATGTTCGGCTCATCCCTATTTGATACCCATTTAACCCCAGACCCTGCAGTGGCACTCTTAAATAGCAAACCCGCAGGGTGCTCCCAGCAGTCTCACCGAGAGCCCTGGGCCCTTTTTTAACAATTGGGACCCATAATGTCTGTTTGCTATAATAGCCTCTGATTGGCTATCACAGTGATCAATCATTGTGAAACCATCCCCCCCGTGGTTTCTGCCTCTGTGAATGGATGAGGCAGATACATTGTATCTTTCTCTGCCCTTGCAGAGATAGAAAAAAAAACTCAAAAAAAGTCAAAGTCATAGTCAAAGGTCAAGGTCATGGTCAAAGGTCATGGTCAGTATTTTTAAGTCCCAATTACCTTTTACCCTTTACTATATATGTTCATATATATGTTCCTGGGATGGAGGCATTTGACAAGTAAATGTGCTGTTATACAGTGCCATCTGCGTTTCTATGTGTCCTATGTGTTCAACAAACAGTTGTTTTCGGTCATTACACATGGGACATAGACAGTTGTACATTCTAGCAACTTTTGCACTTTGCTTTATATTTATACAGTAGCCTTGTTGTGTAGTTCCATGTGGCCTATTCAAATGGGGCTATTGGGCTGTCTGACATCCGGAAGCTGCGATGCACACCGGGTGCCCTCCCCTTCGACTCCACCCTGTCGCATAGTGCGTGGGGGATCGGGCGGGCGCCTGCTGCGCATCTGTGCCACGCTTTGTGCCTGGCTCAGGATGTCATTCTTGGGCGTCATGGCGGAGGGATGTGTTATTCCACTCTTTGGCTGATTCATGTAAGGAGCGGTTTTCTGCCAGTCATGGGGGTGGCCAGTCGCTCGGATGGCTATGCCTTTCCTCACCTTTCATGCCAAAGTGATACTGAGAGGGACCTGCGGTCACGTAGGATGCATATAAGACACTATTCTTTGTTGCATTTCCTTTGAGCTGTTACTCAGCACGTTGCACCTTACATATGGATCATGGTTTCAAATTAGACACATTAGGAAACTAGCTTGGGATTTGTATTATAATTAAAAACAAATAAACAAATATCTGCGCTAACTAAAAAAGAGCAACAAAAGCAGCTAGCATAGTTTGTAGATTTCATCAAACATAAAAGTATAAAAGTCCAAATGCAGCGCTTAAATGAAATAAATGTCCAAATAAATGTGATAGTCCATAAAAATCAATCAGCAATAGAGATGACATGAAACCTCCACCAGACTTCAGTGTGCAAAGGAAAAGCACACCACACCCACGTGCTATCAGTCTGCTTACCAGAAAGATATAAAAAATAGGCGATGTACTCATGATGCAGAGGGTCAACAGCAAATCCAAATGGCACACTCCATCATGGGCAGGCACAGCATGGAAACAGTCAGGTCACCACATATCAGAAGACTCAGGACTCGCATTAAAGATGGATAGATTGGTGCAGTCATCAACAGGAACAAACCAGTAAGAAGAAAGCAACAATAGTGAAGCCCGTAAGGTAAAACACTCGTAGTTTATTGTAGTCTACTTACAGGTATGAAGTAAAAATTATCACAAAAACAGGAACAATCCGCGGCTCTCAGCGTACTTGCATCGGCCAGCCTGACATGTTTCATCCTATGTGGATATCATCAGAGGCGTGGCCAATGATGCAAGCACGCTCAAATATATAGTACACATCATAAGTCATGCTGACCTCTGATAGGGCAGCATGACACATACAGCAGCTGTTTTCATTAACAGATTCAGGCCGCGCCTGCGCACTACGGCCGTGCTGTCATTAAACCAGGAAGTGAAAAGACAGCTATAATCGGCCACACATGCGCAGTGCGGCCGTGCGTTCCAGCGTAACAGGAAGACAAAACCAGCCAGCACATCCATTCATTATAATGGGTGGGACAACCTGATTAGTGCCGTCCTTGCCTATTGGTGTAAACGACCCGACCGCACATGCGTGGTACGATCGTACTAACCAGGAATCATATACTAAAAACAAGGGAGAAGAAAAAGACCAAAAATGGACCGCACATGCGCAGTTGAGCTGTGCGGATCAAGGAACAGCAGTCTAAACCAGCCTCAATGCATTCTCACCTGTGATGGGCGGAACAGAGTCACCGCCAACCAAAAGGGGAAACATTAAGGGGCTGCACATATGCCATATCAACAGCCGGAGGGTGAATAACACCCGAACTGGAAGTGAAATAGCTAAGGCACATTAGTGTTTCATATCTGCAGACATATAACCATAAGATGATTAATCAAATGTTATTCTACATCACCATTTAAAAAACCTGCATTGACCAACACATTAAAAATATAAAATATGGCCGCTTAGCCCGGGAGCTCCGCGCCACTCTGATCTAACGCTGTCTATAGCGGCGGTGCAAGCCCTCATTTCGGCCCGGCTCTTGTCCCTGCAGCTTGGGGACACCTCCAGCCACACCTGGATGTCCTTTTCTTCCTCCAGGCGGAACCTCATCGATGCCCTGAACGGATCCCTGGAGCGGCCCGGCCATCCCAAAATGGTGACCGTCTCCTCACAAGGCCTGCCCGGCCTGTCAGAATCTATTGCAGATCAGGATCAAGGGGCCCTCCCGTCCTCACAAGCATCGGATGCCACAAGTGAGTACTCTCCCGGGGTTCCCCTCTCCAGCATCCACTGACTCTTTGTTACGGAGGACATTTGGAGGGGCAGCTCTCACCCCTCAGCTGGATCTACCTCACAGTCCGGACTCCTGGGACATACAGGCCAGAGATCTCCCTCCCTTCCCTACTGATTTCCCCTCCATGATGGCTGCTTTTTCCCAGATGTTATCTAAAGGCCTATCCCACACAGCTACACAGATCACTGCTTCCATACATGCAGATTTGCAGCAGATTGGTGCCAGAATTGAAGTGATCGAACAAAAATCTGATCAGGCCATTCTGAGAATTAACCAAAATACTTCCAGAATCCAGGATCTCCAGGACCAACTGGAATCCGCCACCTCCAAAATTGATGACCTCGAGAACAGGTCGAGACGTTACAACTTTCGTCTCAGGGGGCTCCCCGAATCCGTTAAAGACACCCACACGGCAGTTCAGGACTTCATCAAAAGTTTAATACCCAATATTCCGGCTCATCGCTTAGAGCTCGACAGAGCCCACAGGGCGCTACAACCACCTCGATCCGATGGTCTGCCACGAGACATCATCGTGAAACCGCATTTCTATGCAGTCAAGGAAGAAGTGATGAAGCTCTCCAGGTCAGCAGAGAAACTGATGTTCCAAGGTCATCAGGTCCAAATCTTCGCTGATATATCCCCATATACCGTACAAAAAAGAAGAGCCCTGAAACCGCTCCTACAAGTCCTGGCGAACAAAGAGATCACCTACAGATGGGCCTTCCCGCTGAGATTAAACTTCTCATACCGCAACAAACCATACAATTTTTCAACGTTCCAAGAAGGGGAACGACTTCTCCTTCATCTGGGTCTGATCACTCAGGACGTCCCACAGTCTTCTGCCTCTCGAGGAGCATCGTCTGTCAAGAGAACATCCCCCACCAGTCCAGTGTCGCCAGTGTGGCAGAAACAGCTTTCCAAGAGATCGAAAGAGTCCTTTCCCCCATGAGTAGGCCTACAGCATCAGCAGTCTCTGTTTTTGATCCTCCCCTGGGTCTGTGCTGACGACAGACTTGATGTCAGCTTTTTGGTGACTTTCCTCTTCTGAGTTCTCCCCAGGACTTCCTTTCGGATCCCCATGGGTCCAGATTTTCCGAGGAAAAGGTTGTACTGTTCCGTTTTTAATAATGTTTTCCTTTTTTTTCCTTTTTCTCTTTTCCTCCCAAAATATTCGAAGCTTTTTGATCACTATTACCATGTGATAGCAGGGCTTGCATTGCATTGTTTATGTACTGCCACGATTTCAATCAGAGGCGGCGTTGACCAGAGTGGTCGTAGTGCGCCTCTCTCTGGCTCCGATAGCTGAACCCTTGTTCACTCACCTATCGGACCCAGACTCTCTCGACCCTTGGGTCGCAGAATTTTTGCTTTGTTTTGGGTGCCGGTCCAGGCAGGGGGGGGCCCCTCGCTGGTCCGTGGGGATATGGGTAAAAAATTTTTGATGCAATATCTAATGGTTCGTTTTTTCACTCCTCGCTACCTCTTTTCTCTGCTCTTCTCTCCTTTCTCCTTTCCTCCCCACCTCCCCCCCTCCTCCTCAGCTACAGGTTCCCGCTGGATCTCCCGTCTGCCGTACCACAGATCGAGCCCGTCATGCTGCTGGGGATGTCTCCTATCTGCCAGGGACAATTGGGACATCAGGTGAGAATCACAAACACTTAGCACCACACACATTGCCTCCCCATGACTGACTCCACGCCACTGAATGGGACACTTAAGATTCTCTCCCACAATGTACAGGGCCTTAATTCCCCTGTGAAGAGACGCAAAAAACTGCAACAGCTTCACACTCTGAAGGCTGATGTAGTACTGCTCCAGGAAACTCATTTCCCCGCCTCCTATCAGCCCAAATTCCTTCACAAAAGCTTCATGAACTTCCACCTAGCTAATGCTGACAACAAAACGAGAGGAGTGGCAGTCTGCTTCTCCAACAGAACTCAATTCGTACATGCGAACACTATCAAAGACCCAGAGGGATGTTACATACTAGTATGATTAATGGTGAGGCCTACACGTTTGTCTCCTATTATACTCCCAACACACACCAAGACATCTTTTTTGACACCACACTGAAGGTACTTAAACCGCATTTCGTGGGCACAGTAATATTGGGGGGAGACTCCAATACCCCATTTGACTACTCCTCTGACAAATCAAACCCCCTGCGGCCCAAATCAAAACGGCCCCCTAAACGTAGCCTTCGGGTGGCGCAAATAGTACGATCTTTTGGCCTGATTGATATCTGGAGGGAAATGAACCCCCAAACTAGAGACTACACGCACTACTCGGTCCCCCACCACACCTTCTCTAGGATTGACCACATATTTGTCCCACCACACGTAATCCCGAGTGTAACCTCCTCCAAAATATATGACACTCCACTGTCCGACCACTCGATCATGTCTATGTCACTCAGGGGTGGGTCGGGGGTGAAGGGTCCCTTTCAATGGCGCCTTAATGAAACTCTTCTAAGCAACCCAAATCATTGCACGCTCCTAGACAAAGCTCTTTCCGACTACTTCAGTGAGAATGACACGGGGTCAGTCTCCGCGGGATGTCTTTGGGCAGCACACAAGGCGGTGATGAGGGGCAGGATCTTACAACTCTCCTCACAACTTAAAAAGGAAAGCAGGGCGGAAGTCTCGCGCCTCACTGCAGACTTCCGCTTGCTGAGTAAAGCCCACAAACAACACCCTACACCGGATAACCTGGCCAAACTTGACTCAGCTCGAGTGAAACTCAACCTCTCTCTTACTACTTCCACGGAGAAACACTTACGGTGGTCCGGCGCGCGTTTCTATTACCAATCGGATAGGATAGGTGCTAAGTTAGCTACTAAGCTTAGCCCGAGGATCCGTACCTTGGTATTTCCCAAAATTCGTGCCTCGACGGGTAATCTGACGCAAAATCCTACCATCATTATGAAATCATTCCACGATTTTTACTCACATCTTTATGAGACAGTACCCCACACTCATGCCAAGGCCAGAGAGCGGTTTCTCCAAGACATTAACCTACCCCACCTACAGCAAACACACCGCGACCTGCTAGACGCCCCCTTCTCATCCGAGGAAATCTTAGAAATAATTAAATCCTTGAAAATGAATTCTGCCCCGGGTCCAGACGGTTTTTCGGTATGTTATTACAAGAAGTTTGGCCCTCGTCTGGCTCCTTACATGGCCCGGTTCTTCAACTCCCTCCGGGATGGAGCCCCTATCCCTAGCGACTTAAACTCGGCTTTTATCTCGGTCATACCTAAACAGGGTAAAGACCCAAGCGAGGTGGGCAGCTACCGCCCTATTTCGTTAATCAATAACGATCTCAAAATAATGACTAAAATACTGGCAAACAGGATGTCTAACTTTATTGCTAATTATATACATAGGGACCAAGTGGGCTTCATCCCGGGGAGACAGGGACCGGACCAGGTTCGCAGAGCTATTGACTTGATTTCCCTTCTGCAGTCCCGGTGGGACAGAGGCCCTGCACAAGAGGGCTTCTTGCTGTCGCTGGATCTGCAGAAGGCCTTTGATTCCGTGTCGTGGCCCTACATTTTTGACATTCTAGAACGCTGGGGGTTTGGCGACGGTTTTCGCACGATAATTCACACTTTATATTCCTCACCCTCAGCACAGGTGCGACTAATGGGCCATTACTCAGAACCCTTCAATATTCGTAGGGGAACTAGACAGGGCTGTCCCCTTTCACCCTTGATTTTCCCTATTGCAATCGAGACCCTGGCTATAGCCATCAGATCGAACGAGAACATCAAGGGAGTGAAATGTGGTCCTGACGTTCACAAATGCGCCCTATTTGCTGACGACATGCTCTTGTTCCTCACTGCTCCTCTCACATCCACACCTAATGTCCTCAGACTTTTGAGAGACTTCGGTCTCATCTCTGGTCTTCAGGTGAACGTGACTAAATCTGTGGCCCTCAATGTTTCGGTCCCGGTACCTCTCATAGACCAACTCCAACCACACTTTCCCTTCACGTGGGCTAGCGACTCAATCCCCTATTTGGGTATCAAGCTGACGAAAAACATTGGAGACCTATATGCCGCTAACTACCCCCCCATGCTCCGCTTTCTAGAGCAGGACCTACGGAAATGGTCGGGGGAGGGCCTGTCATGGTTAGGTAGACTCAACGCAGTCAAAATGACTCTCCTGCCACGCCTTTTATACCTGTTCCGATCACTTCCAATACCGATTAAAAAATCTGTCTTGACCAAATTTCAGTCCGGGGGGGTTAGGTTTGTCTGGGGGGACAGGGGCCATCGCTTTGCTAAAGAAATATTGTTCAGGCTTTGGTCACAAGGGGGCCTGGGACTACCAAACTTGTGGCTATATTACCAGGCAGCACAGCTAGCACAGTTGTCAGCCATTTACACTAAAATCTGCAGGCCAGATTGGATCTCCATTGAGACACAAGCGGTACCGCATTTCACACTCGACTTCTTAACATGGAGACCTCCCAAACATAGACCGACCATCTTAGCCCCCACTTTGTCTCACTCCCTAGCCCTCTGCGACCAATTGCATACCCACGCCAACTTGATTTCCCCCTTAAGGCCTCTCACACACCTGTTTCACAACCCTGACTTTCCCCCTGGGATGAACATTCATGCATTTCATTGGTGGCTGAACAAAGGCCTTTTCCGGATAGGACACTTCTTTACTCCCAATGGCCCCATTTCATTAGGCCATTGTTTGAGTTCACTGGAAATGCCTACCTCGGAAAAGTTTCGACTCTCGCAAATACGTCACTTTCTCCACTCACTTTCTACTGATAGGATGAACACTCCTAAGGCCACGATGTATGAGCTATGGTGCTCTTCCTCAGCCCCCCAAAGGGGTGGGATATCCAGTGGTTCCAAGCCTTCAGCAGATCATCGAAAGGTATCTTAAATATGGCCTTGATTGAAGCGAACATTAAAATCTTTACTAAATGGTACTACGTCCCGGCCAGGCTCTCCAGGATATTCCTGGACTCCTCCCCCCTCTGCTACAGAGGTTGCGGTCATATTGGCACGATGCATCATATCTGGTGGACTTGCCCCCGCATACGGAGTTACTGGAATAAATTCCTCCATATTCTAAGGAGAGTATCTGGGGCAGAGGTTCCACAGGACCCCACATACATTCTATTGAATTGCAAAATACCCAACACTTCTAAAAATACACAACAACTTATATTCTTTATGTGTTTGGGAGCCAAAGTTACTCTAGCGAAAGCCTGGAAAACTCCTTCGGTGTCCATATCGGCCACCAAACGGAAGATCTCTTGGATAATGTCACAGGAACAAATAGTGGCTAAACTGCGTGACACGGTCCCACGTTTTGAAGGGATTTGGGAACCTTGGGCTAGGTATGTCGGTATCTCACTTTACCCAGGTCACCTACTAACGTAGGGGAGAGTCCGGCGAGATTACCACCTCTTTCCATTTACCCCACCCCCCCTCCCTCCCTCTCTCTTCTACTAGCTCCCTCTCTCCTCTTCATCTTTCTTCTCTGTTCTTTCTTTTCATGTTCTATCCTCATCTTTCTTATACCAGCTAACGGCTAATAATGGTCTTACTAGGCCAAAACATACTCAATTGTTCTTTTAGGCTGTCCTAAACTACTCACTTGGTGCATCAGCCTAGATGGCAGCCAGCCACTCTCAGGTTTCTATCCTGGACGATGTGTCTGTCAGCTCCGTCCGGGGGGCTGCCGCGCCTGGTTTTCTTTCCAGTGTGAGCACTTTCCCGGGGGATCTGAAAGGAGGTGGGGAGGTACCCCCTTTGGTGGGAACCCTGAAGCTCTCGCACTCCACAGTGTGTTCCCATGGGGGTAGAGTGATGATCTCGGGGGCCTTCCTGGGGGGAGTCCCCAGTTTGAAATTCTTATCAGGTTGTCCGTTCTCCTAGCGGAAATTAACAATTCATTACTAAGACGGTAAACTAGCCAGGAACTTTGCTCTACCTTAGATACATCATCTGTGTAAGTGCTATGTTGTTCCTGCTATGTATTTCCCTCTTTTGACTGCCTTGGTCATTGAGGAGTATTATGTGGTATGTTTTGTTCATATTATACTTTCATTGCAAAATTTCAATAAAAACATTGAAACAGAAAACCCAAAAACAAAAAAAAACAAAAAAAAACAAAAAAAACAAAAAACAAAAAAAAAAACATATACTAACAAAAAATATGCACAAAAAAAATAAAATAAAAATGTAAAAAATGTATAAAATGAATAAATGTATAAAATAATAGCAATATGAATGTGGACACTGCCCCCTAGTGTCAAAAACATATCAAAATATATGTATAAACAAATATACATATACTCAAAAAAATTAGCTATTATTATTAAAACAATTCACATCCAAATCGACATTCATGCCGAAAGGGGTGTAGCACTTTAGGTCGTATATCCAGCGGGTCTCAAGTTTAGAGATTTCCCGTTTGGACGAACTACCACACCAGTGTGGGTTAAACCTATCAATGGCCACAAAGGTCGTTCCCATAGGATTCTGATTATGACACTCCAAGTAGTGTCGGGAAACAGTGTATTTCGGGAATCCCTTCTTAATATTGGTTATATGCTCATTTACCCTAACATGCATAGCCCGTGTTGTACGGCCCACATATTGTATACCGCAAGGGCAAATCAATAAGTATACCACATTAAGCGAGGTACAGGTAATGAAGGTGTTAATGTCAAAGACTCTACCTGTGGCATGAGATTTAAACTGGCATATTTTCCTGCTCTTATTCTTATTGATAGCACAAACGTTACAACAGCGGCAAGGGTGATAGCCTTTAGATTTTTGGAAAAAAGACACTCTATTAGGGGCATCTAGAATGTTGGGTGCTACTTGGAGTTTAAGGGGGGGGGAACACCTTTGAATATGACTTGTGGCCGATCAGGAAGTACTGGACCCAAAAACTTATCATTTTTGAGAACTCCCCAATGTTTAGTTAGAATCTTTTTAATATCAGAGTGTTGCTGAGAGTAAGTCGTGACCATTGAAAAATTATAATCAATCTCTCTTGACAAGGATTTTTCTTTAATCTGTAAGATCGAAGCTCGATCTGTAGCACCCACTTCATTGATAACTGTACTCAGATCATTAGATGAATACCCTTTTTCCATGAATCTTTCTTTCAAAGTGGCAGCCTGTATAAAAAAAGTCTTCTTTAAGAGTACACTTCCGCCATAAGCGGAGAAATTGGCTCCTAGGTACCGATTTGAGCCACGAAGGGTGGTGACAGCTGCCCTGCCCAATATAACCGTTCCTATCAGTACTCTTGAAGAAGGTGGACATGTTAAATGCACCATCTTTGACTTGTATAGTTAAGTCCAAGAAATTAAGTTTACTAGTTCTACTCTCAAACTGTAAAACAACACCCAATGGATTATCATTGAGTTGATGCATGAAGGTGGTAAGTGACATCATCCCCCGAGAAGACCCCAGTACTATAATCAAGGTCCCCCGCACCACTCTGGCCCATCTACCACCACTTCCTCTTTTTTTCCCAAGGCCCCACAGAAAAACAAGAGGGGGGAGAACCAAGAGAGGGACCAGAGGGGGGAGGAGGAAGCGATCGAAAAAGGCGAAGAGTGTAAGAGATGCTGGGATTTTTAATCTCAGTAGTAGCACACTCACAGAGAATGAGAAATTTGTCCTTGACCATGGACTCAAGTTTGCCCCGGATAAACCCCTGTGCAAATTTGGAGCCTTTATAGACGTACAAAAATACATCAGAAAGGTCAGTATTAAAAGATATTTTTTATCCCAAGCTACTACCACCTCTCTTAAAAGAGACGGATGGAGTAAGACACTCCGGCCTTAGTAATGCTTCTCTTTTTAACACGCCAGGGTTTATGCCACCCTCTATATCCTTGTTTAAGGAACTCGTTTTAAAAGATCTGGATAAGTTAAAGATAAGGAAGTATTATAAAGATATGAGATTCCATGAAGGATTAGAATCTTTGAAACAGAGGAATGACATCATTATCCGGCCCGCGGATAAGGGGGGAGGAATAGTAGTGATAGACAAGAGTTCATATGTTTCAGAAATGAATAGAATCTTGTCCGACACTGATACTTATATACCATTAAGCCATGATCCCATCTTTAAATATAAAAAGGAACTCACTGGGCTTATTGAATTAGGCTTCGTAACAAGTTGCTTAATAAGAAGGAAAGGGATTTTTTAATCCCACTGGCACCTAGAAAACCAATTATATATTTTTTGCCGAAGGTACATAAAAGTCTGGTTAACCCCCCGGGAAGGCCCATTATAAGTGGGTTGGACTCTATTACCTCTAGAATCGGTAAATATATCGATGGTTTTTTACAACCCCTGGTATCTGGTACCCCTTCCTATATTAAAGATTCTGCACAAGTGGTTCGTACTTTTGAAAATTTAGAGTGGAATGAGGGATACATTATGGCCACTGCTGATGTGGCATCCCTCTACACTATCATTTCCCATTTAGACAGGTTAGAAGCGGTGGAACAGTTTTTAAATAGAGATGCTGAACTGATCCCTGCCCAACTGGAAATGGGAGGAGGATGTCGTCTATTCCAACAGACGATCGGAATTGATCTTCTGGGGTAGATATATAGACGACATCCTCCTCCTGTGGGATGGCGACATGATGTCACTTACCACCTTCATGCATCAACTCAATGATAATCCATTGGGTATTGTTTTACAGTTTGAGAGTAGCACTAGTAAAATTAATTTCTTGGACTTAACTATACAAGTCAAAGATGGTGCATTTAACATGTCCACCTTCTTCAAGAGTACTGATAGGAACGGTTATATTGGGCAGGGCAGCTGTCACCACCCTTCATGGCTCAAATCGGTACCTAGGAGCCAATTTCTCCACTTACGGCGGAACTGTACTCTTAAAGAGTTAGCAATAAAGTAGGTGCTACAGATCGAGCTTCGATCTTACAGATTAAAGAAAAATCCTTGTCAAGAGAGATTGATTATAATTTTTCAATGGTCACGACTTACTCTCAGCAACACTCTGATATTAAAAAGATTCTAACTAAACATTGGGGAGTTCTCAAAAATGATAAGTTTTTGGGTCCAGTACTTCCTGATCGGCCACAAGTCATATTCAAAGGTGTCCCCCCCCCCTTAAACTCCAAGTAGCACCCAACATTCTAGATGCCCCTAATAGAGTGTCTTTTTTCCAAAAATCTAAAGGCTATCACCCTTGCCGCTGTTGTAACGTTTGTGCTATCAATAAGAATAAGAGCAGGAAAATATGCCAGTTTAAATCTCATGCCACAGGTAGAGTCTTTGACATTAACACCTTCATTACCTGTACCTCGCTTAACGTGGTATACTTATTGATTTGCCCTTGCGGTATACAATATGTGGGCCGTACAACACGGGCTATGCATGTTAGGGTAAATGAGCATATAACCAATATTAAGAAGGGATTCCCGAAACACACTGTTTCCCGACACTACTTGGGGTGTCATAATCAGAATCCTATGGGAACGACCTTTGTGGCCATTGATAGGTTTAACCCACACTGGCGTGGTAGTTTGTCCAAACGGGAAATCTCTAAACTTGAGACCCGCTGGATATACGACCTAAAGTGCTACACCCCTTTCAGCATGAATGTCGATTGGGATGTGAAGTGTTTTATTAATAATAGCAAATTTTTTTGAGTATATATATATATTTGTTTATACATATATTTTGATATGTTTTTGACACTAGGGGGCAGTGTCCACATTCATATTGCTATTATTTTATACATTTTTTCATTTTATACATTTTTTACATTTTATTTTATCTTTTTGTGCATATTTTTTGTTAGTATATGTTTATCACATTTACCTTGGATATGTGCACATATTTTTTAGGGTTAATAATATCGCTGTATTTGGTTGAGAACCTCCTATTTTTTCTCCTCAATATCGGATATAGCTCTTTTATATTTTATATTTTTAATGTGTTGGTCCATGCAGGTTTTTTAAATGGTGATGTAGAATAACATTTGATTAATCATCTTATGGTTATATGTCTGCAGATATGATACACTAATGTGCCTTACCTATTTCACTTCCGGTTTGGGTGTTATTCACCCTCCGGATGTTGATATGGCATATGTGCAGCCCCTTAATGTTTCCCCTTTTGGTTGGCGGTGACTCTGTTCCGCCCATCACAGGTGAGAATGCATTGAGGCTGGTTTAGACTGCTGTTCCTTAATCCGCACAGCTCAACTGCGCATGTGCGGTCCATTTTTGGTCTTTTTCTTCTCCCTTGTTTTTAGTATATGATTCCTGGTTAGTACGATCGTACCACGCATGTGCGGTCGGGTCGTTTACACCAATCAGCAAGGACGGCACTAATCAGGTTGTCCCACCCATTATAATGAATGGATGTGCTGGCTGGTTTTGTCTTCCTGTTACGCTGGAACGCACGGCCGCACTGCGCATGTGCGGCCGATTATAGCTTTCTTTTCACTTCCTTTTTTAATGACAGCACGGCCGTAGTGCGCAGGCGCGGCCGGAATTTGTTAATGAAAACAGCTGCTGTATGTGTCATGCTGCCCTATCAGAGGTCAGCATGACTTATGATGTGTACTATATATTTGAGCGTGCTTGCATCACTGGCCACGCCTCTGATGATATCCACATAGGATGAAACATGTCAGGCTGGTCGATGCAAGTACGCTGAGAGCCGCGGATTGTTCCTGTTTTTGTGATGATTTTTACTTCATACCTGTAAGTAGACTACAATAAACTACGAGTGTTTTACCTTACGGGCTTCACTATTGTTGCTTTCTTCTTACTGGTTTGTTCCTGTTGATGACTGCACCAATCTATCCATCTTTAATGCGAGTCCTGAGTCTTCTGATATGTGGTGACCTGATTGTTTCCATACTGTGCTTGCCCATGATGGAGTTTGCCATTTTGGATTTGCTGTTGACCCTCTGCGTCATATGAGTACATCGCCTATTTTTTTATATCTTTCTGGTAAGCAGACTGATAGCACGTGGGTGTGGTGTGCTTACCTTTGCACACTATAGTCTGGTGGAGGTTTCATGTCATCTCTATTGCTGATTGATTTTTATGGACTATCACATTTATTTGGACATTTATTTCATTTAAGCGCTGCATTTGGACTTTTATATTCGTATTATAATGTCCTCTCAGTCACCTGCTTTCTTCTGCTTCTCAGGTTTTCCTGTGACATCCATATGATGGTCTATGCAACACATGCAGCATTTTTTTATATTTTTTTTCCATATTTGGTTATGGTTCACTGCTACACTTTCTGATGCACATTTTCGTTTTCTTCACTTTTCTGTTTCCTCTCAACTCTTTCACTATGGGCACTGTTTCATATTTACCCATAATGGCACCATGTATTTATTATGGGTATGTTGCATTTATTCACTGTAGAGTCAATCATGGAAATTATCCCTTCCTAACATTACCCAGTACAATATGGAAATTTTCACTTTTTCCTGGGGACATTGTATATGGACCCAATCAGTGCGTGGGTCCACATTACCTCAGCTCCCGGAGCAGACAATACCAGCGGTCCCCATATTGCAGTGCCACATGTTCCAATACATCAGCCCTATGTAAGTAGGACTGAAAATATTTCCTTTCCTTAGTCATAACACTCTCCTTTATGTTTGGAGATAGATTTCATTGATATTTATGTATTTTTCAGATATTTGGATGCATCATCTGCCGATGAAGCGGTTACACCCACGAAATGCGTCGATCACTAGGATGCAGCCATGTTTTTATACATAATCCATGCTTTCATTTAGATTAGGGATGAGCTGAACACCCCCCTGTTCGGTTCGCACCAGAACATGCGAACAGGAAAAAAGTTCGAACACGCGAACACCGTTAAAGTCTATGAGACACGAACATGAATAATCAAAAGTGCTAATTTTAAAGGCTAATATGCAAGTTATTGTCATAAAAAGTGTTTGTGGACCTGTGTCCTGCCCCAGGGGACATGGATCAATGCAAAAAAAAAGTTTTAAAAACGGACGTTTTTTCAGGAGCAGTGATTTTAATAATGCTTAAAGTCAAACAATAAAAGTGTAATATCCCTTTAAATTTCATACCTGGGGGGTGTCTATAGTATGCCTGTAAAGGGGCACATGTTTCCTGTGTTTAGAACAGTCTGACAGCAAAATGACATTTTGAAGGAAAAAACCCATTTAAAACTACCCGCGGCTATTGCATTGCTGACAATACACATAGAAGTTCATTGATAAAAACGGCATGGGAATTCCCCAAAGGGGAACCCCGAACCAAAATTTAAAAAAAAAATGACGTGGGAGTCCCCCTAAATTCCATACCAGGCCCTTCAGGTCTGGCATGGATATTAAGGGGAACCCCCGGCCAAAATTAAAAAAAAAATGACGTGGGGTTCCCCCTAAATTCCATACCAGACCCTTCAGGTCTGGTATGGATTTTAAGGGGAACCCGCGCCAAAAAAAAAAAAAAATGGCGTGGGGTCCCCCCAAAAATCCATACCAGACCCTGTGTGGAGGGAGGCTCCCGCTGTGTGACGGCGCTCCTCGTCTGACAGTTCTTAAATAATGGGGGGCGGGGCCACCCGGTGACCCCGCCCCCCTATGACGCACGGTGACTTGACGGGACTTCCCTGTGATGTCACCGCCCCCCGTTATTTAAGAACTATCAGACGAGGAGCGCCGTCACACAGCGGGAGCCTCCCTCCATGCCAGCATGGGTGCGGAGCGGCCCGGAGAAGAAAATGAAGAAGAGAAGAAGAGAAGAAGAGAAGAGCGGGAGCCTCCCCCCATGCCATGGGTGCGGAGCGGCCCGATGAGAAGAAGATAGAAGACGCCGCGGAGGAGATGCTGGACGAGAACGCCGGAGGAAGAACCAGAAGATGAAGGAAGATAGAAGAAAGAAGAAGCATTTAAATAAAGGAATTGTCAAAAACTGTCTCTTGTCATTTTTAACATTTTTGACAGTTTTTTAGTGAAATGGTAGGGGTAAGTACCCCCTTACCATTTCACACAGGGGGGGGGCGGGATCTGGGGGTCCCCTTGTTAAAGGGGGCTTCCAGATTCCGATAAGCCCCCCGCCCGCAGACCCCCACAACCACCGGCCAGGGTTGTGGGGATGAGGCCCTTGTCCTCATCAACATGGGGACAAGGTGTTTATGGGGGCTACCCCAAAGCACCCTCCCAATGTTGAGGGCATGTGGCCTGGTACGGTTCAGGAGGGGGGGCAGCACTCTCGTCCCCCCTCTTTTCCTGCGGCCTGCCAGGTTGCGTGCTCGGATAAGGGTCTGGTATGGATTTTTGGGGGGACCCCACGCCGTTTTTTTTTTGCGCGGGGTTCCCCTTAAAATCCATACCAGACCTGAAGGGCCTGGTATGGAATTTAGGGGGACTCCCACGTCATTTTTTTTTTTTTTTAATTTTGGTTCGGGGTTCCCGTGCTGTTTTTATCAATGAACTTCTATGTGTATTGTCGGCAATGCAATAGCCGCGGGTAGTTTTAAATGGGTTTTTTCCTTCAAAATGTCATTTTGCTGTCATTTTGCTGTCAGACTGTTCTAAACACAGGAAACATGCGCCCCTTTACAGGCCCCTTTACAGGCATACTATAGACACCCCCAGCTACGAAATTTAAAGGGATATTACACTTTTATTGTTTGACTTTAAGCATTATTAAAATCACTGCTCCTGAAAAAACGGCCGTTTTTAAAACTTTTTTTTGCATTGATCCATGTCCCCTGGGGCAGGACCCAGGTCCTCAAACACTTTTCATGACAATAACTTGCATATTAGCCTTTAAAATTAGCACTTTTGATTTCTCCCATAGACTTTTAAAGGGTGTTCCGCGGCATTCGAATTTGCCGCGAACACCCCAAATTGTTTGCTGTTCGGCGAAATTGCGAACAGCCAATATTCGAGTCGAACATGAGTTCGACTCGAACTCGAAGGTCATCCCTAATTTAGATCATACTTTGACCTTTTTTGTTACTTTTACCAATTTTACTATATGGAGTACTATCATCTTACATCTTGGTAACTGCAATGTGCTGCCTAGTCATCCTTCTATATATGTATGAACTATCACAATTGATAGCATGTAGATATATGAATTCAATTTGGTAGCTGCAATATGCTGCCTATCCATCCTTGTCTTAATATATATGAAACATATATGAATTATAACATTTAAAAGGCATGAAGATATATGAATTTATTCATTTTTCTATATGTATATACCTACCGCAATGTGATATGATATTTGTATATGTCAATAAACGTGTGAAGATATATTTTCTTACCAAGTTCTGGTCATTTGCCTCATTTAACCACTTCAGCCCGAAAGATTTTACCCCCTTTCTGACCAGAGCACTTTTTACAATTTTGGCACTACGTCGATTTAAATGACAATTGCGCGGTCATGCAATCCTGTACCCAAACAAAATTTGCGTCCTTTTTTTCCCACAAATAGAGCTTTCTTTTGATGTTATTTTATAACCTCTGTGGTTTTTATTTTTTGTACTATAAACAAAAAAAAGAGTGACAAAAAACAAAAAAAAATATTTTTTACTTTTTGCTATATTAAATATCCCCAAAAATGTTTTTAAAAAACAAATTTCTTCATCAGTTTAGACCAATATATATTCTTCTACATATTTTTGGTAAAAAAAAAAAAATATCGCAATAAGCGTATATTGATCAATTTGCACAAAATTTGTAGCGTCTACAAACTATGGGAAAGATTTATGGCAATTTTATTATTATTATTTTTTTTTTTTACTAGCAATGGCGGTGATCTGTGATTTTTAGTAGTACTGCGACATTGCGACGGACAGATCGGACACTTTTGACACATTTTTGGGACCATTGACATTTATAAAAATGCACTGATTACTGTGTAAATATCACTGGTAGGGAAGGGGTTAACACTAGGGGGCAATCAAGGGGGTTAAATGTGTGTTCCCTGGATGTGTTCTAAAGCCTTGTAGACACGGTACAATTGTTGGCCAACCGAGCATCTATTTTTTGTCAAAAGGGCATGTGCCAGGATCTTGTCTTGCATACTAACGGTACACAATTTTCCTGCCACAAACCCGAACGTAGTGACGTACTACGAGGAATTTCAACTCTTGAGCGCCATCCTTTGAGCCCCTTCTGCTAATTTTGTGTTTGGTGAGCACTGATTTTAAGCATGCATGTTTGTACTTTTAGCTTTTGTGTGACGGATTTGTGTAGACCATGCGAAAATCTGACGTCAAACCGTTGTCCGCCAAAAATTTACTAGCCTGTCATCCAACATTTGCTGGCCGAAAGTTGGACAACAATTGTCAAAAGGTGCGTACTAATGGTAAGATTTTAGGACAACAGTCTGTCAACTGACAATCCGCTGCCAACAATCGTACCGTGTGTATGAGGCTTAACTGTATGGGGATAGGACTAACTGGGGGAGGAGACATATCGTTGTTCCTACTTTGTAGGAACAAACAATATGTCTCCTCTTCTCTGACAGAACAGAGATTTGTGTGTTCACACACACACACACATAACTGTTCTGGCTCTCTTGCCCACTAGCATCGGGTCCCCGCTGTGCTGTGGGCGTGGGTCTCCAGCGCCTCTTAAAAGGGAACGACGTACCCATACGTTGTTTTGCCCAGCCGTGCCATTCTGCCGACGTATAACAGAGTGAGCTGGTCGGCAAATGGTTAAAGTCCCCAAAAAACTCCCCCTTTTAATTATAGGGTCAGTATTTTTTGGACAGGATTTTTTTCAATTAGTATCCAAAAGTCTCTATTAGTATCTAATAGTATCCAAACAAATATACATGTAGTGCTGGTACTGAAAGAGATCTTATAGTACGGAAGTCCAAGTGGGATGCTGTGCAGCCTAAAAATAGTCTATTGATTCAGGATCAGCCTTAGCAGGGAAGCAGAAGCGATCTCCAGGTTATGCAAGAAAAAACAAATGCAGGCGCCTCTGAGTTAGAATGTAAAGTGTGTATTAATAAAAACACATAGTAACTTACATTAAGGTAAACAAGGAAGGGTACATCTGTGGGTAAACACTCTGGGGGGCATCCATCGCACTGGTCAGTAGAAGGTACGCTGTCTCAGTCACTCTGTGGGCTCTCCCGGCCGGCAAGAAGATGGTATGGTGGTGGAGAGCTGGAGAGGAGGCTTGTAACACTTCCTGGACTGCAACACTGGAGGGAATGACGTCACAGGCGTGATAGTGACATGTTTCCGGGCTTGCGCACCCTGGTGGTGGGAGGAATGCGCGCTAGCTTGCAAAAAGAGCATTCCTCTCACCACCAGGGTGCTCCAGCCCGGAAACATGTCGCAATCATGCCTGTGACGTCATCCCCTCCAGTGCTGCAGTCCAGGAAGTGTTCCAAGCCTCCTCTCCAGCTCTCCACCACCATACCATCTTCCTGTTGGCCGGGAGAGCCCACAGGGCGGCTGAGACAGGGTACCTTCTACTGACCAGTGCGATGGATGCCCCACACAGCGTTTACCCACAGATGTACCCTTCCTTGTTTACCTTGATGTAAGTTACTATGTGTTTTTATTAATACACACTTTACATTCTAACTCAGAGGCGCCTGCATTTGTTTTTTTTCTTGCAAGAAAAATACAGTTAGATTTAAAAAAAAAAAAAAAAGTCTTTACTATTTTGAAGCCAGTTAAAAAAAAAATCAGGAGGTATTCATTACCATTTACCACCAAATGAAAGCCCAATTTGTCCTGAAAAAAAACAATGCCCAAAGTAGTTGTGATGATATGTACAGGTTTACTAACACATGTCAAACTTGCAAAATTGGGCTTAAGCATTAAGATTGTTTTACCCTTAGGCGTGAATGAGTTAAAGTCAGAATTGTCGATAAACATTGCTGCAGCAGTAATTGGCGGAAACGCATGATGACTTTGTACAAGGGACAAAAAGCTGCACCTGGTGGTGTGAAAAAGAGAAAAAGAGAAAAAATCACCCCATCTACTTCCACCCTGCTTCCACTATTTGTCCCCAGGGGCCATTATTTAATTTTGTATGAAATGCAATAATATAGATTCAGTACAAATCAGCTTGTTTCCATATTACCCTCTTTTTGTACGCAATATGTATTCAATTATTAAACAACAATGTTGGAAATTAGTTATTTATTGGTCTTATGTTCTGTGCCCCATTTAAAATCCCAGGACAAATAAATTGGTTATATGCAAATAAATTAACCTGTTTACGGTTTGCTGGAGACGATTTAATCAAGGTGACTAATTTGGATCCAGTTTGATTGATCAAGATTTAAATTCCAGCTCAATCAAAAGTGGATGAACTTGCTGGAAAGTTGCCACTTGTATAACCTTATTCTAATGCTGGCCATTTAATTCCATGTGATCACTTTGTTAATTGTAAGTTGATTGAAAAATTCCTCAATTGCTACTAACTGCTCTTATATGGTAAGCATTAAGAGCTCTCAATTCCATCCAACGTTGTTCTCTGAAACTGAACACTGAAATATACGGTACATCCAACAATTTGAATCTGACAAAGAAATAGTAATTCTGTTCAGCCACTCTTTTGATGCACATATCACTGTCATACAATGCATAGGCAGGCAGATGTCAACACTGTTTTTTTGGTTTAGCCATATAGCTAACCTGCCTGCCTAAACCTCACATTTTTTGGCTGTAAAGGTAATTGCTCTTACTACTTGCTGACCAGGCCTTTTCTGGAACTTTTTGTTTACAAGTTTAAGTTAGTATTTTTTGTTAAACAATTACGTAGAACCCCCAAATATAATTATATATATATTTTTTTTTAGCAGAGACCCTAGAGAATAAAATGGCGATCATTGCAATATTTTATATCACACTGTATTTGCGCAGCGGTCGTTCAAACGCAATTGCTTTGGAAAAAAATACACTTTAATGAATAAAAAAAAAAAAACCACAATAGCTACCCCAATTTTTCGTATAATATGAAAGATGATGTTACACCGAGTACATAGATATCTAACATGTCATGCTTTAAAACAGCACGCTCGTGGAATGGCGGCAAACTACGGAACTTTAAAATCTCCATAGGCAACACTTTAAAACTTTTTCCAGGATACCTGTTTAGAGTTACAGAGGAGGTCTTGCACTAGAATTATTGCTCTCACTTTAACGATCGGGGCAATATATCTCACATGTGTGGTTTGAGCACGATTTAAATATGCAGGCGCAACTTACATATCCGTTCACTGCATGCGAGCACGGAGGGATGGGGCGCGTTAATTTTATTTTTTTCTTATTTATTTTAATTTTATTTTTACACTGTCCTTTTTTGTTTTTTTTTATCACTTATCACACATGACAGGTACTCTTTATTGAGAGATCTGGGGTCAAAAAGACCCCAGATCTCCCATTTATCTTTAAATGCAAAATACATTTTTTTGACATTTTGACTTAAAAAAATAAATAAATAATTTTTTTATGCCCAAGAACTGTGTGAAGTACACATTCCTGGCATTGGACTGGGTGTTGTAGCTATGCAATCTGTTCCAGAAGCAAGGCTGACTGATGAGCAGATTGCAGAGTTAAAGACTGCACCTCCTAGGGGCCACCTTAGAGGAGCATGTACATATAAGGGAGTACCAGCGATGTGTTTTTTTTTTTTTTTCATATTAACCTAAATCTTAGAGTTTCACCACAATATGAAACATATCTCTCTCTCTCTCTCCGCCCCCAACTATCAAACAGTGAGGTGCAGAGGTACAGTGCCTTGCAAAAGTATTCGGCCCCCTTGAACTTTTCAACCTTTTGCCACATTTCAGGCTTCAAACATAAAGATATAAAATTTAAATTTTTTGTGAAGAATCACCAACAAGTGGGATACAATTGTGAATTGGAACAAAATCTATTGGATATTTTAAACTTTTTTAGCAAATAAAAAACTGAAAAGTGGTGCGTGCAAAATTATTCAGCCCCTTTACTTTCAGTGCAGCAAACTCACTCCAGAAGTTCAGCGAGGATCTCTGAATGATCCAATGTTGTCCTAAATGACTGATGGTGATAAATAGAATCCACCTGTGTGTAATCAAGTCTCTGTATAAATGCACCTGCTCTGTGATAGTCTCAGGGTTCTGTTGAAAGCGCAGAGAGCATCATGAAGACCAAGGAACACACCAGGCAGGTCCGTAATACTGTTGTGGAGAAGTTTAAAGCCGGATTTGGATACAAAAAGTTTTCCCAAGCTTTAAACATCCCAAGGAGCACTGTGCAAGCGATCATTTTGAAATGGAAGGAGTATCAGACCACTGCAAATCTACAAGACCTGGCTGTCCCTCTAAACTTTCAGCTCAGACAAGGAGAAGACTGATCAGAGATGCAGCCAAGAGGCCCATGATCACTCTGGATGAACTGCAGAGAACTACAGCTGAGGTGGGAGAGTCTGTCCATAGGACAACAATCAGTCGTACACTGCACAAATCTGGCCTTTATGGAAGAGTGGCAAGAAGAAAGCCATTTCTCAAAGATATCGATAAAAAGTCTCGTCTAAAGTTTGCCACAAGCCACCTGGGAGACACACCAAACATGTGGAAGAAGGTGCTCTGGTCCGATGAAACCAAAATCGAACTTTTTGGCCACAATGCAAAACGATATGTTTGTGGCGTAAAAGCAACACAGCTCATCACACTCAACACACCATCCCCACCGTGAAACATGGTGGTGGCAGCATCATGGTTTGGGCCTGCTTTTCTTCAGCAGGGACAGGGAAGATGATTAAAATTGAGGGGAAGATGGATGCAGCCAAATACAGGACCATTCTGGATGAAAACCTGTTGGAGTCTGCAAAAGACCTGAAACTGGGACGGAGATTTATCTTCCAACAAGACAATGATCCCAAACATACAGCAAAATCTACAAAGGAATGGTTCACAAATAAACGTATCCAGGTGTTAGAATGGCCAAGTCAAAGTCCAGACCTGAATCCAATCGAGAATCTGTGGAAAGAGCTGAAAACTGCTGTTCACAAACGCTCTCCATCCAACCTCACTGAGCTTGAGCTGTTTTGCAAGGAAGAATGGGCAAGAATTTCAGTCTCTCGATGTGCAAAACTGATAGAGACATACCCCAAGCGACTTGCAGCTGTAATCGCAGCAAAAGGTGGCTCTACAAAGTATTAACGCAAGGGGGCCGAATAATTTTGCACGCCCCACTTTTCATTTTTTTATTAGTTAAAAAAGTTTCAAAAATCCAAAAGATTTCGTTCCACTTCACAATTGTGTCCCACTTGTTGGTGATTCTTCACAAAAAATAAAAATTTTATATCTTTATGTTTGAAGCCTGAAATGTGGCAAAAGGTTGAAAAGTTCAAGGGGGCCGAATACTTTCGCAAGGCACTGTATATGAGTTACATCATGTAACTGCAAAATAAAAGAGGCAAAAAAGGTATTTGAGCTTAGTGAAATGATGAGATGTATGGTCAGTTATTGTAAAGGTCTTATTTAAAGTAATTGTAAACTCTTACACACCACTTTTACTTACAGGTAAGCTTATAATAAGGCTTGAAAAGTGAACACAAAACAAAAAAAATAAAAATAAAGTGATTGAAAATGTTAAAAGAAGTCCCAAACAGTGAAACGTGACTTATGTAGAGTCCTTCAATATCGATTGAAGATTATGATGGTTCCTTCAATGAGGGACGAACCAGCAACCACAGGTTCAAGAAAATCTTGTGACTTTATAATGTGAACACAATGAATCCACCACCACGCAAAGTACACACTTACCAGCTGCACAAGTTTAAGGACTTGTGGCTAATAACACCCAGCCAGGGCCTTTTCCTCCGAAGACTGCAGATGTTTGGTCTGGTCAGTTGACATATTAAGCCGCTTTTGGTCAGGAACGTAATTGGTGGTACAGCTTATGGACCCATGCACTGTTCAAGTAGCGATGAGGAGATGGCAGCTCAAAAAGAAAGAGCAGGGGAAATCGCCATAGGTAAAACCAGATGGTCATTTATTCAAAAAATAAAAAAGCAGAATTGTTTACAAAGCGCATACAGATTCAGTAAAAGGTTACAATAAAAACATGTGGCCGGCCAGCAACAATACAAACGCCTGTGCAAGCGAGACATATAACACGGTGACGTCAGCACGTCGTTTTGTCACTAATCTGACGTCGTCCTGGGGCACGGGTGGCGTACCGTCGCACTGCTTAATATAGTAAATACATACAACCAAGCCTTGTTCTGAATCCCAGGTGGCTGATAATAGAAAACGCCATTTTGGATGTGGAAAAGGAAAACTAAAACCCAAACTAGGTGCCCTACAGAGTGGAAAACGCTAGCATAAACAGTGAGCGCAACAATAAAAGCGCTCATCACTATACTAGCATATCCACCACACCTGAAACACAAAATTGGGCTCACAGGGTGACGTGCATACTCAATAAGTAAATATGGTGCTGGAAACTATAACACTCAGCCACCTTTTAGATGCAAATGAATGGTGCTGAAAACTAAGATACTCAAACAGGCACTTTTAAGTACTAATTAGCACACAAAATTGGCAAACAAAACATTAAAATATCATAACATGCCATCCAAGTTGGTACTAGACAGTAACCACCGTGGATAACAAAGGACCTCCATGTCAAATCATATATCATAAATGGGGAATGGGCGACCAATCAAGACAAAATCGGTCAGCCATCTCCACTGTGGATGAACAAGGTAGGCGCCAATACACGGGCCAATTATCCAACACGATATCGCCAAGAAGGTGTTTCCTTTAGGGGCCACATCAAAAAGTAGGTTTAAAATATAGCACCTCACATGAAGGGTATAATACCCAAAGGGGACATTATAGCCCTTAGGGACAGATCGGCCGATATCATTGAAATCAATCGAAAATCTCCACAGAAGGTATTCCTAACAGATGGTGTTTATAAAGCCAATGTACCATATTAGTGTATATATTATGATACCTCACATAGAAAACTCACATTGAAATTGTCAAACCCCCTAGGGGGCAATGTAGCCCATGTGGACAAATCAACCGATATCATCAAAATCGATCGAAAATCGCCACAGTAAATACTCCTAAGATGATGCTAGAGAACTTGATAGGACACTTTAAAAATGTGGGGACAGGGGTGAAAACAGAAATAAAAAATGTAACCTATCTCATACCCATTCAAAATATCCATATATCTTACCCTAATCAGAGCAATATACATGAACAATCCACTGCACTGGATAATTCCCGTGTATTGATATATCTTAACACATTGACGGGCATATCACAATTCAACCCCAATGTTGTTAATCCAGATGGGTCATATGGGCCAATGGGGTGAACAGAGAATAAAGGGGTAGCCACCAAGGATTCAAATCAAGGTTACATCACAAGTAACCATAGCAACAGTCAATCCAATAAATACAATTCAATGTATATGATCATACTGTAAATTGGAAAATGCTAATCCATAAAAGCATTAACATCCACATCTACATTTAAACCATAGGGACATAAGTCTTTAATTTGTGTACCCACGCCATCTCAAGTTTGGAAATACTCCTTACAAGACAGCTTCCCCTCCTGTGGGGACTAAATTTGTCTATCCCTAAGAAAATGGTCCTGGAGGGTTCCCTATTATGGGCAGTTAAATAATGCTTAGATACCGAATGCTTGGTGAACCCCTTCCTAATATTATTGTTGTGCTCTTTAAGGTGAACTTGGAGGGGGCGTTTTTTCCTGCCCACACACTGCAGTCCGCAGTGGCACTTCAGTAAGTAGACTACCCCTTCAGTAGAACACGTAATAAATGGCTCTATCTTGTGTTCCTTGGACATATAGCTGGATACAAAACGTGTCGTTCTCCTAACTCAACATCCATTAAGAGAACACACTTGACATTTTCTACATTGATAGTAGCCAGTAGGGATGAGCTTCGCGTTCGAGTCAAACGCATGTTCGACTTGAACATCGTGCGTTCGGTCGTTCGCAGAATTACGAACAATATGGGCCATTCGCGCCAAAATTATGTGGCCACGGCATCGCAGTGCATTGCTGGCTGATGATTGGCTAATTATGGCCCAGGGGGTTTAGTACACGCCCCACACTATATAAGGCCGCCTCCATGGCGGCCTTGTGTAGTTTGTTGCGGTGGAGACTGGAGAGAGATAGATAGACAGAGAGATAGTGTCATTTGATTTAAGTTAGATAGGGTAGGCAGGTCGAGTCAGTTAGCTGCACTTACAGTGTATTGTGTATATATATGCATCCCAGGTGTTGTGTGTGTATATATATATATACACACACAGTGGCTTGCGAAAGTATTCGGCCCCCTTGAACTTTTCAACCTTTTGCCACATTTCAGGCTTCAAACATAAAGATATAAAATTTTTATTTTATGTGAAGAATCACCAACAAGTAGGACACAATTGTGAAGTGGAACGAAATCTTTTGGATTTTTGAAACTTTTTTAACTAATAAAAAAATGAAAAGTGGGGCGTGCAAAATTATTCGGCCCCCTTGCGTTAATACTTTGTAGAGCCACCTTTTGCTGCGATTACAGCTGCAAGTCGCTTGGGGTATGTCTCTATCAGTTTTGCACATTGAGAGACTGAAATTCTTGCCCATTCTTCCTTGCAAAACAGCTCGAGCTTAGTGAGGTTGGATGGAGAGCGTTTGTGAACAGCAGTTTTCAGCTCTTTCCACAGATTCTCGATTGGATTCAGGTCTGGACTTTGACTTGGCCATTCTAACACCTGGATACGTTTATTTGTGAACCATTCCTTTATAGATTTTGCTGTATGTTTGGGATCATTGTCTTGTTGGAAGATAAATCTCCGTCCCAGTTTCAGGTCTTTTGCAGACTCCAACGGGTTTTAATCCAGAATGGTCCTGTATTTGGCTGCATCCATCTTCCCCTCAATTTTAACCATCTTCCCTGTCCCTGCTGAAGAAAAGCAGGCCCAAACCATGATGCTGCCACCACCATGTTTCACGGTGGGGATGGTGTGTTGAGTGTGATGAGCTGTGTTGCTTTTACGCCACAAACATATCGTTTTGCATTGTGGCCAAAAAGTTCGATTTTGGTTTCATCGGACCAGAGCACCTTCTTCCACATGTTTGGTGTGTCTCCCAGGTGGCTTGTGGCAAACTTTAGACAAGACTTTTTATGGATATCTTTGAGAAATGGCTTTCTTCTTGCCACTCTTCCATAAAGGCCAGATTTGTGCAGTGTACGACTGATTGTTGTCCTATGGACAGACTCTCCCACCTCAGCTGTAGTTCTCTGCAGTTCATCCAGAGTGATCATGGGCCTCTTGGCTGCATCTCTGATCAGTCTTCTCCTTGTCTGAGCTGAAAGTTTAGAGGGACAGCCAGGTCTTGGTAGATTTGCAGTGGTCTGATACTCCTTCCATTTCAAAATGATCGCTTGCACAGTGCTCCTTGGGATGTTTAAAGCTTGGGAAATCATTTTGTATCCAAATCCGGCTTTAAACTTCTCCACAACAGTATTACGGACCTGCCTGGTGTGTTCCTTGGTCTTCATGATGCTCTCTGCGCTTTCAACAGAACCCTGAGACTATCACAGAGCAGGTGCATTTATACAGAGACTTGATTACACACAGGTGGATTCTATTTATCACCATCAGTCATTTAGGACAACATTGGATCATTCAGAGATCCTCGCTGAACTTCTGGAGTGAGTTTTCTGCACTGAAAGTAAAGGGGCCGTATAATTTTGCGCGCACCACTTTTCAGTTTTTTAATTGCTAAAAAAGTTTAAAATATCCAATAGATTTCGTTCCACTTCACAATTGTGTCCCACTTGTTGGTGATTCTTCACAAAAAATTAAAATTTTATATCTTTATGTTTGAAGCCTGAAATGTGGCAAAAGGTTGAAAAGTTCAAGGGGGGCCGAATACTTTTGCAAGGCACTGTATATATATATACTTTATTCAGTTTAGCTAGATCCTATTCTTCTCTTCCTAATATACTGACAGGCAGGCAGGTGTTTTTACAGTATTTCCAGTTACTGTACTGTGTACCCTGCACAGTTGTACCTACAGTATAACTACCTGAAGCCAGGTGCTTGTGTGGTCTCTTGACATATTTCCAGTTACTGTACAGTGTACCCTGCACAGTTGCACCTACACCATAGCTACCTGAAGCCAGGTGCTTGCGTAGGCTCTTGACGTATTTCCAGTTACTGTACTGTGTACCCCGCACAGTTGCACTTACAGTATGACTACCTGAAGCCAGGTGCTTGTGTAGGCTCTTGACGTATTTCCAGTTACTGTACTGTGTACCCTGCACAGTTGCACCTACAGTATAACTACTTGAAGCCAGGTGCTTGTGTAGGCTCTTGACGTATTTCCAGTATAGCTACCTGAAGACAAGTGCAGGTGTTCTCATACTAATAATACTACAGGAAGGCAGTTGATTCTGCTAGCTGCAGTATAACCGAGATATATATATATATCCCAATTTTGTGCAGCTACATCTCACTGCAGGTCAATAGTATGTCTGGAAGGCCAACAAGGAGAGGCAGACAGTCACAAGCCAATAAAAGAGGGCAAGCAGGCTCTGTGTCTAGAGGCAACAGTGCTGGTCATGGACACGGTGCATCCTCATCAGCACGTGGCCGTGGGACGCGCTTGGCCTTTTTTTCGGCATTTGGCCGTGTTGAGCCGCAACATGAGGAAGACTTGGTCGAGTGGATGACAAGCCGTCCCCATCCTCCTCATCCTCTCTCACACAGGCTCAGGGTACTTTGGCAAATCAGCTGCCAACGCGGCCTCTTCCCTCGGCACAATGGCATCAGTGACTCCTTCCCTAGCCCCACCATGTCCTCCTGAGGAGTCCCCGGGACTGTTTGACCACCGTGCTGGGTACATGCTCCAGGAGGATGCCCAGCGTTTTGAAGGCTCTAATGATGGTACTCAGCTAGAGGAAGGCAGTAACGTGAGCCCAGACAGAGGGGGTGCCCAAGAAGGACAGCAATCTGGCAGTCATGTTCCCCCTGCTGCAGCATACTGCCAGGTTTGCTCCAGTGATGAGGAGGGAGGGGATGATGAGGTCACTGACTCCACGTGGGTGCCTGATAGGAGAGAGGAGGAGGAGGCACATCACCAACGAGGCAGGATGCCCTCCAGGGGCCAGCCTAAGGGCAGCAGACTGACTGCATCACACCGCAGAGCTCCGCATGTGCAGGACGCTGCTGTCTCTGCACGTTATTCCAAAAGTTCTTTGTGGGCCTTTTTTTGAGACGAGTGCATCAGATCCCACCTCTGCTATTTGCAACATATGTCTCAAGCGTAGCTCGCGTGGCCAAAACATCTCCCGCTTGGGCACCACATGCTTGACCAAACATATGTTGACCTGCCATGCAGTTCGTTGGCAAGCATACCTAAAAGACTCACAACAAAGAACAAAGAGGACCTCTCCTTGCTCCTCATCAGCTGGGATCTCCAACCCCAGTATACCTTCAGTCCTCTCTGAGACCTGCACTGAGAGGAATGAAGGTGTAGAATTAGGTGTGTCACAGCCAAGTACTTGCGGGCAATCTGCTATTGGTACACCAACGTCGGATTGTAACAGGCAAATATTCCTGCCCCAGCTGCTGCACCGCAGAAAGAAGTTTGCTCCCAGCCATCCACATGCCCAGCGGTTGAATGCTAGCTTGGCAAAATTGCTAGCACTTCAACTGCTACCTTTTCAGTTGGTGGACTCTGCCCCCTTCCGTGAGTTTGTGGAATGTGCGGTTCCTCAGTGGCAAGTTCCAAAACGCCACTTTTTCTCACGGAAGGCAATTCCGGCTCTCTACCGGCATGTGGAAGGCAATGTCTTGGCCTCGCTGGACAGGGCGGTCAGTGGTAAGGTGCATATTAGCACTGACTCATGGTCCAGCAGGCATGGACAGGGACGTTACCTAAGTTTCACCGCGCATTGGGTGACTCTGCTGGCAGCTGGGAAGGATGCAGGACAAGGTGCAGTAGTGTTGGAGGTTGTTCCACCACCACGCCTCCAAAATGCTACTACTGGTGATTCTGACACACCTCTCTCCTCCACCCCCTCCTATTCTTCCTCCGTGGCCTTCAAGGGGCTACGCAAGTACGCAGGCCAAAAGATGCCATGCGGTGCTTGAGCTGGTGTGCTTGAGGGACAGGAGCCACACTGGGGCAGAGATTCTGTCAGATTTGTAGGGGCAGGTTCAGAGGTGCTTGACGCCACGCTAACTTAAGCCAGGAATGGTTGTTTGTGACAATGGCACCAACATCCTCTTCGCCCTCTGACAGGGACAACTGACCCATGTGCCCTGTTTGGCTCATGTCCTTAACTTGGTGGTGCAGCTGTTCTTGGGCAGGTACCCGGGCTTACAGGATGTCCTGAGGCAGGCCAGGAAAGTCTCTGTGCATTTCCGCCGGTCATATAATGCCAGTGCTCGGCTGGCAGACCTCCAAAAGGAATTTAACCTGCCCAAGAACCGCCTAATCTGTGACATGCCCACCAGGTGGGAACTCAACATTGGCCATGCTGCAGTGGCTGCACATGCAGCAGAGGGCCATCAATGAGTACCTGCGCCAGTGGGCCATGATCAGGGATGCATGCACTGCCTGTCACCATTTGAGGAGGCCACGAGGATGGTGAGCAGTGACAGTGCATGCATCAGTGACACTGTCCCCCTTGTCCACCTGTTGAAGCACACGCTGCATGGAATAACGGACAGGGCACTTGAGGCAGAACAGAGGCAGGAAGAGGAGGACTTCCTTAGCTCTCAAGGGCCCCTTTATCCAGACAGTGTTCCTGCGTGCCCGCCAATCACACAGGAAGAGGAGGAGGAGGAGGAGGATTGTGTCAGCATGGAGGTGGAGCCTGGCACTCAGCATCAGCAGCAGTCTTTAAGGGATCATTTACAGTCCCATGAAACCCATGGACTTGTACATGGCTGGGAGGAGGTGGCTACCGATCATGTCGTCCTTAGTAACCCAGAGGACTCCAAACCGAATGCCTCAGCAAACCTGCGCTGCATGGCCTCCCTGATCCTGCAAAGCCTGCGGAAGGATTCTCGTATTCATGGTATCAAGGAGAGGGATCAATACTGGCTGGCAACCCTCCTTGATCCACGTTACAAGAGTAAGGTTGGAGACCTTATCTTGCCTTCACAGAGGGAGGCCCAAGGTATGATTGGTACCAGCAACCATCGCCAGCATCTGTTTTACATGGTGCAGGAATACCTAGGGGCAAGATCTGACTTGGACACCTTTCCCACCAAAAATCCTCTGGGTTACTGGGTCTTGAGGATGGATCACTGGCCAGAGCTTGCACAGTATGTAATTGAGCTACTGGCCTGTCCTGCATCCAGCGTACTTTTGGAACGCACATTTAGTGCTGCTGGAGGCTTTGATCACAGGGTGCGCCTGTCCACCGACTGGGTCGATCGACTGACCTTCATAAAAATGAATCAGTCTTGGATCACCACCAGATAACAAGCACTTGATGCTGATGTAACCCGAATAAATTTTTTTTTGAAATGTCAGATCCCTTGCTGAGTTACTATCCTGTTATGCTGAGTGACTATCCTCTTCCTCCTCAATGATCATGCTGATAGCTTGTAAGAATATTTTTGTTTCTGGGCATCGCCACCAGTGGCTAAGGCCCAATTTTTTAGCCCCTGTGGCATGTAATTACAATTTTTGATGCAATTCTTTGCAGCAGGGCTCGTTCCTGCGCTCCAACTAGAGTATCTGTGAGAGGTTGCAGTGTTGTGGCACCAGTGCCTAAGGCCCAATTTTTCTGTCCCTGTTCAGCAGGTGCATGTAATTACAATTCTTGATCTAATATTTCACAGCAGGGCCCATTCCAGTGCCCACCAAGAGTAACTGTGAGGACTTACAGTGTTGTGACACCAGCACCATCACCAAAGGCCCAATGTTTCTGCCCCTGTTCAACAGGAGCATGTAATTACAATTCTTGATCTAATATTTCACAGCAGGGCCCTGTGAGGGCTTACAGTTTTGTGGCAACACCTAAGGCCACAATTTCTGCAGGGTATATAGGGCAGGCCCCTACTTTCAAACATCCAACTTACAAACGACTCCTACTTGCAAACGGAAGGAGACATCAGGAAGTGAGATGAAATCTACCCCTAGGAAGGGTAATTCTCTCCTGTAAGAGTTAATATGGGAAAAAGGTGTCTCCCCACTGATGCTTTATCACCAATCATTGTTTCCCTAATAACCCAAAATTTTCAAAATCCAATTGTCATTGGGACAGAAAGTGAGGTGAAATCTTCTGAACATGGGCACAGACAGCAAAACAAATGTTACAAAAAAAGGGTCACTGCAGCCACCTATAACTGGTCTCCTTTCCACTGATGCTTTATCACCAATCCTTGTTTCACTAAAAACCCAAAATTTTCTAAAAACATTTGTCATTGTGACAGAAAGTGAGGTGAAATCTTCTGAAGAGGAGCACAGACAGCAAAACAAATGTCTCAGGGGTGATAACCCTTCCCTATGTTTTCCAAAAACAGATTCTACTTAACAACAAGCCTACAGTCCCTGTCTTGTTTGCACCGCCTGTATACTGCTGTTCAGAGTATATAGGACCTGGGGGGCCTCACGCCTTTCCTTTTTTTAATTTGGGGTTCCCCTTAATATCCATACAAGACCCAAAGGGCCTGGTAATGGACTGGGGGGGTACCCATGCCGTTTGTCTCACTGATTTTCATCCATATTGTCGGGAACCGACATTACATTAAAGCCGCAAGCAGTTTTAAATGACTTATATTCCTTTAAAAATGTCATTTTGTGCAGGGACTGTTCAAAGCACGGGAAACACGCGACACTTTACAGGCATACTATAGACACCCCCAGGTACGATATTTAAAGGAATATTTCACTTTTTTTTTCACTTTAAGCATCATTAAAATCACTGCTCCCGAAAAATCGGCCATTTTTAAAACTTTTTTTTGCATTGATACATGTCCCCTGGGGCAGGACCAAGGTCCCCAAACCCTTTTTAGGACAATACCATGCAAATTAGCCATTAAAATTAGCACTTTTGATTTAGAATGTTCGAGTCCCATAGATTTCAATGGGGTTCTAACATTCGTGCAAAGTTTCGGTCCGTTCGCAGGTTCTGGTGCGAACCGAACCGGGGGGTGTTCGGCTCATCCCTAGTAGCCAGTGAGTTCACAAAAAAATTGAGGTTTATTATTAGGGGGGGTTGAGGACATTGGGAGCCAATTTGTCCCTCAAAGACGGAGCACCTCTAAATACCACCAGGGGCTTGACTGGAAAGGAAGTATTCAGTATTCTGTCATTGCCTAGAATCTGCCAATGTTTGTTAATGATATGCTTGATGTTCTGATGTTGATTAGAGAAACCTGTGATGAATGGGGTTTTGAAGACATTATCTCTACCCTGTACAGAAGATCTTTCTTTCAATAAGTCTGCCCCATCTAGCAGCATAATCTGATTGAGAGCAGGGATGAGCTGAACATCCCCCTGTTCGGTTCACATCCAGAACACGCGAACACCGTTAAAGTCTATGGGACACGAATATGAATAATCAAAAGTGCTCATTTTAAAGGCTTATATGCAAGTTATTGTCATAAAAAGTGTTTGGGGACCTGGGTCCTGCCCCAGGGGACGTGTATCAATGCAAAAAAAAGTTTTAAAAATGGACGTTTTTTCGGGAGCAGTGATTTTAATAATGCTTAAAGTGACAAGGGATGATGAGGATTCAGCAACAGTATTAGATGCAGCTCTTATGGGATCGTATGAGAGACTATCTTACCTAGTATACAGGGGACCCCAAGCCTCCCCAGCTCTGACTGCCTCGATGCGTGTCACTGTTTGCGCATGGGACAGGGCACGAATTTTGATGAAAACTGAAGTTGGGAAATGGTCACAGGAAACCACCCTCTGGTGAAATCCTAGACTATCACACTTTGGTGCAATCCCTGACCCAGTGATATGGGCCAGGGTTGGCTTTAAAAAACTGAAGCACATAGTGGGGGGGAGAAAATTACTAACATTTGACCAATTTAAGGATAAATATAATCTTCCTAGCTGGTACTTATTTCAATACCTCCAGTTAAGACACGCTTTTCTTACTCAATTCAGTTCTGACACATTAGAGCTGGGCGCATCTCCCTTGGAGAACATGCTGGGGGCTGAAGATCTACAAAAGCCGCTATCAACAGTTTACAAAGAACTATTTGTGGAAAGGCCAAAAACGCTCAACAAATGCAAAGACACATGGAGTGCATTAGTAACAGATTTTGGGGGGGAAGATTGGGATGATATGTGGGATCACCCATTCCAGACTCTGGTGTCGGCCAGAGATAGGCTCATTCAATTTAAAATATTACACAGAGTGTATTATACCCCTGCAAGGATAGCTAGGATATATGGTACAGGTGCAACAGAAAGCTGGCGCTGCACAGTTCGCCATGCTGATTTTGATCACATATTTTGGCAGTGCCAACCGATAAAGGAGTTCTGGAAAGGGGTCACACGCACTATACAGGAAGTACTTTCGGTACCGATTCCTGTTACGATCGCAGTCTGTTTGCTTGGCCTAGTGGAGGAGTTGGCGCCCCGAAGGGCGCAAAGAACTATGATTTTGCTTTCCCTTTTTTATGCACGTAAAGCTATCTTATTGTGTTGGAAAAAACCTGAACTGCCCACAGTATCCTACTGAAAAGGCATAATCAATAAAGCACTACCTTTTTACAAAGCAACATACTTAAGCAGGGGTTGCCCTAAAAAAATCGAGAAAGTATGGCAATGTTGGCTGGATGGCAAGGACACCTTGAATTGATCTGCTATGGTGGGGGAGAGCTTTAACAAGCACTCTATGTATTGGGTAAAATGATGATATGCTCCTAACTAGTTGGTTATCTGATTGTGCGATGATTGGGTGTACCATTGATCCCTAGAAAACAAAATGTTTTTTCAAAATTTTTTGTACAGTTATGAGTATGGAATGTGATTTGGCGATAGTGAAAGGCTGCACAAGGGTTGGATGGGGAGTACTGTACTGTATGCATTGTAAAAATGTTAATAAACAAAAATTTTCAAGAAAAAATAATGCTTAAAGAGAAACAATAAAAGTGTAATATTCCTTTCAATTTTGTAACTCGGGGGTGTCTATAGTATGCTTGTAAAGGGGCGCATGTTTCCCGTGTTTAGAACAGTCTGACAACAAAATTACATTTCTAAAGGAAAAAAAGTCATGTAAAACTACTATCGCTAGTGCCGGCTATAATGAATTGTCGGTCCAGCAATACACATAAAAGTTCATTAATAAAAATGGCATGGAATTTCCTCACAGAGGAACCCCGAACCAAAATGTAAAAAAAAAAAAAATGGCGTGTGGATCCATCTCAAAATCCATATCAGACCCTTCAGGTTCTGGTATGGATTTTAAGGGGAACCCCGCACCAAAATTAAAAACAAAATGGCATGGGGTCACCCTTATCCGAGCACGCAACCTGGCAGGCCGCAGTAAAAGAGGGGGGGCGAGAGAGCGCCCCCCCTCCTGAACCGTACCAGGCCACATGCCCTCAACATTGGGAGGGTGCTTTGGGGTAGCACCATCCCCACAACCCTTGCCCGGTGGTTGTGGGGGTCTGCGGGCGGGGGGCTTATCAGAATCTGGAAGCCCCCTTTAACAAGGGGATCCTCAGATCCCGGCAGCCGTGTGAATTGGTAATGGGGTACAAATGTACCCCTACCATTTCACAAAAAAAGTGTCAAAAAGGTTAAAAAACACGAGACGTTTTTTGACAAGTCCTTTATTAATTTCTTCTTCTTTCTGCTACTTCTTCCATCTTTCTTCTGGTCTTTCTTCGGTGTTCTTCTTCTTCCTCCATCTTCTTCTTCTGTACCTTCTTCTTCCTCCACTCTTCTCGTCCCGCATCTTCCTCTGGCTTCTTCTCCGCTCCGTCCGCACGATCCGCCTCAGTGGGAGTCTTCCGCCGTGTGACGCTTCTATTTTTCTGACACCTCTTATATAACGGAGGGCGGGGCCACCCGGTGACCCCACCCTCTTCTGATGCATGGGGACTTCACGGGGACTTGCCTATGGCTTTCCCCGTGTTGTCAGAGGGGTCGGGGTCACCCGTTTATGTAAGCCACATATATTGGCTCTTAGGCACTGATCTGAGCCAGGGGGCATGGTGGCAAGTACTATCCACTGGAATGTAGGAATTTGTCAGTAGGTTTAAAGAATGTAGAGGTGATAAACGAATCACCCCTGACAGAAATGTTAAGGTCCAGAAAATGTATCTCCATGCAGTTTGCCTCACATGAGAGATGTATCCCCCTGTTTAAATTAAGTGAATCCATTAATTCACACAGGGCAGCCTTACTTCCATCCCATAGGAGGACATCATCTATGTAACATGCCCATAGGGCCACCTCCTGGTCTCCTCTGAGAATAGACAACATCTTACTCTGAGCCATGAATAGATTCGCCAAGCTTGGGGCATATTTAGCCCCCATAGCTACACCCCTATTCTGGCGAAAATACTGACCATCAAACCAGAAAAAGTTGTGGGTAGCAGCAAACTCAAGAAGTTCCATAATGAAGTTGACCTGTTCTCCCAAGAGAATAGAGTCCCTATCCAAAATTTGTCCATGAGGGATGATCATCTACAGCGAGGTGACGTCAGTTGTCACCAACCACATCCCTTCACATGGTTTTAATCCGGATAGGAGATTGATAACATGATGTGTATCCTTAACATATGAGGGCATGGTGCGTATCAAAGGTTGTAGGAAGAAGTCCATATACTTGTCCACCCAGGATGTAACGGAGTCAATACCGCTAACTATTGGACGACCCGGGGGGCAAGTAAGCCTCTTGTGGATCTTTGGAAAATAATATATAATAGGTACCCTTGGTGCCTTAGGAACCAAGAATATCCTCTTTCTTATTCAGGATTAGGGATGAGCCGAACACCCCCCTGTTCGGTTCGCACCAGAACATGCGAACAGGAAAAAAGTTTGTGCGAACACCATTAAAGTCTATGGGACACGAACATGAATAATCAAAAGTGCTAATTTTAAAGGCTAATATGCAAGTTATTGTCATAAAAAGTGTTTGGGGGGGGCGCATGCGCGGCGCAGAGGAAGATGGACGCCTGATACAGTAGCTCCGCTACACCCGGGACTCTATAGGCTTCCTGAGGGCCATAAACAGCTCAAACTACATCATTTTTTGCACCCCTCAAGCCACATATGCTTGGTGCATGCCGTCGAAGCGAAGGAAATCTCGGGGCTCCTCTCAGAATACCTTAACCCACTATATCCTCCGCACGCGGGAACGCTTCAGCATGGCCCAAGATGGCGCCGCGGGAAGAGGGAACTCTCCGGCCCCTTCCACTCCGCCGCAGCCGGACCTCTCTCCTAACAAGCACAATTCAAGTGAGTACCACCCCACCCTTTCTAAGGCGGACTTGGACAGTAGTCTGGAAGCCATGTACACGAAATTGGCAACCAAATTTCAAACTGAGCTGCATAAAACCTCCCATACTCTGTCGCAAGAGATAGCGGCCCTGGGCTCACGTACTGAGCTGCTCGAAACCAAACACGATGAGCTAGCCCTGGCTTATAATGACCTCAGTCGTGACCACGAATCTCTGTCTCTAGCCCTCAACGCAATACAGGCCCAAGTCGAAGATCTCGACAATAGGAATAGACGCAACAACCTGAGACTCAGAGGCATCCCTGAATCTGAGACAGAACTAATCCCAACTGTGATCCGTCTATTCAAGTCACTTCTCCCTGACCACGAATCTGCGGCCTTCAAGTGTGATCGTATCCATAGGGCTCTCCGCCCTAAACCACCTGATGACAAGCCCCCCAGGGATGTGATCCTCTGTATGAAGGACTTCCTCACCAAAGAAGAAATCCTGAGGGCTGCTCGTAACAATCAACGCATCACTCTGGACAATCACACTATTCAGATTTACCCTGATATTTCCCCAGCAACTCTAGACAGACGCAGAGGCCTGAAGGAGATCACTACAGCGCTACAGTCTGCACACATTCGATACAGATGGGGATTCCCGTTCAAACTGCTGGTTCCCCATAATGGTACCACATTTGCCGCTTCCTCTCTTCGTGAGGGCCAAGAAATCCTGGTGAAGCTCGGCCTCCTGGATGCTGCTGCATTACGTCGCCTTCCATCAACACCCCGTCCAGCTCCCATCTGGCAAACCCCTCCGCCCAGGAGAGACAGAAGGAGGATTCGTTATGAAGCCGGAGAGGGCCTCGCAGAACAACTACGCTAGAAGTTCCCCTGAGATGTTCAGCACCACAATTACTCCTTCCCTTAGGATGGTGGCCGTCCCTCGGTGCCGCGATATGTTCTCCCCACCCAGCAAAGTAACTCTTTTTCCTTTTTTTTTCCTTGTGCCTTGCGGCACTGTAAGCCCCGTTAACCACACACTCTGCAACCCCACTTAGGGGAGCTGCAGTCCTGCTGGGTACGAGACCTAGTTGTCTCGCTTGTGAATTACTTGTTTTTTTATCAGGTAAAAAGGGGTTTTTTTTACAACCCTCACTGATCCGGTTTGAGTGTTTGACTTTATGTATTTTTTTAGTAGCCTGATTCTGGGCCTTTTTTCCTTTCTGTTTTTCTGCTTTTTTCAAAAATTTTTCTTTTTTTGTTTTTTTGGTCAGTCAATTCAGTACCTAAAACACAGACTCTTTATAAATATTGCTAATGATCCTTATGCATTTAAGATTCTTATCCTTATATACTATAATTGCATTTTATTGAATATTGCAATGGCGGTACCCCTGCTTGATGTCTTATACCTCAACTTACTAGCTCAGCTTACCCTCCGCGTAGGCCATACCATAAATTTTCTCAGCTGTGATAGTTCGACTATGATATATCATGGTTATCACATGTATTTCCCATAATGTGAAGGGATTCAATTCCCCGGTCAAAAGACGCAAAGCCTTTGATCAATATAATCATCTTGGCGCTAAGATTCTCCTAATTCAGGAGACTCATTTCTCACATACCTCACACCCAAAATTCCTTCACAGGAATTTTCCCCAAGCATTTTACTCACTTCATTCAACCAAAAGCAGGGGCGCCGCCATATTATTACATACCTCCTTACCAATGGAAGTAAAGCTTGCCATAAAGACAGGGATAGCAGGTTCGTCATTATTAAAGGGTTAATCCACAACAAGGAAATAACCATAGCCAGTGTTTACGCCCCTAATGACGCGCCTGCATCCTTTTTCAAATCCTTCTTTGACAGGTTGGTTTCTTTGAACTCACCTCATATGATAATAGGGGGTGACTTCAACTTAGTTGCTAACCCAACACTGGATAGATCCTCCTCCACGATCTCTTCTAAAGCCTTCCCGAGGTCTCTTTCACAAGGTCTGGTCGACCACCAGCTAATAGATACCTGGAGAACGCATAACATGGGACTAAAAGAATACACCTTTTACTCACATCCACATAATAGTTATGCTAGGTTGGACTATATTTACACTACCCCCATCATTTTAGCCAACTCATCGAATGCCATGATTCACCCTTGTGTCTGGTCAGATCATCACGTCACCTCTTTCACTACACAATTTATAGGTCTCGCTCCCACCCCATTCACCTGGAGATTGAACGAAGCTTTGCTCTCGGATTTAGTGGCTGAATCCGAGACAGCTAAGTCCATTGAGGAGTACTTTTCCTTTAATGATCTCCCAGAAACTCCACCTGCTATAATATGGTCGGCCCACAAGGCAGTTATAAGGGGAAAACTTATCAGCATTGCCTCCTCCCATAATAAAATACATAGACAAAAAATCCTTGACCTCACGGCAGAATTGGACCGTTTATATAAAAACACCGCTTTGTTATGCTTGGAATCTACCAGGAAAACCATAGACCAAAAGAGTCTAGAATTAAACTCTCTCCTATCCTCCAAGACGGAGAAAGACTTTAGATGGTCCAAAGCCAAATTTCTGTTGCATAATAATTCCACTACAACTCTTTTCGCCAGGAAACTTAACCAGGCCTCCCGCCCCACACATGTATACAAATTGACCTCTACAGCGGGTCTTTCCACCTCTCATCCTAAAGAAGTGCTTCACATTTTCGAACGCTTCTACTCCTCCCTCTTAGCGCCAGTTCAAACCCCTCCCACTAGTACTGAAGATACTTGGTTCCAAAATGTCCCCATACCTTCCCTCTCCCCTACACAAATAGAGAAACTTAACGCCCCCATTACAACTTCAGAAGTGCTTAGAGTAATTAAATCCCTTAAGGTAGGCTCCGCCCCTGGCCCTGATGGCTTTTCGGCCATATATTATAAAAAATTCGCCACCCTTCTAACCCCCAGCTTAGTACAGTTATTTAACTATGTCCTACAAGGGGGTAGTTTCCCAGATGAAATGTTGTTGGCAAACATGTCCTTGATCCCCAAACCCAATAAAAATCACCTACTTCCCCAAAATTATAGACCAATTTCGGTCATGAATAATGATTTAAAGATTTTTAGTAGAATTCTAGCGGACAGGCTGGCCTCTATTATTTCCTCCCTTATCTCCCCCTTCCAATCAGGATTTATACCCCATAGATTTATAACTGATAACATCAGGTTAGCTTCCAACTTAATTCAAGATGCAAACCAGACCTCCAGGAGACTCTTCATGCTCAGCCTTGACATACATAAGGCGTTTGATAGCGTCTCCTGGAAATACCTTTCCATCCTTCTGCAGCGTATGGGCTTCTGCAATGAATTTTTGCACGGGTTCCATGCCCTTTATATTAATCCCAAAACTCGCATTAAGATTCCAGGCTGTTACTCTGAATTTTTTCCTGTTGGTCGGGGCACTAGACAGGGATGTCCACTTTCCCCCCTGATTTTTGCCCTTGCCCTGGAACCCCTAGCCATTGCCATACTCACCAACCAAGATATTTCAGGGTATCTAAAAGGTGCCTCTACATACAAATTTTGCATGTACGCAGACGATGTCCTCATGTTCTTGACCAACCCCCTCATCTCCCTCCCTAGTCTCCTTCAGACCCTATCAAATTTTGCTGGAATCTCTGGTCTTAAGATCAATGTCACAAAATCGGTAGCCCTACCAGTGGGATTTTCTCCAACGGAACTCCAACACCTTAAAGACACCTTTCATTTTATGTGGGCAGATACCCACCTGTCCTATCTGGGCATCTGTTTGACGGGAGAGTTCAGCAAACTTTTTGAATTTAACTACCCTCCTATGATCTCCAAACTGAAAAAGACTCTGAAAATGTGGTCCCAACTTCACATCTCCTTTATGGGTAGAATTACAGCCCTCAAAATGGTGATCCTCCCCAGGTTACTCTATCTCTTCAGATCCCTCCCAATTAGAGTTTCCAAATCCTATCTGCTGGCCCTTCAGGCACAACTTAATAAATTCATTTGGCAGGACAAACCCTCCAGATTTGCTAGGGACACCCTTTACCGTTCTGCTAAAAGCGGGGGATTGGGGGTCCCTCAAATTTGGCTTTACTACCTGGCCAGCAGATATGCCCAGCAAGCCCAATGGAATATCCGTAATTCTAAGGTCCCGTGGGTCAAATTTGAACAAGACTCTATTTCTCCCCTATTTCTCCCTGGGATAATGTGGTCCTCTTCCCCCTCCCTGCCAGATATTTCCTCCAAAAATGTGGTTGTATCTCTGGGGTTAAAACTTTGGAACTCATACAAACATAGGTTCAACCTCTCTTCCCAGTCCCCTCAGGGAGCCTCCTTTCTCGGTGACCCCAGATTCCCTCCGGCTTACCATCACCCAGAGTCATTCCAAGAATGGACGCAACACAATCTAATCACCCTGGGCGATTTCCAGGTTAACGCCAAATTCACCACATTTTCGTCATTAAAAACCAGATTCAATATTCCAGACAGGGAATTTTTTCGCTTCCTTCAAATACGTCACTTTTTTCAACAACACTACCCCACCCCTTCAGAGGCGGACACATCCCTATATGAAGATCTATGCCGTGAGGCCCCCCGACAGCGGGGTCTTATCTCATTGATCTATAAACTTTTGGAAACAGTTGTAGATGTCCCGTCCCTGAAATATAGGTCTCAATGGGACCAAGAACTAAACCTAGATCAGGACGCTTTGGATTGGGAGAGAGGTTGGTTAAATATACGCAAATGCACCAAATCCCTTGCCGTTAGGGAGACAGCTATAAAACTCACGACAAGATGGTACTATACCCCATCCCGTATTCACAAAATATACCCTCAAACTTCCCCTAGATGTTTCAGGGGGTGCACGCTTCTGGGTTCATACATGCACATTTTCTGGGACTGTGAAAAACTTCAACCTACTTGGAGAGAGGTCTTTAAACTGGTGGATAGATTGGTGGGTCACCCCATCAGTCTCACTCACCTCCACTGGGGGGTGTCTATAGTATGCCTGTAAAGGGGCGCATGTTTCCTGTGTTTAGAACAGTCTGACAGCAAAATGACATTTTGAAGGAAAAAACCCATTTAAAACTACCCGCGGCTATTGCATTGCTGACAATACACATAGAAGTTCATTGATAAAAACGGCATGGGAATTCCCCAAAGGGGAACCCCAAACCAAAATTTAAAAAAAAAATGACGTGGGAGTCCCCCTAAATTCCATACCCGGTCCTTCAGGTCTGGTATGGATTTTAAGGGGAACCCCGCGCCAAAAAAAAAAAAATGGCGTGGGGTCCCCCCAAAAATCCATACCAGACCCTTATCCAAGCACGCAACCTGGCAGGCCGCAGGAAAAGAGGGGGGGACGAGAGTGCGCCCCCCTCTCCTGAACCGTACCAGGCCACATGCCCTCAACATTGGGAGGGTGCTTTGGGGTAGCCCCCCAAAACACCTTGTCCCCATGTTGATGAGGACAAGGGCCTCATCCCCACAACCCTGGCCGGTGGTTGTGGGGGTCTGCGCGCGGGGGGCTTATCGGAATCTGGAAGCTCCCTTTAACAAGGGGACCCCCAGATCCCGGCCCCCCCCTGTGTGAAATGGTAAGGGGGTACTTACCCCTACCATTTCACTAAAAAACTGTCAAAAATTACAAGAGACAGTTTTTGACAATTCCTTTATTTAAATGCTTCTTCTTTCTTCTATCTTCCTTCATCTTCTGGTTCTTCTGGCTCTTCTGGTTCTTCCTCTGGCGTTCTCGCCCAGCATCTCCTCCGAGGCGTCTTCTATCTTCTTCTCCTCGGGCCACTCCGCACCCATGGCATGGGGGGGAGGCTCCCGCTCTTCTCTTCTTCTCTTCTTCTCTTCTTCTCTTCTTCTCTTCTTCTCCGGGCCGCTCCGCACCCATGCTGGCATGGAGGGAGGTTCCCGCTGTGTGACGGCGCTCCTCGTCTGACAGTTCTTAAGTAACGGGGGGCGGGGCCACCTGGTGACCCCGCCCCCCTCTGACGCACGGTGACTTGATGGGACTTCCCTGTGACGTCATGGGGAATGCCACAGGGAAGTCCCGTCATGTCCCGTGCGTCAGAGGGGGGCGGGGTCACTGGGTGGCCCCGTCCCCCGTTATTTAAGAAATGTCAGACGAGGAGTGCCGCCACACAGCGGGAGCCTCCCTCCATGCCAGCATGGGTGCGGAGCGGCCCGGAGAAGAAAATGAAGAGAAGAAGAGAAAAAAAGAAGAGAAGAGTGGGAGCCTCCCCCCCATGCCATGGGTGCGGAGCGGCCCGAGGAGAAGAAGATAGAAGATGCCGCGGAGGAGATGCTGGACGAGAACACCGGAGGAAGAACCAGAAGAGCCAGAAGAACCAGAAGATGAAGGAAGATGAAGGAAGGTAGAAGAAAGAAGAAGCATTTAAATAAAGGAATTGTCAAAAACTGTCTCTTGTCATTTTTAACATTTTTGACAGTTTTTTAGTGAAATGGTAGGGGTAAGTACCCCCTTACCATTTCACACAGGGGGTCCGAGATCTGGGGGTCCCCTTGTTAAAGGGGGTTTCCAGATTCCGATAAGCCCCCCGCCCGCAGACCCCCACAACCACCGGCCAGGGTTGTGGGGATGAGGCCCTTGTCCTCATCAACATGGGGACAAGGTGTTTTGGGGGGGTACCCCAAAGCACCCTCCCAATGTTGAGGGCATGTGGCCTGGTACGGTTCAGGAGGGGGGGCGCACTCTCGTCCCCCCTCTTTTCCTGCGGCCTGCCAGGTTGAGTGTTCGGATAAGGGTCTGGTATGGATTTTTGGGGGGGACCCCACGCCGTTTTTTGGGGGGTTTTTGGCGCGGGGTTCCCCTTAAAATCCATACCAGACCTGAAGGGCCTGGTATGGAATTCAGGGGGACTCCCACATCATTTTTTTTAAATTTTGGTTCGGGGTTTCCCTGTGTTGAATTCCCATGCCGTTTTTATCAATGAACTTCTATGTGTATTGTCGGCAACGCAATAGCCGCGGGTAGTTTTAAATGGGTTTTTCCTTCAAAATGTCATTTTGCTGTCAGACTGTTCTAAACACAGGAAACATGCTCCCCTTTACAGGCATACTATAGACACCCCCCAGGTACGAAATTTAAAGGGATATTACACTTTTATTGTTTGACTTTAAGCATTATTAAAATCACTGCTCCTGAAAAAACGGCCGTTTTTAAAACTTTTTTTTGCATTGATCCATGTCCCCTGGGGCAGGACCCAGGTCCCCAAACACTTTTTATGACAATAACTTGCATATTAGTCTTTAAAATTAGCACTTTTGATTTCTCCCATAGACTTTTAAAGGGTGTTCCACGGCATTCGAATTTGCCGCGAACACCCCAAATTGTTCGCTGTTCGGCGAACTTGCGAACAGCCAATGTTCGAGTCGAACATGAGTTTGACTCGAACTCAAAGCTCATCCCTATTCAGGATGCCTTGATTAAAGCTTCTCTGAACAATACTCTCCAGTTCCTCTTTATATCTCCTGCCCGGATTAGAGGGCAGAGGGGTATATGTATCCATATCCCCTACTAACCTATTCATTTATTTCATGTAATCTTTTTTGTCAAGGATAATTATTCCTCCACCCTTGTCTGCTGGTCGTATAACCAGCTCCTTGTTGGCACATAATGACTCAATGCCTTTCTTTAGATCCCTTTTCATCTTTACATGTTTCATTTCATGTTATCCAAATCTCTCAACACTACATCTGTGAAAATCCTCAAAGAAGGGGCAAGAGCGCTCAGTGGGTTGAACAGTGATGAGTTAGAGAGACCAGAATGTTGATACTGAATAGAGATTACCCTATTATCCTTGATGGGATTAGAAAACAGATACCTTTTGGATATTTAGTTTACAAACATACTTATAGACATCCATGTAGGTCTGAAATTTGCTCAAACTTTTAGGCAGAGCAAACTTCAGACCCTTGTTCAATACCCTTACCTCAGAGTCGGTCAACATCTGGGAATTGAGATTATAAATCCCAATTCCCTTTATGTCCTTTTCCTTTTTGGACTGCACACGCCTCCTCCCTCTAGTTCCTCTCTTAATTCGACGGCTCTTCTGATGCCTAGGTTGAACCTCGGAAAACCCCATATCTGATGGTCCTGGTTATCAATGGCATTTCTATACTGCTGTTCGACATGGTTAGAACCTTGTGGGCCATTTTGGTGTCCACCACTACCAACATAGTTGGTTCCATGGTGGTTGGGTCCATCTGCTGGACCCCCCATATCTCTCAGGGAAAAATAATTATTCTGAACGGGAATATTGTAATCAAATTCATTTTTATCATACTCTCTGTTATAATGAACAACCGGGTCATATGGACCACCATTATATCCATATGCCTGATTGGGGCCATATCCCTGTTGGTTGGTCTGGGCAGGAGCTCGATAAGTTGGAGGCCCCTGTCTTTGGCCATAATTATAACCTCGACCACGGGCTGGTGGTGGATCCTGAACCCAACCCTGACCTTGGACTCAGGGAGGGCCATGACTCCAATTCTGATATTGGCCACGACTGTACGTGGAGGGAGGGGGGACAGTTACCTGGTTCTTACCCCTATTGCCCCCTGACCTCTATGTGGGGACGGGTAAGACGAATGTCTCCCCCCTCTGGATATTCTAGGGTCAGTAGGTCCCCTGTAAGGGGATCTAGTGTGATCAATAATTTGGCTACCCTGATTCGATACAGCCCTAGACTGGCCTTCCACTGACTGTCCACCAATCTGTGGAGTGGTGTCCATGGCAGAATTGACACTAGCAGTTTGTTCCGCCAATAATTTCTCATGCCACTCAAACACCACTTGAGATTGATAATCAGCCATATCCCTATTGTATTTCTTTTTAATTTTTTGTTCTCTATCTTCCTTTTCAAGAAGTTTTAAAAGATTTTTGGATCTTTAGCCATATTCCTCACTACTTTTAGGACGATCAATTTTTCTTTAATGTTTTTAATCTCCTCATCTATCCTCGACAGTTTATTAGCTTTGCTTTTTACCAGGAATTTGAGGAAATTGACACCTGCATTGTTAAAGTATTTATACCATTCCTCAAGCTGAACCTCCCCTCTTTGGGAGCAGACCTCCCACCTTAAGCTACGAGGGACCATATGATGTTTAATATATGTCTCTAGGAAGGCTATTCCCCACTGGGTGTGAGTTTCGGATACGGTAAGGTTCTTGAGTCTAGTGAATAGACCACCCAAGTCACCGGCTCCATCTTTAAATATCAAGAACGCATAAATGTAAAAAAGAAAACTGCGCTGGAAACAAACCTAACAATTGTAGCTGCAACTCAAAGTGAAACACAAAACAACAATGGATGAAAAGTAAGCTGCGCCCTTAAAGTGACATATTAACCAAATAAGTGAACACAAAACAAAAAAACGAAAAATAAAAAGTGATTGAAAATGTTAAGGAAGTTCCAAACAGTGAAACATGTGACTTATGTAAATCTATCAATGGATCCGCGCTTCCGACTGTTAAACAACTGCTGCCCCGCTATGTGAGTAGGGAACACCTCAGTGTTACCCCAAAAGGGTTAAATTCAAAATATAGGGAATGGCGCTGTGTTAAAACAAAAAAATGTAACTGTAAAATATTTCTAATTATTAAAGTGACAAGTGCTCTAGTGCGTGATGCACTCCCTTCATAAAAGTAAAAAAGGTGTAGTATTAAACAACCAAAAATCAGTATGTATTATAAAGTGATAAATCCTTAATTAGTGGCAGAGGAATTGTCAGCTGTATATACAAGTAATAACAATCCCATCTAGCAAACACACCCAAACCTTATATTATCAACATTATAGAGCATGTGTTGGCAATAACTTTTATAAATCCACCGATTTAAAAATGCAAAGTGACCAGTGCTAAATAGTGCTATATATAAAAAACGTGGTTATCAAACCATTGTGCAATAGTGTGCAAAAAGCATCAGAAATTGTAAATCATCATTTATATAAGAAATCTTCAACTATATATCAAAAAAGTCCCGTATACTATTTAGTGTAAAATGTTCATAACAGTAATCCAGTGTGCAGTGTAGCAAATTCCCATAGAAATCATATAACGTATTTCCCAAGAGATTCTCCTTTAATAGCGAAGAGCCATGCAGTAGTTATTGACATTCTCCCCCCGATGTGGTTGCACTCACCGGAGAGCTCTGCCCCTGCAGGGGTATGAGCGTGTGATTTTAATCCTCAACTTTTAATCTCTCCGAATCTACATGAGCCGGTATCCTTCCATGTAGCCCAATCCAGACGAACCACTCGCAGAGAGGGAAGAGGTGGGGACTCCCAGCTGGACATCCAACTGATGCTCAGACGATGGACATTCGGCGGTCTTCCTCTCTCTTATTAGCGGCGGTCTCTCATCCTGACAGAGCGCTGTCTCTCCGTCCCTGGAGGTGTTTGCGGTCTTTTTCTCTCCGGTGTCACTCCTCTCTCTCTGTCTGGTGTCACCCACAGCTCCCTCTCCTCCCCAGGGATCTCTCTCCCTCTCTTCGGCTCTCTGTCAGGCCTCTTCCTCAGCTCTGGGAGAGCTGAGGAAGAGGCCTGACAGAGAGCCGAAGAGAGGGAGAGAGATCCCTGGGGAGGAGAGGGAGCTGTGGGTGACACCAGACAGAGAGAGAGGAGTGACACCGGAGAGAAAAAGACTGCAAACACCTCCAGGGACGGAGAGACAGCACTCTGTCAGGATGAGAGACCGCCGCTAATAAGGGAGAGGAAGACCGCCGAATGTCCATCGTCTGAGCATCAGTTGGATGTCCAGCTGGGATCTGTATCACAACTAGGGACAGTGAGTCCCCACCTCTTCCCTCTCTGCGAGTGGTTCGTCTGGATTGGGCTACGTGGAAGGATACCGGCTCCTGTAGGTTCAGAGAGATTAAAAGTTGAGGATTAAAATCACACGCTCATACCCCTGCAGGGGCAGAGCTCTCCGGTGAGTGCAACCACATCGGGGGAAATTATCAATAACTACTGCATGGCTCTTCACTATTAAAGGAGAATCTCTTGGGAAATAAGTTATATGATTTCTATGGGAATTTGCTACACTGCACACTGGATTACTGTTATGAACATTTTACACTAAATAGTATACAGGACTTTTTTAATATATAGTTGAAGATTTCTTATATAAATGATGATTTACAATTTCTGATGCTTTTTGCACACTATTGCACAATGGTTTGATAACCACGTTTTTTATATATAGCACTATTTAGCACTTGTCACTTTGCATTTTTTAATCGGTGGATTTATATAAGTTATTGCCAACACATGCTCTATAATGTTGATAATATAAGGTTTGGGTGTGTTTGCTAGATGGGATTGTTATTACTTGTATATACAGCTGACAATTCCTCTGCCATTAATTAAGGATTTATCACTTTATAATACATACTGATTTTTGTTTTTTTTGGTTGTTTAATACTACACCTTTTTTATTTTTATGAAGGGAGTGCATCACGCACTAGAGCACTTGTCACTTTAATAATTAGAAATATTTTACAGTTACATTTTTTGTTTTAACACAGCGTCATTCCCTATATTTTGATTTTAATGTGACTTATGTAGAGTCCTCCAATATCTATTGAAGATTCTGATGGTTCCTTCAATGAAGGATGAACCAGCAACCATAGGTTGTGAAAATCTTGTGACTTTATAATGTGAACATAGTGAATCCACCACCACACAAAGTGCACACTTACCAGCTGCAAAAGTTTAAGCACTTGTGGCCAATACCCAGCCAGGGCCTTTTCCTCCAAAGACTGCAGATGTTTGGTCTAGTCAGATGACATAGTAAGCTGTTTTGGTCAGGAACATAATTAGTGTTACAGCTTATGGACCCATGCACGGCTCAAGTGGCGATGAGGCGATGGCAGCTCAAAAAGAGAGAGCAGGGAAAATCGCCATAGGTAAAACCAGATGGTTATTTATTAAAAAAATAAAAAAGCAGTATTCCTTACAAAGCATATACAGGTTCAGGAAAAGGTTCCAATAAAAACATGTGGCCAGCAACAATACAAACGCCCATACAAGCGGGATGTTTAATGCGGTGACGTCAGCACGTCACTCCATGTGACGCATTTCATCACAAATCTGACGTCGTCAGGGGGCTAAAAGACCATTAGGTGGTGAAAGTGTATGGATTATTTTTGGAGAATAAGGAAATCATTTAGTGTTGCTTTGACTACATTGTAGCCTGCAAGGAGGCCCAGAACCTTGCTGTGCTGTCTGGCAGTGGTACCAAGATCACAAGATTGGCTGTACGTTTTTACTTAACCTTTGATAGATAAGATCAATCAATATTTTAATCAAGCACAATGAATATTAGATTTCAACTATGTTTTATTAATTTGCTTAGTGTTCATCTTTAATAAAACATATATTGTGCAAATCACTCTAACCCACAAAACCACAATCCAGTTTGCAATCCAAATCTTGTACTGATCTGACTTCTGTAAACTTATTGGTTGCAATATTAATTACTACAAACTGTGTTTGTTTAGTATTTCTTGCACTACCTAATCAAATAAACACTTATGAACTTATTCAATAAACAGTGCAAGGGCAAACTCTAATACTAGGTTCACATTATTTCTGTATGGTGTGTTGCAATAATGCATGCGCACTAATGTGCATTGCATTAAGACAGTCCATTGAAATGAATGGGCTGGCAACACACCAAAATGTCAAAAAAAAAAAAACAACTATGCACCATTTTTAATAGCAGCCACCACAACACATGGTAGTGTGTTGTCCTGTGCTATGGTGCTCTGCAAAACATGTGTGTCAGAGCTGCATTGCCTTGAAAGTTACTTTCAGAGCAACCAATCAAAATTCACTTTATTGACGTCATATGGGCAATCGATGGAGCCAGATGGAGCACTGCACTTGACGCTTAGCATTCTGCTTCTTGCAGTGTTTAGAATTTAAAAAAAAAAGTGGTGCTATCAAAAAGGTTTTTGAACCAGCAGGAAGGGTTAATAAAACCTGCATCAAGCTTGATCTGTGTGTGATCGTCAGCAACATTGGCAAAGGAATTGATAAAGTAGATGGGACTGACCGCAGATGAGGCATTCAACGCCTATTGCTATTTTGCACAAGCTGCCAGTAGAGAAATGTAGATAGAGCCAATGCTTCAGTCCGCAGTGATAAATTCCCATCTCCTGCTCTGCCAACCCTACGCACTAAGGACTTTATTGCAATGTAATGTACGTCAGAAGGGAGCAGGCGCGCGTGACAGAATCGGGTTAGTGGAAGCTGGGAAGTCTGGACTGCAGTGGAAGGAAAGATATATTAACATCTGTCTCAGACACAGCAGCAGCAAGGGAGAGAGAAGGAGATGTAGAAGGGCAGGAGAAATGTGATAGAGGAGAGGAGACGGGCAAGACAGGTGGAAGAAACACAAGAGAGAGAGAATGAGAAGGAAAAAACGCACACACAGAATTCCAGATACAGGGCAATAAATATCAATACCTCAAGGACGCTAAATGAGTCCATTAGCCGTTTAAGTACCTTCATCGCAGAGGTTCTGCTATGCTTAATTGCCAGGGAGAATAAAACTATTAAAGGTCTCCAGATACCCACACTCATTTTAACAAATATGCCCTGACATGATACCATCCGATGGGGAATGGCAGCTTTCATGAGAGTCTCGTGTACAACTAAGAAAGGCAATTAACGTCTTCTTTACAACACATAAAATGGCTCTGGCGGTACTTCTGATAGCTATGCTGATGCTACAGGGCACAATGATATCAAGGAGGGGATGAAACAATGTGGAACTGCAAAATAGATAAATGAATAGTCAACTAAAGATCTTCCTAAAGGCATTGGACAGCTTTTGTCCAAAATACCATGGTAGCTGGGAATCTGGATGTCTATGGGTCTCCACAGATCAACACAGGTTTGGTGGAAAGATCTGTTGGACAGCTTATAACTGTTCAGCCAGTAGATCCAACCATAGCATCACCACTATCCAAGGCTCGTATATGGTGAATTCTTCCAGGATTCAAGTTTATGCATAAATGAACACTTAAGCAGCTGGGTTATTGGCAAATGTGCAACAATCCTTGACTATGGTATTAAATATGGCTTGTTACCTGCTATACCAATAACCCCACCCTTCCAACTAATAACCACACCACGCAGAATTGGAGTAAATTGGCCATAGCAGCCATTTTATTAACCAAAATATAAATATCCAATAATTAACATATCAATAACATAACATCCAGTTTATTAAAGAAAGGAGTCCAAGGTCCCAATAGGCATAAAACCAAAACCGTACATGCTAGTCACTTCTAAGGCCTCCAGTCACAAAAACCACAGACTCAGAGACAACTCACAGGTACCCATACACCAACTGGGAACCATACGTCAGACGGGTCCCTACACCATCAATGTGTATGTGTCACCGGCGCAAAAACACTATTCACTCAATTGCCCTTTAAACCCTGTCAGAGTTGCTGCACTCAAGAAAACCATTCATTCATTCATTAGAATAGGCTAAGAGTTATAATTAATGTGTGTGAATGCGCTACTCATATACCTACACCACTCACAATTTTACATTACTTTCCTATTACTGTGTCAAAAAAAAATAAAAAAAAATTATGTCATAAAACAATATCCCATAAAGTATGCCACTTACAATACCATGTATACAAATCACCAATATAAACCAAAACATAAATCAAAATAGCTGACATGTACGATATACATCACAAAGTCCTTGTGCAAAAAGGTACAAAATCTTCTAATAATTGCTGTGATTATAATTCTTAACGTGCTCCTGTGTATCTTATATTTTCATATGTGACTTAGTAACACACCACCACCTTTTAGATTGGCCACTCACCAGATACTTCTTAAATGATGCGCCTTTGGTTCATTAATGGGATAACCAATCCACTAGGGATGAGCCGAACACCCCCCGGTTCGGTTCGCACCAGAACCCGCGAACGGACCGAAAGTTCGCACGAACGTTAGAACCCCATTGACGTCTATGGGACTCGAACGTTCGAAATCAAAAGTGCTCATTTTAAAGGCTAATTTGCATGGTATTGTCCTAAAAAGGGTTTGGGGACCCGGGTCCTACCTCAGGGGACATGTATCAATGCAAAAAAAACTTTTAAAAAACGGCCGTTTTTTCGGGAGCAGTGATTTTAATGATGCTTAAAGTAAAAAAAAAAAAAAAAGTGAAATATTCCTTTAAATATCGTACCTGGGGGGTGTCTATAGTATGCCTGTAAAGTGACGCGTGTTTCCCATGTTTAGAACAGTCCCTGCACCAAATGTCATTTTTAAAGGAAAAAATCTCATTTAAAACTGCTTGCGGGTTTAATGTCATGTCGGGTCATGGCAATATGGATGAAAATCAGTGAGACAAACGGCATGGGTACCCCCCCAGTCCATTACCAGGCCCTTTGGGTCCTGTATGGATATTAAGGGGAACCCCGCACCCAAATTAAAATAAGGAAAGGCCCTATATACTCTGAACAGCAGTATACAGGCGGTGCAAACAAGACAGGGACTGTAGGTTTGTTGTTAAGTAGAATCTCTTTGTAATTTTGAAGGGGTACATTTTTAACGTGTTTAGCTCCAGCCAAAAAATCTTTTTTAAGCTTTTTGGAAAACATAGGGAAGGGTTATCACCCCTGTGACATTTGTTTTGCTGTCTTTCCTCCTCTTCAGAAGATTTCACCTCACTTTTTGTCCCAATGAAAAATGTTTTTTGAAAATTTGGGTTTTTTTGTGGAACAAGGATTGGAAAGCATCAGTGGAAAGGAGAAATTTTTTTTCCCATAATAACTCTTATAGGAGAGAATTTCCCTTCCTAGGGGTAGATTTCATCTCACTTCCTGTTGTCTCCTTCCGTTTGCAAGTAGGAGTCGTTTGTAAGTTAGATGTTTGAAAGTAGGGTCCTGCCCTATATACTCAGCAGAAATTTGGGCCTTAGGTGTTGCTGTGGCCACAACACTGTAAGCCCTCACAGGGCCCTGCTGTGAAATATTAGATCAAGAATTGTAATTACATGCCCCTGTTGAACAGGAGCTGAAAAATTAGGCCTTAGGCACTGGTGCTGGTGCCACAACACTGCAACCCCTCACAGACACTCTAGTTGGAACGCAGGAACGAGCCCTGCTGCAAAGTATTGCATCAAAAATTGTAATTACACGCCCCTGTTAGACTGGGGCTGAAAAATTGTGCCTTGGGCACTGGTGGTGGCGCCCAGAACCAAAAATGTTCTTACAAGCTATCAGCGTGATGATTGAGGAGGAAGAGGATAATTACTCAGGGATAGTCACTCAGCATCAGCATAGGCAGTCTTTGAAGGGATCTGAGATTTCAAAAAAAATTATTCGGTTACATCAGCATCAGGTGCTTGGTAGCTGGTGGTGATCCAAGACTGATTCATTTTTATGAAGGTCAGCCGATCGACCGAGTCGGTGGACAGACGCACCCTGTGATCGGTTACCACGCCTCCAGCAGCACTGAATGTGCGTTCCGAAAGAACGCTGGATGCAGGACAGGCCAGTAGCTCAATTGCATACTGTGCAAGCTCTGGCCAGTGATCCATCCTCAAGACCCAGTAACCCAGAGGATTTTCGGTGGGAAAGGTGTCCAAGTCTGATCTTGCCCCTAGGTATTCCTGCACCATGTAAAACAGACGCTGGCGATGGTTGCTGGAACCGATCATACCTTGGGGCTGCGGACCAAAAAATTGTCTGAACGCATCGGTCAGACGGCCACCTTCTCCACCGCTCCTTCTTTGACTGACCGAAGCCTCAGCAACACGTTGTCCAGAAACAGGAGTTTGTAACCTCCCAGTCTCTGGGAACGCGTTGCACAGACCTTTCTGCAAGGCCTCCCGAAGATGTTTCATCCTCTGCTCCCTCTGCGATGGCAAGATAAGGTCCGCAACCTTACCCTTGTAACGTGGATCAAGGAGGGTTGCCAGCCAGTATTGGTCCTTCTCCTTGATACCACGAATACGAGGATCCTTACGCAGGCTTTGCAGGATCAGGGAGGCCATGCAGCGTAGGTTTGCTGAGGCATTCGGTCCGGAGTCCTCTGGGTCACTAAGGACAACAACGTCCGCAGCCACCTCCTCCCAGCCACGTACAAGTCCATGTGTTCCTTGGGACTGATCCCTTAAAGACTGCTGCTGATGCTGAGTGCCAGGCTCCACCTCCATACTGACACAATCTTCCTCCTACTCCTCCTCCTCCTCCTCGTCCTCTTCCTGTGTGATCGGCGGGCACGCAGGAACACTGTCTGGATAAAGGGGGCCTTGAGAGCTAAGGAAGTCCTCCTCTTCCTGCCTCTGTTCTGCCTCAAGTGCCCTGTCCATTATTCCACGCAGCGTGTGCTCCAACAGGTGGACAAGGGGGACAGTGTCACTGATGCATGCACTGTCAGTGCTCACCATCCTCGTGGCCTCCTCGAATGGTGACAGGACAGTGCATGCATCCCTGATCATGGCCCACTGGCGTGGGGAAAAAAAACCAAGCTCCCCTGACCCTGTCCTGGTGCCATAGTCGCACAGGTACTCATTGATGGCCCTCTGCTGCGTGTGCAGCCGCTGCAGCATGGCCAACGTTGAGTTCCACCTGGTGGGCATGTCACAGATTAGGCGGTTCTTGGGCAGGTTAAACTCCTTTTGGAGGTCCGTCAGCCGAGCACTGGCATTATATGACCGGCAGAAATGCACACAGACTTTCCTGGCCTGCCTCAGGACATCCTGTAAGCCCGGGTACCTGCCCAAGAACCGCTGCACCACCAAGTTAAGGACGTGAGCCAAACAGGGCACATGGGTCAGTTGTCCCTGTCGGAGGGCAGAGAGGAGGTTGGTGCCATTGTCGCAAACCACCATTCCTGCCTTAAGTTGGCGTGGCGTCAACCACCTCTGAACCTGCCCCTGCAGAGCTGACAGAACCTCTGCCCCAGTGTGGCTCCTGTCCCCCAAGCACACCAGCTCAAGCACCGCATGGCATCTTTTGGTCTGCATACTTGCGTAGCCCCTTGAACGCCTACGGAGCACCGCTGGTTCCGAGGAAGAGGCCATGGAGGAAGAAGAAGAGGAGGGGGTGGAGGAGAGAGGTGTGTCACAATCATTAGCATTTTGGAGGCGTGGTGGCGGAACAACCTCCAACACTACTGCACCTTGTCCTGCATCCTTCCCAGCTGCCAGCAGAGTCACCCAATGCGCCTTGAAACTTAGGTAACGTCCCTGTCCATGCGTCAGCGGTAATATGCACCTTACCGCTGACCGCCCTGTCCAGCGAGGCATGGACATTGCCTTCCACATGCCGGTAGAGAGCCGGAATCGCCTTCCGTGAGAAAAAGTGGCGTTTGGGTACCTGCCACTGAGGAACCGCACATTCCACAAACTCACGGAAGGGGGCAGAGTCTACCAACTGAAAAGGCAGCAGTTGAAGTGCTAGCAATTTTGCCAAGCTAGCATTCAACCGCTGGGCATGTGGATGGCTGGGAGCAAACTTCTTTCGGCGGTGCAGCAGCTGGGGCAGGGAAATTTGCCTGGTACAATCTGACGTCGGTGTACCAAAAGCAGATTGCCCACAAGTACTTGGCTGTGACACACCTAATTCTACACTTTCCTCTCACTGCAGGTCTCAGAGAGGACTGAAGGTCTAGTGGGGTTGGAAATCTCAGCTGATGAGGAGCAAGGAGAGATCCTCTTTGTTCTTTGGTGTGGGTCTTTTAGATACGCTTGCCAACGAACTGCACGGCAGGTCAACATATGTCTGGTCAAGCATGTGGTACCCAAGCGGGAGATGTTTTGGCCACGCGAGATACGCTTGAGACATATGTTGCAAATAGCAGCGGTGCGATCTGATGCACTCGTCTCAAAAAAGGCCCACACCAAAGAACTTTTTGAATAACGCGCAGAGACTGCAGCACCCTGCACATGTGGAGCTTTGGGGTGTGATGCAGTCAATGTGCTGCCCTTAGGCTGGCCCCTGGAGGGCATCCTGCCTCGTTGGTGATGTGCTGCCTCCTCCTCCTCCTCCTCCTCCTCTCTCCTATCAGGCACCCACGTTGAGTCAGTGACCTCATCATCCCCTCCCTCCTCATCACTGGAGCAAACCTGGCAGTATGCTGCAGCAGGGGGAGCATGACTGCCAGATTGCTGTCCTTCTTGGGCACCCCCTCTATCCGTGCTCATGTTACTGCCTTCATCGAGCTCAGTATCATCATCAGAGCCTTCCAAACGCTGGGCATCCTCCTGGAGCATGCACCCAACACTGTGGTCAAACAGTTCGAGGGAATCCTCAGGAGGACATGGTGGAGCTAGGGAAGGAGTCACTGATGACATTGAGCTGAGGGAAGAGGCCGCTGCTTTGCCAGACAAAGCACCCTGGGCATGGGTGAGAGAGGATGAGGAGGATGAGGACGGCTTGGTCATCCACTCGACCAAGTCTTCCGCATGTTGCGGCTCAACACGGCCAGCTGCCGAAAAAAAGGCCAAGCGTGTCCCATGGCCACGTGCTGATGAGGATGCACCGTCTCCACGACCAGCACTAGACACAGAGCCTGCTTGCCCTCTCTTATTGGCTTGTGACTGTCTGCCTCTCCTTCTTGGCCTTCCAGACATACTAATGGCCTGTAGCTGCACTAAGCTGGGATAGAACACCTGTAATTTTCTTCAGGTAGCTTTATATACTGTAACCAGACAAGCCTGCCTGTCAGTAGGAAGATAACAGGAACGGATCTAGCTGAACACTGTGAGCAGGACGCACTGCACTAAATGTAAATAGCAGGAACGGATCTAGCTGAACACTGTGAGCAGGACGCACTGCACTAAATGTAAATAGCAGGAACGTATCTAGCTGAACACTGTGAGCAGGACGCACTGACTGCACTAAATGTAAATAGCAGGAACGGATCTAGCTGAACACTGTGAGCAGGACGCACTGCACTAAATGTAAATAGCAGGAACGGATCTAGCTGAACACTGTGAGCAGGACGCATTGCACTAAATGTAAATAGCAGGAACGGATCTAGCTGAACACTGTGAGCAGGACGCACTGACTGCACTAAATGTAAATAGCAGGAACGGATCTAGCTGAACACTGTGAGCAGGACGCACTGCACTAAATGTAAATAGCAGGAACGGATCTAGCTGAACACTGTGAGCAGGACGCACTGCACTAAATGTAAATAGCAGGAACGGATCTAGCTGAACACTGTGAGCAGGACGCACTGACTGCACTAAATGTAAATAGCAGGAACGGATCTAGCTGAACACTGTGAGCAGGACGCACTGCACTAAATGTAAATAGCAGGAACAGATCTAGCTGAACACTGTGAGCAGGACGCACTGCACTAAATGTAAATAGCAGGAACGGATCTAGCTGAACACTGAGCAGGACGCACTGCACTAAATGTAAATAGCAGGAACAGATCTAGCTGAACACTGAGCAGGACGCACTGCACTAAATGTAAATAGCAGGAACGGATCTAGCTGAACACTGTGAGCAGGACGCACTGACTGCACTAAATGTAAATAGCAGGAACGGATCTAGCTGAACACTGAGCAGGACGCACTGCACTAAATGTAAATAGCAGGAACGGATCTAGCTGAACACTGTGAGCAGGACGCACTGCACTAAATGTAAATAGCAGGAACGGATCTAGCTGAACACTGTGAGCAGGACGCACTGCACTAAATGTAAATAGCAGGAACGGATCTAGCTGAACACTGAGCAGGACGCACTGACTGCACTAAATGTAAATAGCAGGAACGGATCTAGCTGAACACTGTGAGCAGGACGCACTGCACTAAATGTAAATAGCAGGAACGGATCTAGCTGAACACTGAGCAGGACGCACTGACTGCACTAAATGTAAATAGCAGGAACGGATCTAGCTGAACACTGTGAGCAGGACGCACTGCACTAAATGTAAATAGCAGGAACGGATCTAGCTGAACACTGTGAGCAGGACGCACTGCACTAAATGTAAATAGCAGGAACGGATCTAGCTGAACACTGAGCAGGACGCACTGCACCAAATGTAAATAGTGTAGATAGAAGATAACAGGAACGGATCTAGCTAAACTGAATACAGTGTATATATATATATATATATATATATATATATATATATATATATATATATATATATATATATATATATATATATATATATATATATATATATATATATATATATGCAACACCAGGGATGCATATATATACACAATACACTGTAAGTGCAGCTAACTGACTGACTGTTCTGCCTAATCTATCTAACTCAAATCAAATGACACTGTCTGTCTCTCTCTCTATCTCTCAGCACACCGGAACACACACTACACAGGGCCGCCGTGCAGGCGGCCTTATATAGTGTGGGGCGTGTACTAAATCCCCTGAGCCATAATTGGCCAAAGCCACCCTGGCTTTGGCCAATTACAGCTCTCTCTACTGACGGCGCTGTGATTGGCCAAGCATGCGGGTAATAGTGCATGCTTGGCCAATCATCAGCCAGCAATGCACTGCGATGCCGCAGTGAATTATGGGCCGTGACGCGCCACACGAATTTGGCGCGAACGGCCCATATCGTTCGCAATTCGACGGACGGTCGAACAGCCGATGTTCGAGTCGAACATGGGTTCGACTCGAACACGAAGCTCATCCCTACACTCCACCTTATTATCGCTCCTCACCGGCTATGCTTGAGCTTTGATTTTCCTCATGCAAAGTATATGGACAACGATCATTGCGCAATGCGTTTAAAACTTTTTATTATGTAAAATACAAAAAGTGTACACTCACATTTAAAAGTGCCCTTGAGCCGGCACTAAGCTATTCCAGCAGTTAACGATGGGTGTTATTCGATCGCGTGGTCATGCGTCATCAGGAAGCTTCCTGATGAGGCATACTATGATGCAGAACGTGTAGAGGCTGCTGGGAGATTTTTGTACCAGGTGAGCGGAAACGTCCGTAGCTGGTGGAGATACGAACGGGAACGAGGGGTGGAGCACAAGCCGAACGCGGAGGTTACACACATCTCATACAGGCGGACCACGCCTGATGGGCACTGATGGGCCCTGATGGGTGGCACTGATGAGTGGCACTGATAGGTGGCACTGATGGGCACTGGTAGGTGGCACTGATAGGCAGCACTGGTGATGAGACACTGATTGGTGACATATGTGGCACTGATTGGTGACACTGTGGGCACTGATGAGTGGTACTGTGGGCGCTGGTAGGTGGTGCTGGTGGCCACTAGTAGGCGGCACTGTTGTGCACTGGTAGGTGGCACAGGTGGGCACAGAAGCCTCTGCAGAGGCTCTCCACGATCAGGACTGATGTCCCTCTCACAGCCGCCGCTACCAGCCTGAGGAGAAAAAATAGCCGATTACCAGCTCTGTTTACATCACATGATCAGCTGTTATTGGCTGAAGGCTGATCACGTGGTAAGGGGTCGGGATCTCATAGACTCGCTGATCACAGAGCACGCTAAGTAGGTCCGCGCTGTAGCCGTATTTCATCTATAGTGTGGATGGGAAGTGGTTAACATGTCAATAACATATCAAAACACAACATCCAGTTTATTAAAGAAAGGAGCCCAATAGGCTTAAAACCAAAACCGTACCTGCTAGTCACTTCTAAGGCCTCCAGTCACAAAAACCACCGACTCAGAGACAACTCGCAGGTACCCATAAACCAACTGCGAGCCGTACCTCAGACGGGTCCCTACACCATACCTTTTTGTGCCAATATGACCTAAAAGGACCTTGCACCCCGCCACGCAAACCTCACACCTTAGGTTTGAGAGGACCTTCACACCCTCAGGGCCCTCTAGATACCCTCCTCCAAAAGAGGACACCACATGTCAATACCAACAGCATTCAAATGAACACCGTCCCCACGTAAATATTGCCAAGGTTCTAATTCCAACTCGTGATGGTGCCAAACCCCCATTGTGCATCAGAAATTGTGCCACATCCCGATTTTACTTTTCTCCTTGCCTTGTTAAGACCCGTTACTGACCTAGCCCACCTCCACTGTGTACAGGCCACCATATCTGACCATACTATCAACAAGTCCGGGTAAGCCAAGCGAAGCCGAAGAAAGTCATATTAACCATCCTGGGTGAGATCCCTCATGGACCGTAGCCCTAAATCGTTCCCCACAGCATGTACCACTAACATGCCGGGGGCTCTATTAAGCCGAGCATTCCCCAGGAACCACTCTACTCCACAATAGACTGGGCATCCCAATCCAACGAACCACTGCCTTTTCCCTAGGAATGCCCAATTGACGCCCGTCAAGCCGTACATCAGCTTTTCTCATTCCTCAGTGGATGTATGAGTGGCCCAATATCCAAATCAAGCAAGAGCCCTTCCCTGTAAAGAAAAAAACAACAAAAACACCACACACATAGAAGCGAGAACATAAAGCCAGCCTCTCCCCAAAAAACAAGAGGAGACAACAAACAGGACAGCATACAGGCAAAAACCCTACATAGACTAACACAAATCATAACAAATGAGAACGAACATATAGGGGATAACACAGAGATTCCCACCTACCAATACGCCGTAAGGCCCCCTCACTTAACCCCCAACGTGCCGACTCCGTTGTGGCCCCAATTCGAAAGGATTGAGCTGCAAAGTCAGACGGACAAAAACCCAAGACAACCAAACACCTCCGTGAACTGATACCCTGTTTCCCCGAAAATAAGACCTAGCGTGATTGTCAGTGATGGCTGCAATATAAGCCCTACCCCCCAAATAAGCCCTACCCTCTTTCCCCGAAAATAAGCCCTACCCTGAAATAAAACCTACAAGGACTTTAACTAGGGCTTATTTGAGGGGTAGGGCTTATATTGCACCCATCACCGTCAATCACGCTAGGTCTTATGTTCGGGGAAACAGGGTACCTAGACAAAGCCGAACCATCCGCATCCAATAAAAAGGGGCCAACGCGACCCAGGCATAACTCCAAAAAATGTGAATCAACCTGCACCGGACAAGCTAGTGACCGCACAACGCCAAACAACTCCACTCACTCACCCCGCCCGGCTTGATCCGTCTTGGATCTCCGTATCCAAAAAAAACACAGAATTGTCACTACATTGCACGTCAGCCGACTGCAAACTGTCCAACCCCCATATAGAAGAACAGACCAATTCCCCAATGTGCAGGGCCCCACAAAATGCTAAGGAAAAAGCCGTATGAAACAAAAGGGCATCACAGGCAGACAAACACACACCGGGAAGCACCCGAAATAACTCAAAAGACACCGGACAGCGACCATCCACCGGCCGGCACCCCCTGCAGTAGACCTTCACCGATTGCCGAACCAAAAAAATCCTTTGTACAATCCCTACGACCCAACAACTTGAACAAAAATGCCAACCCCGCCAACTTTATTCAACACTATTCAACACTGACACCGATACTCCCTCCCCCACATTCCGACCTATGAAATACAACACCAAGAACCCATCATAACCTTCAACTACCGCACCACACAAACCATGGACCAGACTGAAACACTCCTCCCAAACCCTCGAATACACTGGCCATGTAGCCTCACTCACCGACTGCCGAATCAGCATCACAATCACTCCAAGGCAATCCGCCACAGCTGTGCTGGACAAGGAACTCCCAATTGCACCACTCCCGGAGCTAACGAGCGAAACTTGTCCCACTGAAACTAAGAAAGAGCATTGGCCAAGGAATTAGTGCAACCCAGGACATGAACAGCAAATACAAATGCATTGCAACGTAAACAAGCCAACACCAAATGCCGCAACAAATGCACCACCCATGGGGATGAAGCTGACACGCTATTAATTGCCTGCACAACAGCCATATTTAGTTATTGATATAGTGGAGAAGGGTTAGAACTGCAATCTGGGGCTCAGTGTACCTACACTTCATCAAACAGGAAGTGAGGCATAATCTGCAAAAAGTACACAGAGAGAAATAAAATCTGACAGGGGATCTAACCTTCCCATACTCCACTAGAAAAATGCATTTTCTTGCCTTGTTGTTAGAGAGAAGTTACCCTCGTTTCCTCTCTGGAAAAACTTAGCAGGACAGAAGGTGAGCGTGAATCTCTGTAAAAGAGCTCTGGAAAGAGTAAAAACCTGACAGCAGTTCTTAGTTCCCCATTCTATCAAAGGTTTTGGCTGAAAATACACTTCAACAATTATAAATACCTTTTAGCCTACCTCCAGCCCACCATGGCTCCAGGAAGTTTCTTCTGAGGGGAGAAAACTGGCTTTGCACTTTTCTCCTGAATTTGTAAATTGTGCTGTAAATCGAGTCTTGAAGCCTGGAGGCTTAGTGTGAGATGAGGCCTCCAACCATGAGTCTATTTTGCCAGAAACCAGCATTCTTATTATATAGGTGTGCACAGCCCTTTGAGAATGAGAACTGACTATGGTTCAGGGTCCACCCTTCTGAGGAGACCATTGTGCTTCTAGGAAGCAACAGGTGACAGAAGTCAGTCTACTGATCGACTCCTGTACAACTGCCCTGTTGGATTTTTGCAGCTCAATCAGTGCTGCCAGCTACAGCCAGCAGTGCTAATTGGTGTATTCTGATGGCGGGGAAGTCTACCTGGTGTGAGAATACAATAGCTCAGTTTGGAGGAGTTCCCTATCCACCTCAAATGTGTGGATGGGGGAATTGAGTCAGTTTTTTTTTTCTGCTGGCCAAACGAAAAAAAATCTATATCATGTATGGACTGCTTTAGCTCTCCCCTCTTCCAACACCTTTGTGTGTGACAGAGGGAGGAGAAAGCTGGCTGTTTTTTCCCCCAAAAAAGTGTCAAAAATTAGATCTTCAAAATAATCACCATGCCTCTTACTAAATATTTTGGAGTGTCTACTTTCCAAAAAAAAAAAAAAAAAAGTTATTTGTGGGTTTTTGTACTGTTGTAGCATTTTAGGGCCAAAAGACATGCAATAGGTAGTCAGGTTTTATATATTTCAAATAGTTACTGTATATACCGTACATATATTTTTAAAAAAAAGAAATGTACCAGAATATATTTTGACCTAAATTTATCAAGAAAATGTATTTATTCAATTTGTTATAAAATAAAAAGTAAGAGAAAATAAAAACTGATAAGAAATGTAATTGGAATTTAAATGGTGCATGACTAAGTAATTGTCAGTCAGACTATCACTGCATTAGAAACTGAAAAGTAGCCTGGAAAGGAAGGGGATGTAACACCCTAGTATAACAGGCCTGTGATGCTTTTGTATTACATAAGAATAAAGGACAAGACAGAGGGGGTGATTTACAAAAGCCGTGCGCCGTCAGTAGAGGCGCACGACGTGGCGCAATGCACATTTTGATATTTACGAAATGGTGCGCCGGTAACAGTGCGTGAATGCCCCATTTACTATAGCGATCTCGGTGCACGGGAGAATGCAATCTTTGCGCCACTATGGACAAGGCATCTCCAAACCAATATTGACAGAAGATGGAGGTGCCAATATTATGGGGTGATGTGAGGAAGTTTAGTAACAACTGCCCAAGTAACAAATATGCCCAAAATAGAATGAGAAAGTAACTTTTTCAGGGAAAGCCTGCACTGACTGCAATTATGTTTAGAACTGCGTGAGATCAATGTAAGCAGTGTGCATGTGCAAGCGGCTCTTACGCTCGTTCAAATGCATTTCACTGAGTGGCCAAAATCTTAGTAAATGTTAAGCAATGTACATGCAATTGCATGGGTTGAACGGGCACACCTCTAAACTTGACAATTTTTTTTTTTTTTTTTAACCCTGGTTAACCTTTATGTATTTTTTTTAAGGAGATTTGCACACAGGTCGTGTTAGCATGTTACGTTGCCAACATTTCATATGCACCTTGTTAAAATTATTTTTTAAAGGGGAACTCCACACTCCATTCTCTAATGCTCTTGTCTCCCCCCTCTAATCCCTTGCATTTCCTTGGCCTAACATTTGCTTTTAAAGGGGAACTCCACACTCCATTCTAAAATGCTCTTGTCTTCCCCTTCTAATGCATATGATTTCCTTGGGCTAGCTTTTGCTTTTAAAAAGGGGAACTCCACACTCCACTCTATTCTCAAAAGGCCGTGAGCTGCCTTCACCAATCCAAACCACATCCTTTTTCAGAGCATACAACAGGGCCAGCTAGGAAAGGGCTGAGAAGAACGATCGCCCAACCCCCTCCTGAACCATACAAGGCCACATGCACTCAACATAGCTGGCTGCCTTTGGAGCATGTTGGGATCAGCCCAATACCAACTACAAAGCACCTTGTACCCACTAGTTTAAAGGGGATTTCCACATTCTGCAAAGCCCCCTGTCTGCAGCCTCCCACAACCCCAGCCTAGGGTTGTGTGGAAGAAGCCCTTGTCCCCCTAAATATTAGAACAAGCTGGTTGACTTTTGGGGTGCCCAAGCCCCTCCTGCCCCCAAGCATCCACCCTCTTTCAAGGTGTGTGTGTGTGTGTGTGTGTTTAGTTTCACTTTGATTTAATTGCCTGTGCTGCATTATTTTCCAAAATCTTCCTCAAGATGTTGTGACTAATAAATGTTTAAATCCTTAAGAGACTGTCCATTTGTGGGTGCAGTCCTTTTAACTCCTGTTCATTTCCTCTGCAAAATGGCAAGACCTCAAAACCATATTCTGTTAGTGTCTCAAATTAACATACATGTGTTTTTTGCTTTCCTTGCTCTTTTCCAAGTCCTGTTTTGTTGACCAATAAAATTTGCAGCAAATTTTTATGTTTTATCTGTTTTGTTAATAATTTGTTTTGCAGATGCATGCTTAATCCAAGTAATGCATTTTACACTCCCCCCCCCTAAACAATTTTCATGCAACAGATTTCCCAGCTGCAGCTTAACTAGACTGATTGGCATGGCAAAACAAAAAAAAGGTGTGATTTGTCTATAAGCTACTTTTCTTGTGCCTTCATGGTAGCATATGCAAGGATTGTGTGTATGCTGCCATGGATAGGCACCAGGAAAAGAAAATTACAGAGAGGTAATTATTCAATTTTCCATTTTAGCACAGTGGTTCTCAGCCTCAGTACTTAAATACCCCCGACAGGACATGTTTTGGGAATTTATCTTAGCTGAAATAGCTGTCCAAAATACCAAGCCATTGACTTTGATTTAAAGCACCTGTGCAAGATGAAGGCTCCTCCTACCGGTTTCGTCACAAATCTCATGACTTCCTCTGGGATTACTCAGAGGAAGTCCCAGAGATTACCCAGAGGATATCATGCGATTTGTGATGAAACCAGTAGGAGGAGCCTGATTGTCTGACGTGTGGGAAGCAGGAAGTGATCTGGAGAGGAGGCAGAGGATAGATTGAACGCTGAGAAACCGGGGCTGCAGATCCGGGATTCAGGTGACCCTATCCCCCCTCACCACCACAGCATTACAGCACTTTAGAAGCATTTTGTTACTATGTAAATGTGAGTTGTATTAACTTTGAGCATTTTTAAGATTAAACATTTTTTAGATGGTATCACACTATTGTATGCCTCTATTATTCTTCCTATGTGGCATATGCGAGGAGGCTTATTGGAAGTGACCAGGAGAAAACTGGTATCCTCTTAAAGCTGGGCTATTATCAGGAGCAGGAGGTGACCAGGGAGAAGAACCAGCACACAGCAGCCAGTATACTTATAGGAGATAGAAGGATGGTCCAGGATATCTGCTGAAAACATCTTTTGGCTTATTTTCTAAGCCCTTAAGGTGAGGGTACAACTGAAGGGGGAGGAGTGCACATTGCATGAAGACACCTTATCACTTTATATGAAATGTGTTGATTATATTTATATCATTATGGACTGTGTGTGATTCACGGAGCACGAGCACTTTACATTATGATTGGATTATTATTTTTAAAGCACTTTATATTATGATTGGATTATTTTGCAATTCACTGTTTTATGTTACACAAATCATCCAGATTTCTTTACAGTTTAGGTTGTATTGATTGTTGGTTAGGAGTAGCGTGGCACATTTATATACATTTACCCTCACTTCCTGTTTGGCTATGTGACAGGAAGTGAATAAAATTGAAAGATAGACTGGCAAAATTTGGGAGGTGTCTTCACCCTATCATGTGTGTAGACATCCCCAAAAACTGACAAGACTTCTAATCCCTCTGCACTCTATCCCCAAGCAAAAATAAGAAACAATTTAATTTAGCTTAACTTTGCAAAGACGCATTCCTAAGTTCAATGGTGATGCATGTCAATGGCCCATTTAGACCTTGTTTAATAGAAAACACCAGTTGCCTTTCACTATAAACATTTGTTAGTCCAGTCCTGGAAATCTGCTTTACTATTAATTTCCATAAAAATTGGGTTCTTGCAGCTAGATGTGCGACCGCTGTGTATGTGAGATGCGCAACTGCTGTATGCGTGGAGGTATGTACCCATGGCACCTATCTGGTTCCCCGAAGCGGTGGCCAGAACACAGGAATGACATCACGCCCCTCCAGGAAGTTGCTTGTACTGCTGCTAATGTCTTCCTACCACAATGCCCTGCTCACTGTTCTCTGAGGAAGAGATGATCCTTATTTGCAAATTAAGAGAATTTTTTATTTTTACATGTAGTGGTGTTTGTGTGTACTTCTTGTGTACAGATTCACTTCCAGGCCAATGTATATTGCTTCCTGCCTCCAGTGTGTGTGTGTATATATATATATATATATATATATATATATATATATATATATATATATATATATATATATATATATATATATATATATATATATATATATATATATATATATATATATATAATCTATAGATGTAGGCTCTTGTGTCCACCAGCAGAGAGAAGTTGGGTAGATGCCACACACCCAATTCTGGAGGCATAATAATGGTCTAGCATAGGGGTCTTTAACCACTTGCTTACAGGGCACTTAAACCCCCCTCCTATCCAGACCAATTTTCAGCTTTCAGCGCTGACGCACTTTGAATGACAATTGCGCGGTCATGCAACACTGTACCCAAATGAAATTTTTATCATTTTTTCCCCACAAATAGAGCTTTCTTTTGGTGGTATTTGATCACCTCAAAAAAATATTAAAAATACCGAATTTTTAAAAAAAAATTTTTTTTTTTTATATTTTGTTATAAAATTTTAAAAAGGGTAATTTTTCTCCTTCATTGATGTATGCTGATGAGGCGGCACCAATGGGCACTGATGGGTGGCAGTGATGGGCACTGATTGGTGACAATAATGGGCACTGATCTTGTACACTGCTAGGTGGCACTGATTGGCACCACTGGTGGGCATTGTTAGGTGGCAATGGTGGGCATTGATAGGTGGCACTTGTATTCATTGATAGGTGGCACTTAGGGGCATTGATACGTGGCACTGGGGGGCACTGTGATGTGGCAATGTCAGGTGGCACTGGCAGGGGGTACTGGTGGCACAATTGAGGCACGTATGAGGCATTATTGCCTCCTCCTCTTCGGGACCGATGTCCCTTGCTGGTGAGCCGGTGATCGGCTTTTTTTTCTCCTCGCACTGTCAGCGCGAGGAGAAAAAAAAACGATCACAGAGCTTTTGTTTTGATCATGTGATCAGCTGTCATTGGCTGACAGCTGATCACATGGTAAGGGGCCGGGACCGGCCCCTTACTTGGATCGGTGATCACCCGAGTCTCACTGACTCGGTGATCACAGCGCGCTACACGCGCGCCCTGCAGGGCGCGCACGGGGCACGTGCACAGGGGAGGCCGTCATATGACGGCCTCCCAGGAATTCAGGTCCACGCTGTAGCCGTCATTCGGCTATAGCGCGGATATCAAGCGGTTAAACTACGGCCCTCTAGTTATTTAGGAACTACAATTCCCTTCATGTCTGTGAATGTCAGAGTTTCACAATGCCTCATGGGATGTGTAGTTACGCAACAGCTGGAGAGCCATAGTTTGAAGATTCCTGATCACTCTAGCTAGCATGTCTTGAGAAAAGGTGTTTTTTCATGTGCCTTGTATAATGCCCAAAAAATATTGTTTGGAAAATACAAGTGGGTCATGGCACATCTACATTCCAAATTTGGCACTTAAGATGGTCATGCACTATGCGATCTGATTGGCCAATCTCTGTACAACTCAATATTTAGGCAAAATAGGTGATAGGAAGACGCACTTGAACAATTAATTCAAATTATAGGAAATCAAACAGGCTCTTGCACTAAATTTTATTTATTTAAGATCTAACTGATTGCAGTGTATGGTCACCTTTTAAAGATCAAGATCGGAAAAAAATTGTTTATTGGGTTTAGAAACACTACTCTGTTTTTTGTAATGTATTGAAAGATTTGGGTTAAAAAAAGAAAAAAAACACATTTCAATAATATATTTTAGAATTGATAGGAATGAGATTAGCATCAAAAGGGTTAATTAACTAAGAACACCTACTAATTGCCTAACAAGACACATCCAATGAGATGAAATTAACCAATTTTATTGGGCATGCGCTATTATCAATGAGAAAACCACAGATACCCTAGCGACAGTTGCAGTTTACATACACGGGCATTTATTATCGCTATTTGCGCTTCAATGTGCGTCTGTTCGCACGTTCGATTAATGACTTTTCCGGCACACCAATTAATATATGAACTGGTGCAGTGCCTTCTTCTTAGTAAATCACTAATCATTTCTATTTCTGTTTGTACCTGAGACTTCAATACAGGAAGCTCCACTCTACCCAAAGCTAAATAAAAGGTTTTGGCTGGAGATGGGATTTAACCACTTGATGACCGCCTCACGCCGATGTACGTCGGCAAGGTGGCACGGACAGGCAGAATCACGTACATACACGTGATCTGCCTTCCGCGGGCGGGGGGTCCGATCGGTCCCCCCCGGTGCTCGAGGAGGCCGCCATTTGTTCCCGGGCGATCAGAGCTGAGGGGGAGGCCATCCATTCGTGGCCACCCCCTCCCGATCGCTCCCGGCGAATGAAAATGCTTCCTCTCTCTTTGTAATGTAAACAGAGGGAGAGGAAGTGATGTCATCCCTCCTCGAGCCGGTCTTTTCGATCCGGCGCCGAGGAGAGAAGACATCCAAGTAAGTGCACCAACACTACAGTAGAACATGCCAGGCACACTTTTCACCCCCCATCACCCCCCGATCACCCCCCTGTCACACTGACACCAATAGCAGTTGTTTTTTTTTTTGCATTGGTGTCAGTTTGTGACAGTTATAAGTGTTAGGGCAGTTAGGTTAGTCCCCTTTAGGTCTAGGGTACCCCCCTAACCCCCCCTAATAAAGGTTAACCCCTTGATCACCCCCCGTCGCCAGTGTCACTAATCGATCGTTTTTCTGATCGCTGTATTAGTGACACAGGTGACGCTAGTTAGGGAGGTAAGTATATAGGTTCGCTGTCAGTGTTTTATAGCGACAGGGACCCCCATATACTACCTACTAAAGGTTTTAACCCCCTGATTGCCCCCTAGTTAACCCTTTCACCAGCGATCACCGTATAAGTGTTACGGGTGAGGCTGGTTAATTAGTTTGTTTTTTATAGTTTTAGGGCACCCGCCGTTTATTACCTTATAAAGGTTTAACCCCCGAATTGCCCGGCGGTGATATAAGTTAAGTTTTTAGGGTCAGATAAGGTCTGCGTCGCCCCAGGCAGCGTCAGGTTAGCGCCAGTACCGCTAACACCCACGCACGCAGCATACACCTCCCTTAGTGCTATAGTATCTGAGCGGATCGATATCTGATCCGATCAGATCTATACTAGCGTCCCCAGCAGTTTAGGGTTCCCATAAACAGTGTTAGCGGGATCAGCCCAGATACCTGCTAGCACCTGCGTTTTGCCCCTCCGCCCAGCCCTGCCCAGTCCACCCAAGTGCAGTATCGATCGATCACTGACACTTACAAAACACTAAGCACACATAACTGCAGCGTTCGCAGAGTCAGGCCTGATCCCTGCGATCGCTCACAGTTTTTTGGTAGCATTTTGATACAGTCGCTGACAGTCAGGAGCTTTTTTGCCTGTGAGTCTCACTAGTGTACCCCTAAATTTAGAGCCCAAAATGGCAAATCGAAGGTACACTAGTGAAGAGGCCTACACATTTCTGAGCATGACAGATAGTGAAGAGGAAGTCACTCATCTGTCAGATTCAGGCTCAGAATACGATCCTGTAGAGGACAGCAGCTCCATGACAGATAGCTCTGACGACGGAGTTGTGGTCCCTGCCAAGGTCAGGTGTACCAGACCCCAATCTTCTTCTCTCCTTGAAGTGCAAGAACCGCAGGGCTCTCGTATGGAGCAGAGAAGTACTAGCGCCGCTATTCCTTCTGGTGAACTGGCAAGCACCAGCGGCCTAGTATACCCTGGTCGTACATCCAGCACTGCAGTATCACGTGGTGACGTGGCGAGTCCCATAAGTGCAGTTCAAGCTGTCGAGGTGGCAAGCACAAGTAGTGTCCCGCTGCCACCAAGAAGACAAAGACAGGCCCGTCGTGCCCATAGTGCCCTTCCTGCTGCATTTGCCAATCCGAATTGGGAACCCACCACTTCTGCAGCACCCATACTTCCCCCATTCACTGGCCAACCCAGAATTCAGGTGGAAACAGTTGATTTTACGCCACTGGATTTTTATTCGCTGTTTTTCACCGAAGATCTCTATAGATCTATTGTGGACCAAAGCAATTTATATGCTGGTCAACACATCGCCGCTAATCCCCAGTCCTCCCTTGCCAGAGATTGGAGACCAATTACGGTCTCCGAATTTAAGATCTTTCTGGGCCTTTCCCTCAACATGGGCATAAATAAAAAGGGTAAGTTGTGGTCATATTGGTCCACTGACCCAATTTACCATATGCCCGTGTTCTCTGCTTCCATGGCCAGGGCACGATATGAGCAGATTTTGCGGTTCATGCACTTCAATGACAATGAACTCTGTCGTCCTCGTGGAGACCCTGGATACGATTGGCTCTACAAAATTCGGCCCCTCGTAAACCACTTCAGCCAACGTTTTGCAGACTTGTTTACTCCCCATCAAGTTGTCTGCGTTGATGAGTCCCTGATTAAATTTTCTGGCCACTTGTCATTCAAACAGTACCTTCCCAGCAAGCGTGCCAGATACGGGGTCAAGATGTATAAGCTCTGTGACAGGGCCACAGGCTATACATGTAGTTTTATGGTTTACGAGGGCAAAGATAGTCACGTAGAGCCGACAAACTGCACTGACTACATAGGAAGCGCTGGCAAGATAGTGTGGGACTTGGTGTCACCCTTATTCGGAAAGGGGTACCACTTGTACGTGGACAATTATTACAGGAGCGTGGCACTTTTTAGTCACTTGTTTGATCAGCAGATTGGAGCATGTGTCACCGTGCGACTTAATCGCCAGGGCTTTCCCCAGCGGCTTGTAGATTCCCGTCTTAGGCTGGGGGAGAGAGCCTGCATCAAGTGTAATAATTTGCTCGCTATGAAGTGGAGGGATAAGAAGAATGTTTTCGTTCTCACCTCCCTTCATGCAGACACGACGGCCCAAATTACTACAGCGACTGGTGTTGTGGAGAAACCCCTCTGTGTCCACGAATATAACCAAAATATGGGAGGGGTGGACCTCAACGACCAGTTGTTGGCGCCGTACCTAGTTGCCCGTAAGGCCAGGCGCTGGTACAAAAAAGTGTCTGTTTATTTATTTAAATTGGCTTTGCTGAACGCTCATGTGCTATACAGAGCTTCAGGACGGACTGGATCCTTCCTTAAATTCCAGGAAGAGATCGTCAGAGCCCTTCTGTATCCAGACGGTGCTCCACCTCACCATCCCCAACCAAATGCAGTAGGCCGGCTGCATGAGAGGCATTTTCCTTATGCCCTTCCAAGTACCCCTACCCAACGAGCCCCCCAAAAAAGATGTCGTGTCTGTAGCAAGCGCGGATTTAGGCGTGACACCCGGTGTTATTGTCCCTCCTGTCCTGGCAATCCTGGTCTTTGCATGGGTGAATGTTTTGAACGCTACCATTCACTAGTTGAGTATTAGCGTAGGGTACAGCACTGCACAGACTAGGACACACTTTCACAGGGTCTCCCAAGATGCCATTTTGAGAGACCCAAACCTGGTACAAGTTACAAAAGTTAAAGTTACTAAAAAAGTGTAAAAAAAAATAAAAAAAAATAAAAACACAAAAAAAAAAATAAATAAAATAAAATAGTTGTTGTTTTATTGTTCTCTCTCTATTCTCTCTCTATTGTTCTGCTCTTTTTTACTGTATTCTATTCTGCATTGTTTTTTGTTATTATGTTTTACCATGTTTGCTTTTCAGATATGCAATTTTTTTTATACTTTACTGTTTACTGTGTTTTGTTGGTAACCATTTTATTGCTTTAAGGTACGTCATTCAGCTGCAGAGCGGATTTATTTATCTTGACAGCAACAGCGTTTGCTCCCACGATACATAAAGCCGTGATTCCAGCGCTGTCGGAGGTGATTTCACCACCACAGTTACATACTTCAGCATATATGCCGAAGCGTGGGGGCAGCAGTGAGTGGAGGAGCGATTTGCTCCTGCCTTTTGTGGGAGGATGCCCTCATGCTTCGGCATATATATATTTTAGGCACAGGTTGCGTTAAATGTTTTATTTTTTACTATTTTTTTTTGTATTTGCTTTGCAGGTATGGTAAGTCTTACTGTTTTACTGTAATGTTACTTTGTAACATTGTTAACCATCATTTGCTTAGCAGGTACGCCATTCAGTTGCAGCGCAGATTTATTTATCTTGACAGCAACAGCGTTTGCTCCCACGATATATAAAGCCGTGACTCCAGCAGTGTTGGAGGTGATTTCACCACCACAGTTACATACTTCAGCATATATGCCGAAGCGTGGGGGCAGCAGTGGGTGGAGGAGCGATTTGCTCCTGCCTTTTGCGGGAGGATGCCCCCATGCTTCGGCATATATATATTTTAGGTAGGCACGGGTTGCGTTAAAATGTTTTATTTTTTACTATGTTTTTTTTGTATTTGCTTAGCAGGTATGGTAAGTATTACTGTTATACTGTAATGTTACTTTGTTTTTTTGTTAACCATCATTTGCTTAGCAGGTACGCCATTCAGTTGCAGCGCGGATTTATTTATCTTGACAGCAACAGCGTTTGCTCCCACGATATATAAAGCCGTGACTCCAGCGCTGTCGGAGGTGATTTCACCATCACAGTTACATACTTCAGGTGGAGGAGCGATTTGCTCCTGCCTTTTGTGGGAGGATGCCCCCATGCTTCGGCATATATAAATGGTGCATGTATGCCCATCATTAGAAGTGGGTGGATGAAGGGAGGTATTCTAATGGTGGGCATACCCACCGATCAATATCTTTTTTTCGTTCAGATTACAGGCTGCATGAAAAAAAAGTTTGCAATATATGCCCAACAAGGACCAGCAACGTACTGGTATGTTGCTGGACTTTGAGGGGTTATACCAGAATGATGCCTGCAGGTTTAGGTATCATCTTGGTATCATTCTTTTCAGCCAGCGGTCGGCTTTCATGTAAAAGCAATCCTAGCGGCTAATTAGCCTCTAGACTGCTTTTACAAGCAGTGGGAGGGAATGCCCCCACAGTCTTCCATGTTTTTCTCTGGCTCCCCTGTCCCAACAGGGAACCTGAAAATGCAGCCGGTGATTCAGCCAGCTGACCATAGAGCTGATCAGAGACCAGAATGGCTCCAAACATCTCTATGGCCTAAGAAACCGGAAGCTACGAGCATTTCATGACTTAGATTTTGCCGGATGTAAACAGCGCCATTGGGAAATTGGGAAAGCATTTTATCACACCGATCTTGGTGTGGTCAGATGCTTTGAGGGCAGAGGAGAGATCTAGGGTCTAATAGACCCCAATTTTTAAAAAAAAGAGTACCTGTCACTACCTATTGCTATCATACGGGATATTTACATTCCCTGAGATAACAATAAAAATCATTAAAAAACATAAAAATGAAAGGAACAGTTTAAAAATAAGATAAAAAAAAATCAAAAAAATAATAAAGAAAAAAAAAAAAAGCACCCCTGCCCCCCCCTGCTCTCGCGCAAAGGCGAACGCAAGCATCGGTCTGGCGTCAAATGTAAACAGCAGTTGCACCATGCATGTGAGGTATCACCGTGAAGGTCAGATCAAGGGCAGTAATTTTAGCAGTAGACCTCCTCTGTAAATCCAAAGTGGTAACCTGTAAAGGCTTTTAAAGGCTTATAAAAATGTATTTAGTTTGTCGCTACTGCACGTTTGTGCGCAATTTTAGAGCATGTCATGTTTGGTATCCATGTACTCGGCCTAAGATCATCTTTTTTATATCATCAAACATTTGGGCAATATAGTGTGTTTTAGTGCATTCAAATTTAAAAAGTGTGTTTTTTCCCAAAAAAAAATGCGTTTGAAAAATCGCTGCGCAGTTACTGTGTGAAAAAAAATGAAACACCCACCATTTTAATCTGTAGGGCATTTGCTTTAAAAAATATATATAATGTTTGGGGGTTCAAAGTAATTTTCTTGCAAAAAAAAATAATTTTTTCATGTAAACAAAAAGTGTCAGAAAGGGCTTTGTCTTCAAGTGGTTAGAAGAGTCGGTGATGTGTGACATAAGCTTCTAAATGTTGTGCATAAAATGCCAGGACAGTTTAAACCCCCCCAAATGACCCCATTTTGGAAAGTAGACACCCCAAGCTATTTGCTGAGAGGCATATCGAGTCCATGGAATATTTTATACTGTAACACAAGTTGCGGGAAAAAGACAATTTTTTTTTTATGCACAAAGTTGTCACTAAATGATATATTGCTCAAACATGCCATGGGAATATGTGAAATTACACCCCAAAATACATTCTGTTGCTCCTCCTGAGTACGGGGATACAACATGTGTGAGACTTTTAGGGAGCCTAGCCACGTACGGGACACCGAAAACCAAGCACCGCCTTCAGGCTTTCTAAGGGCGTAAATTTTTGATTTCACTCTTCACTGCCTACCACAGTTTGAGGCCATGGAATGCCCAGATGGCACAACCCCCCCCCCCGCCAAATGACCCCATTTTGGAAAATAGACACCCCAAGCTATTTGCTGAGAGGTATAGGGAGTATTTTGCAGACCTCACTTTTTGTCACAAACTTTTGAAAATTGAAAAAGAAAAAAAAAATACATTTTTCTTGCCTTTCTTCATTTTCAAAAACAAATGAGAGCTGCAAAATACTCACCATGCCTCTCAGCAAATAGCTTGGGGTGTCTACTTTCCAAAATGGGGTCATTTTGGGGGGTTTTGTGCTATCTTGGCATTTTATGGCCTTCGAAACTGTGATAGGTAGTGAGGAGTGAAATCACAACTTTACGCCCTTAGAAATCCTGAAGGCGGTGCTTGGTTTTCGGGGCCCCGTATGAAGCTAGGCTCCCAAAAAGTCCTAAACATGTGGTATCCCCATACTCAGTAGAAGCAGCTAAATGTATTTTGGGATGCAATTCCACATATGCTCATGGCCTGTGTGAGCAATATATCATTTAGTGACAACTTTGTGCAAAAAAAAAAAAAAAAAATTGTCACTTTCCCGCAACTTGTGTCAAAAAATAAAATATTCCATGGACTCAACATGCCTCTCAGCAAATAGCTTGGGGTGTCTACTTTCCAAAATGGGGTCATTTGGGGGGGTTTTGTGCCATCTGGGCATTTTATGGCCTTCAAAACTGTGATAGGTAGTGAGGAGTGAAATCAAAAATTTATGCCCTTAGAAATCCTGAAGGCAGTGATTGGTTTTCGGGGGCCCCGTACGCGGCTAGGCTCCCAAAAAGTCCCACACATGTGGTATTCTCATACTCAGGAGAAGCAGCTGAATGTATTTTGGGGTGCAATTCCACATAGGCCCATGGCCTGTGTGAGCAATATATCATTTAGTGACAACTTTTTGTAATTTTTTTTTTTTTTGTCATTATTCAATCACTTGGGACAAAAAAAAAATATTCAATGGGTTCAACATGCCTCTCAGCAATTTCCTTGGGGTGTCTACTTTCCAAAATGGGGTCATTTGGGGGGGGGGGGGTTGTACTGCCCTGCCATTTTAGCATCTTAAGAAATGACATAGGCAGTCATAAACTAAAAGCTGTGTAAATTCCAGAAAATGTACCCTAGTTTGTAGACGCTATAACTTTTGCGCAAACTAATAAATATACGCTTATTGACATTTTTTTTACCAAAGACATGTGGCCGAATACATTTTGGCCTAAATGTATGACTAAAATTGAGTTTATTGGATTTTTTTTATAACAGTAGAAAATATCATTTTTTTTCAAAATTTTCGGCCTTTTTCCGTTTATAGCGCAAAAAATAAAAATGGCAGAGGTGATCAAATACCATCAAAAGAAAGCTCTATTTGTGGGAAGAAAAGGACACAAATTTCGTTTGGGTACAGCATTGCATGACCGCGCAATTAGCAGTTAAAGCGACGCAGTGCCAAATTGGAAAAAGTCCTCTGGTCCTTAGACAGCCAAATGGTCCGGGGCTGAAGTGGTTGAAGGGCAAAACAAGAAGTAGAAGTTGATTTATTAACTTTCTGAATAACATTGATTGATTATTAGTTAAATGTTGAATCTATTTAACTCTACTTTTGCTGAGAAATAAACATTCCCCTCTGGGTGATCTATGTACATTACAAGGATTTTAACAAACTTTGTTGCAGATTCTTACCTTTTTGTTATTCTGAAGAAATCCTTGTGTGTTTATCTGTGCCCCTGTGAGTCTAATGGGAGTGGTTTCTTAATTATCAATCAGCTGTGCACCTGAAGGGCTCTAATGAGGAAAGCTACTGGGCCTGCATACCTTTAGCCGTGATTTTCTATTGAAAATATCTCACCAAAAAAGAAATTTTTGTTGCAGGAGATGCCTGAAATCTGACTTGTATCTTGCGCAGACTTCTGGTAAAATCGGTGAGCCAATCACACAAGCTGGAAATTATGTTTCTGGGGGGCATTCTGTACACTGTATACAGAACACCTCCAGATAGCCATATTGCATTGCATTTTCAGAAAATTACAGAGCTGCAGATTGAGAAGGAAAGGTAATTTTTAATAACAATCAATTACAATATGACTTGTGTCGCAATTGTATGCGCTATGTTATTTTTTCTTTATTTGCTATTTTTTTTTTCCCCACGAAAGTGGAGTTACCCTTTAAAAATGTTGTTCAACAGCCAGATATTCACACGTACAGCTAGCTACCTGTTAAATATTATCACAACAATAATTATGTCAGCTGTTACTTTGTCCTAAAATGTGTTTATCCACTTGCTTACTGGGCACTTAAACCCCCCTCCTGCCCAGACCAATTTTCAGCTTTTAGTGCTGTCACTCTTTGAACGACACTTGCGGTCATACAACACTGTACCCAAATTAAATTTTTATCATTTTTTTCCCCACAAATAGAGCTATCTTTTGGTGGTATTTGATCACCTCTGGGTTTTTAATTTTTTTTAAAGACCGAAATTCTTTTAAAAAAAAATACAAAACCGTTTTATATTTTGTTATCAAATTTTGCAAACAGGTCATTTTTCTACTTCATTGATGTACGCTGATAAGGCTGCATTGATGGGCACTGATAAGGAGGCACTGGTGGGCACTGATAGGTGGCACTAAAGGGCATTTATAGGTGGCACTGAAGGGCACTAATAGGTGGCACTGATTGGCACTGGTAGGTGACACTGATAGGCAGCACTGCTAGGTGGCACTGATTGGCACCACTGGTGGGCATTGATAGGTGACACTGATTGCTGGCTCTGTTATGCACTGGTGGGCACTGATTTGTGGCACTGGTGGGCACAGATGAAATGGTTGTGCATCTTTCTCTTCGGGACTGATGTCCCTTGCACAGAAATCGGTGATCGGCTTTTTTTTCTCCTCACACTGCCAGCGTGAGGAGAAAAAAACGATTACTGATCTTCTGTTTGCATCACGTGATCAGCTGTCATTGGCTGACAGCTGATCACGTGATAAGGGGCCGGGATCGGTGATCACAGCACGCACCACTCACGCCCTGCAGGGGGCGCGCAGGGAGATTGCAAAGGGGAGGATGTCTATTGATGGCCTCCCGGCAAAGTAGGTCCGCACTGTAGCCGTCATTCGACTATAGCGCGGATCTGAAGGGGTTATGTATGTTGTTGACTCAATTCACTAAGGCTGCATTTACATGATGCATTGATTTTCTTTAAATGCACTTGTGCGTTGTGATTTTTTTAATGCATTGCTCTACACTTTTCTTTTTTCCACAGGAGGAGCCATATTATTATGTGCTTAAAGTCAAACCCGGAGTAACACCCCTTTCACACTGGGGCCACCCGTGCGTTAGCGGTAAAGCGCCGCTCGTTTTAGCAGCGTTTTTCGGCCGCTAGTGGGGTTAAAAGCGCCCATGTTGTGGCGCTTCCGTAGCACTGCCCATTCATTACAATGGGCAGGGGCATTTTGGAAGCGCTGTATACAGCACTCCCAAACTGCACCAAAGATGCTGCTTGCAGGACTTTTACTAATGTCCCGCAAGCACACCGCCCAAGTGTAAAAGCACTCAGGCTTTCACATTGGGGCGGCATTGGAGGCAGTTTTCAGGCACTTTATAGGCGCGATTTCTAGTGCAAATTATGTAGCAAGGACTAACTTGATTTGTGTCCAGGCTAGGAACAAGTGGAGCATCCATGACCGGTCAGTCGGGGGATTCAGGAGGTCCTCAGTCAGAAGGGAGCTGAGTTGGGCCAAAACTCCCACCCTCCCTTCTTTTCCTTTCTCTACTTTGGTTTATTTTTTCTTTGGTGAGCTATTTTGTGGTTGGTGTGGTTATGTCATGGCAGCAAACTGGTACAAGGTCCTTGTAGGTTAGTATGGAGCACCAATGTACCTTGTAGGGACCTGTCTAAGGTTGTGGATGGTCTGGCTATATACCCTCCTGGCTCCTCCCATAATTTCAGGCCGGTAAACCGGCCTTCCTATTTATGGTCGGAGCCCTCCGTCCTGATGGATATGAAACACATAAACATGTCACAAGACTAACAACATAAATAGACCTGAAGTGTGCCCTGGCCTGCTGTATGGTAAACCCAGATCTGCTGGGCGGTATGCCAGAGAAGCGCGCAAAAAGACTTGGTTTAGGGAGGTAATGTTTAATTTAAGTTTATGGTCTTCTTACAGAGCGAGCTTGCAAAAGGCTCGTGACATTTCTACTTGTGGATTGGGAATATAGCGAGCAAAGCAGGTGGATTTCCACCTTCCCATTTTCCTGATCACGTGGTCCAGGACTCAGTTTCGTGAGGCTGCTGATGCTGCTCCAATACGGAAAGAATGTCCAGAATAACGGTTGGGGTCAAGGCCTAAGTTGCGCAGAAGGATCCTGACGTGAGTAGTGAACTGGTTGGTACTAAGCGGGCTGATCGGGAACGGCAGCAATGGGCTGTCCTGCGAGGGATCAAGTAAATGGGCTAATGGACTATCTAGGATGGCTACGGGGCACCAGGCGTTGTGCGTTCTGAAGAGCTTGATGTCAACCCCTGGACTGGACTGTTGTGTTTTGGATACCTCGAGGTGTATCGTGAAGTGGCTGTGGTGACGCGTGAGGTGGCGTCTGCATAAGGCCCTATGACTGGTGCTGCTGACTGTGAATTCGCTGGGTCGTAGAAAGCCATAAAATGCCAGGTAGATGGCAGCTTGGATGACCAAGCTGGGCAAAAAACCGAAAGGTGAGCGTGAGAGTATGGTGGACATGTCTCGAAACATGGCACTGGTGACTGGTAAGCGTTTACCGCTAACTTGGGGTTTCTGCTTGTGGATGCCTCGGAGGATGGCTTTGACCGCATGGGTAGCGAACAAAGATGGTTTGTTAGGATCTAGAAAAGAGGTGAAATGCTGGATGCCAGCTAGGTAGAGTCTAATCGTGTTGTAGGATAACTTCAGCTGAGTGTGGCAGTATGAAATGAAGGCCAGGATATGATGGAGATCTCCTGGTATAGCCCCGGGGTTAGCCTCTAGAAACCTGTGATTTCCAGCTTTTCCAGGCAGCATGGTAGCCTTTCAGGGTATTGTGAGATAGTGACTGGTTAATCAGACTAGTGGCGTCATGAAGATGTCGCTTCAATCCAGGGTTAGCTGTGACCAATGTGGGATAGCAGACATGGTCGAGTCGGCTCCAGGTTCCTGCGAAGAGAAGGTTGTGTAGTTAAAGCGAGATAGCGCGTCGGCCGAAGTGTTGCATTTACCGGGGATATAAACGCAGAGGACATTAAATTGGTGCTGTAGTGAGAGTTGCACCAGCCTGCGTAGGAAGGACATGATGGCCAAGGACTTGGAGCGACCTTTGTTTATAATAGAGGCTGTGGCTAGATTATCTGTGGAAAATGTCACTGTTTGTCCTACCCAGTTGTTGCCCCAGACGTGGGCTGCTGCAACAATGGGGTAAATCCCGAACATCGAGGAGGATTGACTGAACCCGGGGATCGAGAGTATTTCTGGCGGCCATGGTGCTGCGAACCAGTGGTGGCCAAAAATAGCTGCAAAACCTCTGGGGGCTGCGGCGTCCGTGATTATTTGGGGTGAAGTGGGAGACGCTGATGGGATAAACATCGAATGCCGTTCCAGTTTGTTAGAAAATCGTCCCACCTGGCTAGGTCAGCTACGGCTGCCTTGTCTAGTTTAAATATTAGGTCGGGGTCTTGTACCTGGGAAAGGAACGCCAGGAGACGTGAGACGAAGGATCGCCCTTGAGGGATGATCCTTATGGCAAAGTTCAGCATGCCAAGGAGGGATTGCAGTTGCTTTTTTGTGCAGCCTTGCGTATTAGTAAATGTGTGGATGACTGTCCTGATGCGGGTCAATCTGTCGGGAGGCAGACTAGCTTGCATGGTGTGAGTGTTGAGTATGATACCCAAGAAGGTGACGATCTGTGCCGGGCCTTCTACCTTCTTATCCGCTAAAGGTACGTTAAGATTATGAAAGATTGTTCTGAGGCTGTTTAGATCAACTGGGGGCTCGTTGGGTTTCTCTATGAGTAGGAAGTCGTCTAAGTAGTGGATCACTTTCTGACAGGACGCATGTTGTGAGAGAATCCAGGAAAGAGACTGAGCGAAAGTGTCGAATAGCCACGGGCTGCTTTTGGAGCCGAACGTTAACTTGGTGGCGAAATAGTATAGACCTTTCCATTTGATTCCGTGCCACCGCCATAGGCACGGATCAATTGGCAACAATTTGAATGCGTCCGAGATGTCTGCTTTAGACAACCAGGCGCCTGCTCCTGCGAGAATGATGGATTGAATAGCTGAGTCTACCGTTGAATATTTAAGTGTAAACTCTTCTGAAGGTATAAGGGAATTTAAACTGGGTATATGGGAACAATGAGGCGCGGACAAATCATAAACTAAACGAAGTTTATTTGAAAACTTGCCCTTCACAAGGCCGATAGGGCTGACTCTCCATACAGAAAAAGGTGATTGTGTAAAGGGGCCGATTATGTATCCCCGGTCTAGTTCTGTTTGCAGCAGGGTGGTGATGGTTTCCTCGTCGGTAGCGGCTGACAGCAGGTTTTTGCATTCGTGAGTTGTGTTTGGGAGTGTGATAAGTCCGGTGTGAAAGCCTGTCGTGAATCCCCGGATGAGAAAGGCTGCCAGTGAAGGTGTTGGGTGTGAGGCGAGGTAAAACGCGAGCCATCCGACGTGCACTCGGCTTAGTCATTCGGGTTTAGGCTGTTTCATAGCGCAAGCGTACCTGGGGTGAGCTTTGTGGCATGTGAGACAGACATGAAGTAGTTTGCAGTGGGGGAAGTTACAACCCCCAAAGTTGAAGTTATTGCATATGGCTGCTCCCCCTAGTGCCTGGATGGGTCGTCCTAATCTGTCTGCCTGAGCCGGCTGAGTAAATGCCGTTGAGTGACGAGTGACGCTGGGAAAGAAGGGAGGGTTGGGGGGGCGTCTGCCACCTGACTCGGAGCACCAGTTGGCCGTATGGGTGGACGACTGGCAGTTGGTACAGAGTGGGGAACGTAGGCCAGCGAAATGGCGACAGAACAGCTCTGTATCGATGGTACTCCAGTTGGTTTTTACTTGAAACTGGGAAAGTCTAGCTGCTGCGTTTGCTGAAAATGACCTGTGATAGTCATAAAAGGAGCATCCCCCATATTTACAACCTAGATCTACTATTGCGTGTAGGTATAGGTCCAGCTATTGCTTGTGTATGCTAAAGTTTTGAAGCATTGAGTTGCTTTTGCGACTGGACTCAGATCGGTCGGATGAAAGAAGCGCACTGCTGGTGAGTGCTTGTGTATGCTAAAGATTTGAAGCATTGAGTCGCTTTTGCGACTGGACTCAGATCGGTCGGATGAAAGAAGCACACTGTTGGTGAGTGCTTGTATGCTGAAGATCCGGATCGCAGAGCCGCTGTTTGCGACTGGACTTGGATCGGTGGGATGAAAGAAGCACACTTGTTGGTGAGTGCTTGTGTATGCTAAAGTTTTGAAGCATTGAGTCGCTTTTGCGACTGGACTCAGATCGGTCGGATGAAAGAAGCACACTGCTGGTGAGTGCTTGTATGCTGAAGATCCGAATCGCAGAGCCGCTGTTTGCGACTGGACTTGGATTGGTGGGATGAAAGAAGCACACTGTTGGTGAGTGCTTGTATGCTGAAGATCTGAATCGCAGAGCCGCTGTTTTGCGACTGGACTCGGATCGGTGGGATGAAAGAAGCACACTGTTGGTGAGTGCTTGTGTATGCTGAGGATCCGAATCATTGAGCCGGTGTTGCGACTGGACTTGGATCGGTTGGTGATGTTTGTATTGCCAAGGATCCGAATCTTTAAGCCGGTGCTGCGACTGGACTCGGATCGGTTGGTGGAGTTCGTTTTGCAGAGGATCCGAATCTTTGCGCTGATTATGCGACTAGATTCAGATTGGTTGTGGACGTAAGGGGCTCGAATGAGGAACGGAGAAAGGCAGTAAGTACGGATGTGTGCGAATAACCGAGTAAGACTTACGAAGTTGTAGGTGGTTTACGAAGGGGAACATAAAGTAACGGTTCGGTAGCAGGAAAGCACTACCTGCGACAGTGAGTGTGGGACAATTGATAAACCTACGACCAATCTCGAAGGACATGCAGTGAGTTGGTAGAGTCGGCCTCTGCAATGCATCTGATATGAGACAGTTTGTAAAACATATTAAATTAATCCGATATAAATCGGTAGTAAGGAGTATCTGATACGAATTGGTTGTAGAGTGTATGCCATCCCTTACCGTGAAACTGAACACCTATCAACCACCCATCCCCCCAGGCTAATCAAGTGCAGAGAAGGCACCAGGTGGGCTCAACCACACCTCAATCAGCCACAGAAACCTATACAAACGATATATGCTGATCTCCTAATGAATGAGATGGCAACCCCATGGAGCATGAATTTTTTGACCAGTGAAGCCTATTGCGAGTGATATTGAGAACGACCGACAGTGACTGGAGGCTTGGGTCTACGAATGAATCGTATATTTGTCAGAAGGAACTTTACGAATGTACTATGCCTGTGCCGAATGATGTCGGGACATGAGCGACAACAACTCCGGGGCAGGTTTTTTCACAAAAGGGGTGCAGGATAAGAAGCATAATAAACCGCAAGATTTTGCACATGACACGAAAGTTTGGATACTACCTGCGACCGTGAGTGGGAACCGCCGACGAAGACCATGAATGAAAAGCCGGAGTGCACCTGCGATTGAATGCACAGACTGCCGAACATGAGGTGAGCTGGGAAGAGTCAGCCCTGTGATGTGAGCTACCGCGCACTGGAACTGACACAGACCATTGTGGATGGTCTGGCTATATACCCTCCTGGCTCCTCCCATAATTTCAGGCCGGTAAACCGGCCTTCCTATATATAACCAAAAAAAAAAAGATATATATATATATATATATATATATATATATATATATATATATATATATATATATATATATATATATATATAAATAAATTAGTATAAATAAAACGTTTGGGCCTCAGCCAACACCTGCATCAGAACTTGCTTAGCTATCAGTTGCGGCATAACCAATTTGTGCCTTTACCAGGGCAAACATTTCACGGTTACATACCACACTCCAATTCAAATTCAGTCGCATCCGTGATGCACCAATGTATTCCGGCATGCACCAGCGTTTCTTTTGCCTCATTTCAGTACATGCTCCAGAGTCCGGGTCGCTGTCAGTTGCAGCTGCGGCACGACCGATTCGTGCCTCTGTCATGGCGAAACGTTTTTCATTCATTTCACTCTAAGGCAAACATTTCATTTATTTCGTTGTCGCATGCCGCGCCCCGATTCAAGTTCAGGGCATCCGTCCGACATCGATTCATCCTGGCAAGCCCCAGTTGGTGCGACCTCATTGGCGCAGTCATGGCACACCGATTCGTGCCTCTGTCATGGCACAAACAGTTCACTCATTTATTTAATACCATGCACCTGTCGCTTAAACATGTTACAATTTACCTTTCAAACCAGGTAGTCAAACCCTCCACCGGTTCTCATCAGTCATTTCCTCCATGTCAGTCAAAAAAAAAAAAAAAGGGGGGGGCCACACCCCATCTTCCTTCGAAGCTCAGTCATGGTCCCGATTCATTCGTTGAAACCTTCGCCTCGCTACTATACCCCCTCATAGTCACAGCACATCCAAGTATAACTTTTCTGCAATCGTCGCAAATACGTATCCAAACACAACTTCTTGCATTTCATTGCAAGCACACATCGAAACATAACTTCTTGCAATCGTTGCAAGCACACATCCCATCATGACTTCTTGCAATCGTTGCAAGTACGCATCCAAACAGAACGTCTTGCAATCGTTGCAAGCACACATCCAAGCAGAATTTCTTGCAATCATTTCAAACACGCATCCAATCATAAAACTTCTTGCAACCGTTGCAGGCATGCATTCAAGCATAACTTCTTGCAGTCGTTGCGAGTACGCATCCAAGATTAAACTCTTGCAGTCTTGCAAACACATGCAGCAATACGAACTTTTTACAGTCACTACAAACACATCTCCACCGACAGGAACTCCCTTGCAATCGTTGCAAGCACACATTCAAGCACAAATCTTACAATCATTACAAGACACGCATCTTAGCATAACTTCTTGCAAACGTTGCAAGCATGCATCCAAGCATAACTTCTTGCAATCATTGCAAACACGCATCCAGTCACAACTTCTTGCAAATGTTGCAGGGACGCACCCAAGCATAACTTCTTGCAATCATGGCAAGCACGCATCCAAACACAACTTTATAATCGTTGCAAACACACATCCAAGTATAACTCCTTGCAGCCCATGCAAGCACATGCAGTAATACGGACTTCCCGCAGTCACGGCAAACACATCACCATTGACACAAACTCCCTGGCAACTGTTGCAAACACGTATTTAAGCACAACTCTTGCAATCATTGCAGGGCTCGCATCTTAGCATGACTTCTTGCAATCAGTACACATTTCCAGTAGCACACAATCAGTCACACATCATTCTTCAGTGGCACTTAATCGGCCACTTGTCTCCAGTGGAATTTCATACGAGCCACTCATCAATTCCTGTGTCATTTCTCGCTTAGGTCAGTTGAGTTCAGGTTCCACCCCGCACCAGGTATCGTATTGCCACACACAGCTGGCTCCTCATAACGTCATCAGGCTATACCTAGCCAACATCCAGCATTTCTTGCCCTCACAGGACCCCAGAGAGTCATCCGTGTTTACGGCTCATACAGTAGGATCCTTTCTACGTGGCGTCCAGAAGCATCAGCCCATAGCTAAACAGCAAACGCTTGCCCATCACAACTGCCATCTTCAGGGACATGTCAAAACCTCAGACATTCCCCAGTCTAGTCATACAAGCAGCCATCTACCTGGCCCTCTGTGGTTTTCTATGGCCTAGCAAATTCACTTTTACTGGCACAGGCAGCCAGGTACTACGTAGACACAACTTGACTCGCTGGTAATACCATTATGTCCTTCAGCTTGTATTCTCAAAAAACTCAATAATCCGGAACCGAGGTCTACAATAACCTCCTCCGAATTAACGAACACCACGCAGGCCAGCCTCCCCCTTGACAAACTGACCCGTATCAGGTTCGTTCCCCAAGACTTCACCCATACACGGGTGTGTACTAACAAGTAGCTGCAGTCTTTCCTAAGAATGTGGACCTATCAATGTCGGAAGGTCCCGTACTACGTGGATCGGTGTATCAATGATTATACCTTAACTATAGGGTCTTATCACCTACGTCACCCTGGTCACCCCAGGTAGCGACAGATGCCACAGCCACCACAGGCATCGTGGCAATTTTTGGCCATCATCGGTTTACAAGTACATGGCCCCCAGAGACACTCCTAAAACTCAGGGTTTACCCGGACTTCCTCCCTCTTCAAGTTATACCCGGTCATGGCAACCGCTTAAACTCTAGGGTCTTATCTGGACAGGACAGGCCGTGGCTTTGCCACCGACATCCGGTCCGAGGCGAGCCTCTTAATGAAGCCAGGTCCGCATCGCTCTGTGATGTCCTTCCTGCGCACGCTGGTGTAACTATCTTGGCAACACCAGTTTAATGTCCACTGCATGTTCGTTCCAGGCTGCCATCTTCTGGGACATGTCTACTATATTAACCAGTACGCTATTGGGCCTTCTCCCCAGTTTGGTCATACAAGCAGCCATTTACTTGGCCTATCACGGGTTCTGGCGGCCCAGCGAGTTCACCCGCAGCAATCCCGCAGGCCAAGCTCTGTGTAGTTGGCTCGCTGCCAACACCATTTTCATCCTCCATCCTGCAGTGTCCAAAACCCAGCAATCAAGCTCCAGGATAGACATCCATCTCCATAAAGTAAACAACGTCCGGTGGCCAGTAACCATACTCGACCGCCTACCGTCACTCCTACCGGTACACTCAAACTCTAGTCCCCTATTATCTTTCGGGCAACCCTCGAGTGCCTGCCAGTTCATCAAACACCTGGGGGTTCTTCTACGCTGCCTACACCTCAACCCCAGTCAGTACTCCAGTCATTCTTTAGTATTGGGGCAGCCTTAGCAGCATGTCGGCATGGGTCCCAGACCACGTCATCAAGAGACTTAGCAGGTGAAACTCTGCCTACCTCGCCCGGCACGTCCCCACTCCTTAGGTGGAAACGGCACAAGCATTCACCAAACTCGCTCAAATAAATAAAGCCAAAACTAATAAAACCACACCCCTACCTGAATGTTTTTGCCCCCTTATTCTGGCATACCGACCAGCAGACCAAGGCACACTTTCAGGTCCATTTCATATGGTAAGTCCACACCTCCAGGTCTATTTCCGATGGTAAGTTTTATGTTAACTACAAATGTTATCTATGTCCATATCAGACATAGGGCTCCACCCATAAGTAGGAAGGCCAGTATGGTGGCCTGAATTTATGGGAGGAGCCCGGGGGGTATTTAAGCAGCCCGTTCACCTGTGGTGCTTGTCGGTTTCCTGTGCGTGATACCCACCCTCCCATCCCCATTTCAAGGCATTCATTTCATTCATTCATTCATTTCATTCATTTCTCTCTACAGAATAATCATTTCTTAAACTAGGGTATGCCCCCTTATTCTGGCATACCGACCAGCAGACCAAGGCACACTTTCAGGTCCATTTCATATGGTAAGTCCACACCTCCAGGTCTATTTCCGATGGTAAGTTTTATGTTAACTACAAATGTTATCTATGTCCATATCGGACATAGGGCTCCACCCATAAATATATATATATATATATATATATATATATATATATATATATATATATATATATATAAATTATGGGTGCTGCAATTTTTTATGGCATACAGTATTTGTGCAGCGGTTTTTTGAACACTATTTTTTTGCGGGGAAAAATACACATTATTGAATGTTACTGCACACAAACACAAGCTAATACCCAATTTTTTTGTGTAAAATATAAAAGATGATTTTACGCCAAGTAAATAGAACCCTAACATGTCATGCTTTAAACTTGCATCTGCCTGTGGAATGGCACCAAACTATGGTACTTAAATTCTCCATAGGCTACAATTTAAACGTCTTTATAGGTTACCAGTTTAAAGATACACAGGAGGTCTGGTGCTAGAATTATTGCTCTCACTCTGACATCCATTACATTACTTCACAAGTGTGGTGCAATCTCCTTTGTATATCACAAGGGATGAACAACATCCCTTGTGTCAGCATGGATCATGACAACTGACAGGTCCTCTTTATGGAAAGATCTGGGGTCTATTAGACCCCAAATCCTTTCTCTGGCCTCCAATGCAGCAGATCAGATACAGATCGGTCTGATTGACTGCTTTAATGGCTGCTAACGGTCAGGTAAACAAAGAGCCGAAACCAGGAATGGATGTCCTACAGTAATTAAATGATTAAGGGGAATTTACTAAGACTGAAGTGGCCAGAATCTGGAGAAGCTGTGCATGGCAACCAGTCAGCTTTTAGCTTTCATTTTCAAAACTTTCAAAGCCTAAACAATAGAAAAAAAAATCCACACAGTACTTCCTATCAATGTGATGTGTGCCTTGTGCTGCTGGCTCCTGTTTTAGTTGAAATCTTCCTTAACAGCTTGGTCTTAACTGTTATGCCGTGTACACACGGTCGGACTTTTCGTCTACAAAAGTCCGACGGACGCCGACGGACCAAATCCGGCGGACAATTTGACCGTGTGTGGGCTTCATCAGACCTGCAGCGGACTTTTTCGGTCGAAAATCTGACGGACTTTAGATTTGGAACATGCTTCAAATCTTTCCGACGGACTCGAGTCCGGTCAAAAAATCCGCTCGTCTGTATGCTAGTCCGACGGACAAAAACCGACGCTAGGGCAACTATTGGCTACTGGCTATGAACTTCCTTATTTTAGTCCGGTGTACGTCATCACGTAAGAATTCGACGGATTTTTTTGTGATCGTATGTAGGCAAGTCCGTTCGTTAGAAAGTCCGCCGCAAGTCCGCCAAAAGTCCGTCGAAAGTCTGTCGGACCGGCTGTCGGTTTTGTTTTTGTTTTGTAGCCGAAAAGTCCGACCGTGTGTACGCGGCATTAATTTCATGGCGGGTGTACTTTCTTTTTTGCATGCCCCCTGCCCTCCCAACACATATTATGTTAAAAAAAATGAACTCAGCCCCAGCCTGCGAAGCTACTGGTAGAGCTTGGAGCTTGAAATCCCAAAATAATACACTGTTGCAATGGGTGGATTGCATTGCAAGTTTCTGAGCTCCCAGCTCTACTAGGAGGTAGGGATGAGCTTCGAGGTCGAGTCCAACGCAAGTTCGACTTGAACATCAGCCGTTCGACCGTTCATCGAATTACGAACATTATGGGCCGTCCGCGCTAAATTCGAGTGGCGCGTCACGACCCATAATTTACTGCGGCATCGCAGTGCATTGCTAGCTGATGATTGGCCAAGCATGCACTATGACCCGCATGCTTTGGCCAATCACAGCGCGGTAAGTGGGAGAGCCTTTTGCCGATTATGTCTCAGGGGATTTAGTACACGCCCCACACTATATAAGGCCACCTGCATGTCGGCCCTGTGTAGTGTGTTCCGGCTTTGAGAGAGAGATAGAGAGAGAGGTAGTATCATTTCATTTGAGTTAGAGCAGGCAAGCGAGTCAGTTATCTGCAGTCAGTGTATTGTGTGTATATATATATATATATATATATATATATATATATATATATATATATATATATATATATATATATGCATCCCAGGTGTTGTGTATATATATATTAAGTTAGTTCGGTACCAATCATTTCTCATTTCTGAGACAAATTCTAAACTCATTTCGGACATTTCAAATCATTTCTCATTTCTGAAAAACATTTCTAAAAACTAATTTCGGACATTTCAAATCATTTCTTATTTCTGAAAACTCATTTCTGACATTTCAAATCATTCTCATTTCAGTCACCTACCGCGCTCCGATTCGAATCCAATCGCACCAAAAGATGCGCCGATTCGTCCCGGTGTGCCCCAGTTATTACGGCCTCATTTCTATACATGCTCCAGAGTTACGTTATTGTCGGTCAATTGTACCTCTGCCATGGTTATCATTTCATTTCCATGTATCACGTTCCGACATGAATTCAGTCGCATGAAAAATGCACCGATTCGTCTCGGCGTGCCCCAGGATTGGCCTCATTTCTATACATGCTCCAGAGTTACGTTTTATCAGTCATTTGTACCTCTGTCATGGTTATCATTTCATTCCCATGTATCACGTCCCGACATGAATTCAGTCGCATGAAAAATGCACCGATTCGTCTCGGCGTGCCCCAGGATTGGCCTCATTTCTATACATGCTCCAGAGTTACGTTTATCAGTCAATTGTACCTCTGTCATGGTTATCATTTCATTTCCATGTATCACGTTCCGACATGAATTTAGTCGCATGAAAAATGCACCGATTCATCTCGGCGTGCCCCAGGATTGGCCTCATTTCTATACATGCTCCAGAGTTACCTTATCAGTCATTTGTACCTCTGTCATGGTTATCATTTCATTGCCGCGTATCACGTTCCGACAGGAATTCAGTCGCATGAAAATGCACCGATTCGTCTCGGCGTGCCCAGGATTGGCCACATTTCTGATACATGCTCCAGAAGTCCGGATCATAGCTGAATCGCAGACACCGGGGATTGACCCATATCTCTGTCATGCAATTTCTACCGTTTTACTCTCACAACGCATCACCGTTTCGAAACCAGTCGCATCCGAGGCGCACCGATTCGTCACGGCATGCATCACAGGTTCCGATCACATTTCATACCTACACCAGAGCTCGGTTGGTTGGCAGTCGCTAACACGGCACAACCAATTCGAGCCTCGATCAAAACAATCATTTCTCTCATTTCATTAATACTGCACTCCTATTCGAATCCAGATGCATCAAACAAGCACCGATTCGTCCCAGGAGCACCAGTATTTTCAGTTGCCTCATTTCAATACATGCTCCAGAGCCCGGTCCACGGTCGAACAAATCGTGACACGACCAGGCCGCACCTCTGTCATGCAGTTCATTCATTTCACAATCAAGGCAAACATTTCGAACCATTTCATTGTCACAAATTGCAAGCACCATACAAATCATTGCTTCAAGTTACTTAGCAATCCCTTCACGAATTGTCACCTTTCATCTTCCTCAGGTCAGTCAAAGTTCAGTAGGTCCACCCTGCACCAGGTTGGACGATATCCCCCCAGGTAAAAAAAAAAAAAAAAGGGAGAACAAGTCGGGTAAGTATGACGCAGAGGATCAAAGAAAAAACTTGAAATTCATCTCACCCCCAATAGGTTACAGTCAACCAGGAAATAAAGCTCGAGAGATCCTCACCAGAGCAACCATGTCCCAGGCCGGCAGTGAAGACTTCACGGCCCCTCTATCACCTACTCCGGTCTCAGAAAGCGGCAGCGTGCAATCCCTCAGGGGATGGACTATCCCCAGACTGACGGCAGAGCTCAGACGCAGAGGTGTCCCCTTCCCCGCCACAGCGAGGAAAGGCGAGCTCTTCAAACTCCTCTTCCCCCCACCAGCAGCAGGACCCAGTACCCAACAGGCATCCCTCCAGTCCATATCATCGGCCATCTCGCAATTACACACGATGGTGTCATCTCTATCCACCTCAGTTGCAGACGTCCAAGCCAGGGTGGCACTTCTGGAGGCCCGACCGGCCACGGCTGTCCCCGACCCAACGGCAACTCAGACCTTGACACCTCTTCCTACAGGTACCTCAGGCTCAAGCGCCATTGTCTACCCCTCCCATCTGGTCCCAACCAGTATCAGGAAGGACATTTTGGACGGCAAGGACGTCAACCTGGCCTCTCTCCTTATCTCCGTGCATGATTTAGCAGAAAATAAAGCCTACTCCTGGGGCGACATATCGGTGGTCATTAAAGCCAAAGACCCCAGGCTGAACCACAAGCTATCAGTCCCCGAATTTACCCTGGCCTTTGGCATGCTCAGAGATGTCCTGTGCTCAGCCACCCCTAGCAGGCGGGAAGAGCTGGACTTATACCTCCATACTGTGGTAGACTTGGGCCACAAGTATGGAGGTTTCGCCTTCTACGATTATCATCGTTCCTTCTCAGCCAAGGCCGCCGCCAGATTCGCTCAATTCCAGATCACGACAGATTGGAGTCTCATGGACACAGAGCTCTTCTGCCGCCACTTTGCCGGCTTACGCTCACCTCTGTGTGCAATTTGCCAGTCTTCCACCCACACTGCCACCTGGTGCGCCAATACGGCGATCAGACGGCCCTTCGAGTTCCCCCCTGCCTCAGGTACAGTACAGGGCCAGTCGATCCCTGAACCAACGCCTCAGGTGGACAAACTCGGACGCCCAGTCCGAACCGTGGGAGGGGCAGCCATCTGTAACAACTTTAACTATGGGTCCTGCAACTTCAGCCAATGCCGTCTACTTCACATCTGCACTTTATGCCAAAGAGCACACCCTAGGAATTTGTGTGAAGTCAAGCAACACAAGAGGGCATGACTAAGCCGAATCAACATCTTATGGCTAGGACTGTATCTCACTTCACACCCCACCCCTTCCCTGGCCACCTACCTTATCCAAGGCTTCACAGTAGGCTTTCACACCGGCCTCATTGCACTGCCCCACAGTACTCACGAATGCGCCAATCTTCGTTCGGCAGCCATCGACGAACAGGCCATAGATCAGCTCTTACAGGCAGAGGTAGATCGAGACTATGTAATAGGCCCTTTCACTTGCCCCCCTTTCAGCACATGGAGAGCCAGCCCTATTGGGCTTGTCAAGGGCAAATTCTCTAATAAATTGCGTTTGGTGTACGACTTGTCTGCGCCTCATTCTTCGCACATACCCAGTCTCAATTCCCTGATCCCCTCCGAAGAGTTTTTCCTAAAATACTCCTCCGTTGACATGGCAATACAAGCGATCATCAAAGCAGGCACAGGTGCCTGGCTCTCCAAAGCCGACATCTCGGATGCTTTCAAGCTCCTGCCCATCCACCCATCCCTTTGGTGCTGGCATGGCATCAAATGGAAGGAAGCGTATTATTTTGCTACGAAACTCACCTTCGGTTCGAAGAGTAGCCCGTGGCTCTTCGACACGTTCGCACAGTCCCTCGTTTGGATACTATTACACAAGGGCCAATGCCATGAAGTCATCCATTACCTGGATGACTTCCTACTGATAGAACCGCCCAACAAGCCCCCAGGAGATCTCGACAAACTTAGAGTAATTTTTGGAAACCTCAACGTTCCTATCGCCGAGCACAAAGTCGATGGTCCAGCAAACATCATCACCTTTCTCGGGGTCAGCTTGGATACCTGCGCAATGCAGGCCAGTCTCCCCCCCGACAAATTAACACGCATTAGGGCAGTCCTTCACGAGTTTACACACACCAAGGGCTGTACCAAAAAACAGTTGCAGTCTCTCCTGGGTATGCTCAACTTCGCTATGCGAATTATCCCACAAGGTCGCACATTCGTATCACGCCTACTTAGATTTCTGTCAGAAACTCAAGACCCTGATCAGATTTTGAAATTAGACTCCGCAGCTATAGCGGACCTATCAATGTGGGAGGAATTCTTGTCCGCCTGGAATGGCATATCTCTATTTATACCTATGGTTTCGATCCATTCACCCCAGGTAGTGACTGACGCTGCAGCCTCCACAGGTTTCGCGGCAATTTTTGGCCATCATTGGTTTTCAGGACCCTGACCTCAACAGATACTGTTGATACCCGGCTTTTCCCAAACATCTGCCCTCTTTGAGCTTTATCCCATAGTGGCAGCCGCACAACTCTGGGGCCACCACTGGACAGGACAAACCGTAGTCTTCACCACCGACAACCAGGCCACGGCAGACATCATCAACAGAGGCAGGTCCAAGTCCCTAGCAGTCATGTCCTTCCTGCGCAGGTTGATACAACTGTCTTTACAACATCAGTTCAACATACACTGTGAATTTATACCCGGCAGATACAACTCAGCAGCTGACGCACTATCACGTTTCAATTATCCCTCCTTTTTCAAACAGGTTCCCGATGCCGACCCAATGTCGGCCCCTATCCCCGTCTGGTCACAACTGACCCTAGACTAGTGCAACATCTACACGGAGCTACGCAACTCATAAATAATTCCCTCTCCCGCAACACACTCAAAGCCTACCAGACAGCTTGGAAGGCTTTCAATAAATACCTCACGTCCTGCCGCAAAGAACCAACAGATATCAAACAGGTACTGGCCTTCACGGCACACTGCCACATGCAGCTGGCCTTATCCTACAACACCATCCGGTTATACCTAGCCGGCATTCAACATTTCATGGCGCTTGAAGACCCGACGAAATCGTCACTGTTCTCATCTCACGCTATACGAGCCATCCTAAGGGGAATACAGAAACAACAACCAGTCATCAGCACTAAGCGCTTGCCCATTACGGGGCCCATCTTTAGGGACATGTCAAACATACTGGCTACTTCGCCATTCGGTCTGCTCCCCAGCACGGTCTTACAAGCAGCCATATATTTAGCTTACTATGGGTTCTTGCGGCCTGGCGAATTCACCTCTAACAAACCCACAGACCTAGTACTATGCAGACGACACTTGCTTCGACACCAAGACCACTTTATCCTGCACCTCGAGGTCTCTAAAACCCAGCAAACGGGCTCGGGAGTGAACATCCACCTCTACAGAACCAACAACAGCTGGTGTCCAGTCGCTGTACTCAACCGACTCCTATCTCTCCTGCCTGAGCAACCAGACAGCAGTCCCCTTCTACCATTCCCAGTCAAACCCTTAAACGCCTCTCAGTTTGTGAGCCACATAAGGATACTTCTCCGCAATCTCCACCTTAACCCTAGTCAGTATTCCGGACACTCTTTCCGCATCGGAGCAGCCTCCGCGGCGTCCCGCCACGGGGTGCCAGATCACATCATCAAAAGACTAGGCAGGTGGAAATCAGCCTGCTTCGCCCGGTACATCCCCAATCCACAAACAGAGATGGCACAGGCATTCTCCAAATTGGCTCAATAAATAACTGAAAACCAATAAAAATTATAACCCTACCTGAATGTTTTTGCCCCCTTATTTTGGCATACCGGCCATTAGACCAAGACACACTTTCAGGTCTATTTCATATGGTAAGTCCACACTTTCAGGTCTATTTCCGATGGTAAGTCTTATCTTTACTATAAGTGTTATCTATGTCCATATCGGACATAGGGCTCCGACCATAAGTAGGAAGGCCAGTATGGTGGCCTGAATTTATGGGAGGAGCCCGGGGGGTATTTAAGCAGCCCGCTCACCTGTGGTGCTTGTCGGTTTCCTGTGCGCGATACCCACCCTCCCATCCCCATTTCACAGCATTTCTCAACTATTCATTTCATTCATTTCTCTTACAGAATAATCATTTCTTAAACCAGGGTATGCCCCCTTATTTTGGCATACCGGCCATTAGACCAAGGCACACTTTCAGGTCTATTTCATATGGTAAGTCCACACTTTCAGGTCTATTTCCGATGGTAAGTCTTATCTTTACTATAAGTGTTATCTATGTCCATATCGGACATAGGGCTCCGACCATAATATATATATATATATATATATATATATATATATATATATATATATATATATATATATATATAATCACTGTATTCAGTTTAGCTTGATCCGTTCCTGTTATTCTCTTCCTAATATACTTACAGGCAGGCAGCTGCAGTATTTTCAGTCAGTGTACTGTATCCTGTGCACAGTGTGAAACTGAAGCTAACTGCAGACAATTGCTGGTGTTCTCTTTCTAATAATACCTCAGGCAGGCAGCTGCAGGATTTTCAGTCAGTGTACTGTATCCTGTGCACAGTGTGCAACTAAAGCTAACTGCAGACAATTGCTGGTGTTCTCTTCCTAATAATACCAAAGCTAGGCAGCTGCAGTATTTTCAGTCAGTGTACTGTGTCCTGTGCAGTGTGCAACTAAAGCTAACTGCAGACAATTGCTGGTGTTCTCTTCCTAATAATACCAAAGGTAGGCAGCTGCAGTATTTTCAGTCAGTGTACTGTATCCTGTGCAGTGTGCAACTAAAGCTAACTGCAGACAATTGCTGGTGTTCTCTTTCTATTAATACCTCAGGCTGGCATCTGCAGTATTTTCAGTCAATGCACTGTATCCTGTGCACAGTGTGCAACTAAAGCTAACTTCAGACAATTGCTGGTATTCTCTTTCTAATAATACCTCAGGCAGGCAGCTGCAGTATTTTCAGTCAGTGTACTGAATCCTGTGCACAGTGTGCAACTAAAGCTAACTGCAGACAATTGCTGGTATTCTCTTTCTAATAATACCTCAGGCAGGCGGCTGCAGTATTTTCAGTCAGTGTACTGTATCCTGTGCACAGTGTGCAACTAAAGCTAACTGCAGACAATTGCTGGTGTTCTCTTCCTAATAATACCAAAGGTAGGCAGCTGCAGTATTTTCAGTCAGTGTACTGTATCCTGTGCAGTGTGCAACTAAAGCTAACTGCAGACAATTGCTGGTGTTCTCTTTCTATTAATACCTCAGGCAGGCATCTGCAGTATTTTCAGCCAATGCACTGTATCCTGTGCACAGTGTGCAACTAAAGCTAACTGCAGACAATTGCTGGTGTTCTCTTCCTAATAATACCACAGGCAGGCAGTTGCAGTATTTTCAGTCAGTGTACTGTATCCTGTGCACAGCGTGCAACTAAAGCTAACTGCAGACAATTGCTGGTGTTCTCTTTCTAATAATACCTCCGGCAGGCAGCTGCAGTATTTTCAGTCAGTGTACTGTATCCTGTGCAGTGTGCAACTAAAGCTAACTGCAGACAATTGCTGGTGTTCTCTTTCTAATAATACCTCAGGCAGGCAGCTGTAGTATTTTCATTCAGTGTACTGTATCCTGTGCACAGTGTGCAACTAAAGCTAACTGCAGACAATTGCTGGTGATCTCCTTCTAATAATACCTCAGGCAGGCAGCTGCAGTATTTTCAGTCAGTGTACTTTATCCTGTGCACAGTGTGAAACTAAAGCTAACTGCAGACAATTGCTGGTGTTCTCTTTCTAATAATACCTCAGGCAGGCAGCTGCAGGATTTTCAGTCAGTGTACTGTATCCTGTGCACAGTGTGCAACTAAAGCTAACTGCAGACAATTGCTGGTGTTCTCTTCCTAATAATACCAAAGCTAGGCAGCTGCAGTATTTTCAGTCAGTGTACTGTATCCTGTGCAGTGTGCAACTAAAGCTAACTGCAGACAATTGCTGGTGTTCTCTTCCTAATAATACCAAAGGTAGGCAGCTGCAGTATTTTCAGTCAGTGTACTGTATCCTGTGCAGTGTGCAACTAAAGCTAACTGCAGACAAATGCTGGTATTCTCTTTCAATTAATACCTCAGGCAGGCAGCTGCAGTATTTTCAGTCAGTGTACTGAATCCTGTGCACAGTGTGCAACTAAAGCTAACTGTAGACAACTGCTGGTGTTCTCTTCCTAATATTACCACAGGCAGGCAGTTGCAGTTATTTCTGTCAGTGTACTGTATCCTGTGCAGTGTGCAAATAAAGCTAACTGCAGATAAATGCTTGTGTTCTCTTTCTAATAATACCTCAGGCAGGCAGCTGCAGTATTTTCAGTCAGTGTACTGTATCCTGTGCAGTGTGCAACTAAAGCTAACTGCAGACAATTGTTGGTGTTCTCTTTCTAATAATACCTCAGGCAGGCAGCTGCAGTATTTTCATTCAGTGTACTGTATCCTGTGCACAGTGTGCAACTAAAGCTAACTGCAGACAATTGCTGGTGTTCTCTTTCTAATAATACCTCAGGCAGGCAGCTGCAGTATTTTCAGTCAGTGTACTGTATCCTGTGCAGTGTGCAACTAAAGATAACTGCAGACAATTGCTTGTGTTCTCTTCCTAATAATACCACAGGCAGGCAGCTGCAGTATTTTCAGTCAGTGTACTGTATCCTGTGCGCAGTTTGCAACTAAAGCTAACTGCAGACAATTGCTGGTGTTCTCTTTCTAATAATACTACAGGCAGGTGAGTCAGCTAGCTGCAGTATAATCAGTATATATATACATCCCAGCTTTGTGCAGCTACATCTCACTGCAGGCCATTCCTTGTGTACCCATTCCAATACATCAAAGACAGTATGTCTGGAAGTATGCAATTGAGCTACTGGCCTGTCCTACATCCAGCGTTCTTCCGGAATGCACATTCAGTGCTGCCGGAGGCTTTGTAACCGATCACAGGGTGCGCCTGTCCACCGAATCGGTCGATCGGCTGACCTTCATAAAAATGAATCAGTCTTGGATCACCAGCTACCAAGCACCTGATGCTGATGTAACCGAATCATTTTTTTTTTAATGTGAGATCCCTTCAAGACTGCCTATGCTGATGCTGAGTGACTATCCTGTTATGCTGAGTGACAATCCTCTTCCTCCTCAATGTTCATGCTGATAGCTTGTAAGAACATTTTTGGTTCTGGGCACCGCCACCAGTGGCTAAGGCCCAATTTTTCTGCCCATGTTTAACAGGGGCTTGTAATTACAATTTTTGATGCATTACTTTGCAGCAGGGCTCATTCATGCGCTCCAACTAGAGTATCTGTGAGGGGTTGCAGTGTTGTGGCACCAGCACCAGTGCACAAGGCCCAATTTTTCTCCCCCTGTTTAACCACTTGACGACCGCCTCACGCAGATATACTGCGGCAGAATGGCACGGGCAGGCAAAATCACGTACCTGGTACGTGATTGCCTTCCCACGGGCGGGGGGTCCGATCAGACCCCCCCGTGCCCGAGGCGGTCGGCTTTGGTCTGGCAGCGATCAGAGATGAGGGGGAGGCCATCCATTCGTGGCCCCCCCTTGCGATCGCTCCCAGCCAATGAGAATCTTCCCCTGCCTCTGTGTAGTACACAGAAGCAGAGGAAATGATGTCATCTCTCCTCGGCTCGGTATTTTCCATTCCGGCGCCGAGGAGAGAAGACTGCAATGTGAGTGCACCAACACTACACACACAGTAGAACATGCCAGGCACACATTACACCCCCCTTTACCCCCCGATTCCCCCCCCATCACCCTCCGATCACCCCCCCCCCCCCCCCCCCCGTCACACTGACACCAAGCAGTTTTTTTTTTCTGATTACTGCATGGTGTCAGTTTGTGACAGTTAGTGTGGTAGGGCAGTTAGGGCCCCCATTAGGTCTAGGATACCCCCCTAAACCCCCTAATAAAGTTTTAACCCCTTGATCACCCCCCGTCGTCAGTGTCGCTAAGCGATAATTTTTCTGATCGCTGTATTAGTGTCACTGGTGACGCTAGTTAGGGAAGTAAATATTTAGGTTAGCCGTCAGCATTTTATAGCGACAGGGACCCCCATATACTACCTAATAAATGTTTTAACCCCTTGATTGCCCCCTAGTTAACTTTTTCACCACTGATCACTGTATAACTGTTACGGGTGATGCTGGTTAATTCATTTATTTTTTATAGTGTCAGGGCACCCGCCGTTTATTACCGAATAAAGGTTTAGCCCCCTGATTGCCAGGCGGTGATATGCGCCGCCCCAGGCAGCGTCAGATTAGCGCCAGTACCGCTAACACCCACGAACGCAGCATACACCTCCCTTAGTGGTATAGTATCTGAACAGGTCAATATCTGATCCGATCAGATCTATACTAGCGTCCCCAGCAGTTTAGGGTTCCCAAAAACGCAGTGTTAGCGGGATCAGCCCAGATACCTGCTAGCACCTGCGTTTTGCCCCTCCGCCCGGCCCAGCCCACCCAAGTGCAGTATCGACCGATCACTGTCACTTACAAAACACTAAACGCATAACTGCAGCGTTCGCAGAATCAGGCCTGATCCCTGCGATCGCTAACAGTTTTTTTGGTAGCATTTTGGTGAACTGGCAAGAACCAGCCCCAGGCAGCGTCAGGTTAGCGCCAGTACCGCTAACACCCACGCACGCACTGTACACCTCCCTTAGTGGTATAGTATCTGATCGAATCAATATCTGATCTGATCAGATCTATACTAGCTACCCCAGCAGTTTAGGGTTCCCAAAAACGCAGTGTTAGCGGAATCAGCCCAGATACCTGCTAGCACCTGTGTTTTGCCCCTCCGCCCGGCCCAGCCCACCCAAGTGCAGTATCGATCGATCACTGTCACTTACAAAACACTAAACACATAACTGCAGCGTTCGCAGAGTCAGGCCTGATCCCTGCGATAGCTAACAGTTTTTTTGGTAGCGTTTTGGTGAACTGGCAAGCACCAGCCCCAGGCAGCATCAGGTTAGCGCCAGTACCGCTAACACCCACACACGCAGCATACGCCTCCCTTAGTGGTATAGTATCTGAACGGATCAATATCTGATCCGATCAAATCTATACTAGCGTCCCCAGCAGTTTAGGGTTCCCAAAAACGCAGTGTTAGCGGGATCAGCCCAGATACCTGCTAGCACCTGCATTTTGCCCCTCCGCCCGGCCCAGCCCACCCAAGTGCAGTATCGATCGATCACTGTCACTTACAAAACACTAAACGCATAACTGCAGAGTCCGCAGAGTCAGGCCTGATCCCTGCGATCGCTAACAGTTTTTTTGGTAGCGTTTTGGTGAACTGGCAAGCACCAGCGGCCTAGTACACCCCGGTCATAGTCAAACCAACACTGCAGTATCACGTGGTGACGTGGCGAGTCCCATAAGTGCAGTTCAAGCTGGTGAGGTGGCAAGCACAAGTAGTGTCCCGCTGCCACCAAGAAGAAGACAAACAGGCCTGTCGTGCCCATAATGCCCTTCCTGCTGCATTTGCCAATCCTAATTGGGAACCCACCACTTCTGCAGCGCCCGTACTTCCCCCATTCACATCCCCAACCAAATGCAGTCGGCTGCATGAGAGGCATTTTCTTTATGTCCTCCCGAGTACCCCTACCCAAGGAACCCCCCCAAAAAAGATGTTGTGTCTGCAGCAAGCGCGGATATAGGCATGAGACCCGCTATTATTGTCCCTCCTGTCCTGACAATCCTGGGCTTTGCATTGGTGAATGTTTTGAACGCTACCATTCACTAGTTGAGTATTAGCGTAGGGTACAGCATTGCACAGACTAGGCACACTTTCACAGGGTCTCCCAAGATGCCATCGCACTTTGAGAGACCCGAACCTGGAACCGGTTACAGTTATAAAAGTTAGTAACAAAAAAAAGTGTAAAAAAAATATATATATATAAAATAAAAAAAAATAGTTGTCGTTTTATTGTTCTCTCTCTCTCTATTCTCTCTCTATTGTTCTGCTCTTTTTTACTGTATTCTATTCTGCAATGTTTTATTGTTATTATGTTTTATCATGTTTGCTTTTCAGGTATGCAATTTTTTATACTTTACCGTTTACTGTGTTTTATTGTTAACCATTTTTTTGTCTTCAGGTACGCCATTCACGAATTTGAGTGGTTATACCAGAATGATGCCTGCAGGTTTAGGGATCATCTTGGTATCATTCTTTTCAGCCAGCGGTCGGCTTTCATGTAAAAGCAATCCTAGCAGCTAATTAGCCTCTAGACTGCTTTTACAAGCAGTGGGAGGGAATGCCCCCCCCCCCACCATCTTCCGTGTTTTTCTCTGGCTCTCCTGTCTCAACAGGGAACCTGAGAATGCAGTCGGTGATTTAGCCAGCTGACCATAGAGCTGATTAGAAACCAGAGTGGCTCCAAACATCTCTATGGCCTAAGAAACCGGAAGCTACGAGCATATCATGACTTAGATTTCGCCGGATGTAAACAGTGCCATTGGGAAATTGGGAAAGCATTTTATCACACCGATCTTGGTGTGGTCAGATGCTTTAAGGGCAGAGGAGAGATCTAGGGTCTAATAGACCCCAGTTTTTTCAAAAAAGAGTACCTGTCACTACCTATTGCTATCATAGGGGATATTTACATTCCCTGAGATAACAATAAAAATGATTAAAAAAAAAATGAAAGGAACAGTTTAAAAATAAGATAAAAAAATCAAAAAAATAACAATAATAATAAAAAAAAAAAAAGCACCCCTGCCCCCCCTGCTCTCGCGCAAAGGCAAACGCAAGCATCGGTCTGGCGTCAAATGTAAACAGCAATTGCACCATGCATGTGAGGTGTCACCGCGAACGTCAGATCGAGGGCAGTAATTTTAGCAGTAGACCTTCTCTGTAAATCTAAAATGGTAACCTGTAAAGGCTTTTAAAGGCTTTTAAAAATGTATTTAGTTTGTCGCCACTGCACGTTTGTGCGCAATTTTAAAGCATGTCATGTTTGGTATCCATGTACTCGGCCTAAGATCATCTTTTTTATTTCATCAAACATTTGGGCAATATAGTGTGTTTTAGTGCATTAAAATTTAAAAAAGTGTGTTTTTTCCCCAAAAAATGCGTTTGAAAAATCGCTGCGCAAATACTGTGTGAAAAAAAAAATTAAACACCCACCATTTTAATCTGTAGGGCATTTGCTTAAAAAATATATATAATGTTTGGGGGTTCAAAGTAATTTTCTTGCAAAAAAAAAATAATTTATTCATGTAAAAAAAAAGTGTCAGAAAGGGCTTTGTCTTCAAGTGGTTAGGAGAGTGGGTGATGTGTGACATAAGCTTCTAAATGTTGTGCATAAAATGCCAGGACCCCCCCCCCAAATGACCCCATTTTGGAAAGTAGACACCCCAAGCTATTTGCTGAGAGTCATATTGAGTCCATGGAATATTTTATATTGTGACACAAGTTGCGGGAAAGAGACACATTTTTTTTTTTGCACAAAGTTGTCACTAAATGATATATTGCTCAAACATGCCATGGGAATATGTGAAATTACACCCCAAAATACATTCTGTTGCTTCTCCTGAGTACGGGGATACCACATGTGTGAGACTTTTTGGGAGCCTAGCCGCGTACGGGACCCCGAAAACCAAGCACTGCCTTCAGGCTTTCTAAGGGCGTAAATTTTTGATTTCACTCTTCACTGCCTATCACAGTTTCGGAGGCCATGGAATGCCCAGGTGGCACAAAACCCCCCCAAATGACCCCATTTTGGAAAGTAGACACCCTAAGCTATTTGCTGAGAGGTATAGTGAGTATTTTGCAGACCTCACTTTTTGTCACAAAGTTTTGAAAATTGAAAAAAGAAAAAAAAAAAAATTTTCTTGTCTTTCTTCATTTTCAAAAACAAATGAGAGCTGCAAAATACTCACCATGCCTTATTAAAAAATTTTTTTTAAAAAATTAATCTGAACATCCTCCACTTAAAATAACGAAAAAGGTGAAAATAAAAATATTGTTTTATAAAAAATTCTTGTAGGTATCCTAATGTCAAAAGTCTACCAACGGCAATCAAGATATATCCAGAACCATCAAACGTATTAACTAAGCGGAAGTGCTGGACTTAATTAAAGAAAAAAGGACCCTATGAGCGTGGGGATCCCACCACGCCTGTTCACGGACCGTAATAGATCAATAACTATCTCAACATCAATTGTTGAATATAAAATTGATTCTGCTCAATGATCGAGCTGATATAAAAACGAAAACTTAATAGACAATGATTAAAAAACGATTACAAAAAATGACAATAATTGATCCCCCCAGATCAGGGAAAACATAGGGGACACCAACCCCCCACATTTCCCCCAAGCTAGTATTGTTGGGATCAAGAATTAACAGTTATGCGTCCAGTAAAGACACAAAAATGTGAATGATTAGCTAAAAAATTATGTATATCTTTATGAGAAGAGCACATTAGCATCTAAATCAGCCTACGTGTTATATCTAAAGCTTGCTCTCCTGTTTGAATAGGAACGCCCCCACTTGATAAAGGCTAATGATATACAAAAGAAAACATTGTAATTAGGAAAAAAAAGGGTACCTGGTATTTTATGCCCTTACCAAACTAAACTACCTAAGTCTCCGACTGAGGCCACAAAAAGGGGTGCCCTGTATACTATATCCCCCCGACCGGACACCTTGATCTCAGACTAAGGCCACAATCCTGAATGTTAACCATTATCAATAAAGGCGTTTACATCGGTATCAATATTCAGGCCATGAGGGGTGTAGCACCGGACACAATGGATCCAAGCCATTTCTAATCTAGACAGTTCCCTGACTAGAGATCCACCCCTCCAGTGAGCACTATATTTGTCTATCCTTAAAAATAAAGTGTTTGCAGGGTTCCGGTTGTGATGTAACCTATAGTGTTTGGACACCGAGTGAAATTGGAAACCATTTTTGATATTTGTAATGTGTTCTCCTAGGCGGACTTGCATAGGACGTTTGGTCCTGCCTATATATTGCAGCCCACATGGATATTGCAATAAATAAACCACCCCTTTTGAACTGCACGTAATGAAGGGCTCTATTTTTGAGCCTTAGATGTACTAAAGGATGTGAAGGACTCAGTTTTTCTCTGCTTGCTCTTGTTAAGTGAGCAAATCTGACACCTACGACACTGATGGTAACCAGATAGAGTCTGGAAGAATGACACCCTTTGGGTGGGTGGGTCCACTACATTAGGAGCAATTTTGTCCCGTAATGAAGGGATCCCCCTGAAAACGATTTTGTGGTTTGTTAGGCAGAATTGTTTTGATGACTCTATCATTCTCCAGGAGATGCCAATGCTTCCGTAGAATCTTAGTGATCTGGTGGTGTTGTGTGGAAAAACTGGTGATAAATGGTAAAGAGGGTCCCCCCGCATCGCCTCTAGGGGCCTCACTCAACAAGGTTCCTCTATCAATGGTTTCCACTTGTTTCATTGTTTCAGCCAGAGAATTCTTATCATATCCCTTTTCCTCCAAACTACTTGAAATGATACCTGCCTGTATCCTGTAATCCCTGATATCTGTGCAATTGCACCTCATTCTTATGAACTGGCTCTTTGGGATTGACCTAAGCCATGGATCGTGATGGCAGCTCCCGATGGGAATGAAAGCATTTCGATCCGTTTTCTTAAAAAAAGAAATCGTTTTAAAAATACCTCCCTCTTTAGATATGGTAAGATCAAGGAAGTTAATCCTCTCATAACTGTTTTCATGGACGAATCTTATCCCCCTATTATTGTTATTAATTGAGGAAAGGAAATCATCCAGTTGGGAGGTGGATCCATCCCACAGGAGGAGGACGTCATCTATATACCTGGCCCAAAACATAAGGTAGGGGCTTCGGTCCTTATAGATGACGTCCTCCTCCCATTTGGCCATAAATAAGTTGGCCAAACTGGGGGCATACTTTGCCCCCATGGCCACGCCGCGCTGTTGGCGATAATATTGATGACTGAACCAAAAGTAGTTATGGCCAGCTGCGTATTCCAGCAGTTAAACAATGTATGTCTGTTGTTGTTCATGTAAAGACGAGAATTTATTCATGTAATGTTTAACTGCGGAAATCCCCAGATGATGAGGGATGATGGTGTACAGGGATGTGACGTCCGCTGTCACCAATAATGTCTGATCGATAGACCTTAATTCAGACAGCAGGTTTATCACATGCCGAGTATCTTTCACATATGAAGGCATTTTATGTACCAGTGGTTGGAGGAAGTGGTCAATGTACTTGCCCACCCGGGACGTGATGGAATCAATCCCACTAACAATGGGACGTCCCGGGGGGCAAGTCAAGCTCTTATGAATCTTCGGTAAACAATACAATATGGGAACTCTCTGTGCTTTCGGAATAAGAAAAAGTTTTTCTTTTTCATTGAGGATACCCATCCGAAAACCTTTCTCGACTATAGCTAATAGAGTCTTCTTATACTCCCGAATGGGATTACCTGGTAGTCGGACATAAGTATCCTGATCCCCTACTATGTTCTGCATTTCTGAAAGGTATGCGTCTCTGTCCAGAGCTACAATACCCCCACCCTTATCCGCTGGGCGGATCACTATGTTTTTCCTATTACAAAGTGAATCCAACCCTTCTTCAAGGGTCTTATCCATACGAGGATTGGGGTTTTTTATACGTTCCAAATCACGTATAAGGACGTCCCTGAATACCTTCAATGAGGGAGCCAAGGTTCCAGGGGGGTTAAATGTTGAGGCGTTTGACAGCCCAGAGTGTTGGATATGTTGCTGCTCATTTACAATGTGCGTCGTTTGATTGATTGCAAAGTGTCGTTTGATGTTAGTTTTACGGACAAACCTATGTATGTCCATATAGGTTTGAAATTTATCTAATTTCTTTGGAGGTGCGAATTTCAAACCCTTACTGAGCAGGGAGGTCTCAGCTCTAGTGAGGGTTTGAGAGCCTAAATTGAAAATCCCATCATTTTTTACTTCCTTGATTTTTTTTTGACTGTGCTCTCCTCCCCCCTCTGGTTCCTCTTTGCTTTCCACCGGTCTTTTGACCCCTTTATTGGGCCTGGGAAAACCCCAGTTTTGTTGTTGGTAGTTTCCCCCATTTGGATTGTTGGAATATTCCCTGGAAGGGCCTGGTCTTACATGGTCAAAGTCTTGATTGTTACTCGCAAAGACAGCGGATCCATGTTCGATAGGGCCTTCTCTATCCCTTAAGGGAAAGAAACGGTTCTGGGTATCAACTCCATAACCGTAATCCCAATCACCATCCCTTTTGGAATACATGCGATTCCTATTGTGGTAATCATGATCGTAATGTCTGATAGGGCCCTGATTATAATATGACATTCTGTCAGCTTCCCTCCTGGGATACTGATGTTCCCTCCCATGGTCTTGGTATGAACCTGAATATTGTGAAGGGCCATAATCTTGATTACCATTCTTTCTCTGAGATGGTGGTGGGTTGGATGGATATCCCCCTCTAGGTGGACCCATCCCTCTTTGTGGAGATTGATAAGAGACTCGTCTCCCTTTCCTATCTCCTTTGGTGTTATTGGGTGTTTTTTTTTTATGTTTGTTGTGTGTAATTGGTTGTGGGTAAATACTGTGCCGTTGAGGGAGTCGTTCCCGAGATTTCATCTCCCTGAGTGATAGCCTCCATGCGGGAATCAGAGTAGGCTGTTTGTTCAGCCGCCATTTTTTTCTGCCACTCAAAAACCTGACTAGCCTGATAGTCTTCATAATCCCTATTATATTTCTTGCGTTTTTTGATTTTTTGTTCTTTCTCTTCTTTATCAAGAGTTTTAATCAGGGAGCTGGTCCTTTCTCTATATTCCTCACTATCTTTATAGGGGAAAAGGTTGTCCTTAAGAGTCTTAATTTCCAGATCCAATCTGGTTAATTTATCTTTTTTACGAGATATCAGGAACTGGAGGAAACCAATCCCAGCATCATTGAAATACCGGAACCATTCCTCCAGTTCTGTCTCTCCTTTCTGTGGGCAAACCTCCCACCTCAGGCTCCTAGGAACCATTTTTAAACGAATGTAGGTTTCCAAAAACGCTACATCCCACTGTGTATGTATCTCAGAGACCATTAGATTCTTGAGTCTCATAAAGAGGCCCCCCAGATCTTTATCACCATCCTTAAAGGTCTCAAAAACCCCTTCAGTATTAACTGTCTTGGATGCTCTGTAATCAAAAATGTCCATGTTTATATGTGAAAATCCTCTCAGCCAAGAGGAGAAAAATTAATTGAGAATCTTTGTGTAAAAAATATGTGAAATGGTGAAGTTTGCCCACAGAAAGGAGAGACAGAACTGGAGGAATGGTTCCGGTATTTCAATGATGCTAGGATTGGTTTCCTCCAGTTCCTGATATCTCGTAAAAAAGATAAATTAACCAGATTGGATCTGGAAATTAAGACTCTTAAGGACAACATTCTCCCCTATAAAGATAGTGAGGGATATAGAGAAAGGACCTGCTCCCTGATTAAAACTCTTGATAAAGAAGAGAAAGAACAAAAAATCAAAAAACGTAAGAAATATAATAGGGATTATGAAGACTATCAGGCTAGTCAGGTTTTTGAGTGGCTGAACAAACAGCCCACTCTGATTCCCGCATGGAGGCTATCACTCAGGGAGACGAAATCTCGGGAACGACTCCCTCAACGGTACAGTATTTACCCACAACCCATTACACACAACAAACATAAAAAAAACCCACCCAATAACACCAAAGGAGATAGGAAAGGGAGACGAGTCTCTTATCAATCTCCACAAAGAGGGATGGGTCCACCTAGAGGGGGATATCCTAAAAGGTCCACAGGTGTAAATCCACCACCGTCTCAGAGAAAGAATGGTAATCAAGATTATGGCCCTTCACAATATTCAGGTTCATACCAAGACCATGGGAGGGAACATCAGTATCCCAGGAGGGAAGCTGACAGAATGTCATATTATAATCAGGGCCCTATCAGACATTACGATCATGATTACCACAATAGGAATCGCATGTATTGCGAAAGGGATGGTGATTGGGATTACGGTTATGGAGTTGATACACAGAACCGTTTCTTTCCCTTAAGGGATAGAGAAGGCCCTATCAAACATGGATCCCCTGTTTTTGCGAGTAACAATCGAGACTTTGACCATGTAAGACCAGGCCCTTCCAGGGAATATTCCAACAATCCAAATGGGGGAAACTACCAACAACAAAACTGGGGTTTTCCCAGGCCCAATCAAGGGGTCAAAAGTCCAGTGGAAAGCAAAGAGGAACCAGAGGGGGATCAGAAAAAAAATCAAGGAAGTAAAAAATGATGGGATTTTCAATTTAAGCTCTCAAACCCTCACTAGAGCTGAGACCTCCCTGCTCAGTAAGGGTTTGAAATTCGCACCTCCAAAGAAATTAAATAAATTTCAAACCTATATGGACATACATAGGTTTGTCCGTAAAATTAACATCAAACGACACTTTGCGATCAATCAAACGACCCACATTGTAAATGAGCAGCAACATATCCAACACTCTGGGCTGTCAAACGCCTCAACATTTAACCCCCCTGGAACCTTGGCTCCCTCGTTAAAGGTATTCAGGGACGTCCTTATACGTGATTTGGAACGTATAAAAAACCCCAATACTCGTATGGATAAGACCCTTGAAGAAGGGTTGGATTCACTTTGTAATAAGAAAAACATAGTGATCCGCCCAGCGGATAAGGGTGGGGGTATTGTAGTTCTGGACAGAGACGCATACCTTTCAGAGATGCAGAACATAGTAGGGGATCAGGATACTTATGTCTGACTACAAGGTAATCCCATTTGGGAGTATAAGAAGACTCTATTAACTATAGTCGAGAAATGTTTTCGGATGGGTATCCTCAATGAAAAAGAAAAACTTTTTTCTTATTCCGAAAGCACCGAGAGTTCCCATATTGTATTGTTTACCGAAGATTCATAAGAGCTTGACTTGCCCCCCCGGGACGTCCCATTGTTAGTGGGATTGATTCCATCACGTCCCGGGTGGGCAAGTACATTGACCACTTCCTCCAACCACTGGTACATAAAATGCCTTCATATGTGAAAGATACTCGGCATGTGATAAACCTGCTGTCTGAATTAAGGTCTAGCGATCAGACAATATTGGTGACAGCGGACGTCACATCCCTGTACACCATCATCCCTCATCATCTGGGGATTTCCGCAGTTAAACATTACATGAATAAATTCTCGTCTTTACATGAACAACAACAGACATACATTGTTGAACTGCTGGAATACGCAGCTGGCCATAACTACTTTTGGTTCAGTCATCAATATTATCGCCAACAGCGCGGCGTGGCCATGGGGGCAAAGTATGCCCCCAGTTTGGCCAACTTATTTATGGCCAAATGGGAGGAGGACGTCATCTATAAGGACCGAAGCCCCTACCTTAAGTTTTGCGCCAGGTATATAGATGACGTCCTCCTCCTGTGGGATGGATCCACCTCCCAACTGGATGATTTCTTTTCCTCAATTAATAACAATAATAGGGGGATAAGATTCGTTCATGAAAGCAGTTATGAGAGGATTAACTTCCTTGATCTTACCATATTTAAAGAGGGAGGTATTTTTAAAACTATTTCTTTTTTTAAGAAAATGGATCGGAATGCTTTTATTCCCATCGGGAGCTGCCATCACGATCCGTGGCTTAGGTCAATCCCAAAGAGCCAGTTCATAAGAATGAGGCGCAATTGCACAGATATCAGGGATTACAGAATACAGGCAGGTATCATTTCAAGTAGGTTGGAGGAAAAGGGATATGATAAGAATTCTCTGGCTGAAACAATGAAACAAGTGGAAACCATTGATAGAGCCACCTTGTTGAGTGAGGCCCCTAGAGGCGATTCGGGGGGACCCTCTTTATCGTTTATCACCAGTTTTTCCACACAACACCACCTGATCACTAAGATTATACGAAAGCATTGGTATCTCCTGGAGAATGATAGAGTCATCAAAACAATTCTGCCTAACAAACCAAAAATCGTTTTCAGGGGGGTCCCTTCGTTACGGGACAAAATTGCTCCTAATGTAGTGGACCCACCCACTCAAAAGGTGTCATTCTTCCAGAACCTATCTGGTTACCATCAGTGTCGTAGGTGTCAGATTTGCTCACTTAACAAGAGCAAGCAGAGGAAAACTGAGTCCTTCACATCCTTTAGTACATCTAAGATTCATAAAATAGAGCCCTTCATTACGTGCAGTTCAAAAGGGGTGGTTTATTTATTGCAATGTCCATGTGGGCTGCAATATATAGGCAGGACCAAACGTCCTATGCAAGTCCGCCTAGGAGAACACATTACAAGAATCAAAAATGGTTTCCAATTTCACTCGGTGTCCAAACACTATGCGTTACATCACAACCGGAACCCTGCAAACACTTTATTTTTAGGGATAGACAGATATAGTGCTCACTGGAGGGGTGGATCTCTAGTCAGGGAACTGTCTAGATTAGAAATGGCTTGGATCCATCGTGTCCGGTGCTACATCCCTCATGGCCTGAATATTGATACCGATGTAAACGCCTTTATTGATAATGGTTAACACTCAGGATTGTGGCCTTAGTCTGAGATCAAGGTGTCCGGTCGGGGGGATATAGTATACAGGGCACCCCTATTTGTGGCCTGAGTCGGAGACTTAGGTAGTTTCGTTTGGTAAGGGCATAACATACCAGGTACCCTTTTTTTTCCTAATTACAATGTTTTCTTTTGTATATCATTAGCCTTTATTAAGTGGGGGCGTTCCTATTCAAACAGGAGAGCAAGCTTTAGATATAACACGTAGGCTGATTTAGATGCTAATGTGCTCTTCTCATAAAGATATACATAATTTTTTAGCTAATCATTCACATTTTTGTGTCTTTACTGGACGCATAACTGGTAATTCTTGATCCCAACAATACTAGCTTGGGGGAAATGTGGGGGGTTGGTGTCCCCTATGTTTTCCCTGATCTGGGGGGATCAATTATTGTCATTTTTTGTAATCGTTTTTTAATCATTGTCTATTAAGTTCCGTTTTTTATATCAGCTCGATCATTGAGCAGAATCAATTTTATATTCAACAATTGATGTTGAGATAGTTATTGATCTATTACGGTCCGTGAACAGGCGTGGTGGGATCCCCACGCTCATAGGGTCCTTTTTTCTTTAATTAAGTCCAGCACTTCCGCTTAGTTAATACGTTTGATGGTTCTGGATATATCTTGATTGCCGTTGGTAGACTTTTGACATTAGGATACCTATAAGAATTTTTATAAAACAATATTTTTATTTTCACCTTTTTCGTTATTTTAAGTGGAGGATGTTCAGATTAATTTTTTAAAAAAAAATTTTAAATAATAATTTCTCTCCCAGCGCAGGGACTTTTGGTTCTAGGTGCTGAGGGCGGAAGTTTGGGCATTGGGCATTATATGTGAACAATCTCTCATCAAGTTATTCCGGTAGGGACATTGTTCACTGTAATGGAATAGGAGACTTTCTGCCCATTTCAAAGATGGTGAGGATAGCTTCGGACGCCTTGATTTCAGAAAAGGGCGTTCCGTGATATTGATTGGATGTATTTAGGTGGTGTGTCAGCACGCCGCCCGTACCCCAGGAAGACGACAGAATTGTCGAAACGGCGTAGGGATGAGCGACGTGCTGATGTCACCACCATCCATCGCTGATCCCGGAAGCTACGGGCAGCAGCTGTGAGCCGGCCGGCATATGTTTTTTATATGCGATTCGAAGCTACTACATTGTAAGTGTATTTCTTACATTTCTTTCTAACAAATGTTAATTGTATTACGCTATGGAGCTTTTTCTTTTGCATTTATCCTTGGGATCTGAGCGCTAATATACCATCCAGTGGACCCCTTGAGCGGTGACCCTTGGAGACACACTTCCAGTAGAGACCCAGCGGCTGGGGGATATAGCCACTTGCTCATACGATCTCTCTAACAAGAGATCAAATGATCTGGTAAGGGGCAGATTGTTTTGAGGTGGAGGAATATTCCTATCATCATGCTCTTCAGGGTGACAACATTGCATGCCTCACATCGTTTGAAGAGTGGTGTTTTCTCCCTTTTTTTTGTGAAAGACTTTCTCAGCAAGGAACTTTCTGTATGGACTTTGCTCATTCTGCTGGGTTTTTGATTGTTCATATCTAAAGATTAACTATATATGTTCAAATCTGTGGGAATCAAGTTTTAGTATTTGTCAGCAATATAGTCTTTTCTTCATTGTTTTTCATCACATATGGGTGCAACAGCTGTGGTCATATAAACGATTCACGATTACACTCACCTAATAGTAGCAGCGCAGCCTTTCTATATACAGTATTTTAAAGTGGAGGTTGTCTCACATTTATGGTTGTAGCAGCATCAACAATCTTTTGTTTTCACAGACACACCTCTATTTTGTATTGATTATATTTAGGGATAGCGCAGTATTTTTTGGGGTTTTGATGTTTTGAGTTACACAGGAGGTCTAGGGCCAAAATCATTGCTCTCGCTCTACCGATCGCAGCGATACCTCACATGTGTGGTTTGAACACCGTTTTCATATGTGGGCGGGACTTACGTATGCGTTCGCTTTTGCATGCGAGCACACAGGGACAGGGGCGATTTAAATTTTTTTTTTTTTTTTTATTGTTCATTTTACTTTATTTATTTTAGTTTGATGCTTTTTTCCCCAAAAAATTTTTTTGACCACTTTTATTCCTATTACAAGGAATGTAAACATCCCTTGTAATAGGAATATGGCATGACAGGTCCTCTTTACAGTGAGATATGGGGTCAATAAGACCCCACATCTCACCTCTAGGCTGGGAAGCCTGAAATTAAAAAAAACAAACAAAAAAACGATCCTGGCTTCGATCATAGCGGTGAGTCGGTAGAAGCACCGGAGGGCAGCGGGAGGGGGGAACGATCAAGCAGTGGAACAGCCGCTATGATTGTTGTTATGGTGTAGGGAATCGCTGGCTGAAAAAGCTGATATCTGAATGATGCCTGTAGCTGCAGGCATCATTCAGATATCTCCCCACAAAGTCAAGGACGTTGTATGACAGCCGGCGGGCGGGAAGTGGTTAAAACGCATTTTTTTTTTTTAACACAAAGTTGTCCGTTTTATACAATATTTTTACCACATAACATGTACATACCAAAAATGACACCCCAAAATAGATTCTCCTACTCCTCCTGAGTACGGCGATACCACATGTGTGAGACTTCCACAGCCTGGCCACATACAGAGGCCGAGTACAGCCGAGTATGGCTCAGCATGGCAGGGTATGGCTGGGTATGGCTGGGTATGGCGGGGTATGGCGGGGTATTTCAGAGTATGGCGGGGTATTGCAGAGTATGGGGGGTATTGCAGAGTATGGCAGGGTATTGCAGAGTATTGCCGAGTATGACTGGGTATGGCTGGGTATCACCGAGTATTGCAGGGTATGGCTGGGTATGGCAGAGTATTGTGGGGTATTGCAGAGTACTGCGGGGTATTGCGGGGTATTGTGGGGTATTGCAGAGTATTGTGGGGTATTACAGAGTATTGCGGGGTATTGCAGTGTACTGTGGGGTATTGCAGTGTACTGCGGGGTATTGCAGAGTATTGTGGGGGTATTGCAGAGTATTGTAGGGTATTGCAGAGTAATGTGGGGCATTGCAGAGTATTGCAGGGCATTGCAGAGTATTGCACAGCATTGCAGAGTAGTGGGGATGACTGAGCATGAATGGATGGATGGCTGGATGTCACTGTGCAGCGCTGTGGGCACTACACATCCAGCCCACAGCGCTGCAGCCATCCCTCCATCCATCCCCCTCTCCGCTCACAGTGTACCGATCGGTACACAGGAGGGGAGGAGAGGAACAGATCATGCCGGTTTGTTTACATGTGATCGCTCCGTCATTTGACGGAGCGATTACATGGTAAACAGCCGCGATCAGCAGAGGAGCCGGCGGTCACGGATGAATTTGGGGGGCACGCTGCAGAGGGCGCGCGAGAGGGGAATTCTGGGAGGACGTCATAGTACGCCCTCCCAGAGTTAAGCAACCGTCCTGCAGCCATCATTCGGCTATGGGCCGGTTGTTAATTGGTTAAAGGAATATTTCACTTTTATTTTTTCACTTTAAGCATCATTAAAATCACTGCTCCCGAAAAAACTGCCTTTTTAAAACTTTTTTTTGCATTGATACATGTCCCCTGGGGCAGGACCCGGGTCCCCAAACGCTTTTTAGAACAATAACTTGCATATTGGCCTTTAAAATTCGCACTTTTGATTTCTCACGTTCGAGTCCCATAGACTTTAACGGGGTTCGAAAGTTCGCACAAACTTTCGGTCCGTTAGAATGTTCTGATGCGAACCGAACTGGGGGGGGGTATTCGGGGGGTATTCGGCTCATCTCTACCAGTAAAAAGATAAAAATTGGAAATTATACTTTTCTTTTTCTTTTTTTTTTTTCTTACATCCTGTCACCAGTCAGTGTTCGTAATCACCACCACCCCCTCAGTGGGCTCCATTTACTAAAGCATATCGCATTTGGTATTTGGGTCACGTAACACATTTTTTGGCTAATATCTCATGCGATATTAAAAATGTAAATTCATCGTCCTTTTATGTGGTATTTACCGCAAAAAGCAAAAACGCTCGGAAAATGAAACAGCGTTAAAGTCAGTTCACTAAAGGAAATAAATAAATAAAGGTGTTAAATAAGTAGTTGCCAAGGTATGCGATATTGAATGAATGTAAATAGCCAGTTTGCAGTAGTCTCTACATTTTTGAATCAGTAATCTCTCAACAGTAGGGATGAGCCGAACACCCCCCGGTTCGGTTCGCACCAGAACCTGCGAACGGACCGAAAGTTCGCACGAACGTTAGAACCCCATTGACGTCTATGGGACTCGAACGTTCGAAATCAAAAGTGCTCATTTTAAAGGCTAATTTGCATGGTATTGTCCTAAAAAGGGTTTGGGGACCCGGGTCCTACCCCAGGGGACATGTATCAATGCAAAAAAAACTTTTAAAAACGGCCGTTTTTTCGGGAGCAGTGATTTTAATGATGCTTAACCACTTGCTGACCGCCTCACGCCTATATACGTGAGCAGAGCGGCACGGGCAGGCAAAATCACGTACCTGAAACGTGATTGCCTTCCCGCGGGTGGGGGGTCCGATCGGACCCCCCCCCGGTGCCAGCTGCGGTCGGCATTTGGTTGGAAGTGATGTGAGACGAGGGGGAGGCCATCCGATTGTGGCCCCCCCCTCGCGATCGCTCCCAGCCAATGAGAAACATCCCCTGCCTCTGTATAGTACACAGAGGCAGAGGATGTGATGTCATCTCTCCTCGGCTGGCCAGTTTCCGTTCCAGCGCCGAGGAGAGATGACATGTAAGTGCACCAACACACACACACACACACAGTAGAACATGCCAGGCATACATTACACCCCCGATCCCCCCCCAATCACCCCCCCCCCTGTCACAAACTGACACCAAGCAGTTTTTTTTTTTTTTTTTTTTTCCTGATTACTGCATAGTGTCAGTTTGTGACAGTTAGCAGTGTTAGGGTAGTGAGTGTTACCCCCCTGTAGGTCTAGGGTACCCCCCTTACCCCCCTAATAAAGTTTTAACCCCTTGATCACCCCCCCTCACCAGTGTCATTAAGCGATCATTTTTCTGATCGCTGTATTAGTGTCGCTGGTGACGCTAGTTAGGGACGTAAATATTTAGGTTCGCCGTCAGTGTTTTATAGTGACAGGGACCCCCATATACTACCTAATAAATGTTTTAACCCCTTGATTGCCCCCTAGTTAACCCTTTCACCACTGATCACCATATAACCGTTACGGGTGACGCTGGTTAGTTCGTTTATTTTTTATAGTGTCAGGGCACCCGCCGTTTATTACCGAATAAAGGTTTAGCCCCCTGTAGGTCTAGGGTACCCCCCTTACCCCCCCTAATAAAGTTTTAACCCCTTGATCACCCCCTGTCGCCAGTGTCGCTAAGCGATCATTTTTCTGATCGCTGTATTAGTGTCGCTGGTGACGCTAGTTAGGGACGTAAATATTTAGGCTCGCCGTCAGTGTTTTATAGCGACAGGGACCCCCATATACTATCTAATAAATGTTTTAACCCCTTGATGGCCCCCTAGTTAACCCTTTTACCACTGATCACCGTATAACCGTTACGGGTGACGCTGGTTAGTTCGTTTATTTTTTATAGTGTCAGGGCACCCGCCGTTTATTACCGAAAAAAGGTTTAGCCCCCTGATCGCCCGGCGGTGATATGCGTCGCCCTAGGCAGCGTCAGATTAGCGCCAGTACCGCGAACACCCACGCACGCACCGTACACGCACCGTACACCTCCCTTAGTGGTATAGTATCTGAACGCATCAATATCTGATCCGATCAGATCTATACTAGCGTCCCCAGCAGTTTAGGGTTCCCAAAAACGCAGTGTTAGCGGGATCAGCCCAGATACCTGCTAGCACCTGCGTTTTGCCCCTCCGCCCGGCCCAGCCCAGTCCAGCCCACCCAAGTGCAGTATCGATCGATCACTGTCACTTTTTTTTGTAGCGTTTTGGTGAACTGGCAAGCACCAGCGGCCAGTTCACCAAAACGCTCGGTTGTAGTCAAACCAGCACTGCAGTAACACTTGGTGACGTGGCGAGTCCCATAAGTGCAGTTCAAGCTGGTGAGGTGGCAAGCACAAGTAGTGTCCCGCTGCCACCAAAAAGACAAACACAGGCCCGTCGTGCCCATAATGCCCTTCCTGCTGCATTCGCCAATCCTAATTGGGAACCCACCGCTTCTGCAGCGCCCGTACTTCCCCCATTCACATCCCCAACCAAATGCAGTCGGCTGCATGAGAGGCATTTATATATCCTCCCAAGTACCCCTACCCAACGAACCCCCCCAAAAAAGATGTTGTGTCTGCAGCAAGCGCGGATATAGACGTGACGCCCGCTATTATTGTCCCTCCTGTCCTGACAATCCTGGTCTTTGCATTGGTGAATGTTTTGAACGCTACCATTCACTAGTTGAGTATTAGCGTAGGGTACAGCATTGCACAGACTAGGCACACTTTCACAGGGTCTCCCAAGATGCCATCGCATTTTGAGAGACCCGAACCTGGAACCGGTTACAGTTACAAAAAAAAGTGTAAAAAAAAAAAAAACACAAACAAAAATAAAAAAAAATAGTTGTCGTTTTATTGTTCTCTCTCTCTCTATTCTCTCTCTCTATTGTTCTGCTCTTTTTTACTGTATTCTATTCTGCAATGTTTTATTGTTATTATGTTTTATCATGTTTGCTTTTCAGGTATGCAATTTTTTTATACTTTACCGTTTACTGTGCTTTATTGTTAACCATTTTTTTGTCTTCAGGTACGCCATTCACGACTTTGAGTGGTTATACCAGAATGATGCCTGCAGGTTTAGGTATCATCTTGGTATCATTCTTTTTAGCCAGCGGTCGGCTTTCATGTAAAAGCAATCCTAGCAGCTAATTAGCCTCTAGACTGCTTTTACAAGCAGTGGGAGGGAATGCCCCCCCCCCACCGTCTTCCGTGTTTTTCTCTGGCTCTCCTGTCTCAACAGGGAACCTGAGAATGCAGCCGGTGATTCAGCCAGCTGACCATAGAGCTGATCAGAGACCAGAGTGGCTCCAAACATCTCTATGGCCTAAGAAACCGGAAGCTACGAGCATTTTATGACTTAGATTTCGCCGGATGTAAATAGCGCCATTGGGAAATTGGGGAAGCATTTTATCACACCGATCTTGGTGTGGTCAGATGCTTTGAGGGCAGAGGAGAGATCTAGGGTCTAATAGACCCCAATTTTTTCAAAAAAGAGTACCTGTCACTACCTATTGCTATCATAGGGGATATTTACATTCCCTGAGATAACAATAAAAATGATTTAAAAAAAAAAAATGAAAGGAACAGTTTAAGAATAAGATAAAAAAGCAAAAAAAATAATAAAGAAAAAAAAAATAAATAAAAAGCACCCCTGTCCCCCCTGCTCTCGCGCTAAGGCGAACGCAAGCGGCGGTCTGGCGTCAAATGTAAACAGCAATTGCACCATGCATGTGAGGTATCACCACGAAGGTCAGATCGAGGGCAGTAATTTTAGCAGTAGACCTCCTCTGTAAATCTAAAGTGGTAACCTGTAAAGGCTTTTAAAGGCTTTTAAAAATGTATTAATTTTGTTGCCACTGCACGTTTGTGCGCAATTTTAAAGCATGTCATGTTTGGTATCCATGTACTCGGCCTAAAATCATCTTTTTTATTTCATCAAACATTTGGGCAATATAGTGTGTTTTAGTGCATTAAAATTTAAAAAAGTGTGTTTTTTCCCCAAAAAATGCGTTTGAAAATCGCTGCGCAAATACTGTGTGAAAAAAAAAATGAAACACCCACCATTTTAATCTGTAGGGCATTTGCTTTAAAATAATATATAATGTTTGGGGGTTCAAAGTAATTTTCTTGCAAAAAAAAATAATTTTTTCATGTAATCAAAAAGTGTCAGAAAGGGCTTTGTCTTCAAGTGGTTAGAAGAGTGGGTGATGTGTGACATAAGCTTCTAAATGTTGTGCATAAAATGCCAGGACAGTTCAAACCCCCCCCAAATGACCCCATTTTGGAAAGTAGACACCCCAAGCTATTTGCTGAGAGGCATGTCGAGTCCATGGAATATTTTATATTGTGACACAAGTAGCGGGAAAGAGACAAATTTTTTTTTTTTTTTTGCACAAAGTTGTCACTAAATGTTATATTGCTCAAACATGCCATGGGAATATGTGAAATTACACCCCAAAATAAATTCTGTTGCTTCTCCTGAGTACGGGGATACCACATGTGTGGGACTTTTTGGGAGCCTAGCCGCGCACGGGACCCCGAAAACCAAGCACCGCCTTCAGGCTTTCTAAGGCCGTAAATTTTTGATTTCACTCTTCACTGCCTATCACAGTTTCGGAGGCCATGGAATGCCCAGGTGGCACAAACCCCCCCCAAATTACCCCATTTTGGAAAGTAGACACCCCAAGCTATTTGCTGAGAGGTATAGTGAGTATTTTGCAGACCTCACTTTTTGTCACAAAGTTTTGAAAATTGAAAAAAGAAAAAAAAAAAAAATTTTTCTGGACTTTCTTCATTTTCAAAAACAAATGAGAGCTGCAAAATACTCACCATGCCTCTCAGCAAATAGCTTGGGGTGTCTACTTTCCAAAATGGGGTCATTTGGGGGGGGTTTGTGCCATCTTGGCATTTTATGGCCTTCAAAACTGTGATAGGTAGTGAGGAGTAAAATCAAAAATGTATGCCCTTAGAAATCCTGAAGGTGGTGCTGGGTTTTCGGGGCCCCGTACGCGGCTAGGCTCCCAAAAAGTGCCACACATGTGGTATCCCCGTACTCAGGAGAAGCAGCTGAATGTATTTTGGGGTGCAATTCCACATATGCCCATGGCCTGTGTGAGCAATATATCATTTAGTGACAACTTTTTGTAATTTTTTTTTTTTTTGTCATTATTCAATCACTTGGGACAAAAAAAATAAATATTCAATGGGTTCAACATGCCTCTCAGCAATTTCCTTGGGGTGTCTACTTTCCAAAATGGGGTCATTTGGGGGGGTTTTGTACTGCCCTGCCATTTTAGCACCTCAAGAAATGACATAGGCAGTCATAAACTAAAAGCTGTGTAAATTCCAGAAAATGTACCCTAGTTTGTAGACGCTATAACTTTTGCGCAAACCAATAAATATACGCTTATTGACATTTTTTTTACCAAAGACATGTGGCCGAATACATTTTGGCCTAAATGTATGACTAAAATTTAGTTTATAGGATTTTTTTTATAACAAAAAGTAGAAAATATCATTTTTTTTCAAAATTTTCAGTCTTTTTCCGTTTATAGCGCAAAAAATAAAAACGGCAGAGGTGATCAAATACCATCAAAAGAAAGCTCTATTTGTGGGAAGAAAAGGACGCAAATTCTGTTTGGGTAGAGCATTGCATGACCGCGCAATTAGCAGTTAAAGCGACGCAGTGCCGAATTGTAAAAAGTGCTCTGGTCAGGAAGGGGGTAAATCCTTCCGAGGCTGAAGTGGTTAAAGTAAAAAAAAAAAAAGTGAAATATTCCTTTAAATATCGTACCTGGGGGGTGTCTATAGTATGCCTGTAAAGTGACGTGTGTTTCCCGTGTTTAGAACAGTCCCTGCACCAAATGTCATTTTCAAAGGAAAAAATCTCATTTAAAACTGCTTGCGGGTTTAATGTCATGTCGGGTCATGGCAATATGGATGAAAATCAGTGAGACAAACGGCATGGGTACCCCCCAGTCCATTACCAGGCCCTTTGGGCTTGTATGGATATTAAGGGGAACCCCGCACCCAAATTAAAATAAGGAAAGGTGTGGGGCCACCAGGCCCTATATACTCTGAACAGCAGTATACAGGCGGTGCAAACAAGACAGGGACTGTAGGTTTGTTGTTAAGTAGAATCTCTTTGTAATTTTGAACGGGTACATTTTTAACGTGTTTAGCTCCAGCCAAAAAATCTTTTTTAAGCTTTTTGGAAAACATAGGGAAGGGTTATCACCCCTGTGACATTTGTTTTGCTGTCTTTCCTCCTCTTCAGAAGATTTCACCTCACTTTTTGTCCCAATGAAAAATGTTTTTTGAAAATTTGGATTTTTTTGTGCAACAAGGATTGGAAAGCATCAGTGGAAAGGAGAATTTTTTTTCCCATATTAACTCTTACAGGAGAGAATTTCCCTTCCTAGGGGTAGATTTCATCTCACTTCCTGTTGTCTCCTTCCGTTTGCAAGTAGGAGTCATTTGTAAGTTAGATGTTTGAAAGTAGGGTCCTGCCCTATATACTCAGCAGAAATTTGGGCCTTAGGTGTTGCTGTGGCCACAACACTGTAAGCCCTCACAGGGCCCTGCTGTGAAATATTAGATCAAGAATTGTAATTACATGCCCCTGTTGAACAGGAGCTGAAAAATTAGGCCTTAGGCACTGGTGCTGGTGCCACAACACTGCAACCCCTCACAGACACTCTAGTTGGAACGCAGGAACGAGCCCTGCTGCAAAGTATTGCATCAAAAATTGTAATTACACGCCCCTGTTAAACAAGGGCTGAAAAATTGGGCCTTAGGCACTGGTGCTGGTGCCACAACACTGCAACCCCTCACAGACACTCTAGTTGGAATGCAGGAACGAGCCCTGCTGCAAAGTATTACATCAAAAATTGTAATTACACACCCCTGTTAAACAGGGGCTGAAAAATTGTGCCTTAGGCACTGGTGGTGGCGACCAGAACCAAAAATGTTCTTACAAGCTATCAGCGTGATGATTGAGGAGGAAGAGGATAATTACTCAGGGATAGTCACTCAGCATCAGCATAGGCAGTCTTTGAAGGGATCTGAGATTTCAAAAAAAATTATTCGGTTACATCAGCATCAGGTGTTTGGTAGCTGGTGGTGATCCAAGACTGATTCATTTTTATGAAGGTCAGTCGATCGACCGAGTCGGTGGACAGACGCACCCTGTGATCGGTTACCACGCCTCCAGCAGCACTGAATGTGCGTTCCGAAAGAACGCTGGATGCAGAACAGGCCAGTAGCTCAATTGCATACTGTGCAAGCTCTGGCCAGTGATCCATCCTCAAGACCCAGTAACCCAGAGGATTTTCGGTGGGAAAGGTGTCCAAGTCTGATCTTGCCCCTAGGTATTCCTGCACCATGTAAAACAGACGCTGGCGATGGTTGCTGGAACCGATCATACCTTGGGGCTGCGGACCAAAAAATTGTCTGAACGCATCGGTCAGACGGCCACCTTCTCCACCGCTCCTTCTTTGACTGACCGAAGCCTCAGCAACACGTTGTCCAGAAACAGGAGTTTGTAACCTCCCAGTCTCTGGGAACGCGTTGCACAGACCTTTCTGCAAGGCCTCCCGAAGATGTTTCATCCTCTGCTCCCTCTGCGACGGCAAGATAAGGTCCGCAACCTTACCCTTGTAACGTGGATCAAGGAGGGTTGCCAGCCAGTATTGGTCCTTCTCCTTGATACCACGAATACGAGGATCCTTACGCAGGCTTTGCAGGATCAGGGAGGCCATGCAGCGTAGGTTTGCTGAGGCATTCGGTCCGGAGTCCTCTGGGTCACTAAGGACGACAACGTCCGCAGCCACCTCCTCCCAGCCACGTACAAGTCCATGTGTTTCTTGGGACTGATCCCTTAAAGACTGCTGCTGATGCTGAGTGCCAGGCTCCACCTCCATACTGACACAATCTTCCTCCTCCTCATCCTCCTCGTCCTCTTCCTGTGTGATCGGCGGGCACGCAGAAACACTGTCTGGATAAAGGGGGCCTTGAGAGCTAAGGAAGTCCTCCTCTTCCTGCCTCTGTTCTGCCTCAAGTGCCCTGTCCATTATTCCACGCAGCGTGTGCTCCAACAGGTGGACAAGGGGGACAGTGTCACTGATGCATGCACTGTCACTGCTCACCATCCTCGTGGCCTCCTCGAATGGTGACAGGACAGTGCATGCATCCCTGATCATGGCCCACTGGCGTGGGGAAAAAAAAACAAGCTCCCCTGACCCTGTCCTGGTGTCATAGTCGCACAGGTACTCATTGATGGCCCTCTGCTGCATGTGCAGCCGCTGCAGCATGGCCAACGTTGAGTTCCACCTGGTGGGCATGTCACAGATTAGGCGGTTCTTGGGCAGGTTAAACTAATTTCGGAGGTCCGTCAGCCAAGCACTGCATTATATGACTGGCGGAAATGCACACAGACTTTCCTGGCCTGCCTCAGGACATCCTGTAAGCCCGGGTACCTGCCCAAGAACCGCTGCACCACCAAGTTAAGGACGTGAGCCAAACAGGGCACATGGGTCATTTGTCCCTGTCGGAGGGCAGAGAGGAGGTTGGTGCCATTGTCGCAAACCACCATTCCTGCCTTAAGTTGGCATGGCGTCAACCACCTCTGAACCTGCCCCTGCAGAGCTGACAGAACCTCTGCCCCAGTGTGGCTCCTGTCCCCCAAGCACACCAGCTCAAGCACCGCATGGCATCTTTTGGCCTGCGTACTTGCGTAGCCCCTTGAACGACTACGGAGCACCGCTGGTTCCGAGGAAGAGGCCATGGAGGAAGAAGAAGAGGAGGTGGTAGAGGAGAGAGGTGTGTCACAATCATTAGCATTTTGGAGGCGTGGTGGCGGAACAACCTCCAACACTACTGCACCTTGTCCTGCATCCTTCCCAGCTGCCAGCAGAGTCACCCAATGCGCCGTGAAACTTAGGTAACGTCCCTGTCCATGCCTGCTGGACCATGAGTCAGCGGTAATATGCACCTTACCGCTGACCGCCCTGTCCAGCGAGGCATGGACATTGCCTTCCACATGCCGGTAGAGAGCCGTAATCGCCTTCCGTGAGAAAAAGTGGCGTTTGGGTACCTGCCACTGAGGAACCGCACATTCCACAAACTCACGGAAGGGTGCAGAGTCTACCAACTGAAAAGGCAGCAGTTGAAGTGCTAGCAATTTTGCCAAGCTAGCATTCAACCGCTGGGCATGTGGATGGCTGGGAGCAAACTTCTTTCGGCGGTGCAGCAGCTGGGGCAGGGAAATTTGCCTGGTACAATCTGACGTCGGTGTACCAAAAGCAGATTGCCCACAAGTACTTGGCTGTGACACACCTAATTCTACACCTTCATTCCTCTCACTGCAGGTCTCAGAGAGGACTGGAGGTCTAGTGGGGTTGGAAATCTCAGCTGATGAGGAGCAAGGAGAGATCCTCTTTGTTCTTTGGTGTGGGTCTTTTAGATACGCTTGCCAACGAACTGCATGGCAGGTCAACATATGTCTGGTCAAGCATGTGGTACCCAAGCGGGAGATGTTTTGGCCACGTGAGATACGCTTGAGACATATGTTGCAAATAGCGGCGGTGCGATCTGATGCACTCGTCTCAAAAAAGGCCCACACCAAAGAACTTTTTGAATAACGCGCAGAGACTGCAGCGCCCTGCACATGTGGAGCTTTGGGGTGTGATGCAGTCAATGTGCTTCCCTTAGGCTGGCCCCTGGAGGGCATCCTGCCTCGTTGGTGATGTGCCGCCTCCTCCTCCTCCTCCTCCTCTCTCCTATCAGGCACCCACGTTGAGTCAGTGACCTCATCATCCCCTCCCTCCTCATCACTGGAGCAAACCTGGCAGTATGCTGCAGCAGGGGGAGCATGACTGCCAGATTGCTGTCCTTCTTGGGCACCCCCTCTGTCCGTGCTCATGTTACTGCCTTCATCGAGCTCAGTATCATCATCAGAGCCTTCCAAACGCTGGGCATCCTCCTGGAGCATGTACCCAACACTGTGGTCAAACAGTTCGAGGGACTCCTCAGGAGGACATGGTGGAGCTAGGGAAGGAGTCACTGATGACATTGAGCCGAGGGAAGAGGCCGCTGCTTTGCCAGACAAAGCACCCTGGGCATGGGTGAGAGAGGATGAGGAGGATGAGGACGGCTTGGTCATCCACTCGACCAAGTCTTCCGCATGTTGTGGCTCAACACGGCCAGCTGCCGAAAAAAAGGCCAAGCGTGTCCCATGGCCACGTGCTGATGAGGATGCACCGTCTCCACGACCAGCACTAGACACAGAGCCTGCTTGCCCTCTCTTATTGGCTTGTGACTGTCTGCCTCTCCTTCTTGGCCTTCCAGACATACTAATGGCCTGTAGCTGCACTAAGCTGGGATATATATATATATATGTACTGATACTGCAGCTAGCAAAATCAACTGCTTGCCTGTAGTATGAGAACACCACCAACCTTCTACAGGTAGCTTTAGCTGAACACTGTGAGGTGGACGCACCCCACTAACTTGTAGGTTTAGCTGAACACTGTGAGCAGGACGCACTGCACTAACTGTAAATAGTCTAGCTGCCTGACCGTGGTACTAATAGGATCAAAAGAACACCAGTAATTTTCTTCAGGTAGCTTTATATACTGTAACAAGACAAGCCTGCCTGTCAGTAGGAAGATAACAGGAACGGATCTAGCTGAACACTGTGAGCAGGACGCACTGTACTAAATGTAAATAGTCTAGCTGCCTGACCGTGGTACTAATAGGATCAAAAGAACACCAGTAATTTTCTTTAGGTAGCTGTTAATACTGTAACAAGACAAGCCTGCCTGTCAGTAGGAAGATAACAGGAACGGATCTAGCTGAACACTGTGAGCAGGACGCACTGTACTAAATGTAACTAGTCTAGCTGCCTGACCGTGGTACTAATAGGATCAAAAGGACACCAGTAATTTTCTTTAGGTAGCTGTTAATACTGTAACAAGACAAGCCTGCCTGTCAGTAGGAAGATAACAGGAACGGATCTAGCTGAACACTGTGAGCAGGACGCACTGCACTAAATGTAAATAGTCTAGAAGATAACAGGAACGGATCTAGCTGAACACTGTGAGCAGGACGCACTGTACTAACTGTAAATAGTCTAGCTGCCTGACCGTGGTACTAATAGGATCAAAAGAACACCAGTAATTTTCTTTTGGTAGCTGTTAATACTGTAACAAGACAAGCCTGCCTGTCAGTAGGAAGATAACAGGAACGGAGCTAGCTGAACACTGTGAGCAGGACGCACTGTACTAAATGTAAATAGTCTAGCTGCCTGACCGTGGTACTAATAGGATCAAAAGAACACCAGTAATTTTCTTTAGGTAGCTGTTAATACTGTAACAAGACAAGCCTGCCTGTCAGTAGGAAGATAACAGGAACGGATCTAGCTGAACACTGTGAGCAGGACGCACTGCACTAAATGTAAATAGTCTAGAAGATAACAGGAACGGATCTAGCTAAACTGAATACAGTGTATATATATATATGCAACACCTGGGATGCATATATATACACAATACACTGTAAGTGCAGCTAACTGACTGACTGTCCTGCCTAATCTAGCTAACTCAAATGAAATGACACTGTCTCTCTCTCTCTCTAAGCACACCGGAACACACTGCACAGGGCCGCCGTGCAGGCGGCCTTATATAGTGTGGGGCGTGTACTAAATCCCCTGAGCCATAATTGGCCAAAGCCTCCTTGGCTTTGGCCAATTACGGCTCTCTGTTCAGGCGGCGCTGTGATTGGCCAAGCATGCGGGTCATAGTGCATGCTTGGCCAATCATCAGCAAGCAATGCACTGCGATGCCGCAGTGAATTATGGGCCGTGACGCGCCACACGAATTTGGCGCGAACGGCCCATATCGTTCGCAATTCGGCGAACGACCGAACAGCCGATGTTCGAGTCGAACATGGGTTAGACTCGAACACGAAGCTCATCCCTACTCAACAGTAATGCACAGAACCCAAATAAGGATAAAAACACAGAAATTTCACATTTAGTGAAATATAGTTATATTTATTTTCTCCTTTCATTTTGCCAGATTTTCAGACTTTTTTGTTTATCTACAAACATATACATCATTTGCTGCATAAACCTCCCAATAACACCAAACATAATTGGATGTACATGCATATCACAATGGTCTTAGTCCCTCGTTATAACATATGTCATAGTAGTAGTGGGCATACTTTAATTTTTCACAAATATCTTTGGAGATATCTTTGGCAAACAATCTTTGCGAGACCGAATAGGATTAAAATAGACAATAAGAGGGGTATTATCAATTCGAAGGTTTGGCAGATGACTACCAGAGTGAGACTTTTAAGAACATCAGAGAATGACAATGGGAAAGATTTACTAAAACTGGAGCCTGGGGAATCTGGTGCAACTGTGCATAGTAACCAGTCGGCTACTACTGCAGGTGTTATTGTCAAAGCTTCATAGAACAAGCTGAATTTGGAAGCTGATTGGATACTATGAACAGCTGCAGCAGATTCTCTGGGCTCCAGTTTTAGTTAATCTCTCTAATGGCTATTCTCTAGCACAGTGTCTCAACCATTTCTCAGTCAAGACAACCTTTAAAACTATGCACAATCTTGAGCCACCCCATTCTAAAATGTAAAAAATGAAAATAATAGTTTTACATAACAGAGCACCAATCACACATGTAGTACACCCAACGTTAAAGGTGATTTATTCTTCCAAAGCAAATACACCTTTGTACACTGATACTGGCTAGTATTTCAATGCTTCTCCTCTTCCTCAGTTTCTGACCCAGGCCCAGACTGGGTCAGACCCTGACCCAGACTGGGAAAAAAAATAAGCCTGAGTATTTTAGACTGAGCAGCCCATGACATATTTACCAGCCCCTTCCACAGCAGAAAGTGGGAGACGGGAGGGGGGAACCCGCCAGAGCTGCAGGAGGTAAAGGGGGGCCAGAAAAGAGCATGGAGGGCCAGAGAACAGAGGGGGGCTGGAGAGCATGGAAGGGAGGCAGAGAGCATGGGGGGCAGAGAGCATGGGGGGGTGGAGAGCATGGGGGCGGAGAGCACTGGAGGGGTGGAGAACACAGGGGGGGCTGGAAAATGCAGGGGGGGTCGGAAAGTGCAGGGGGGATTGGAGAGCTTATGGGGAGATGGAGAGTACAGGGGGGGCAGAGAGCATGGGAGGGCAGAGAGCACAGGGGGGACAGAGAGCATGGGGGTGGAAAGCACAGGGGGGCCGGAGAGCACTGGAAGGGGCAGGGAGCACAGGAGGGGCTGGAGAGCATGGGGGGCAGAGAGCACTGGGGGGAGAGAACACTGGGGGGGCCAGAGAACACTAGGAGGGGACAGCACCAGGGTAGCGGAGAGCATGGGGGGGGCAAGAGAGCAGAAGGAGGCTGGATAGGAGGAGCAGCAGGGCAACTACATTTAGTGGAATCAATCTGTCCATTTTCCTCTTGCAGCCTCTGAAAGCCTGATTCTCCTTCTCTCCCTCCTGCAAGCATTCAGAGGCACCCATCTGTACCATGTGATTATCTTTGGCCAATCACAGCTAATCACAACTGAATCAGTTGTTTCATTCAGTAAAAATGGTTGCTTATACCAGTGAAATTCACTGGTATAAACAGTCATGAGTGTGTGTAAAAAAAAAACACATCATGATCGCTTCCCCAGAGTGGTACTATGATAACAATGTATTGCTTTGGTCACAGTGTGTTAAAAAAATCATAAAAAAGAAACAAAATTGAAAAAAAAACATTTTTTTTTTTTTTACATACTGTCAGATTACCTCGACACCCATTATATGATAATGTTGTACTGCACTGGTGAGAGTATGTAAAAAAAAAAAAAAGGTCATTTTTTTTTTTTAATTATTTTTTTAACTTAAAAAAACTTGCCGTGCCCCTTACTAAATACCTTGGACTGTCTACATAACAAAAATGGGTCATTTGGGGGATATTTGTACAGTCCTGGCATTTTTCGGCCTCAAGAAATGACATCAGTCAGTACATCAGGATTAAGCGATTTTCAGATATATACAGTGCATTGAAAAAGCATTCATACCCCTTGAAATGTATCACATTTTGTCATGTTACAATCAAAAACGTAAAATTATTTTATTGGGATTTTTTGTGATAGACCAACACAAAGTAGCACATAATTGTGAAGTGGAAGGAAAATGATAAATAGTTTTCACATTTTTTTACAAATAAGTATCTGAAAAGTGTGGCGTGCATTTGTATTCAGCCCCTAGTACTCTGATACCCCTAACTAAAATCTAGTGGAACCAATTGCCTTCAGAACTCACCTAATTAGTAAATAGAATCCACCTGTGTGTAATTTAACCTCAGTATAAATACAGCTGTTCTATGAAGCCCTCAGAGGTTTGTAAGAGAACCTTAGTGAACAAACATTATGAAGACCAAGGAACCCACCAGACAGGCCAGGAATAAAGTTGTGGATAAGTTTAAAGCAGGGTTAGATTATAAAAAAAATCCCAAGCTTTGAACGTGTCACAGAGCCCTGTTCAATCCATCATCTGAAAATGGAAAGAGTATGGCACAACTGCAAACCTACCAAGACATGGCCGTCCACCTAAACTGACCTGCCAGGCAAGGAAAGCATTAATCAGGGAAGCAGCTAAGAGGTAACTCTGGAGGAGCTGCAGAGATCCACAGCTCAGGTGGGAGAATCTGTCCACAGGACAACTATTAGTCATGCACTGCACATATCTGGCCTTTATGGAAGTGGCAAGAAGAAAGCCATTGTTGAAAAAAAGCGATAAGACATCCCATTTGCAGTTTGCGAGAAACCATGTGGGGACACAGCAAACATGTGGAGCAAGGTCAGATGAGACCAAAATTAAACTTTTTGGCCTAAAAGCAAAACATGATGTATGGCGTAAAACTAACACTGCACATCACCCTGAACACACCATACCCACCGTGAAACATGGTGGTGGAAGCATCATGTTGTAGGGATGCTTTTCTTCAGGAGGGACAGAGAAGCTGGTCAGAGTTGATGGGAAGATGGATGGTGCCAAATACATGGCAATCTTAGAAGAAAACCTCTTAGAGTCTGCAAAAGACTTTAGATTGGGGTGGAGGTTCACCTTCCAGCAGGACAACGACCCTAAACCTACAGCCAGAGCTACAATGGAATGGATTAGATCAAAGCATTTTCATGTGTTAGGATGGCCCAGTCAAAGTCCAGACCTAAATCCAATTGAGAATCTGTGGCAAGTTTTCAAAATTGCTGTTCACAGACGCTCTCCATCCAATCTGACAGCGCTTGAGCTATTTTGCAATGAAGAATGGGCAAACATGTCACCCTCTAGATGTGCAAAGCTAGAAGAGACATACCCAAAAAGACTTGCAGCTGTAATTGCAGCGAAAGGTTGTTCTACAAAGTATTGACTTGGAGGGCTGAATACAAATACACGCCACACTTTTCATATATTTATTTGTAAAAAATTTTGAAAACTATTTATCATTTTCCTTAGACTTTGCAATTATGTGCCACTTTGTGTTGGTCTATCACAAAAACTCCCAATAAAATACATTTACATTTTTGGTTGTAACATGACAAAATGTGGAAAATTTCATGGGGTATGAATACTTTTTCAAGGCGCTGTACAGTACCATAGTTTGTGGACTCTAACTTTTCTACAGACTAAATAATATAAACTGATTTGAGTTATTTTCACCAAAAATGTAGCAGAATACATATTGGTCTAAATGTATTAAGAAAGATTCTTTATTTGCAAATATTTCTAACAGAAAAAATGCATATTTTACATTTTTGATCTTTTTTCATTTATTTTGCAATTATATTCTAAATATTTTTGAATATATAATTTAATCTATTTTTAGGTATGCGATTCAACCCACTAAGTAAATCATCATCATTTCTGATTCTGGTTTATAGTACTGAATATAGTTAATAAATATAAACTGATGCATACAATCACTGTACATAGTATATAACACAATAAGCTATTTGAGTTATTACTCCAAATAACTCATCTGTACACTAACAATTACTGGTCATTCCACAATATAGTTGGCAAGTGGTTGTCTGGGGAATTTGGCTCCTGTCCCACAGGATCCTTATATCAGACCTTTATTGCTTTGAGGATATGCTTAATATAAGCTGATCTGATCTAAAGTTGTACCACACAATCTGCTATCAGATTTTAGATTGTAGGGACAAATAATGGGTTAATATGCTGGCATATGTCCTTCATCTCAGCAGTTCTGACGGGACAGTTGTTGTGAGTCAGATGGGCCCTCTATTTGTGACGAGGGAGGGAAATATACAGCTTTCAACCGCTCCATCATAAAGTGATCCATGGGCTACGCTCACTTAAAGCCAAGCTATTAATCTTATCCGTTGCTGCCTCAATCTCAAGCCAGCAAGGTTATGTTGACAGGGGCACCGCAGAGGGAGGTGAGAATAGAGAACATGGAAAAAGGAATCAAACAAAGCAAAATTGAGACAAGGCTAAGGAACAATTAAGTATTATTAATAGCACGAATGTGCTGTAAATCACAGCAACAAATCACTTGTAAGCCTTTAATAATCCACCATATTGACACCAGCAGGATTTTAGAAACAGAAGAGGAGTAATTTTAGACAATATTTTAAAACAGAACTGGCCTCTGTTCTAGAAAAACCTAATGATTTTGGTAAAGTGTATGCAAATCCTAAAAAGAACTTCGGTTTGCCTAAAGAACCTATTTTATGCCCAATTGCAATTTTCTGCTTGATAAGTATGTAGTGATGAGCCCTAGAGAGTCACTGTATTTGCTGGGCCCTCCTAGACTTGCTATTGGTCTCCCAAGGCAGCAGGCCTGAGCAGCAAATTGGCTACTCAGAGTGGACTTCCTCTCCAGGTCATGTCTAAGAGGCAAAGACCCCTCCCTATGTATTTTTTCTCCTTTACCAGTCCACATCACTGGCAATAAACCTCCCAATGAATGGCCATGGTGAAATAAATATTTATAACCCATAAATTGGATCTTCTTTCTCAATCTGCTGAAGAACAGCTTCTAATACCAGGGAAAAGTAAGCAAAGCTCTAGGGTTATGGGAAACCCAATTATTGACGAAAACTATAACAATCAGAGCTAGTTGCGCTCCAGCCTTGGCAGGGATGCTACACGATCAAAAATACCTGTGGATCCTGCCAAAAATCATTTTAGCTCCTAACTATATTTCCAGTTCTCCCTGTGGACTACAGAACACCTTTCACCATAATATTGAGAAGAAGGGAGAGGGGTGTCCTGTAGTACTGTCCTAGGATAACAACACTGCTTAACCATAGATATGATACAGTAAGTGAGCATTGTCACCCTACAATGGAAAATGTGTTACTGGCAGGATCCCCAGGAGAACATAAAGGAAAGAGGAAAAAAATAGGAAACAAATGCAGCCACCACATACAAGGACTTGTAAGTTGCAATATATATGAAACGTTTGTTCTTGAGTTTAAATACATTCTGTTCCATCCAGTTCTGACCAAAGCTTAAAGTGTTACTAAACCCACAACAGTGAAATCACTCTGTATATGCAGTAAAGCATGCTTTTTATACTCACTGTGGAACTCTCTGGAGAAGAGACGCTTGAGAGGGGATATGATTTCAATTTATAAATACAGAATACACAATAGGGATAAAACTTTTTTGCCAAAAGGAGCTTAAAGCAGAGCGCCGCCAAAATTTTTTTTTAAAAGTCAGCAGCTACAAATACTGCAGCTGCTGACTTTTAAAACATGGACACTCACCTGTCCAGGGCGCCCGTGATGTCGGCACCCTAGGCCGAACCGTCTCTCGGTCCTCGGGTGCTGCCGATTCCATCTTTGGTAAGGGAATCAGGAAGTGAAGGCTTGCGGCTTCACTTCCCGGTTCCCTACTACGCATGCGCGAGTTGCGCAGTGCAATACGGATGGTCCCTGCTGTCTCTGGGACCTGTGTGTTTCCCAGCAGACAGCGGGGGGGGAACGGGAAGTGGCGTAAATACCCGCAGATTCTGCGGATATCTATGCCGGAAGTGGGTGCAGATACCTGTATTATACAGGTATCTGCACCCCCCTCCCCCCTGAAAGGTGCCAATTGTGACACCGGAGGGGGGGAGGAATCCGATGAGCGGAAGTTCCACTTTTGGGTGGAGCTCCGCTTTAACAAGACACGTGGCCACACATTAAAGTTAGAAGAAAAGAGGTTTAATCTTAAGCTACGTAGAGGGTTCTTTACTGTAAGAGCGGCAAGGATATAGAATTTCCTTCTACAGGTGGTGGTCTCAGTGGGGGGCATCGATAGTTTCAAAAAATTATTAGATAAGCACCTGATCGACCACAACATACAGGGATATACAATATAATACTGACATATAATCACACACATAGGTTGGACTTGATGGACTTGTGTCATTTTTCAACCATCACCTACTATGTAAATATGTAACTGAAGGGGTTAATCCTCTGCATTGTGAAAAAAGGCTGTTTGATCCTGTCTTCTCTGCTCCTCCCCTTCTTCCAATCTTCTCAAACCACAACTCAGTTTGGTGTGTATTACTAGAGAGTTTTTTTTTTTTTCTTGGGAGACTGCATGTGATCAGCACAGGGCCAATCAGCACTGTCCAGACAGAGGGTCAGGTGTCCTGCAGCCTCATAGGACAATCAGGGGAGAATGAAAACTCCTCCTACAAGCTTTAACCGGACACTGATCGAAATCAGAAGACTGCTCTAATGGGGCGTACACACGGTCGGACTTTTCGTCTACAAAAGTCCGACAGCCTGTCCGACAGCCTGTCCGACAGACTTCCGGCGGACTTCCGGCGGACTTTCGGCGGACTTGTGGCGGACTTGCGGCGGACTTGCGGCAGACTTTCTAACGAACGGACTTGCCTACACACGACCACACAAAAGTCCGACGGATTCGTACGTGATGACGTACACCGGACTAAAATAAGGAAGTTCATAGCCAGTAGCCAATAGCTGCCCTAGCGTGGGTTTTTGTCCGTCGGACTAGCACACAGAGGAGCGGATTTCGGGGTCCGTCGTAGTTACGACATAAAGATTTGAAGCATGTTTCAAATCTAAAGTCCGTCGGATTTGAGGCTGAAAAAGTCTGCTGAAAGTCCGGGGAAGCCCACACACGATCGGATTACCAGCCAGCTTTAGTCCGTCGGCGTCCGTTGGACTTTTGTAGACGAAAAGTCCGACCGTGTGTACGCCCCATTACTGCAGATGAGAAAAGGTATTTAGCAGTTTATATTTACTAAAAAAAATTAGCATTTCCATGTTCTGTGTACTGTGGGAGATCAGATATAGTGAATGCAGGCTCCTGGGTTTAGTAACACTTTAAATTCACCATAAGACCATGATCCAGTGCCTAGGGCAGCAGGGACTAAGCCTCAACATTTGCAAATTGTATTAGGTTTTTCCACATGAAACATGGAGTGGGGCTTGAGCAAAAGGGCATTGTCATTTATGTGTGCCTGGGGCAGTATGATCTCTAAAGATAGCCCTGGTCCTGATCCAGCTGGACTGCTCGGGTGCTGTTCTGTAGGGATGAGCTGAACACCCCCCGGTTCGGTTCGCACCAGAATCCGCGAACGGACCGAAAGTTCGCACGAACGTTAGAACCCCATTGACGTCTATGGGACTCGAACGTTCAAAATCAAAAGTGCTCATTTTAAAGGCTAATTTGCATGGTATTGTCCGAAAAAGGGTTTGGGGACCCGGGTCCTACCCCAGGGGACATGTATCAATGCAAAAAAAACTTTTAAAAACGGCCGTTTTTTCGGGAGCAGTGATTTTAATGATGCTTAAAGTAAAAAAAAAGTGAAATATTCCTTTAAATATCGTACCTGGGGGGTGTCTATAGTATGCCTGTAAAGTGACGCGTGTTTGCCGTGTTTAGAACAGTCCCTGCACCAAATGTCATTTTTAAAGGAAAAAATCTCATTTAAAACTGCTTGCGGGTTTAATGTCATGTCGGGTCATGGCAATATGGATGAAAATCAGTGAGACAAATGGCATGGGTACCCCCCAGTCCATTACCAGGCCCTTTGGGTCTTGTATGGATATTAAGGGGAACCCCGCACCCAAATTAAAATAAGGAAAGGTGTGGGGCCACCAGGCCCTATATACTCTGAACAGCAGTATACAGGCGGTGCAAACAAGACAGGGACTGTAGGTTTGTTGTTAAGTAGAATCTCTTTGTAATTTTGAACGGGTACATTTTTAACGTGTTTAGCTCCAGCCAAAAAATCTTTTTTAAGCTTTTTGGAAAACATAGGGAAGGGTTATCACCCCTGTGACATTTGTTTTGCTGTCTTTCCTCCTCTTCAGAAGATTTCACCTCACTTTTTTGTCCCAATGAAAAATGTTTTTTGAAAATTTGGGTTTTTTTGTGGAACAAGGATTGGAAAGCATCAGTGGAAAGGAGAAATTGTTTTCCCATATTAACTCTTACAGGAGAGAATTTCCCTTCCTAGGGGTAGATTTCATCTCACTTCCTGTTGTCTCCTTCCGTTTGCAAGTAGGAGTCGTTTATAAGTTAGATGTTTGAAAGTAGGGTCCTGCCCTATATACTCAGCAGAAATTTGGGCCTTAGGTGTTGCTGTGGCCACAACACTGTAAGCCCTCACAGGGCCCTGCTGTGAAATGTTAGATCAAGAATTGTAATTACATGCCCCTGTTGAACAGGAGCTGAAAAATTAGGCCTTAGGCACTGGTGCTGGTGCCACAACACTGCAACCCCTCACAGACACTCTAGTTGGAATGCAGGAACGAGCCCTGCTGTAAAGTATTGCATCAAAAATTGTAATTACACGCCCCTGTTAGACAGGGGCAGAAAAATTGGGCCTTAGGCACTGGTGCTGGTGCCACAACACTGCAACCCCTCACAGACACTCTAGTTGGAATGCAGGAACGAGCCCTGCTGTAAAGTATTGCATCAAAAATTGTAATTACACGCCCCTGTTAAACAGGGGCTGAAAAATTGTGCCTTAGGCACTGGTGGTGGCGCCCAGAACCAAAAATGTTCTTACAAGCTATCAGCGTGATGATTGAGGAGGAAGAGGATAATTACTCAGGGATAGTCACTCAGCATCAGCATAGGCAGTCTTTGAAGGGATCTGAAAAAAATTATTCAGTTACATCAGCATCAGGTGCTTGGTAGCTGGTGGTGATCCAAGACTGATTCATTTTTATGAAGGTCAGCCGATCGACCAAGTCGGTGGACAGACGCACCCTGTGATCGGTTACCACGCCTCCAGCAGCACTGAATGTGCGTTCCGAAAGAACGCTGGATGCAGGACAGGCCAGTAGCTCAATTGCATACTGTGCAAGCTCTGGCCAGTGATCCATCCTCAAGACCCAGTAACCCAGAGGATTTTCGGTGGGAAAGGTGTCCAAGTCTGATCTTGCCCCTAGGTATTCCTGCACCATGTAAAACAGACGCTGGCGATGGTTGCTAGAACCGATCATACCTTGGGGCTGCGGACCAAAAAATTGTCTGAACGCATCGGTCAGACGGCCACCTTCTCCACCGCTCCTTCTTTGACTGACCGAAGCCTCAGCAACACGTTGTCCAGAAACAGGAGTTTGTAACCTCCCAGTCTCTGGGAACGCGTTGCACAGACCTTTCTGCAAGGCCTCCCGAAGATGTTTCATCCTCTGCTCCCTCTGCGATGGCAAGATAAGGTCCGCAACCTTACCCTTGTAACGTGGATCAAGGAGGGTTGCCAGCCAGTATTGGTCCTTCTCCTTGATACCACGAATACGAGGATCCTTACGCAGGCTTTGCAGGATCAGGGAGGCCATGCAGCGTAGGTTTGCTGAGGCATTCGGTCCGGAGTCCTCTGGGTCACTAAGGACAACAACGTCCGCAGCCACCTCCTCCCAGCCACGTACAAGTCCATGTGTTCCTTGGGACTGATCCCTTAAAGACTGCTGATGCTGAGTGCCAGGCTCCACCTCCATACTGACACAATCTTCCTCCTCCTCCTCCTCCTCCTCGTCCTCTTGCTGTGTGATCAGCGGGCACGCAGGAACACTGTCTGGATAAAGGGGGCCTTGAGAGCTAAGGAAGTCCTCCTCTTCCTGCCTCTGTTCTGCCTCAAGTGCCCTGTCCATTATTCCACGCAGCATGTGCTCCAACAGGTGGACAAGGGGGACAGTGTCACTGATGCATGCACTGTCAGTGCTCACCATCCTCGTGGCCTCCTCGAATGGTGACAGGACAGTGCATGCATCCCTGATCATGGCCCACTGGCGTGGGGAAAAAAAACCAAGCTCCCCTGACCCTGTCCTGGTGCCATAGTCGCACAGGTACTCATTGATGGCCCTCTGCTGCGTGTGCAGCCGCTGCAGCATGGCCAACGTTGAGTTCCACCTGGTGGGCATGTCACAGATTAGGCGGTTCTTGGGCAGGTTAAACTCCTTTTGGAGGTCCGTCAGCCGAGCACTGGCATTATATGACCGGCGGAAATGCACACAGACTTTCCTGGCCTGCCTCAGGACATCCTGTAAGCCCGGGTACCTGCCCAAGAACCGCTGCACCACCAAGTTAAGGACGTGAGCCAAACAGGGCACATGGGTCAGTTGTCCCTGTCGGAGGGCAGAGAGGAGGTTGGTGCCATTGTCGCAAACCACCATTCCTGCCTTAAGTTGGCGTGGCGTCAACCACCTCTGAACCTGCCCCTGCAGAGCTGACAGAACCTCTGCCCCAGTGTGGCTCCTGTCCCCCAAGCACACCAGCTCAAGCACCGCATGGCATCTTTTGGCCTGCGTACTTGCGTAGCCCCTTGAACGCCTACGGAGCACCGCTGGTTCCGAGGAAGAGGCCATGGAGGAAGAAGAAGAGGAGGGGGTGGAGGAGAGAGGTGTGTCACAATCAGCATTTTGGAGGCGTGGTGGCGGAACAACCTCCAACACTACTGCACCTTGTCCTGCATCCTTCCCAGCTGCCAGCAGAGTCACCCAATGCGCCGTGAAACTAAGGTAACGTCCCTGTCCATGCCTGCTGGACCATGAGTCAGCGGTAATATGCACCTTACCGCTGACCGCCCTGTCCAGAGAGGCATGGACATTGCCTTCCACATGCCGGTAGAGAGCCGGAATCGCCTTCCGTGAGAAAAAGTGGCGTTTGGGTACCTGCCACTGAGGAACCGCACATTCCACAAACTCACGGAAGGGGGCAGAGTCTACCAACTGAAAAGGCAGCAGTTGAAGTGCTAGCAATTTTGCCAAGCTAGCATTCAACCGCTGGGCATGTGGATGGCTGGGAGCAAACTTCTTTCGGCGGTGCAGCAGCTGGGGCAGGGAAATTTGCCTGGTACAATCTGACGTCGGTGTACCAAAAGCAGATTGCCCACAAGTACTTGGCTGTGACACACCTAATTCTACACCTTCATTCCTCTCACTGCAGGTCTCAGAGAGAACTGAAGGTCTAGTGGGGTTGGAAATCTCAGCTGATGAGGAGCAAGGAGAGATCCTCTTTGTTCTTTGGTGTGGGTCTTTTAGATATGCTTGCCAACAAACTGCATGGCAGGTCAACATATGTCTGGTCAAGCATGTGGTACCCAAGCGGGAGATGTTTTGGCCACGCGAGATACGCTTGAGACATATGTTGCAAATAGCAGCGGTGCAATCTGATGCACTCGTCTCAAAAAAGGCCCACACCAAAGAACTTTTTGAATAACGCGCAGAGACTGCAGCGCCCTGCACATGTGGAGCTTTGGGGTGTGATGCAGTCAATGTGCTGCCCTTAGGCTGGCCCCTGGAGGGCATCCTGCCTCGTTGGTGATGTGCCGCCTCCTCCTCCTCCTCCTCCTCCTCCTCTCTCCTATCAGGCACCCACGTTGAGTCAGTGACCTCATCATCCCCTCCCTCCTCATCACTGGAGCAAACCTGGCAGTATGCTGCAGCAGGGGGAGCATGACTGCCAGATTGTTGTCCTTCTTGGGCACCCCCTCTGTCCGTGCTCATGTTACTGCCTTCATCGAGCTCAGTATCATCATCAGAGCCTTCCAAACGCTGGGCATCCTCCTGGAGCATGTACCCAACACTGTGGTCAAACAGTTCGAGGGAATCCTCAGGAGGACATGGTGGAGCTAGGGAAGGAGTCACTGATGACATTGAGCTGAGAGAAGAGGCCGCTGCTTTGCCAGACAAAGCACCCTGGGCATGGGTGAGAGAGGATGAGGAGGATGAGGACGGCTTGGTCATCCACTCGACCAAGTCTTCCGCATGTTGCGGCTCAACACGGCCAGCTGCCGAAAAAAAGGCCAAGCGTGTCCCATGGCCACGTGCTGATGAGGATGCACCGTCTCCACGACCAGCACTAGACACAGAGCCTGCTTGCCCTCTCTTATTGGCTTGTGACTGTCTGCCTCTCCTTCTTGGCCTTCCAGACATACTAATGGCCTGTAGCTGCACTAAGCTGGGATAGAACACCTGTAATTTTCTTCAGGTAGCTTTATATACTGTAACCAGACAAGCCTGCCTGTCAGTAGGAAGATAACAGGAACGGATCTAGCTGAACACTGTGAGCAGGACGCACTGCACTAAATGTAAATAGCAGGAACGGATCTAGCTGAACACTGTGAGCAGGACGCACTGACTGCACTAAATGTAAATAGCAGGAACAGATCTAGCTGAACACTGTGAGCAGGACACACTGCACTAAATGTAAATAGCAGGAACGGATCTAGCTGAACACTGTGAGCAGGACGCACTGACTGCACTAAATGTAAATAGCAGGAACGGATCTAGCTGAACACTGTGAGCAGGACGCACTGCACTAAATGTAAATAGCAGGAACAGATCTAGCTGAACACTGTGAGCAGGACGCACTGCACTAAATGTAAATAGCAGGAACAGATCTAGCTGAACACTGTGAGCAGGACGCACTGCACTAAATGTAAATAGCAGGAACGGATCTAGCTGAACACTGTGAGCAGGACGCACTGACTGCACTAAATGTAAATAGCTGGAACGGATCTAGCTGAACACTGTGAGCAGGACGCACTGCACTAAATGTAAATAGCAGGAACAGATCTAGCTGAACACTGTGAGCAGGACGCACTGCACTAAATGTAAATAGCAGGAACAGATCTAGCTGAACACTGTGAGCAGGACGCACTGCACTAAATGTAAATAGCAGGAAGGATCTAGCTGAACACTGTGAGCAGGACGCACTGACTGCACTAAATGTAAATAGCAGGAACGGATCTAGCTGAACACTGTGAGCAGGACGCACTGCACTAAATGTAAATAGCAGGAACAGATCTAGCTGAACACTGTGAGCAGGACGCACTGCACTAAATGTAAATAGCAGGAACAGATCTAGCTGAACACTGTGAGCAGGACGCACTGCACTAAATGTAAATAGCAGGAACAGATCTAGCTGAACACTGTGAGCAGGACGCACTGCACTAAATGTAAATAGCAGGAACGGATCTAGCTGAACACTGTGAGCAGGACGCACTGCACTAAATGTAAATAGCAGGAACGGATCTAGCTGAACACTGTGAGCAGGACGCACTGACTGCACTAAATGTAAATAGCAGGAACGGATCTAGCTGAACACTGTGAGCAGGACGCACTGCACTAAATGTAAATAGCAGGAACGGATCTAGCTGAACACTGTGAGCAGGACGCACTGCACCAAATGTAAATAGTCTAGATAGAAGATAACAGGAACGGATCTAGCTAAACTTGATACAGTGTATATATATATATATATGCAACACCTGGGATGCATATATATACAAAATACACTGTAAGTGCAGCTAACTGACTGTTCTGCCTAATCTATCTAACTCAAATCAAATGACACTGTCTGTCTCTCTCTCTATCTCTCAGCACACCGGAACACACTACACAGGGCCGCCGTGCAGTCGGCCTTATATAGTGTGGGGCGTGTACTAAATCCCCTGAGCCATAATTGGCCAAAGCCACCCTGGCTTTGGCCAATTACAGCTCTCTCTACTGACGGCGCTGTGATTGGCCAAGCATGCGGGTCATAGTGCATGCTTGGCCAATCATCAGCCAGCAATGCACTGCGATGCCGCAGTGAATTATGGGCCGTGACGCGCCACACGAATTTGGCGCGAACGGCCCATAACGTTCGCAATTCGACGGACGGTCGAACAGCCGATGTTCGAGTCGAACATGGGTTCGACTCGAACACGAAGTTCATCCCTACTGTTCTGGTGTGGTAAAAGTAGTTTTAATTGACAAAATAACATAAAATCATTTGCATCAAAGCACATCCTTCTCAGTGTAGTCAGTTTTCTGGCTGTGCTGGGAGCACAGCCTGTCTGTCCTCCAATTGGCAAAACTTGTACTGACACACCCCCCTCACAGCTCTTTACTGGGAAGCTCAATGTGAGTAAAAATATATATATTCTTTGTTAAGCACTTGACCTCCGGAAAATGTACCCCCTTTCATGACCAGGCACACAGTACTGAATTACTTTAACTGACAACTGCATGGTCATGCAACACTGTACACAAATAACATTGTAGCAGAATACATTTTGGTCTAAATTTATGAAGAAAGATTCTTTATTTGCAAATATTTATAAGAGAAACAAAGAAAAATGCATTTTTTTTCAAAATCTTTGGTCTTTTTTAATTTATTTTGCAATCATATTCTAAATATTTTTGAATATATAATTTATAGGTATGTGATTCATGTGTGGTTAATACTGAATCATCTGTTTGTACAGGATAGCAGCCAGTAGTGCGAAGATCATTAGCAGCGGTGAGCTGATCAGGCTGCATTCATGGCAATAGTGAGGCTGCAAATGGGCATTGGTCAAGCTGCATTGATGGGCAATTGTGAGGCTGTAGATGGGCATTGATCAGGCTGCATTGATGGGCAATTGTGAGGCTGCAGATGGGCATTGATCAAGCTGCATTGATGGGCAATTGTGCGGCTGCAGGTGAGCATTGATCAAGCTGAATTGATGGGCAATTGTGAGGCTGCAGATGGGCAATGGTGAGGCTGCATTGATGGGCACTGACCCTTATTTTGCTTCAAAGGTATTTATTTAAAATGTAAGTTTTTTCCTGAAACTTCCCTCCTAAAATGAAGGTGCGTGTTATACGCCTGTGCGTGTTATATGCCGATAAATACAGTACTTAGCAATCAAACAATGTTTCCTAGTGCTAAGCCTTTCATTCAATTTCTAAATTGCTGCATTTGTAAATTTCAAAAACTAGTAAAAAGGAATAATAGTGGGAAAAAAAGCACTTGTTTGTTTAACCAATCATTTTTTTTGTACAACTCTCCTTTAAAGAGGGTGTGGCAGAGGTGCCTCCTATGCCTTCTTAATTTTGCTGGTAGCTGTCCCTCATTCCCATCTCAAAAAGTTGGAGTATGTACAGTAAATGATGGCAAAAATGTAAGTCTGCCAAACACTCTACGGTGACTCAACCAGAATGCTGTTGACAGTGAGGAGCTCATGACCTAGTTCAAGGGACACACATGAGGATATTTAATAAAAGAAGTAAGGTCATTTACACATCATATGGACTCAAAACAGTCTTTGGGCATTGTCTTGGCAACTCGGTTTGTTTTGGGAGGTATGGGGGTGTATTTATGATAATTATTTATTTCATGGAGTTTTCCTTGTATGTATGCCTGGGTTTTCTTTTTTTGGGAAATTGATTTTATTTAACCATTATTTGTGTATTGTTGTTTAAATATTTTTTTAATGTTTGTAAAAGAAAAATAAAACATTTTAAAATTATGAGGGGATGTTATTTGGCACACAAACAGAACCAGAATAGTTGAATGAATGGTGCTTCAGTTACCTTTAGAAGCCATTTAAAGCCCACTGCACACTTTAAGTGATATTAAATCCTTAAATTTGTTAATCATTTCAGCAGTTGATAAAAAATTTTACTTAGTATGCAGCTTTTTCATCTTTTACTCATTGCCTTTGTTCAAGTTTAAGCTGGTGCCATAATTACTGCACAATCTTCATGATTTCAGGGTGGCATATTTTGCATGCAGGGTCCTATGGAGCCATCTTTGTATGTGCACTACTGGGTGGTACTAGAGCTGTTTCTCCCTACTCTGTGTGGATCAATAGAAACACATAGCCTAGGATGGCAAGGCACTCACTTGCCCCTCCCTGCTCCATGCTAACAGCCTGCTTGAAATTGCAATGTCCCCTGTTACCTCTTCCCAGTGAATTACTCAGTGCATATACCCACAGGGACATTGAAAGAGTGTGAACCATCAGGAATGAAAACTGAAAATTCTAAATTGCTTGTACAAGATTTTGAACAAACAGGTTAATGGGGCACAAGCAATGCTAAATGATGCTGAGCATTTAATGCTACTTTAATAAACTCCAAAACTTCTTAATTTAACCTTCTCAACAATTAATTTTTTACCAAATTAGGGGGCACAAGCAATGCTAAATGATGCTGAGCATTTAATGCTACTTTAATAAACTCCAAAACTTCTTAATTTAACCTTCTCAACAATTAAATTTTTACCAAATTAGCAACATTTTACTAAAACACCCTGATTTTTTAAATAAAATTTGGGGAATTGAAAACTCTCAATTATGAACATACCTACTGGCTGTAATATTATTGCAAAGGCTTCAATATTCTAAGCCACGTACCTAAAATAAAAATCCACATCAGAAGTTCTAGATGTTCTCTATCAGTGGCTACATGCTTGTTCTGGATCATTTGCCCACAAAGTAGAGAAAGCTGGAGAGACAGCTGGAAAATTTTGAGAAACTTGTCAGGAATGGCGAGCTCCATAGTTCCCAGTACCTTTCCTTTCACAGGAGGTTAACCAAAGGCTGCTTACAGCAATCCATGATAAATATGTTAAACGATTTGTACACTATCCTATACTGTGCTTGCCCAAAATGTATAGTAAACAAATCTCCCTAGATGGAGAATTTTATTTGTTCATTTTTTTCTGCAATAATATGGAACTTTTTGGGCTATTTCATACTTAGGCATTCCTATGTGGTGTGTTAAAGCATGTGTTATGGCACATGTTGATGTGCATTGTGTTAAGGCAGCCTATTCATTATGGTCTGTCAATGCACCACAACAAATTTAAAAACATGCATGACTCTTTTTAACCACTTCAATACGGGGCGCTTTTACCCCATTTCTGCCCAGACCAATTTTCAGCTTTTAGCTCTGTCACATTTTGAATGACAATTGCGCAGTCATGGACAAAAAAATGGGTAGTGGCACTGCTAAATAGTATTTGATTTAATACATGAGTCCATCAATAAGTCCTTGAAGTCGATATATGTGGAGGGGGGGAGAGATGTTGAGGGAAGACCTGCATAGATTACTTTAGCAGTCTAAAACAACCTTGGCAGCCTTTGAGGGGGAAGTTGAAAGCAGACTCCAGATATGCAAATGAGAAGAGAAACACAGGCGCCTCTAGGTTAGAACTGTAAACATTTTAATGAGATACAGGTGCATTATCCTCTTGGAGGTTAAGGAAGTAAGGCACGAGTCCATCCACACTGGTGTGGCGTTCACTGCAGAGCGGCATTCTTAACAGCTGATTTTTCTGCCTGTGGGGGAGAAATCCTAGCCAGCAGGATCTCTGGGACCACGGCGATGAAACCAAGGATTGGATCAGGCCAATGGTGAGGGCTGGAATGCAGCGCCGGGCGTGATGACGTCACTGGTTGTCAAGCTTGACAAAAGAGAACGCCCGAGTCCCATATACCAGAGCGCATGCTCCGAAAGGCCATTGCAACCCACCAGTGACGTCATCACGCCCATCGCCACGTTCCAGCCCTCACCATCGGCTCGATCCAAGCCTCGGTTTCATCGCCATGGTCCCAGAGATCCTGCTGGCTAGGAATTCTCCCCTGCAGGCAGAAAAATCAACTGTTCAGAACGCTGCTCTGCAGTGAATGCCACGCCAGTGTGGATGGACTCTTGCCTTGCTTCCTTAACCTCCATGTAAGTAGATAATGCACCTGTATCTCATTAAAATGTTTACAGTTCTAAGCTGGAGGCACCTGTGTTTCTTTTCTCAATCATGCAGTCATGCAACACTGTACCCAAAGTACATTTTTATCATTTTGTTCACATAACTAGAACTTTTTTTGGTGGTATTTAATCACCGCTGGGTTTTTTATGTAGCAGGACACATTTTTGATGTATAATGTAATATATGTTATATCTTATCATCTGGCGCCATCTAGCGGCCAAAATATAAAAGGACTGCATCTTTATTTCTTTTATTATTCAAGTTGACTTGGAAGTATTCTGTTGTTTACATTTGGAACATTAACTTCACCTACCCACAATGCTCAGTAATTCCCACAAACCTCAGGGAACAGAACTGCATTGTGGGGAGACTATAAAAGGGCTGGGAGCGGTTATCTTAGGTCTCTTGTTCCTGGGATGCATGGCCTGCCAGCAGGGCTCTGTGGGTGTGTGTGTCCCACTGAGTTGCAGCCTACCCTGTGCGGAGCGGAACAGCAGCCAACGATCCTGCCTTAGATCACAGCGTGCTGGAGCAGCAAAGTGATCGTTCCAGAGACCCTTGAAGGAGGTAACCGAGGACTCCTGGTCGTCTGTGAGCAGTCTTTGATTCGGTCTTAGATCACAGCATGCTGGAGTAGCAGTGTGATCGTTCCAGAGACCCTTGCAGGAGGTAACCGAGGACTCCTGGTTGTCTGTGAGGTGATACAGTGTGAGGGCGTGGCCACAGTGAACAGACTTAGAACTTGTGAGCTGGAGACAGAACCTTGTACATCAGAACGGAGTCTTCTAAAATCACTGTCCTGTTGGGTGAGAGGGCTGTTGCCCAAAAGCTTCTTGATGCACTTTTACACATCCCTCTGCACAATACAGAGCTGCTGGGACCTATAGTTCCACAAGCTAAGTCAGGAGGATTAGACTGAGCTAATATCAGGCTTCAGGCCTGAGTCTCTGGTATAAAAGTTAGTTCTAGTGCTGCTGCACAAGAACTTTGCATATATATTTCAGCCTACTTTGATCGGGAGTCATTAACCCCTTGGATTACAAATCTACTTTGTTTTTGCTAGCAGAAGAAAAGAAGAAAAGAAGGACTGTTTAGTAAAACACAAGGCCTTGTGTCCCTTTACTATATTGGGGTAGTGTGATATCAAAGTGAGGGAGCTCTCTAATTGTTGTACTACACTTGATCAAGTTAGCCTTTGATTTAGCATAGTAATAAAGCGCGCAGGAAATAGGATAGTGCTCATAGTGAGATAAATTCACTCTGACGGTTATCCTATTTACTTTGCTACACCACTCATATATTATTTCAAACATTTTATACCTGTATTGTATCTTTGTAATATAAAGTTCAGTTGACTGTCAGACTATGTTGGTCTGACAGTTCAACCATTGTAGTTTAAACCTTCTAAAACAATTACAGTAAATAAGGTTATTATTCAAATGTAACTGTGTGAGTGTTGTTTTCCTCTTCATCACCAGCCAAGGGGAGGGTAAGGTAACTACAGACAGGTATATTATATTGAGTATTGTAAACTTGTCTTTGTGATTTCGTTCTGACTGCACACTATTACACCACAGCTGTGTCAGGGGGACTGAGATATTCAAAGGGGAAACAAAGCAGAGTACAGGCCCAAATACATCAGCAGCTCCTTCGGGGGTCAGTGCTACATTTATTTTTGCTAAATAAACAAAAAAAAAAAGACTGAAAAATACACGCATTTTTCGTTGTTTCTGTTATACAATTTTGCAAATAATTAATTGCTCTTCTTAAATTTAGGCCACAATGTATTCTGCTACATTTCTTTGGCGAGAATAACCCAAATCAGTGTATATTATTTAGTCTGTAGGAAAGAGTCCACAAACTATGGTATATATCTGAAAATCGATAAATCCTGATGTACTGACGGACCAAAAATGTCAGGACAGTACAGATATCCCCCAAATTACCCCTTTTTGGAAAGTAGACAGTCCAGGGTAATTAGTAAGAGGCATGGCAAGTTTTTTGAAGTTGTCATTTTGTGTCATAATGTTTTGAAAAATTAAGAAATAATTTTTTTTTTTTTACATACTGTCACCAGTGCAGTACAGCATCATCATATAACTGGTGTGGCGGTGATCAGGGACACTAACTGGTAAAAGTAGGCAATTAAAAAAAATCTTTTTTTAAAAAAATTTTTATTACATTTTTCCTTTTTTTATGATTTGTTTTTAACACACTGTGACCAGAGCAATATAATGTTACCATAGTAACATTGTACTACCCTGGGGAAGTGATCAGGATTTTGTTTTGTTTTTTTTGTTTTTTTACACATTATGATTGCTTATAGCAGTGAATTTCACACATCACGCGGTATCGGCAGCAGGCCAGTACACAGTCGTTGGTACACTGATCACCGAACTTAGATCAAATAAATTGCCATGCGTTGTGATACTCACATTTAGCTTGTGAATATGCCCGTACAACTACGGTATATATTTAGAACTTTTCTAGGACTACCCTTTTACATACACAATTATAATTAAGGTCTCATAAAAGGTTTTCAGCTGAAAATGTTTTCCCCTAAGGCTTTAAACATTGTTAATCTCACAACTGTCTGTTCTGTCATTATATTTCCTACATATGGAGGCTAATGTAAGGACTAGAGTGCTACACTGTACTCCCTATAGATTACAGATGCCTGTCACTGACTTATGTAGCAATATAGGTATTTTTAACTGTGGTATTGCTATGTGTTTCCAACCTAGTTCTACATTCTTACGAGTGAAAAGTATTTCAAGAAGTCAAACCTTCTTTTTGATACTGAGAAAAAATACAGTGTAGAGCTGATAGCGCTTTTCTTGCCAGTCTTCATTTATAGAGGCGCTGCTATATAGAATGAAGGTACATACATATTATGGAGTTAAAACGGAACTAAACTTTCTCATTAAACATTACCTATTTGTAATCCTTATGCCCCTAGCATTAGTAAATAGATGTATATTTTATTGTTTTCACTTTTTTTTTTTTTATTTCTTCAGTTGCTTCCTGGTTTCTGGCCTAGTCTAAAATAATGTCTTAAAGTAATTGTAAAGTCTTGTTTTTTTTTTTAGTTAAATATAACAAACATGTTATACTTACCTGCCCTGTGCAGTAGTTTTGCACAGAGCAGCCCGGATCCTCCTTTTCTCGAGTCCCTCTTTGGTGCTCCTTGCCCCTCCCTCCTGTTGAGTGCTCCCACAGCAAGCAGATTGCTATGTGGGCGCCCGAGCCAAGCCACAGCTCTCTGTGTCCATTCAGACACGGAGCCGTGGTCAGGCCGTGCCCCCTTTATCTCCTTATTGGCTGACTGACTTTGACAGCAGCGGGAGCCAATACGGCTGCTGTCTCTGCCAATGAGGAGGGGAGTCCCGGGCAGATGAGACACTCCTGCAACACTCCTGCAACATCGTTGGATCTAGATGGGGCTCAGGTAAGTATTAGGGCTGCTGCACACATAAAGATTTTTGAATCCCAAGAGTCTTCATGTGTTTTTTTTTTTCTTTCATTTGGGGGGAAGGCTTTCATAGCTAAGCACACCTTCCACCCTGAATGCCTGAGCTGAGGGATTCCAGGAAGTAAATGCTACATGAATTATCTGCCCTTACTCAAGATGGTCATGACTAGAAGTGCTAAGGGGGTGTTTTTCAAAGTGATTTTGCAACAAAATAAAGCATGGATGAATGAATTGAATCTTTTTTTAGTTTGTGGCTTTAATTTGGAATATATGTTTATGCTGGGTTCACACTCGAACGCGCAGCGGCTCACAGCTAGAGTCTGGTGCGTGTCCATTCACTGTTTCAGGTCCGATTTTAGCCCGAATTGGGCTGAATTCGGACATGAAATGGACCAAAAGACGCACAGGGCTCCTTTGCAATTCGCACTGGAGCCACCGCGGAGATGTGTGAACCGGCTCCATAGAGAGCCTGTCACAATCTCCTGCTATGTGAATTGAAAACCCACACCCAGTTTGCATAGGTATGAACCCAGCCTCAAAGATGCAGTAACTGTGGCAGGGCCCATAAAAACAGTGATTAGAGAAGAGTGGAGTAATTTCAGTAAAGTTAATTGAGCTGCAAAAGTATGGATTTTTTTCACAGTCTGTTTAGGATGGTTGAAAGCAGCTTCTGTAAACCTCTAAAGCACTCTTTAAACAAACAAAAACCCCTAACTGTCCAGCAAAAAACATGTCGTTAAAATATCCTAATATATATAATTTACCAAAATTTTGGTATAAAGAAAATGCTCAGTTTTGCTTTCTTTCCTCCTAATAGTGAATCACAGTTTAAACATCATAAATGGTCACTTGACCTCTGGAAGGTTCTACCCCTTCCTGAACCAGGGAATTTTTTGCTATTCTGCACTGCGCTACTTTTTTTTTTTTGCATATTCTCTTTTTATTAGTATAAATTATTATTTATTACATTCTTACAAAATTGGTGCTTCCACCTTACATTCCAATATATTCTTCTAAATTAAACATACCACCCCTCAACACAACCCCAAAAAAGAAAAAACAAAATGAATTATCCCATAACCGTCCCTCCCACCCATTCCCTCTCTCTCTCCCCCCATACACCAATATTCATACCTCCTCTTGCGTTCTCCTATATATTTCCCCCCAGGACTCCCTTCTCTCCTGCTCCCTCCAACTCCCCTTAACACTCCACCATCATCATATAGTCTGAAGATTTTTTAAACTCTAACCACTTCCCCCATACACTATTATATGTTTCAATGGAGTCTTCACTTATATATTGTTTCTTCTATTGATCTCAACCAGTCTATCTTCACTATCTATTCCTTCATCGAAGGGGGTTCAGGAGTTCTCCACACTTTTGGAATCAGGCTTTTGGCTGCGTTCAAAAGGTGAGGCACCAAGCTATTCTCATATTGGGCTACTGTTTTATCCATATCATGGAACAAACATTTCCACGGCTCTTTCCGAACATGCTCCCCTGTTATTTGGTAAATGTTGTCTATGATTTTTTCCCAATAAGGCTGGATCTTCATGCAGTCTCACCATAGGTGTGCAAAGGTCCCAAGGGCACCACATCCCCTCCAACATATTGGAGGGATCTCTGTACTAAACTTCTGTGCTCTCTGCGGGACAACATACCATCTTGCTATCCTTTTATAACACATTTCTATTGTCTTGATATCCCTAGAGGTAGAACATTCTACCCTAAGAATCTTACACCTATGTTACTCATCCCCTAGGGTACCTATATCCTCTTCCCATTTCCCCAAGTAGGGTGGGTATTTAGGTTCTAATTCTTCTATCAGTAGTTTATATATTTTAGATACACTCTGGCCCAAGCACCGCGGGGAAGAGAATAATTTCTCCATTAAACTCATATTACCTCTTCCTCGTACTGGTTGGGGGAGTATCTGCTAACCAGCGTGGAATGCACAGCGGTAGTGACGTCACCAGAAGGAGAGGAGGACCAGGGGACCACAAGGTACAAGGCTACAAGGCGTTTGGTGTGTCTAGCTCCTTCTAAAGGCCCCTAAAGGCAATCTGCCCACTGACCACCCCAAGCCCCCATGCTTGGGCATATACATTCTTTTTTTTTAACCACTTGCCGACCGCCTCACGCCTATATACGTGAGCAGAATGGCACGGGCAGGCAAAATCACGTACCTGATATGTGATGCCTTCCCGCGGGCGGGGGGTCCGATCGGACCCCTCCCCGGTGCCAGCGGCGGTCGGCTTTTGTCTGGCAGCGATCAAAGATGAGGGGGAGGCCATCCGATCGTGGCCCCCCCCTCGCGATCGCTCCCAGCCAATGAGAAACATCCTCTGCCTCTGTATAGTACACAGAGGCAGAGGATGTGATGTCATCTCTCCTCGGCTCGGGAGTTTCCGTTCCAGCGCCGAGGGGAGAAGACATGTGAGTGAGTGCACCAACACTACACAACACAGTAGAACATGCCAGGCACACTAAACACCCCGATCCCCCCCCCGATCGCCCCCCGATCCCCCCCAATCACCCCCCCCTGTCTCAAACTGACACCAAGCAGGTTTTTTTTTTTTTTCTTTTTTCCTGATTACTGCATAGTGTCAGTTTGTGAAAGTTAGAAGTGTTAGGACAGTGAGTATTACCCCCCTGTAGGTCTAGGGTACCCCCCTAACCCCCCCTAATAAAGTTTTAACCCCTTGATCACCCCCCGTCACCAGTGTCACTAAGCGATCATTTTTCTGATCGCTGTATTAGTGTCACTGGTTCCGCTAGTTAGGGACGTAAATATTTAGGTTCGCCGTCAGCGTTTTATAGCGACAGGGACCCCCATATACTACCTAATAAATGTTTTAACCCCTTGATTGCCCCCTAGTTAACCCTTTCACCACTGATCACCGTATAAGTGTTACGGGTGACGCTGGTTAGTTCGTTTATTTTTTATAGTGTCAGGGCACCCGCCGTTTATTACCGAATAAAGGTTCAGCCCCCTGATCGCCCGGCGGTGATATGCGTCGCCCCAGGCAGCGTCAGATTAGCGCCAGTACCGCTAACACCCACGCACGCAGCATACGCCTCCCTTAGTGGTATAGTATCTGAACGGATCAATAGCTGATCCGATCAGATCTATACTAGCGTCCCCAGCAGTTTAGGGTTCCCAAAAACGCAGTGTTAGCGGGATCAGCCCAGATACCTGCTAGCACCTGCGTTTTGCCCCTCCGCCCGGCCCAGCCCACCCAAGTGCAGTATCGATCGATCACTGTCACTTACAAAACACTAAACGCATAACTGCAGCGTTCGCAGAGTCAGGCCTGATCCCTGCGATCGCTAACAGTTTTTTTGGTAGCGTTTTGGTGAACTGGCAAGCGCCAGCGGCCTAGTACACCCCGGTCGTAGTCAAACCAGCACTGCAGTAACACTTGGTGACGTGGCGAGTCCCATAAGTGCAGTTCAAGCTGGTGAGGTGGCAAGCACAAGTAGTGTCCCGCTGCCACCAAGAAGACAAACACAGGCCCGTCGTGCCCATAGTGCCCTTCCTGCTGCATTCGCCGATCCTAATTGGGAACCCACCACTTCTGCAGCGCCCGTACTTCCCCCATTCACATCCCCAACCAAATGCTGCATGAGAGGCATTTTTATGTCCTCCCGAGTACCCCTACCCAACAAACCCCCCCCAAAACGATGTCGTGTCTGCAGAAAGCGCGGATATAGGCGTGACACCCGCTATTATTGTCCCTCCTGTCCTGACAATCCTGGTCTTTGCATTGGTGAATGTTTTGAACGCTACCATGCACTCGTTGAGTATTAGCGTAGGGTACAGCATTGCACAGACTAGGCACACTTTCACAGGGTCTCCCAAGATGCCATCGCATTTTGAGAGACCCGAACCTGGAACCGGTTACCATTATAAAAGTTACAAGTTTGCAAAAAAAACACAAAAAAAAAATAGTTGTCGTTTTATTGTTCTCTCTCTCTCTATTCTCTCTCTATTGTTCTGCTCTTTTTTACTGTGTTCTATTCTGCAATGTTTTATTGTTGTTATGTTTTATCATGTTTGCTTTTCAGGTATGCAATTTTTTATACTTTACTGTTTACTGTGCTTTATTGTTAACCATTTTTTGTCTTCAGGTACGCCATTCACGACTTTGAGTGGTTATGCCAGAATGATGCCTGCAGGTTTAGGTATCATCTTGGTATCATTCTTTTCAGCCAGCGGTCGGCTTTCATGTAAAAGCAAACCTAGCGGCTAATTAGCCTCTAGACTGCTTTTACAAGCAGTGGGAGGGAATGCCCCCCCCCCACCGTCTTCCGTGTTTTTCTCTGGCTCTCCTGTCTCAACAGGGAACCTGAGAAAGCAGCCGGTGATTCAGCCAGCTGACCATAGAGCTGATCAGAGACCAGAGTGGCTCCAAACATCTCTATGGCTTAAGAAACCGGAAGCTACGAGCATTTTATGACTTAGATTTCGCCGGATGTAAACAGCGCCATTGGGAAATTGGGGAAGCATTTTATCACACCGATCTTGGTGTGGTCAGATGCTTTGAGGGCAGAGGAGAGATCTAGGGTCTAATAGACCCCAATTTTTTCAAAAAAGAGTACCTGTCACTACCTATTGCTATCATAGGGGATATTTACATTCCCTGAGATAACAATAAAAATGATTTTAAAAAAAAAAAAATGAAAGGAACAGTTTAAAAATAAGATAAAAAAGCAAAAAAATAATAAAGAAAAAAAAAAAGCACCCCTGTCCCCCCTGCTCTCACGCTAAGTCGAACGCAAGCGTCGGTCTGGCGTCAAATGTAAACAGCAATTGCACCATGCATGTGAGGTATCACCACGAAGGTCAGATCGAGGGCAGTATTTTTAGCAGTAGACCTCCTTTGTAAATCTAATGTGGTAACCTGTAAAGGCTTTTAAAGGCTTTTAAAAATGTATTAATTTTGTTGCCACTGCACGTTTGTGCGCAATTTTAAAGCATGTCATGTTTGGTATCCATGTACTCGGCTTAAGATCATCTTTTTTATTCCATCAAACATTTGGGCAATATAGTGTGTTTTAGTGCATTAAAATTTAAAAAAGTGTGTTTTTTCCACAAAAAATGCGTTTGAAAAATCGCTGCGCAAATACCGTGTGAAAAAAAAAAAATGAAACACCCACCATTTTAATCTGTAGGGCATTTTCTTTAAAAAAATATATAATGTTTGGTGGTTCAAAGTAATTTTCTTGCAAAAAAAAAAAACTTTTTCATGTAAACAATAAGTGTCAGAAAGGGCTTTGTCTTCAAGTGGTTAGAAGAGTGGGTGATGTGTGACATAAGCTTTTAAAATGTTGTGCATAAAATGCCAGGATAGTTCAAACCCCCCCCAAATGACCCCATTTTGGAAAGTAGACACCCCAAGCTATTTGCTGAGAGGCATGTCGAGTCCATGGAATATTTTATATTGTGACACAAGTTGCGGGAAAGAGACAAATTTTTTTTTTTTTTGCAAAAAGTTGTCACTAAATAATATATTGCTCAAACATGCCATGGGGATATGTGAAATTACACCCCAAAATACATTCTGCTGCTTCTCCTGAGTACGGGGATACCACATGTGTGAGACTTTTTGAGAGCCTAGCCGCGCACGGGACCCCGAAAACCAAGCACCGCCTTCAGGCATTCTAAGGGCGTAAATTTTTGATTTCACTCTTTACTGCCTATCACAGTTTCGGAGGCCATGGAATGCCCAGGTGGCACAACCCCCCCCCCCCCCCAAATGACCCCATTTTGGAAAGTAGACACCCCAAGCTATTTTCTGAGAGGTATAGTGAATATTTTGCAGACCTCACTTTTTGTCACAAAGTTTTGAAAATTGAAAAAAGAAAAAAAAAATTTTCTGGTCTTTCTTCATTTTCAAAAACAAATGAGAGCTGCAAAATACTCACCATGCCTCTCAGCAAATAGCTTGGGGTGTCTACTTTCCAAAATGGGGTCATTTGGGGGGGTTTTGTGCCATCTTGGCATTTTATGGCCTTCAAAACTGTGATAGGTAGTGAGGAGTGAAATCAAAAATTTATGCCCTTAGAAATCCTGAAGGCGGTGCTTGGTTTTCGGGGCCCCATACGCGACTAGGCTCCCAAAAAGTCCCACACATGTGGTATCCCCGTACTCAGGAGAAGCAGCTGAATGTATTTTGGGGTGCAATTCCACATATGCCTATGGCCTGTGTGAGCAATATATCATTTAGTGACAACTTTTTGTAAATTTTTTTTTTTTTTTTTTTTTGTCATTATTCAATCACTTGGGACAAAAAAAATAAATATTCAATGGGTTCAACATGCCTCTCAGCAATTTTCTTGGGGTGTCTACTTTCCAAAATGGGGTCATTTGGGGGGGTTTTGTACTGCCCTGCCATTTTAGCACCTCAAGAAATGACATAGGCAGTCATAAATTAAAAGCTGTGTAAATTCCAGAAAATGTACCCTAGTTTGTAGACGCTATAACTTTTGCGCAAACCAATAAATATACGCTTATTGTCATTTTTTTTACCAAAGACATGTGGCCGAATACATTTTGGCCTAAATTTATGCCTAAAATTTAGTTTATTGGATTTTTTTTATAACAAAAAGTAGAAAATATCATTTTTTTTCAAATTTTTCGGTCTTTTTCCGTTTATAGCGCAAAAAATAAAAACGGCAGGGGTGACCAAATACCATCAAAAGAAAGCTCTATTTGTGGGAAGAAAAGGACGCAAATTTCGTTTGGGTACAGCATTGCATGACCGCGCAATTAGCAGTTAAAGCAACGCAGTGCCGAATTGTAAAAAGTGCTCTGGTCAGGAAGGGGGTAAAATCCTCCGGGGCTGAAGTGGTTAACTGCGGATGATAAAACTTTTCAGGCTGTCATTTTAGGGTCTCTAAAAATGCCATTTTCCTGACTACTTAACATCATTAGAAACCTTGTATGAATGTGTACTCTAGATTGTACCATGCTGTACCCTATACTAATACTCCACAAGTGTGTGGTAGCGACTGAAGCAGTCCTTGAGGCAGAGACCAGGTTGTCTGCTACAGACACATCTTGTTTGGAGTGACTTTTGGGTTGGGGTACTAGGAATAGCATCAGGAAAATGCCTCTCATGCAGCCATCTCCCTGCATATTGGTTGGGGGTTTGGGCCACAGCCCCTTCTGGATACAAAAGGGTTTTGATGATCTCTTCTTGAAATTTTAGGAAGGGTTTACTTCTTCCTGCTGCTTTGTAAATCATAAAAGCGTTGCACAGAGCCAATTGTAATAAATAAATACAGACACTTTTTTGTATCACCTTTTGGCTTTATGGTAAACTAAGTACGGCTTCATCATCTGGTCATTGAGGTCCACCCCTGCCATGTTGAGTTTGTAGTCAGTGGCGTTACTAGGGTTGGTCACCTGGTGCTATAAAACATGGTCACCCCCCTCCTGTCTAGGCTGCCCAGCACCCTGCAGGCAGCGCACAGTCAAGGGGCGCACCCCAAATCAGCCCTGTAGTATAGGGTGGTATAGTGGCAAGTTAGGGTAGTATAGGGTGGTAAAGTGGCAGGTTGGGGTGATATAGGGCAGGCTGAGGTGCTATAGGGCAGGTCCGGTTGGTATAGGGCAGGTTGAGGTGGTATAGGGTAGCTTGAGATGGTATATGGCAGGTTAGGGTGGTACAAGGCAGGTAAGGGTGGTATAGGGCAGGTTAGGGTAGTATAGGGCAGGTTGAGGTGGTATAGGGAAGGTTTGGGTGGTACAGGGCAGGTTGAGGTGGTATAGGGCAGGTTGGGGTGGCCCTTGTGATTAGGTTGCATGGTGCCACATGCGCCAATTCCAAGATCAAATAAGTGTCTAAAAAGTGTCATGCTTGTATAAAAATTGTGTGCAAGTGGTACCCCTTGTGGAACAAGAGTGATAGTCCCAAACTATCTTACCACTGCTCCCCATGTAGGTTGGGTATCTGGGGGGCTCCACATGACTATCTTTTCCTTCATAAATCCAAAAATTGCATGTATAGCTTGTTGCCCTCTCACAGAGCTTATGCTTTTTGCCTCCAGATCTGGTGGAGAAATACTGTTTGAATGAAAGGTGGCTAGAAAATTTAATGAGGTACTCATCTAAACAGACGTTTTATTGAGGCGTATACAATTCTGCAAATTTCTGGTGATTTACGAGGGGCCGAATTTTGTGGAGCCGGTCATATTCAGGGTCACCCCTAGGACAACAGAGTGTATTTTTGTTGAAATGCATAAATAAATATTCTCATAACTATGCCTGGCCATGGCAGCAGAAAACACGGGCATATGATGAATTCGGGTCTGTGGACCAATATGACTGTAACACACCCTTTTTTTTTGTAATGCCCATGTTGAGGGTTAGGCCCAAAGGAAAATTAAACTTGGAAACTGATAGATTTTCCATTTGAATAGTCTAGCAAGGTTTGACCTGGCGGCAATGTACTGCTCAGCATATAAATTGCTTTGGTCCACAATTGATCAATACAGATCTTTCATGAAAAACAGCTAAAAAAAATCAAAGAGAATAGTTAAATTTGCTGTTTCCATTTGAATACTGGGTTAGGCAGTGAATTGGGGAAGTATCGGAATCTGTGGCCTGTCAATCAGGACTTGCAGGCACATCTGGAAGGCCACTATGGGCTCTATGGGCTTGTGTTCAAATTCTTGGTGGCTGTGGGATGCTACAGTACTTGTGCTAGCCACGGCACAAGCTTGGACTGCACTTATGGGACTCACCACTTCACCAAATGATACTGCAGTGCTGGTGTGTAAAAGGCCAGGATTAGGGATGAGCCGAACACCCCCCTGTTCAGTTCGCACCAGAACATGCGAACAGGAAAAAAGCTTGTTTGAACACGCGAACACCGTTAAAGTCTATGGGACACGAACATGAATAATCAAAAGCGCTAATTTTAAAGGCTTATATGCAAGTTATTGTCATAAAAAGTGTTTGGGGACCTGGGTCCTGCCCCAGGGGACATGGATCAATGCAAAAAAAAGTTTTAAAAACGGCCATTTTTTCGGGAGCAGTGATTTTAATAATGCTTAAAGTGAAACAATAAAAGTGTAATATCCCTTTAAATTTCATACCTGGGGGGTGTCTATAGTATGCCTGTAAATGGGAACATGTTTCCCGTGTTTAGAACAGTCTGACAGCAAAATGACATTTCAAAGGAAAAAAGTAATTTAAAACTACTCGCGGCTATTAATGCATTGCCGCTCCGACAATACACATAGAAGTTCATTGATAAAATGGCATGGGAATTCCCCACAGGGGAACCCCGAACCAAAATTTTAAAAAAGTATGACGTGGGGGGTCCCCCTAAATTCCATACCAGGCCCTTCAGGTCTGGTATGGATATTTAGGGGAACCCCGGCCAAAAATGTAAAAAAAATTACGTGGGGGTCCCCCTAAATTCTATACCAGACCCTTCAGGTCTGGTATGGATTTTAAGGGGAACCCCGCGCCAAAATTTAAAAAAAAAATGGCGTGGGGTCCCCCCAAAAATCCATACCTGACCCTTATCCGAGCACGCAACCTGGCAGGCCACAGGAAAAGAGGGGGGGCGAGAGAGCGCCCCCCCTCCTGAACCGTACCAGGCCACATGCCCTCAACATTGGGAGGGTGCTTTGGGGTAGCCCCCAAAACACCTTGTCCCCATGTTGATGAGGACAAGGGCCTCATCCCCACAACCCGGGCCGGTGGTTGTGGGGGTCTGCGGGCGGGGGGCTTATCGGAATCTGGAAGCCCCCTTTAACAAGGGACCCCCAGATCCCGGCCCTCCCCCCTTTTGTAAAAAATGACAAGAGACAGTTTTTAACAATTCCTTTATTTAAATGCTTCTTCTATCTTCCTTCATCTTCTTCTTCTTCTGGTTCTTCTGGTTCTTCCAGTTCTTCCTCTGGTGTTCTCGTCCAGCATCACCTCCGCGGCGTCTTCTTCCGCACTTCTCTTCATCTTCTTCTCTTCTTCATCTTCTTCTCTTCTTCATCTTCTTCTCCGGGCCGCTCCGCATCCATGGCATGGAGGGAGGCTGAAGGGCTTGGTATGGAATTTAGGGGGAACCCCCACGTAATTTTTTTTTTTAAATTTTGGCTGGGGTTCCCCTTAATATCCATACCAGACCTGAAGGGCCTGGTATGGAATTTAGGGGGACCCCCCACATCATTTTTTTTTTAAATTTTGGTTCGGGGTTCCCCTGTGGGGAATTTCCATGCCGTTTTTATCAATGAACTTTCTATGTGTATTGTCGGAGCGGCAATGCATTAATAGCCGCGAGTAGTTTTAAATGTCTTTTTTTTGCCTTTGAAATGTCATTTTGCTGTCAGACTGTTCTAAACACGGGAAACATGCGCCCCTTTACAGGCATACTATAGACACCCCCAGCTACGAAATTTAAAGGGATATTACACTTTTATTGTTTCACTTTAAGCATTATTTAAATCACTGCTCCCGAAAAAACGGCCACTTTTAAAACTTTTTTTTGCATTGATCCATGTCCCCTGGGGCAGGACCCAGGTCCCCAAACACTTTTTATGACAATACCATGCATATAAGCCTTTAAAATTAGCACTTTTGATTTCTCCCATAGACTTTTAAAGGGTGTTCTGTGGCATTTGAATTTGCCGCGAACACCCCAAATTGTTCGCTGTTCGGCGAACTTGCGAACAGCCGATGTTCGAGTCGAACATGAGTTCAACTCGAACATGAGTTCGACTCAAACTCGAAGCTCATCCCTAGCCAGGATGTACTAGGCCACTGGTGCCTGCCAGTTCACCAAAAGATTCCGTAGCACTAGTACTGACACTCTGCTGCATATGAGAGTCATTGTGCGATAGTACCACCTCAGCAACCTGAGCAAGAGGTCAGGGATGCTTGACCTTAGCAGGGACCTCTTCTCTATCGTCTGAGCTAGCTGTCAGTGTGTTGCTCCTTTCTACAGGTTTGCATTCAGAGCCAGATTCTGTCAATGAGGACTCCCCTCGGTCTTCATCACAGATTCTGTAGGCCTCTTCACTAGAGTACCTTTCTTTGGTAATTTCGGCCACTAAATTTACAGGTACCTAGTGTGACTCATGGGAAAAATAGCAGGGACTGCTTGAACTGATACAAATAAAATGTACCTGCTAGTGCTGGCAGAGATCAGGCCTGATCATGCTCTCCCTAACAGTGATTTACTGCCATGCAATTGTTGGGGGGGGGGGTGCTAAATGCAGGTGCTGGCAGGTGTTGGGCTGATCCTGCTAATTCTGCGTTTTTGGGGACACTATACTATTGGGGACGCTAGCATAGTTCTGATCTGATCAAAGATATTGATCCCTTCAGACACTAATGGAGGTTTTTTGCGTCTGTGATAGTGTTGCTGCCAATCAAAGCGTTTAATGTGATGGTGAATATGTGGGCAGGCAATTTGACCCTATCTGGGAGTGATACTAACTGATGCTAGCGCTATCTGAAGTTGCCTGTGACACCAATACAGTTATCAGTAAAAAAAATCATTACTAATGACACTGGTGACAGGGCAGTGAATGGATTAACTGGGGGGCAATCAGGGGGTTAAAATGCACCTAACTGTGATTTTACTGTGTATGTGTGGTGCTTTTACACACAGTGACTGTTCTTGTCTCCCATTGGAACCGAAAAGGGCGCCAGGAGAGAAGAGCTTGTCACTTCAGACACTAATGGAGGTTTTTTGCGTCTGTGATAGTGTTGCTGCCAATCAAAGCGTTTAATGTGATGGTGAATATGTGGCGGGCAATTTGACGCTATCTGTGAGTGATACTAACTGATGCTAGCGCTATCTGAAGTTGCCTGTGACACCAATACAGTTATCAGTAAAACAAATCATTACTAATGACACTGGTGACAGGGCAGTGAATGGATTAACTGGGGGGCAATCAGGGGGTTAAAATGCACCTAACTGTGATTTTACTGTGTATGTGTGGTGCTTTTACACACAGTGACTGTTCTTGTCTCCCATTGGAACCGAAAAGGGTGCCAGGAGAGAAGAGCTTGTCATTTCCTGTACCTGTATTTTGTAAACACAGGCACATGCTGATCTCTGATTCGGTACAAGTCGATCAGTAAAAAATCATTGGCCTGGACCTGATGACTGATTGGTGTTGTACCGAATCACAGCACTGCCAGGCTGGGAGGCACGCGTGTGCGCACCACTGGCCTGGGAACATGCAGGAAGCGAGGATCGCGTATATATACACATGATTCTGCTTAGAACAGCCACCCTGTAGCAGTTAAGCTACATGGGTTGGCCAGGAACTGGTTAAAGAATATATTGCCCCAACATTTTCTATACCTTATTGATACCTGTACGTTGTACCATGTATTGTGTTAAAAAGTATCCAGTTTTCTTTGCATCACTTCCTTTGTGTGAACTACCTGGTGATCTTGGCGGTCCCCAGTGTCCTTTTTCAAACTGACTGCGCTAGTCATTAGAGCACATCCATCTCAGCGTGGTCAGTTTTTTGGATGTCCTGGGAGAACAGCCTGCTTGCTGTCTAATAGCCAAGACTTACGCTGACAAGCCCCCCTACACAACCATTCACTAGGAATGACATTCTACTACTGTATTTCCACTACCAGCTCTCTTATTGCTGTATGCATCTGAAAACAGAGATTATGTGTTTCCTCAACTTCTTCCCTTCCAGCCTATAGCAGATTGACGAGTTGGTGGGCCTTTCGTCCTTCCAGATGGATGTCAAATGACGTCCTCTCGATCTTGCTGCTCGGGCGATCAGAGGTGAGCTTTGTCCCTTGAAAACAGTGCATCACCGATCATGGCAAAGAACCAATGACATTGTCTCTTTACCATGTGATTGGCTGTGTCCAATCATAGCCGATCACAACTGCAAACAAAGACTGGTAACTCGCTGTTTTCCTCACACAGCAAACCTGTGTGGGCAGAAGAATCTGGGGAGAGTGAGTTACAGACATAATCCCTTGTGTACTGTGCCCTGTCACAACAGCCATCGGTGTAACTGCCAGTTACACCGCATCCATCAGTGCAGCCTAAGCAGCGTACCTATCACTGCAGCCATTAGAGCAGCCTATCAGCGTATCTGTCATCGCAGTCATTAGAGCAGCCTATCAACATACCTGTCACTGCAGCCATCAGTGCAGCCTATCAGCGTACCTGTCACCGCAGCAATTAGAGCAGCCTATCAGCGTATCTGTCATCGCAGCCATTAGAGCAGCCTATTAGCGTACCTGTCACTTCAGCCATCAGTGTAGCCTATCAATGTACCTGTCACCGCAGCCTAATCAGTGTACCCGTCACAGAGCAGCCATCAGCAGTTTACTTGTCATACAGCC